>CM077167.1:132834240-133434240 GCA_039583875.1 Platanthera guangdongensis
TTTCAATTCGCCATTTCTCTTGGCTCCAAGCGGTAAGGAGACCGCGACTCAAGTTTGGCACCTGACACTAAACTCGTTTGGTTTGAAATCAATCTCTCTCTGAGGTGGAGCTCCAGGGAGATCTTTAGGTAAAATATAGGCGAACTGCAACACTACCAGAATACTGATCAAACCAGGCTTGGGCTTCTTAGCCTCCAATATGGTGAAGAACAACTCCGCTCCCTCATGAAATGCTTTAACTACTTGGACAGCAGACATCAATGTTTTGCTCGATCTCTTCATACCAGAGAAGATAGTTTCATGACTTGTATTCAGCCCCAGTTTGACCGTCTTCAAACAACAATCGATGAACGCACGTTGCTCCGAGAGCCAATCCATGCAAAGATCACGCCAAACTCTACTATCGGCAGGAGTGATGCTCCCAAGTCAAACTCTTGACGTCCTATCAGTACTTTAATGAAACAAACTCTATCCACGCACATCGAACACTTGTCAGGCAGCATCACATCCAATCTATCCTTAACAACAAAATAAGCCACTCTGATATGTGATACAAAGTCCTCAGATAAGAAAGAGTGAGAAGCTCATGTATCAAACAGTGCTCGAGCCAGACAGTCCATGATTATGACAAATCCTAAAAAATGACAGTCATACGACCAAAAGCATAAGGGGTAAGGATAGAAAGTATACAGCTAAAATATAACACATACCTATCACCACATCGCCTTGCTTGATGGACTCATGTTGGCTAAGGTTGTAGACTCTTGGTTGAGCTAGAGCCTGATGGGATGTGGTTGACTCCACCGCCTTCCCCTTTTCAGCATAGGATGCTCCTGCCTTCTTCTCCGATTTGCCACTCCAACAGTCACGGGCTATATGTCTCGGCTTACCGCAAGTATAACATCTAATTGGGTCTCACCCAATGATTGCTCCAGATCCTGCCTCCTTTGCCACTGAGGTACCACTTCGACATTCTCTGTCAATATGTCATACCTTGACACACATAAAGCAAGTAATTAGAACTCGCCTTGCAACTGTTCCTGACTTAGCTTTTTTGTCCTCGGGGCATCACTACGACAATCTCAGGCAATGCGTCCTAACTTGACACAAGTATGGCAAGGATATGGAGCTTGACTAGTAGATGTTCTATAACTTTTATTCCACCTCCTGCGGTATACATACTTTGCAGAACCTATAGAGTTCGGTACTCTGCACACTGGCGTCTGGTGGACTTTTGCCAAATCTACTTCCAAAGATCTAACTGACTCCACTAACGCTCGGAATCCAAATAACTTTGGTCCTACCAATAGAAGTCATAAATCATCACGAAGACCATTATAAAATCTATTGATCATAGTCTGCTCGTCTTCCAACTCAAAGCATGAGTAGCACCTTATCAAGACAAACACATGCAAATACTTATCTACTGAGTGCGTTCCCTGCGCCAAAAGCATGTTCAACTACTGATATGATGTTCTTCTATTTTTCTGAATGCTCTAGAGTGCCAACCGACATTAAATCCACCCTAGGGACAGGAGGCTGCACATGCCTTCCATGTTCGACATTGATCATGGCGAACACCGCTTAAGCTACCATTCGTAGGTTTAAGCCGAAGGAGGGGTCGCAGGCACGTCATTAGGCATACTCCTTCTGCAGAGTGTTGACGTTGTGACTGCTCTGCACCCCACTCCGATCACCTATTATTGTGAAAACACTCAATTAGGCGACAAACAATTGCCAAAAAGCAATCATATGAACACTCAGGTTCCCAAAACATGTGTATTTTCATTCCTACATGGACATTCATGGGTTATTTCATGTTATAATGGTAACGCACATACATGCACTCACCACCCCTTAAAAGAATTCACCCACGAATTCGAATAAGAAAGACTGACACCAGAGTCTGATACCAACATGTAACACCCCATCCGTCACATAGCATATAACAAAAGTCTGGCGGGTCCCGACGCCATATACTATGAACAGTTAAAGGAGTTACTAATTGAAACCATAAACCAATCTCATGTATCCTATCACAGATTGCATTCTAGCCAAAGAATTTAATTAATTAGAACCCCACCAACTGAATGCCCACACAACTAAATAGGAATGAAAGTTTAATACGCAGCTGTTATGGCCTTAAGACCTTACAATATTAAGCTTAAAATAAATTGTCTTGCATACGTCGGCACGCAGGCCGAGCACACATGAAACTACAAAATAAACAGGTAATTCGATTTGGCCTTCAAGGGCCAACTTAGCAATCCTGGACTCCAACCCGCTATTTCCCTCTCGGCTCATCTACACCTGCATACAACATTCCACCGCAACGATGGTAAACAATAGCAACGGTCAGCATTAGCTGACCAAATTATAACGACCCCACCCCTCTCTCGGGGTGGCGGTGCTCCATCCCTGCAGGCATTAGCATAATAAAATATTGGCAATTTGAACGTGCAAATTAAGCACCATTTGCCATACTGTTGGCACAAACTGTTGGGTCCATTGCCCACAATGTTCCCTAGATTGGATTTGAAGAGACACCTCCATCAACACTAAGAGCATAGTTGTATTTGATGTTGTTTAAGCTCATCATGGCAGGATGTTCCACGGAACAAGTCTAAACAGGTGGTCTAAGTGATGTGACAGGTGGTCTAAGTGATGTGACAGGGTCACAAGTGAAGATGCTGGAAAGGTAGTAAGTAGCCTAAGTGGCCAAGTCTGGTAAACTCTTACCTATGTTGTGGGTTTTTTATTTTATTTTCAAAAAATGGTGCTGCTAATAGTCATATGTGGGGCTGCCTATATAAACACCCTTTACTTTGAGCATTGTTAAATACAACTACTTTTGACTAGATACAAGCCCCTGATAAAAGCAGGCCAACAATATGTACTTGCAGGCCAAGAGTTTTATATGCATACCAAGTTTTTATATGAAAACCAATATATATATATGCAGACCAATTTCAAATTGTTTTAATAAAACAATTAAGTCAGCTATTGCATATATAAACCTAAATCCGTACAACATATTATAACATCTGAATTTAAACACAAAGATATTCAAAACTTGTATTCTTGATGTTTTATCCAATAACACTGCAAGAAAATGAGAGTATGAGATTTAGCATTGAATTTGGGTTCCTAGAATATGAAATAATAAATTTTAAGTAAGTGTCATCAAATATATTAGAGAAGTGGGCCAGCCGGCAAGCGAAATGGTGAGCAAAAGGACAATCGTGTATATCAATGATTTGCCAAAACTACATTAGACACGAGAAATCATGTTAATAAATTTCAATTTTTTAAATACCTTTTTTAACATAGCCTTGATAGTTAAAAACATATCGTGTATATCAATGATCCGCCAAAGAGATAATCTCACTGCCATGCTATTTTGTTTCTACTGTTTGGCACATACACTGTAAATCCAATTCGTCAGCAATTGATTCATGATAACGCATCCATACTGAGAATACATGTGGCGTTGGACAATTGATGGTTAAAACTTGTAAGACCCCTCCTCCCCGGATTTCCAAAACACGGCACGAAGGGGAAGTTTTATGCCCAGAACAGCCGCCTTGCGGTAGCATTAGCACACGGGCTAACCTGTACCACAAGACGCCTATTCCGCCGGCTACAACCATATCAATATAAATACCAACCCAACCAAAACTTATAAGCAAGAGAAGTCAAAATCCACACTAGGTAATATATAATGTCCAAAACATCAATAATGAGAAGCTAAACGCTTCTACAAAATATCAGAGTACAGCTAATCATTGCCCAAACGGGCTACATCAGAGTAATCAAAATACTAACATCAGTAACCGACGGTATCGACGGCACCGTCACATCAGGGCCTGTCGTTGGCCTGGCTGTCCTGCTGCGTAGTCTGCGGCTGCTCTACCTGCGGCGTGACCTCCTAAAAAGGTAGACGTAGCAACCGTTAGTCGAAACGACTAAGTGGTTTCACATCCACTCCCCCGGCGACTCCTCGGCACCGGGCGGAGAAAAGGAACAAGAGTATAGTATATAACAAGTATGCAAGTAAAGGAGTATAAGCACAAACAATTGACAAGGTACATGAGTATCAATGTATACTAGCAGTACTACAAAGGTATCCATATATAAACTAACAATTCTACAAGAGCCATCAAGGTATGGTAACAAGTGTAAGAAATCTATAGCAGGAAAGTAACTTAACTTATAAGGATGCTCATACAAGCTTATAAGTTAAGGATCGATTTGCATAAAGTAACTCATCGTATAAGAGTGCCCATACAAACTTATACGATGAGGATCCTGTTGTGCAATGTTATGAAATGCTATGAATGCTATGCAATGACTCACCCATGCACACCCATGCAATTGCTATGTCGACACAGACTCTAGTTCCCACTTTTCGAGCAGGTAGCTAACCTCTCAGGCATCAGCCGTCGTGGCCAGGCGGTGACAGTAGAATGGCCACTTCTACTACTAGGCGGGTATCACACTACTTCACCTAGGCCTCCGTACGCCTCAATGCTAAGAACACAACAGCGGAGCCATGCGTACTATGGCCCAGCGGGGTCTTGGGTAGATGTGCACCAAGAACACAGCCCGAACTGGCCTTGCGTGACACGGAAGGGGCCTCGGAAGAAAGCACGAGGACACAGCCCAACCGTTCACATGGCCGGAGGGGCCTCGGGACGTGAACACCGAGGACACAGCCCAAACCGACCAAGTCTAACTGCCAACTCCCGTCGGTGTGACGACTGGCGAGCACGTAGACCTGCCACACTATCCTTAACCCAGGATTACGACACCGCGTGTCGACTCACACCACATGAAAATACCACATCAACATATCATGGAAAGGGCCTCGGAAGTAAACACGAGGACACAACCCAACCATCCATCCACACCTTAACTCAACACAACCAAAACAAGTGACGGTCAACACCGCACTTACAACCCTTCACAATACTACCCGTAGGGAGACGACTCTCTAAGTATTGGACTACAAGACTCATTTCATTAATCAAACATGTCCATGATCATAATCTATTCATCTATATGACTTTCCAAATGATAACAATGTAATATAAACATGATGCGCATATAAAGATCTATCTCACTTTTCATTTGATAATGTCATAATATAAACATGAAGTGCACAATTATCAATCCTTCAACTCCTACCAATTCGATTCGTTTAAATAAGATTGTTTCACAATTTGATAATATGAAATCTGATTAATAAGCAACTTCAATCATGCAACAACTGATTAATCATAAGGGTTCATCCAAGACAAGTATCATGCATTATTAATTCCACCGAATCAAAATCCATCTTTCATTAAGCCCAGAATTTAGGCGCAGGTTGAATCTTGACAGCAACTTCGACCGGAGATTCCCGAGGCTAAAAGAATCCGGTGAAGTCGTGTAACCCCTCGATGGAAAGGTATTTCCATGGACTACAGCTTTCATATTCAGAGCTCAACCCAGATTTGACATTATCCTATTTGAAATCGGACCTGAAGTCCGCTGCGTACAGAACACAGTTTCTGCATACAAGATTTATAGAACCCCATTTTCGTTTAGACTTTTCTGTGGCTAGAGACTTTACCAGAAGTCGCGCAACCAGTCGTTGGAAAGGTATTTTCGAGGGCTTCAACTTTAGTGTTTATCCAAAAGCCCAGATCTGGTCATGACACACTTAAAAATGGCCACGAAGTTCGCTGCGCGCATAATACAGATTCTGCGCGCATCTTAAGGCGGCATGAACGACATCGGTTCATCTTCCTCCTCAATGCGATCATCCCAAATCATTCCAGAAAACCTCCTCCCTTATTCACCCTCAAGAGGCCAATATTCTTCACGAAACCATCCTCAATCATCACATAGAAGAAGAGAGTGGTTGAAGAGATCTAAAATCTAGAACACAAGTCCTAGCATGGCCAAACCTAGAAAACTTCTTCTCTCCATCAAGACTCTCTTGAGCCGATGTCTCTCCTATGAAAATAACTATAGATCTAGCACCAAGGGAGAGGGTAGGAAAACTCACATTGGCTCCAGCGGTACCACCATTTCCGGCCATGGATCTCGTAATTCTCCTTGGCGACATCTTCTCTTTCACGGCGATGGCGGATCTCCTTCGGTAGAACTTGCTCCAGCAGTTTTCCCTCTCACCAGGAGTTCTCACAGGAAATAGGGGAAGAAATGAGAATGAAAACGGCTAGGGTTTTCTCTCCCCCTTATATACAAAATGTGACACGGGTAGGGACACGGCCGTGTCCTTACCCGTGTCCTGCCTGGCGAAGCGGCAACGACAGTTTCCATGTCGGTTCAATACTTGACACGGGTAGGGACACGCCCGTGTCCCGACCCGTGTCCACATGACACGGCCGTGTGCCTGGCCGTGTCCTTGACCGTGTCCTTCTCGGGTTGCATCTCGACACACCTCGTCGAGCTCAACTCGACGCACACGGGTAGGGACACGGCCGTGTCACTTGGTGTCGACACAGCTCGTCAGTCTCGACACGGCTCGTCGAGCTCAACTCGACGCACACGGGTAGGGACACGGCCGCGTCACTACCCGTGTCACTTAGTGTCGACCCAGTTCGACGATCTCGACACGCCTCGTCGAGCTCAACTCGACGCACACGGGTAGGGACACGGCCGTGTCACTACCCGTGTCACTTGGTGTCGACACAGCTCGTCAGCCTCGACACGGCTCGTCGAGCTCAACTCGACGCACACGGGTAGAGACACGCCCGTGTCGCTACCCGTATCGCTACCCGTGTCACTACCCGTATCACTACCCGTGTCACTACCCGTGTCACTACCCGTGTCACTACCCGTGTCACTACCCGTGTCACTACCCGTGTCTTTTTACACTGATTTCTCCACTTCTCCATAAGTGCAGCCCAATTCCCTGCACTTCTCAGGACTCGAGTCAACCCTCCTGACTCAAAAACACACACACTAGGGGCCTAGAGCGATTCGGTACATTACAAATCCTATAAACAAAATAAAAGATTTCGTCCCCGAAATCAGGCTTAGGCTGTGGGGAGAAGAGCATAACAGGAAATTTAACATATGCTTTTAAATAAGATTACCTTGAGCAAACAACTCCAGGTAGCGTTGCTGCATCAAATCCATTGGCTCCCACGTGTACTCCTCTTTCCCATGATTCGACCATAGTACCTTCACCAAGGGTACACTTTTGCGGCGCAAAGTTCTTGTCTCGCTGTCAACAATCCGCACCGGCTCTAGTCGCACAGACCTATCTGATGTCACTGCACCATCAGTAGTGGGAATATACTGGTCGGGCCGCAACAGTGCTTTTCGAAGCGACGACACATGGAACACGTCGTGGAGATTTTCTAGTTCTGGTGGAAACTCCAACCGATAGGCCAACGGGCCGATCCTTTCTAGTATAGTATAAGGCCCAACATACCTTGGGCTGAGCTTTTTCACTCCACGCACCCGCGACACTCCATGCATCGGCCGAATCTTGAGGAACACTTTTTCTCCCACTTGGAACTCCACCATCCGATGCTTTTTATTGTAATATTTCGCCTGTCGACATTGAGCCTCCAACATATGATCCCGTATCAATCTGACCGCCGCATCAGTATAATCTATGTATTCGTTTCCCAATGCCTTCGGATCTTCATCTTGCACCCAAGACAAAGGAGTCCTTCACCTTCTTCCGTAAAGGGCTTCATGGGGCGCCATACTGATGCTCGCTTGATGACTATTGTTGTAGGAGAATTCCACCAGGGGCAAGAGACTTTCCCACGGCTCTCCTCTGTCTAACACACATAACCTTAATAAATCCTCCAGTGTTCTGATGGTCCGCTCTGACTGCCCGTCAGTCTGAGGATGAAATGCGGTACTAAAGGTTAGGCGTGAGCCCAAATACGCCAGTACCGCCTTCCACTCATTGGATGTAAACCGACCATCCCGATCCGAAACAATTGTCTTGGGCACGCCATGATACCGTACAAATTGCTCCACAAAAAGGCGTACCAAAACATCCACGTGTGCTTCCTTCTTCATTGGTATGAACCGGGCTACCTTTGTCAGTCGATCAACAATAACCCACACTGAATCATTCTCGGAGCGGGAACGAGGTAACCCATGAACAAAGTCCATGGAGATATCCTCGAACTTCCATTCGGGGATGGGCAGCGACTGCAACAAACCACCGGGACTCCTGCATTCAGCCTTCACTCTTTGGCAAGCTTCGCAATGTATAACATAGTAGCGAACATCCTTCTTCATTCCCGGCCAACACATGGTCTTCCGCAATCCGGCGTACATCTTAGCAATACCAGGGTGAACTGAATATTGAGAGGAATGTGCCTCTCGCAAGATATCCTCCCGAATTTTGCCGCCCTTGGGAATATAGAGTCGGCCACAAAAATAAATGAGACTGTCTTTGAGTGTGTACTCATCGGTGGTCCCATCTTCAATTGCCTTGATTGCCGGGGCCAAGGCCGCATCCATTCCTTGCTCCACCCGAATCCGGTCTCGGATATCACAAACTATGCTCATGTTGGCCAAATACTCCGCATACTCTGCCGAAGGAGCCTTGAATACTAGAGTAATTTCCATCTCCTCGATCATCCGAGCCAACTCCATACTCATCAGCCGAGACTCTGGGATAGAGCCTGGCGCTTTTCTACTCAAGGCATCGGCTACCGAGTTCGCTTTCCCGGGGTGGTAGTTCATGGTGAACTCATAGTCGCATAGAAATTCCAACCACCGCCGTTGTCTCAGGTTCAACTCCTTCTGAGTGTGAACATACTTCAAGTTTTTGTGATCGGAAAAGATCTCGCAGTGGACGCCATATAAATAATGCCTCCAGACCTTCAATGCGAACACCACTGCTCCCAACTCCAAATCATGAACCGGGTAATTGATTTCATGTTTCTTAAACTGCCTTGAAGCATAGGCGATCACATGCCCGTGCTGCATCAGCACCGCTCCCATCCCTTGGTATGATGCGTCCGTGTAAACTTGGAATCCTTCCTTCCCCGACGGAAGTGCAAGGATGGGGGCGGAGGTAAGCCTATCTTTCAATTCTTGAAATGCCGCTTCACATTGAGGTGTCCACTCAAATGGCACACCCTTCTTCGTCAAGGAGGTAAGAGGAAGGGCAATCTTGGAAAATCCTTTCACGAACTTGCGGTAGTAGCCAGCAAGTCCAAGAAAGCTTCGTACATCGGCCGCCGACTTCAAGGGCGACCACTCCTTCACGGCTCGCACCTTTGCTGGATCCACTGCTAACCCTGCTCCACTGATCACATGCCCCAAGAAGGCTACCTCCTTAAGCCAGAATTCACACTTGCTAAACTTGGCATACAAGGCATGCTCCTTCAATTTCTTCAAAACCAAGGTCAGGTGCTCGACATGCTCCTCCTCCGTCTTTGAGTAGACCAAGATGTCGTCGATGAAAACAATGACGAAGATGTCCAAATACGGTTCAAACACCTTGTTCATCAAACTCATGAAGGCCGAAGGGGCATTTGTGAGTCCAAACGGCATTACTGTGAACTCATACAAACCATATCTCGAACTGAAGGCCGTTTTCTGGATGTCCCCTTCTTGTATCCTCAACTGATAGTATCCGGAGCGCAAATCCAATTTAGAAAACCAATGTGCTCCCACTAGTTGATCGAACAACTCATCGATCCGAGGTAGTGGATAAGTGTTCCGCACCGTCAACCGATTGAGTTCCCGATAATCTATGCACAATCGCAGGGTTCCATCCTTCTTCTTTACGAACAGTACAGGGGCTCCCCATGGTGATGAACTGGGGCGAACGAATTCTGAATCCACCAGTTCTTGCAATTGAACGCTAAACTCCGCGAGTTCTTTCGGAGCCATTCTGTACGGAGCCTTAGATACAGGCTTGGCACCTGGTACTAGATTAATCTGAAAATCAACCTCTCTATGCGGGGGCAATCCTGACAGCTTCTCAGGAAATACCTCGGGAAAATCCCGCACTACCCGTACATCCTTTAATTCCAACGCTGCTTCCTTCAACTCGAACCAGATCATGAAGACCTCATCCCCCTTCATATGAGCCTTTACAGCCTGAATAGAAGATAATATCATATGTGGCGCGAAGCCAATACCTTGGAAGATGACGTCAGAGTCTCCATGTCTCAAATAGATCCGCTTCTACGCGTAGTCGATCCTCGCGAAGTGCCAGTCCAGCCATGCCATGCCCAAAATGATGTCGAACTCCGGCATTCTCAGAACCGTGGCCGGTGTATCAAAGGCTTTCCCATCAATAAATAACTCCAACTCGCACTTCGCGGTCGCGATCATCTCCGAGCCGTCCGGAAGGCGTACACGTCGGGCTATGCCAGTGAAGTACTGTACATCCCCCACGTCTTTTATGAAATCCTCGGACACAAAGGAGTGTGAGGCACCGGTATCGAACAGCGCATAGGCCGTCTTCTCGCCAATAATCACGGTGCCTAAGTGCCAACAACCAAAACTTATTGCTAGCGTCTAATAAGTTCTAATCAATTCATGTTAAACCATGAAAATATGTAAATTAATTAAATCATACCTGCAATCACCTCTTGGGGGTTCCGATCCTGAGCCATGTCAAGCGCGTACACCTGATCCCTAGCAGGGCCGGGGTTACCTCTTGGCGGTCCTTGTCCTCGACCACGCATATATCCCGGCCCTCGAGGAGCTGCTGGAGGGAGAGAGGGAGGGAGAGCAGGAGGGACGTTCCCAAATAACTGCGGGCAAAAACGTCGGATGTGGCCCGGCTGGTTGCATTCGAAGCACACCAGACCACGACGCCCCTCAGGTTGTTGGAATCGCTGAGGCTGTGGGGGTGGAGGCAACGCAGGCGGCTGCGGAACTGGATGCTCCACCCTATAGTTTTGGTGGACACGCCCTCCACCTCTTTGGTGTCCCCTTCCTCCTCTGAAGTCTCGCCTCCTTCTATTCCATGGGCCGGCTTCCATCACGTCCTTCGCAGGCCTCTTACTACATCCCATATGGTCCGCCTCCAATCTTTTCGCCATATCAATGATCTCCGCCAAGCTACCATCCGCTATAAACAAAAGGGACTGCCTTAGGGGATCTCGCAGCCCTTTATAGAAGCGCTTGGCATAACCTCTGTCATCCAACTCATAAGAATCCGCAAACCTTGCGAGATGTTGGAATTCTCGCTGGTATTCTGTAACCGACTTTGATCCCTGCTTTAGTAGAAGGAACCTCTGCTCAAGCCCATCTCGGGCCAATGTAGGGATAAAGTGCTCCAAGAAAACACCCGAGAATTCACTCCAACTTATCTCAGTGTAGATCCGGCCTTGGAAGGTAGAGCCCATGAGGGACTTCCACCACCTCTTCGCATGTAAGTCCAAGACGGACACTGCCAATGTCACTGCCATGTTGGCTGGGCAACGGATACCAGCCAACAACTCCTGTATCGTGTCTAGCCATTCCTCTGTACGTACGGCTGACTCCGTCCCAAGGTAGACGGGAGGGGAGAGAGCCCGGAAGGTGCTCAGCCAGTTGGAACTCGGGGACTGTTGTTGCACCGGAGCCTGCTGTGCCTTAAAAGCATCAAGAATGGCGGTGAGCGTCTGCCCCAACTCAGACTGTTCGAACTGAGTGGGTATGGGAGGGGTAGGAGTACCCCCCATCGGCTCAACATGCAGTGGAACCTACACATACACGACAAATTTGTGGTCAGGTTGGCTAAACTTAAGGTCAAAGTTGGACAAACTTAATGTGAATTACATATGGGCACACCACTGCTTCCGCTAAGTCAGGTTGTCCCCAAACTGACTAACCAAACGGGGGTGGCACCATTGTTGAATGACTTCTTAGTTGAGGATCGTGGCAAACTGATACCATTTGTAAGACCCCTCCTCCCCGGATTTCCAAAACACGGCACGAAGGGGGAGTCTTATGCCCGGAACAGCCGCCTTGCGGTAGCATTAGCACACGGGCTAACCTGTACCACAAGACGCCTATTCCGCCGGCTACAACCATATCAATATAAATGCCAACCCAACCAAAACTTATAAGCAAGAGAAGTCAAAATCCACACTAGGTAATATATAATGTCCAAAACATCAATAATGAGAAGCTAAACATGCTTCTACAAAATATCAGAGTACAGCTAATCATTGCCCAAACGGGCTACATCAGAGTAATCAAAATACTAACATCAGTAACCGACGGTATCGACGGCACCGTCACATCAGGCCCTGTCGTCCTGGCCTGGCTGTCCTGCTGCGTAGTCTATGGCTGCTCTACCTGCGGCGTGACCTCCTAAAAAGGTAGACGTAGTAACCGTTAGTCGAAACGACTAAGTGGTTTCACATCCGCTCCCCCGGCGACTCCTCGGAACCGGGCGGAGAAAAGGAACAAGAGTATAGTATATAACAAGTATGCAAGTAAAGGAGTATAAGCACAAACAGGTGACAAGGTACATGAGTATCAATGTATACTAGCAGTACTACAAAGCTATCCATATATAAACTAACAATTCTACAAGAGCCATCAAGGTATGGTAACAAGTGTAAGAAAATCTATAGCAGGAAAGTAACTTAACTTATAAGGATGCCCATACAAGCTTATAAGTTAAGGATCGATTTGCATAAAGTAACTCATCGTATAAGAGTGCCCATACAAACTTATACGATGAGGATCCTGTTGTGCAATGTTATGAAATGCTATGAATGCTATGCAATTACTCACCCATGCACACCCATGCAATTGCTATGTCGACACAGACTATAGTTCCCACTTTTCGAGCAGGTAGCTAACCTCTCAGGCATCAGCCGCCGTGGCCAGGCGGTGACAGTAGAACGGGCACTTCTACTACTAGGCGGGTATCACACTACTTCACCTAGGCCTCCGTACGCCTCAATGCTAAGAACACAACAGCGGAGCCCATGCGTACTATGGCCCAGCGGGGTCTTGGGTAGATGTGCACCAAGAACACAGCCCGAACTGGCCTTGCGTGACACGGAAGGGGCCTCGGAAGAAAGCATGAGGACACAGCCCAACCGTTCACATGGCCGGAGGGGCCTCGGGACGTGAACACCGAGGACACAGCCCAAACCGACCAAGTCTAACTGCCAACTCCCGTCGGTGTGACGACTGGCGAGCCCGTAGACCTGCCACACTATCCTTAACCTAGGATTACGACACCGCGTGTCGACTCACACCACATGTAAATACCACATCAACATATCATGGAAGGGGCCTCGGAAGTAAACACGAGGACACAGCCCAACCATCCATCCACACCTTAACTCAACACAACCAAAACAAGTGACGGTCAACACCGCACTTACAACCCTTCACAATACTACCCGTAGGGAGACGACTCTCTAAGTATTCGACTACAAGACTCATTTCATTAATCAAACATGTCCATGATCATAATCTATTCATCTATACGACTTTCCAAATGATGACAATGTAATATAAACATGATGCGCATATAAAGATCTATCTCACTTTTCATTTGATAATGTCATAATATAAACATGAAGTGCACAATTATCAATCCTTCAACTCCTACCAATTCGATTCGTTTAAATAAGATTGTTTCACAATTTGATAATATGAAATCTGATTAATAAGCAACTTCAATCATGCAACAACTGATTAATCATAAGGGTTCATCCAAGGCAAGTATCATGCATTATTAATTCCACCGAATCAAAATCCATCTTTCATTAAGCCCAGAATTTAGGCGCAGGTTGAATCTGGACAGCAACTTCGACCGGAGATTCCCGAGGCTAAAAGAATCCAGTGAAGTCGTGTAACCCCTCGATGGAAAGGTATTTCCATGGACTACAGCTTTCATATTCAAAGCTCAACCCAGATTTGACATTATCCTATTTGAAATCGGACCTGAAGTCCGCTGCGTACAGAACACAGTTTCTGCATACAAGATTTATAGAACCCCATTTTAGTTTAGACTTTCCTGTGGCTAGAAACTTCACCAGAAGTTGTGCAACCACTCGTTGGAAAGGTATTTTCGAGGGCTTCAACTTTCGTGTTTATCCAAAAGCCCAGATCTGGTCATGACACACTTAAAAATGGCCACGAATTTCGCTGCGCGCAGAATACAGATTCTGCGCGCATCTTAAGGCGGCATGAACGACATCGGTTCATCTTCCTCCTCAATGCGATCATCCCAAATCATTCCAGAAAACCTCCTCCCTTATTCACCCTCAAGAGGCCAATATTCTTCACGAAACCATCCTCAATCATCACATAGAAGAAGAGAGTGGTTGAAGAGATCTAAAATCTAGAACACAAGTCCTAGCATGGCCAAACCTAGAAGACTTCTTCTCTCCATCAAGACTCTCTTGAGCCGATGTCTCTCCTATGAAAATAACTATAGATCTAGCACCAAGGGAGAGGGTAGGAAACTCACATTGGCTCCAGCGGTACCACCATTTCCGGTCATGGATCTCGTAATTCTCCTTGGCGACATCTTCTCTTTCACGGCGATGGCGGATCTCCTTCGGTAGAACTTGCTCCAGCAGTTTTCCCTCTCACCAGGAGTTCTCACAGGAAATAGGGGAAGAAATGATAATTAAAACGGCAAGGGTTTTCTCTTCCCCTTATATACAAAATGTGACACGGGTAGGGACACGGCCGTTTCCTTACCCGTGTCCTGCCTGGCGAAGCGGCAACGACAGTTTCCATGTCGGTTCAATACTTGACACGGGTAGGGACACGCCCGTGTCCCGACCCGTGTCCACATGACACGGCCGTGTGCCTGGCCGTGTCCTTGACCGTGTCCTTCTCGGGTTGCATCTCGACACACCTCGTCGAGCTCAACTCGACGCACACGGGTAGGGACACGGCCGTGTCACTACCCGTATAACTTGGTGTCGACACAGCTCGTCAGTCTCAACACGGCTCGTCGAGCTCAACTCGACGCACACGGGTAGGGACACGGCCGCGTCACTACCCGTGTCACTTAGTGTCGACACAGTTCGACGATCTCGACACGCCTCGTCGAGCTCAACTCGACGCACACGAGTTGGGACACGGCCGTGTCACTACCCATGTCACTTGGTGTCGACACAGCTCGTCAGTCTCGACACGGCTCGTCGAGCTCAACTCGACGCACACGGGTAGAGACACGCCCGTGTTGCTACCCGTGTCGCTACCCGTGTCACTACCCGTATCACTACCCGTGTCAGTACCCGTGTCACTACCCGTGTCACTACCCGTGTCACTACCCGTGTCTTTTTACACTGATTTCTCCACTTCTCCACAAGTGCAGCCCAATTCCCTGCACTTCTCAGGACTCGAGTCAACCCTCCTGACTCAAAAACACACACACTAGGGGCCTAGAGCGATTCGGGACGTTACAAAACTCATGGTGCCCCAAACCTTATTTTTTTGGTTTGATTTAACGATTCAGGTGGCCAGAGCGCACAGATTTATTTGAGAGATATATAAGTTGAAAACAAGTTTTAACGAAAGCAGGCAACTGCACCTATCGCGTGTAGTACAGGATATTCGGGTGGGGAATATCGAGGTCGTATTATTCTCGGGGACAAGTTATTATTTCTACTCCTTCCTAGAGGGACTATTATTTTATCAAAGAAAAATTGTCGGGTGATTAACTAAATAGTGCGGTTATATAAAAATAGAAAATAGACTTGAAAAAGCCGATGAAGAAATAACGCATGGTATTGAATCGATTAAGACCAAAATAATTTTTATATAACTAGAGATCTAAAATTTCAATTCAATTAAAGGGGAAATTTGGTTGTGGAGGTTCCAAAAGAATGAGCTCACCTATCTCTAGGAATATTGCTCACCTGAATATTAAGACTATTTGACCGAGCTCTCATTCGATGAAGGATTCCTCTTAATGCCCACATTACTCTAAGAACCCCGATATTGGGGGGGGGGACCCAATCCGATAGAATTCCGCGCTTCCTCTCTCGAGGGTTAGTGCAGAATTCCCTTTACCCAAGTGTGATCGGTCCATACGCACGATCTTTAGGTTAGCTAGCATATGGAAAATTGACATAGAGACCACACATCGATTTGTGGTTCTACGATTCGTAGAACCGTGGTAAACCTTATGTTTTTAATTAAAGAGAAAAAGAAGACCTTTAATTATTTAAAAAGATTTTATCTGTCCCTATGCTCTTCGATATTGAGGGCTAAGGGCGATTAACCACTCATCGGAATGGGGACGGCTTGTGAAAAGAATAATTACATAATTGAAAAAGGTAAGTCCTACTCAAACGAGTAGACGGGAAATGAAAGTGGAAAATTATAAGTCCTACTCAAACGAGTAGGCGGGAAATGAAAGCTATAAAATTACAAGTCCTACTAAAACGAGTAGGTGGGAAATGACAAGTCTTACTCAAACGAGTAGGTGGGAAATCGCAAGTCCTACTCAAACAAGTAGGTGGGAAATGAAAACGGTAAAATTGTAATTCCTACTCAAACGAGTACGCGGGAAATGAAAGCTGTAAAATTACAAGTCCTACTCAAACGAGTAGGCGGAAAATGAAAGCAGTAAAAAAAGCATTAAAGTGCGAGTCCTACTCAAACGAGTAGGCGGGAAATGAAAGAAGTAAAATTACAAGTCCTACTCAAACGAGTTGGCATGAAATTGCAAGTCCTACTCAAACGAGTACTCAGGAAATGACAAGTCCTACTCAAACGAGTATTTTGAAACCGAAAATCGGTCTCCTATGGAGTTCACCGTTGGGGAAGGGGTGGTAGCGCACCTACTTCGCTCCTGCAAGCAAAACAACAAGGGAAACAAGAAAGAACTAACCCAAAGGCTCGGCGGGGAGGACTCACCACACACCCGGAAGATCTTAGAGCGCTTCCCCTCCATAGCCAAAGGCCGATCTAAGGTATCCTCAAAAAGCGCTTGAGAGGTAAAGCCAGAGAGCACAGGAAGCATGCTTTCTGAGGTACCCCTTGGGTCCTATTTATAGATTTCAGAGTTTGAACTGCTAATAACCAAACTGAACTGGCCTGAAGTTACAAAAATACCCTTGGCTGGGTCTGCTAACAGCCAAACTCCGCTGTTTTGAAGGGCTATGGGCAGACCAGCGGGGGAAAAACAGTAAAAAGTACCTCATAGATCCGGGCGAGCTGGGGAGCTCGGCCACCCTGGAAGATCCAGCTCGCCTGCTGTTCCCGAGCTCCTTTGCGTAAGCGTGAGGTGGGACGGCAAGCTCGCCCATCGGTCGGCCTCTATTAGTCGGCCTCAGCTCGACGAATCATGACAAGGGGAATGTCGAGCTCGCGGTCGACGAATGCCAAGCTCGGCCTCCAGATTTCTCTGCCAAGCTCGCCTGCTGCCTCCAGCTTTCCCTGCCGAGCTCGCCTGGGGCCTGGGTGCTCTGAGCCAGTCGGTCTGATTCCTGGTTCACCCCACTCACCGGATACAGGGTTGTACACAATCCCAGCTCTTTTTGAGCTTGACAAAGCTCGGAAAGAAACATCCAACCCCAAGTGTTCGGCGAGTGCTGTGTGGATTGGAGGGAATCTTCGGGTGCGGTCCACCTGCGGCTATATATACACCTGCATACCTGCCTGTCTTTTTCCATTCCCCTTGTTATAGCCCTGCCGAGATGCCGATCATAAAGGAGATCCAAGAGTGCCTTAACTGAGCTCGCCAGGTCTCAACTGCTCGCATAGCTGCCCTGACTGCGGTTCCGCCTGCTGTTCTGCAGGGCGGCTCTGCCGAGCCCAACTCTAAGAGGGTGAAGCCATTTCCTCAAGAGGCCGAACCCATTTACGATGACCTGAGAACCACCTTGGAGTATGGGACCGACTCCTCCACTTTGCCTGTCCCTGAAAAGGGCAAGAACATTGTCAACCTCTGCGACGGCCCGGACAGCCAGCTTGATGGCATGGAGGCACCGCGACGCGAGACAACACCCCGCGAGCCAAGACCACACCTGAGGACTCCCGACTCAGAACTCCGGAAAATTGCCCGTGGTATCCATCACCCCCTTTGGGACCTTGGGGGTGGGCTCGCAGAAGCTGCGCTCGCCGGTGCACGCCCTCTCCCCTCAGCGAGCTGTTGTGAATACGAGGGCGGGGGTGGAGACCATCCCCGTTGTTGAGATTATATTAGCCAGCAGGACACGTGTGTGTGGGACCGCATGTTTGGGCTTTCCCCATCGCGTTCCAGGTCTGGGTGTTTACCCCGGTGGGCCCCCTTGTGTGGCGGAATATCCCCACGGTCCTGTGGTTGTGGTTAGTCCCACATCGCATGCAACAGGCGATCCTTTGTGTTCATGTACCCCCTCTATGTGATAAGCAGCAATCCCAAGCCTAAACCTAAAAGATGTTGAGAGATTGAAATGACAAGTTGTAGACTTGATGTTTTTGGAAATTTACATATATACAATTCTTCATTCCTGTCTAATTATCCTTTTCATTGTCTATTGCTTACCTGCTAATGTTTTTCTACTTAGTTTCTTTTATGTCTATAATTCACCTTAGTGTAAAGGGTTCTGACTTCAACAAATAGGGGGAGATTGTTGGGTATTACATCCACATTAACCCAGATTTGATGAAGTCACCCTGGAACTAAGATGAATTAAGTTGTATTTGATGCTTGGTTTGAGTTATATGTTTGCAGGAATTTCATTGGGAAGTGTAGACCAATGTCAGTCCACAGTGGGTCACCAAACACAAGAACTGTGCAATGTAATCCCTCATTGCATATTCCAAGGTGTTGACTCATGTGTGGTCTCTCTATTGGGATACACTTCATTTTCAAGCTATTAGACTTTGAGAAAAGAATTGGAAGTTGACTACACTAGAAGAAATAGTTTTCCAACATCAAAAATTCTCTAAGTCTTTTACTCGAGGAGGTCTATAACTACTCGAGTAGTTTGGGTATAATTTACTCGAGTAAAGGAACCTTGTACTCGACTACTTAAGTGTATCTCTCATGTAGCTAAGTCATGTACTCGAGTAGACATAGTTACTCAAGTAGCATGTTTATATAATCGAGTGGATTACTCATTATACCCGAGTATTAAAGGCTTCACTCATCATAATTTTTCTAAGTCATGGACTCGAGTAAGTATACTCACATACTCGAGTAGATAGAATCATACTCGAGTAGTTCATTATACCTACTCGAGTAGATCATGTTTCACTCGTGTACCTTGAAATTTTTCCTCTCCAGAATCTTCTAAGTCTTTTACTCGAGTAGAGCTTTCACCTACTCGAGTAGATTACTTCCTCTCGAGTAGTTTAGTTCAACTACTCGAGTAGTTGCTTGCTGACATCTTCAGAATTTATTCCAAGTATCCCACTCGAGTAGTCCTTCATGTACTCGAGTAGTTTATGTAATATACTCGTGTAGTTTTTCTTGTACTCTAGTAGATCCTTTATGTACTCGAGTATGTCAATATACATACTCGAGTAGTTCCTTCTGCTTACTCGAGTAGTTGATTTCTACCTACTCGAGTAGCCTATCTTTATATACCCGAGTATGTTCTCCTTCATGTACTCGAGTAGTTATTCAACTACTCGAGTAGCTCCTCTCTTACTCGTGTATATGGCTGGATTTTTCTGAAATTTGTCTAAGTCCTTTTTCTGACGGGATTTTAAAATCACGCGACATGATTGGTACACGTGTACACCATTATGACCGATTATGACTGTTAGTCTCTCCTATATAAGGTCTTATCAGAAAATGACAAACCCTAAGTATTCTCGAAGATTTCTTGTCATTTTATTTCGAGAAAAATTCTTCAGCCGACTCCTCCCTGTTTTCACGAAACGGAAGCCGCCGCCGCCACAATCTTCTCCGGCCACTGCTTCTAAGTTCAGAGGATTCATTCTGAAGAAAGTTACAGATCGAGATCGACATCACCGTTCATCTTCTCTCTCTTTGATTCTGTAAAAGCAAGAAGATCCAGATCTGGGCCGAGACTCTCTTCACCGATTTCTGATAGTGCTGCAAAGTCCATAAGAAGAATTTTTCTGGCCATTTCATCAGATCTGATTGGATTTACTGTTTGTATAATCTTCCAAAACTTTATTAATTTTGTAGGAGAAAGTTTCTCTGAGTGTAGGAGTTTTTCACTCCGAGTTTGTAGGAAGTGTTATCTTCCGAGGTGTAGATCCCGTTGTTTGGATCGAGTTTGTAGGAACTTTGTTCCGAGGGTAGGATCGATTTTTGATCCGAGATAGTGGAGTACCGAGTCTAGTTGATTGCTAGATCGGTGAGGGAAAGTGGATGTACCCAAGGTTGGGGAACCACTATAAATCTTGTGTCGTCTGTGATATTGGTAGATAGTTCTGTGTTGTGCTCTAATTATTTTTTATTCCGCAAAAGACGCACAACTCACCTATTCACCCCCCTCTATGCGATTTAGGTTGACAACCGTTTTCTTTCAATTGGTATCAGAGCTAGGTTTATCGTCAAAAGGTTAACACCTTGATCAGATCCAAATCTGTTGTCTGAAAGATTCTACCATAAAATGGACAAGGGCAAAGATTTCGCCAAGCTTCCACTGTGCAACAAAAATAACTTTCCCATGTGGAAAGAAAGGATAAAATTTTTCATGGAAGCTGTGGATCCAAGGATCTCCATGATCGTTGAAGAAGGTCCTTACGTTCCCAGGACTGTGTCCACTATCGACCCTACCAAGAAAGTTCCCAAAAAGCTAATGGGTCTCGATAAAGACGAGATTGCACTTGTCTCTCTCGACAAGAAAGCTAAGAACATTATAGCGAGTGCAGTCGATGACTCAATGCTGCAGAATTTGATTCGCTGTCAATCAGCTAAGGAGATGTGGCATTCCTTAATCACTTTGATGGAAGGAACTGAAGAAGTAATGGATGATCAGAGATCCCTTCTCAACCAAAAATATGAAGCGTTCCGACAAGGGAACAAGGAAACAATTGTCGACACATTTGAAAACTTCTTCAAAATTGTGAATGGCCTAAGGGTGTATGGTCGTGTCTTCACCAACGGAGAACTGAACGACAAGTTCTTGAGATCCCTAACCAAGGAATGGGATAACAAGGTATGCGCCATCAGGGAGTTCGGGAAGCTAGCTGAAACGGACCCGCAAAATCTCTTTGGAAAGCTTATGTCTTATGAACTCAAAATCAATACAATAAAAGCTGAAGAAGAGAAAAGCAAGTCTGCACTCAAGGAGAAATCTATCGCTTTGAAGGCGGACACCTCCAGAAAGACTAAGGCGGCCATGACAGAATTCTGTGAAAGCTTAGGTATCTTTCATGAGTTTTCCTCTCCTCGTACTCCACAATAGAATGGAGTGGCTGAGAGAAGGAACAGAACACTCATAGAGGCCTGCAGGACCATGTTGAGTGACGCTTCACTACCAGAGTACTTCTGGGCTGAGGCTGTTAACACTACATGCCACGTGCAAAATCGAGCACTCATAAACAAAGACCACAATAAGACACCTTACGAACTTCTGAAAGGCAGGAAACCAATAGTCTCATACTTTATAATCTTTGGCTGTAAATGATTTGTACTTAACAATGGTAAGTATCATACCACCAAGATCAGCGAAAAGAGCTTTGAAGATATTTTTGTAGGATATAGTAGCCATAGTAAGGCATATAGGATATTTAATAGAAAAACCCTGGTGGTGGAAGAATCGATACATGTTGTATTTGATGAGACAAGCTTGCTGCAAAGCAATCTGTCTAGTGTGCTCATTAAAAATGCAGGTGAAAAGCTGAAAGAAGCTAGCTTAGATGATCCGTCCGAAGACAAAGGAGAGAAGTTCATTAAGATCACCACTCCAACTCCTATTGGAGAGGCTGATGATCAAAATGAAGAAGTCATCCAGGATGAAGAAATCACTCCAGTGCTTGAAGATAATCTAGATGCAAGAACTCTAGAGCTCAGACATCTGAAGGATCACCCCATGGACCAGATCATAGGAGATCCCCGGGATGATGTCAGAACTCGAAGAGGTGCAACTAATGTGAAATTCCACCTAGTGTCAACTATGTGCACCTATGGGGGGGGATAGGTGACGTGTAGCGCTTTTGCGGAATTTATAATAGTACCTGCACAATAAAGATAAACAGCACAGCACACAGAAAACACAGGAAATTTATAGTGGTTCCCCGACTTGGGTACATCCACTTTCCCCCTTCGACCTATCTCCCCAACAAGGGACGACTCGGTCACTTCTCCAACGGGATTGAAATCCAATCCCTGCACTAACGGAAGGAGCCCTTCCACACGTGAGAGTCAACACTCCCACAAAACGGGTTGCACCCAACCCTTACAACACGGAACACAAGTTCCTTTACAACAAAATTAAATATAGAATGTACACGTGATACAAACTTCTTTTGGAGACTACGGTGTTCCTCTTCGTTCGATGACGTGTTCTTGAAGTCGATGAAGAGTCTACAACCTTGGTCTCTCTTGGAGAGGATCTCCCGGAACCGGCGGCGGCAATCCGAGCGGCGGCTTGGTTCGGAATCGGCGGCAACGAAGGTGCGCTGCTGCAGTACTTTGAGATCCAAACTTTGTTGTGAAGCAAACTAGGTCTACCAACGGTCACTCTAGGATCGGTCGTCTCGATCGATTCAGACGGGGGAGTTTTTCCCGGTCAACAAATCGAGAGACAAGAGATCTCTGGATAGACACATGAGACTCAAGCTTTGCTACGCTTCTGTCGCCGGAGATCACCAAGGAATCCCGATCGTTGACGGCGACCAACAAGCTCGAGCGAGACGGCGGCGGCGGAGATCTGATCGCGATTTTAGGTTTAGGTTTTTGCTCGGTTTTTTTTTCTGTGTATCTACAGTGCAAAATACCCGTATATATACTGTAGATACAACTAATTTGACCGTTGTGGGACCCACAAGAAAGATCCCGAAAACCGGTTCAAAATAGTCCATTGGCAGAATCCGGTCCAGCAGCATCCCGAGAAAATGCTAAGTGAAAATCGACGAGAATCGCAGGCGATTCTCGATGAATCGGCGAGAATCACCAAGTGATTCTCGACGATTCGTCGAGAATCATTTGTGATTCTCGCCGAATCACTTATTGATTCTCAACGATTTTCCCTTGGTATTCATGAGCTGCTTAACCACTGGTTCGGCGAGAATCACTAGTGATTCTCGCCGAATCTTACTTGGCACCATTTTGAGGTAGCCAGAAGGAGTCGGCGAGAATCACTAATGATTCTCGTCGATTCGGCGAGAATCACGAGTGATTCTCGCCGAATCGGCGAGAATCACTTGGTGATTCTCGTCGAATTTTCCTTAGACGAATTTTTGTCTTCCACCCAGGAGCTGCTCCTTGACCCATCCATGCTCCTTGTTTTCTCTTGCATATGAACGGTCCTGTACTTGAAAGTAAATGCACTCCAATAGAGAGAGTACACGTAGGCCAACACACTGATCTGCTCAACGAGGGATTACGTCGTGCAGACCCGTGTATATTGACCTACTGCACCCTGACATTGGTGTGCACTTAGCGTGTAGGAACTGCAAGCACAACTTGAAAGAGTTTATCAAATACATAGTCTATTGACCTTAGCTTGTCCAGGGGCTTCTTCAAATCAGCTACATTGTGGATACAATACCCAACAATCTCCCCCTATTTGAAGAAACCTAAACCCTACAAGCTAAAGTGAATAGAGCAAATAGGAATGAAAACCGTAAACTTAACATTGAGTTGAGTCATCCCTTACCAATACCAATTTCTTGGGAGCAAGCTTGGAGCCACCTTAGCCTTGGCCAAGAGGGTAATCTCCCCCTTTTCGGCTTCTGCAAATCGGGGCGGTAGCATTTGACCCCTTGCTCCCCCTCAGTTCCTGCGTCCGTGCTCACACTTGATTTCCTCGCTCCCCCTCATATTGTGCACGAGCCTGGAGCTTCTATAGTCTTCATTCCTCATAATTGAGCATCCCCAATTCAGTCTTGAAAAGATTGAACTTGGCCTCGTCTAAGGGCTTTGTGAATATATCAGCAATCTGCTTGTCCGTGGGGACATAACAAAGAGAGATGTCCTTGTTCTCCACGTGCTCCCGAATGAAATGGTAGCGTACTTCAATATGCTTCGTTCTGCTGTGCGAGACAGGATTGTTGGCAATGGCAATTGCACTGGAGGAGTCGCAGTACATTGGAACTTCCTTGAACTGAAGGTTGTAGTCGGCTAACTGGTTTCTGATCCATAGGAGTTGTGCGCAACAGCTGCCTGCTGAGATGTACTCAGATTCTGCTGTGGAGGTAGCCACACAGTTCTGCTTCTTGTTGTTCCATGAGATAAGCCTTCTTCCGAGGAATTGACACGTCCCGGAAGTGCTTTTCCTGTCATCCCTACTCCCTACAAAATCAGCATCTGAAAAGCCTATTAGCTCGACATCATTGTTTCGCGGGTACCACAAGCCAAGATTAGGAGTACCTTTAAGGTATCTTAGAATTCGCTTTGCAGCGACATGGTGAGATTCCTTAGTGTTCACCTGATATCTGGCACAGACACATGTGGAGAACATAATATCCGGTCTACTGGCAGTAAGGTAGAGCAGGGATCCAATGATGCTTCTGTATTTGGTTTCATCGAAAGGTTTACCTTTCTCATCCTTATCCAGAGACATGGTGGATCCCATTGGAGTCCTCATAGAGGTTGCACTCTCCATACCGAATTTCTTAAGGAGTTCATTTGTGAACTTCGTCTGAGAGATGAAGATTCCATCCTCAGACTGTTTCACTTGAAGTCCTAAGAAATACTTGAGCTCTCCCATACTGCTCATTTCAAACTTTCCTTGTATAAGTTTAGAGAACTTTTTGCAAAGATTGTTGTCCGTTGAGCCGAATATTATGTCATCGACATAGATTTGCACCAGCAAAATCTTGCCTTTGACTTCCCTGAGAAACAATGTTTTATCTATTTTACCTCTAGAGAACTTGTTCTCAAGAAGAAAACTAGATAAAGTCTCATACTAAGCTCGTGGAGCTTGTTTCAACCCATATAATGTCTTATTAAGAAAATAAACATGATTGGGATAAGTAGGGTCGACAAAACCTGGGGGTTGAGCGACGTATACTTCCTCTTTCAGGTCTCCGTTCAGGAATGTCGATTTCACATCCATTTGATAGACTGTGAATCCTTTGTGTGAAGCATACACCAGGAACAACCTGATTGCCTCAAGCCTTGCTACTGGTGCGAAGGTCTGGTCGAAGTCAATCCCTTCCTCTTGTCTGTAACCTTGAGCCACCAGCCTGGCCTTGTTCTTTACGATGACACCATGTTCATCCAGCTTGTTTCTGAAGATCCACTTCGTGCCAATCACATTCTGCTTATATGGACTGGGAACCAGAGTCCAAACATTGCAACGTTCGAATTGATGTAGTTCCTCCTGCATGGCCAGAATCCATGCCGCATCCTTGTTCGCCTCGTCGAACTTCTTTGGCTCAACCTGTGACAGGAAGCTGAGATGCAATACTTCGTTAATAGTACCTCTTCGAGTTCTGACACCGACACGAGGATCTCCGATGATCTGATCTCTAGGATGATCCCTCACGTGCCGGAGCTCAAGAAGTCTGGCGTCTGGAGCTTTGACTACTTCTTGGGCTTCTCCTTCTTCTAAGATATTTGTTCCATTTTGATCATCAACAGCTTCAGATGACGTGGAGCTGGAAACTTTGACGTACTGAGGAGCGTCATCTTTAGCGGTCTCATCCAGACTCAGCTGTTCAAGTCGAGCACCTGCATCTTCAAGAATACTACTGGAAGAATTGATGTTAAGCAAACTTCCTTCATCAAATACAACATTTATTGATTCTTCTACCACTAGGGTTTTCTTATTGAAGACCCTATATGCCCGACTATGGGAACTATAGCCCATGAATATGCCTTCGAAGCATTTTTCACCGAATTTAGTACGCGGGTACTTCCCATTATTTAGTACATAGCATCTGCAACCAAAAATCCTTAAGTAGGACATGGTTGGTTTCCTGCCTTTCAGTAGCTCGTAGGGCATCTTACGATGATGCTTGTTGATCAATGCTCGGTTTTGTGCATGACAAGCTGTATTGACAGCCTCTGCCCAGAAGTATTCCGGAAGAGAAGCGTCTTTCAACATTGTCGTGCAGGATTCAATGAGAGTTCTATTTCTCCTCTCCACAACTCCATTTTGCTGAGGAGTGCGTGGGGAGGAAAACTCATGAAAGATACCTTGTTCTTCACAAAATTCTGTCATAGCACCAGATTCGAATTTTGTTCCATGGTCACTTCTGATTTTGACCACGGAACAGTTAAATTCGTTCTGAACCTTCTTGACAAAATTAGTGAAGATGTCAAAAGTATCTGACTTTCGTTTCAAAAAGAACACCCATGTAAACCGAGAGTGATCATCAACTATCACTAGCATATATGACTTGCCTCCCAAGCTATGAACTTGCATTGGACCAAACAAGTCCATATGTAACAGGTAAAGACATCGGGAAGAGTCTTTGTCTGCAATGCTCTTAAAGGTAGCCCGAGTCTGTTTGCCCATCTGGCATGCAGGACAGGGGCTATCTTTGATGCACTTGATACTGGGAGCATCTCTTACTAAGTTCTTAGAAAATAGCATACTAATTGTCTTGAAATTAATATGTGCCAATCTCTTGTGCCATTGTTCACAAAGAGATGCACTGCCTGTAGCCACAAGGCATACGGGGGTAGATGAATCTATACTGAGAAAATCTAAGCAGAAGATATTTCTGCTCCTAATGCCTGATAATACCGTCTCAGAAGAGGTACGTGAAATTATCAGACATTTATCCTTGCAGAACTTAACGTCATAACCTTTGTCACATAACTGACTTACGCTGATAAGGTTATGGTTTAACCCTTCAACATAAGCCACGTCGGTGATAGAGATTATACCGTTGGAAATCATACCGTAACCCCTGGTGACTCCTCGATCTGACCCTCTGAAGATGACTTTGGGTCCATTCTCGACTGGAGTGTAATCACGTAGCAGGCTTCTAGTCCCAGTCATATGTCGGGAGCATCCACTGTCCAAATACCAGATCGGCATTTTGGTGGCCTTTGGACATTCCTGCAAAACAAAATTAATTTGCCTTAGGAACCCAATCGAACTTGGGTCCTAGATTCCTGGTTAGCACACTCCCCCTCGGATGGTTAACCCTACGAGTGGTCGGCCTCGCATTGCTAACATGGGGAGTCTCGTAGTACCTTGGATTAAACCAACAATCCACGGCAAAGTGACCGACTTTGCCACAGCACCAACAGTCGAACCTGTTGTATCTCTTCCTAGGCTCCTGCCTTACCCTGGGAACGGTGGGTACAGCTGGGGCCTTGGATCTGGAGGTGGAGGCCTCATGGTGACAACAGTCACATGACTTTGTCACCTTCTGTATAACAGGGTTGGCTTTTGGTGCCTGCTTTCCATTATGGCCGCTAGAGAACGGACCATAATTTCCTAAGTGGATTTCCTCATAAGGTGCCTTGAAGGCACTCTCACCGAAGTTCCGGGGAAAGTTCCAGCCGTCATACCGGCTCTTTGGCTTTGCAACCGAGGGCCGGAAATGATGCCCAAATGTTGACTCAAAGTCATGTTGGTTGCAAGGAAAGCCAGGCTTTCTGAACGCAACAGGACTAAGAGGAGCCTTACCCTTTTCATCAGCAGAGGCCTTCTTGGCGACCTTATTCTTCCTCTGGTTCTTGTTTCTCCTAGATGAAGAACCAGATACCCCAATATGCCCCAAGCCAGCTCCTTTGGCCTGAGCAGAGAAGGTATCAACGACTGGAAGAACTGTTTTTGGCATGGAGAAGCTCTTGACGATCTTCTTTTCTGCCGCAAGTAGTTCTTCCAACTTGTCGACTTCCTCCTGCTTTAGATCAAGGAGCTTCAAAGACTCTGAATGCTTTGAAGTCAGGTCAAGGTGTTCCTGTCGGAGAGAAATCAAACTAGTGACCTCTTCCCTTAGGGATACACACTCACCCTTAAGGAATTTTACTTCCTTCTTCTCAGCCTTCAGTTTCTTATGGCACTCATCGAAAGTGTTGAGCAGAAGCTCATACTTCTCGAGGAGCTCAGCTTCACGGGCCGAAGGGCCATCCTCAGGTTCATCATCCTGAGACTCAGGATCAGAGTCGGAGTCGGAGAGAGGGGTGTGAGCTTTTACCTTCCCAGTAAATGGGGGGCATTCACCTTCTGAGTCCGAGCGACCCACCAGCCCGAAGTAGGCTTCCTCATCATCACTCGAGTCTGAGGAGTCAGACTCACTCAGTGTCTTTGGCCGTTTAGCAATGTAGCTTCGCTCCTTCTTCTTATCTCTAGAGGACTTGTGCTCCTCTTCTTTCCCTTTTTCCCTCTTGCCTTGATAGCAGTCGGCCACGACGTGTCCTGGCTTGTTGCATCCAAAGCAGATAATGTCAGAGGAGCGATGTTTGTTCGTTCTAGATGCATACCTGTCAGAAGAGTAGTTTTTCTTCTGAAGCCTGGAGGAGGAGCCGTCTCTCTTTCTTTGATTCCTCATCTTGAGGAACTTCTTGAACTCTCGAGTGATGAGGGAGAAATCCTCCTCCGACAGCTCTGAGCTGGAAGAGCATGGCTCGGAGTCCTCCTCCTCATCCTTTTTCCTGGCACGGTACGACACCGTACCCTTGCCTTTTCTGGAGTGACTGGCTTTTAGAGCCACAGTCTTTTCTTTTGCAGCTGCCTTTTCTGCATCTTCCTCAGCTTTCCTGGTGTTCAGCTGAAGCTCATAGGACATCAGCTTCCCAAACAGAATTTGTGGATCAGTTTCTGCCAGTCTGCCAAATTCTCTGATGGCGCAGATCTTTGTGTCCCATTCCTTAGTAAGGGACCTAAGGAATTTGTCATTGAGTTCACCATTAGTGAACACTCTTCCGTACCCCTTGAGGGCGTTGACAATCTTTAGGAAGTTCTCGTAGGTGACTCCGATCTCTTCCTTCGGCCCTTGTCTGAAGGCCTCATACTTCTGGTTCAGGAGGGATCTCCAATCATCCCTCACTTCATCTGTGCCCTCCATTAGGATGATCAGGCACTGCCAGATCTCCTGAGCTGTCCTGCAGTTGCTGAAGTTCTGCATCATAGAGTCATCAACTGCGCTGACCAGGATGTTTCTTGCCTTCATGTCAAGGCCCACTAGCACCATCTCGTCCTTGTCCATTTCCGAAAGTGTCTTCGGCACTTTCTTGGTGGGATCAATGGTGGAGGCCTTACTGGCGACATAAGGTCCCTCCAGCACGATCATGAAAAGTCGAGGATCCACTGCTTCCATGTAGAACCTGATCCTTTCCTTCCAGATAGGAAAGTTGAGCTTGTTGCACACTGGGATCTTGCTGGAGTACTTGAGCCCGTCCATAGTAGATGTATGTCTCCTTGTTGACACTAGTGGTAGGATTCTACTCAAGGTGTTAACCTTTTTGATGAGTAACCTCCCTCTGATACCACTTGAAAGTCCACCTAGTGTCAACTATGTGCACCTATGGGGGGGGGGATAGGTGACGTGTAGCGCTTTTGCGGAATTTATAATAGTACCTGCACAATAAAGATAAACAGCACAGCATACAGAAAACACAGGAAATTTATAGTGGTTCCCCAACTTGGGTACATCCACTTTCCCCCTTCGACCTATCTCCCCAACAAGGGACGACTCGGTCACTTCTCCAACGGGATTGAAATCCAATCCCTGCACTAACGGAAGGAGCCCTTCCACACGTGAGAGTCAACACTCCCACAAAACGGGTTGCACCCAACCCTTACAACACGGAACACAAGTTCCTTTACAACAAAATTAAATATAGAATGTACACGTGATACAAACTTCTTTTGGAGACTACGGTGTTCCTCTTCGTTCGACAACGTGTTCTTGAAGTCGATGAAGAGTCTACAACCTTGTTCTCTCTTGGAGAGGATCTCCCGGAACCGGCGGCGGCAATCCGAGCGGCGGCTTGGTTCGGAATCGGCGGCAGCGAAGGTGCGCTGCTACAGTACTTTGAGATCCAAACTTCGTTGCGAATCAAACTAGGTCTACCAACGGTCACTCTAGGATCGGTCGTCTCGATCGATTCGGACGGGGGAGTTTTTCCCGGTCAACAAATCGAGAGACAAGAGATATCTGGATAGACACGTGAGACTCAAGCTTTGCTACGCTTCTGTCACCGGAGATCACCAAGGAATCCCGATCATTGACGGCGACCAACAAGCTCGAGCGAGACGGCGGCGGCGGAGATCTGATCGCGATTTTAGGTTTAGGTTTTTGCTCGGCTTTTTTTTCTGTGTATCTACAGTGCAAAATACCCGTATATATATACTGTAGATACAACTAATTTGACCGTTGTGGGACCCACAAGAAAGATCCCGAAAACCGGTTCAAAATAGTCCATTGGCAGAATCCAGTCCAGCAGCATCCCGAGAAAACGCTAAGTGAAAATCGGCGAGAATCGCAGGCGATTCTCGACGAATCGGCGAGAATCACCAAGTGATTCTCGACGATTCGTCGAGAATCGTTTGTGATTCTCGCCGAATCACTTATTGATTCTCAACGATTTTCCCTTGGTATTCATGAGCTGCTTAACCACTGGTTCGGCGAGAATCACTAGTGATTCTCGCCGAATCTTACTTGGCACCATTTTGAGGTAGCCAGAAGGAGTCGGCGAGAATCACTAATGATTCTCGTCGATTCGGCGAGAATCACTAGTGATTCTCGTCGAATTTTCCTTAGACGAATTTTCTTCTTCCACCCAGGAGCTGCTCCTTGACCCATCCATGCTCCTTGTCTTCTCTTGCATATGAACGGTCCTGTACTTGAAAGTAAATGCACTCCAATAGAGAGAGTACACGTAGGCCAACACACTGATCTGCTCAACGAGGGATTACGTCGTGCAGACCCATGTATATTGACCTACTGCACCCTGACATTGGTGTGCATTTAGCGTGTAGGAACTGCAAGCACAACTTGAAAGAGTTTATCAAATACATAGTCTATTGACCTTAGCTTGTCCAGGGGCTTCTTCAAATCAGGTACATTGTGGATACAATACCCAACATAATGAGAATCTTCATCTGAGTTTTCTCTCACAGGTTGAACCAAAGAAATTTGAGGAAGCAAACTCAGACGCATCATGGATAATGGCAATGGAAGAAGAGCTAAATAAGTTCAAGCGTTGCAATGTGTGGATGCTGGTTCCAAGGCCCAAAGGAAAGAACATCATTGGAAAAAAATGGGTCTACAGAAACAAGATGGACAAAGACGGAACTATCATAAAGAATATGGCCAGACTCGTCGTTAAAGGCTATCGTCAAGAAGAAGGAATCGACTTCGACCAGACATATGCTCCAGTGGCGAGGCTGGAGGCAATAAGGTTGTTCCTAGCATATGCTGCTTTCAAGGGCTTCACCGTCTATCAGATGGACATGAAGTCGGCCTCCCTAAATGGTAACATAAAGGAGGAAGTGTATGTGGAACAACCCCCAGGTTTCGTTGATCCTAACTTTCCTGATCATGTCTATTTTCTGCACAAGGCCCTATATGGTCTGAAACAAGCTCCTAGAGCTTGATATGAAACGCTGTCTACCTTTCTACTTGAGAACAAGTTCACAAGGAGAAAGATAGACAAGACATTATTTCTTAGGGAAATAAAAGGTAAGATTTTGCTAGTGCAAATCTATGTCGACGACATTATTTTTGGCTCTATAGATGACAACCTCTGCAAAAAGTTATCAAAACTTATGCAAGGGAAGTTTGAAATGAGCAGTATGGGCGAGCTGAAGTATTTCTTAGGGCTTCAGGTGAAACAATCTGAAGATGGAATTTTCATCTCACAGACCAAGTTCACCAAAGCGCTAATTAAGAAATTCGGAATGGAGAATGCAACCTCTATGAGGACTCCAATGGGCTCAACTAAGTCTCTGGATAGGATGAAAAAGGGAAACCTTTTGATGAAACTAAGTACAGAAGCATAATTGGATCCTTGCTCTACCTTACTACCAGTAGGCCTGACATAATGTTTTCAACATGTGTCTGTGCTAGATTTTAGGTGAACTCTAAGGAATCTCATTACGCTGCTGCAAAGCGGATCCTGAGATACCTTAAAGGCACACCAAATCTTGGCTTATGGTACCCAAGAAGTAATGACAGCGAACTAATTGGGTTTTCAAATGCAGATTTTGCAGGTAGCAAAGACGACCGGAAAAGCACCTCAGGGACTTGCCAATTCTTTGGACGAAGGCTAATCTCATGGAGTGGCAAGAAGCAAAACTGTGTCGTAATCTCAACGGCCGAGTTAGAGTATATCTCTGCAGGCAGTTGTTGCGCATAGTTGTTATGGATAAAGAATCAGTTCGAGGACTACAACCTGTAGTTCAAGGATATTCCCTTGTACCGTGACTCCTCCAGCGTAATTGTAATAGCCAACAATCCAGTCTCCCACAGCCGGATAAAGCATATCGAGCTAAGGTATCACTTCATCCGGGAATATGTGGAGCATGGAGACATAGATCTCCAATATGTTCCTACAGATAGGCAAGTTGCGGATATCTTCACAAAGCCGCTGGACGAGAGCAAGTTCTCGTTCTTCAAGACAGAGCTTGGGATGCTCAACAAAGAGGACTAAAGAAGGCTGGATGACTAAGAAGCAAGTAATAGCAAGGGGTTAGTCAAAATCTACTTCTTCTCAACTTTTTCAAAATTCAACTCGAGAAGCATAAGACATACTCGAGTATGTGACTTCCCTACATGAGTTAAGGCAGACCTACTCGAGTAACAGCTGACATACTCGAGTACTCTTCTCTACTTACTCGAGTATAAGAGTGTGCCTACTCGAGTACCTACTTACCTACTCGGGTAAGTCACTTACCTACTCGAGTAAGTCACCTATCTACTCGACTATTTTTCTCCACCTACTTGAGTACTCTCTGCAGACCAACTCGAGTAATCTCTTACCTACTCGAGTAGTCTATCTCTTTCTCGTGTGTTGTTTCCCAGATTTTGAAATTTGTTCTATTCACCACCCAAGGCTAAATGCCGCCTCTTCCTTTAAAATAATTAGCGGTAATTTAAGAGTTATATATATGAAATTCCGAAAACCCAAACCTACACGACATTATTTCTTTCTCTCGAGTACCCTCTGCCGCTTCGTCTACTCTGCCGATTCGCCTACTCTCCTCCGCCGCTGTTGTAGAGCCGCCTCTCTCACTTCTTCCAGTCAATCGCATCCATGGCGGCTTACTCCAAGATCGGCGTCGGCTCAGAACTAGTCACCTCCGGTATTGTAGAGCTCTCCGATGACTTCCAAAACCTCCTCATCCTTCTCAACATCGCCGGTCTCTCCTTCATTCTCTAGGAACCCTGTCGCGTTTTATTCCCCGAAGTAGCCGAATTCTTCTCCAATCTCAAGGTCAGAAGGAATGGGAAAGTCCTAAAATCCAAAGTGATGAAACTTAAGTTCACCAAGACCTCTGTCTCTCAGCTTCTCCGAATGTCGATTGTCGATGAAGAAGATGAGTTAGATGATGAAGACTCTAACCGAACAGCCTTTTTCTGTGGCATTTCTCCTGACGCTCAGTATATTAAAAGGTCAGACATGAACGCTGAAGGAAAATTTCTAGTTGACATTATTGGCAAAATTCTACTGTGCAAGACTCACTCCATCAGAGACATTCCCTTATATTTCTTCGATATAATGCAAGCAATTGTCTGCCGCAAGAAATATCAATTTGGTATGCTGATTCTGGATAAAATCAAGGACAGCTTGAAATCCCCCAACTACGCCAAAATTATCTCTCTGCTCCTCCATGCAACAAATCCTGAGGTCTTCAACTTCTCCAAAGGGACCCCACTTCACCACATGAAGAAGGTCTCCATCTCTTCCATTCAGAGAGGGGATCTAAAGCTAAAGAATTCTGCCCAAGCTGCCAAGCTTTCAGAAGTTCAGAAGTTCCAGCTGTAGAGGACAGGACTCCATCTCCCTCTCCTCATCATGTGGCCAGCACCTCTGGTACACCAAGTGAGGGGGAGCCTGCTCCTTCTAGCCAAGTCAGGCAGCCCTCTCCTCAGCCAGAAATTCCATCCCTACCTCATACTCCACAGAGTCCAGCCACTCCTTCAGATCAAATACCTCAAGACACTCTTCTGTCCACAGTTGCTGCCATAGATGTTATGATTGTAGAGCTTTCTGAAGAAGTGATGCCCATTCCTCCTCTATCTCCTCCAGCTCTAACCTCTGAATGTCCCCAGGACTCCACTCCAGCACAGTCTCCTGCCCATTCTCCAGCCAGGACTCCAACACCATCTCCAGATCCCCCAAAAGACGGGCAAGACACCATTCTTATTTCTGATGAGACCTCTCCAGAGCCTGCTGAGACCCCTCTCAGAAACCTAGATTTCTCCCTTTCCCATGATACAGAAGAAAGGGATGCTATAATTCATACCACTAGAGCTCTCAGCTCTGTCATCATTGAAGAAATAGCTCCTTAGGTAACTCCTCCTATCCCTACTGCTGCTCCCTCTGCTGCTGCTATAGTCTCTTCCTCCTCAGATTTGCTGTAAAGTATTGCACTTCTTCTTCAAGAATAGAGAAATTATTTTGACACCTCTCTAAAGGTAGTCACTGACAAGGTAACTGCTCTTGAGACTGAGAAGAGCAGAGGCTTTGCTGAAATTCAGCATAACACTGACAAGCTCAAGTATATATTTCAACTTGGTGGCAAAGCCCTTGACCACACTATCACTAGTGTTGGAAATGTTATGGAACAAGGTATCACCCTGGCAAACAATTAGATAGAACTAGACAAGAAAAATGAGGCTAACAAAATGACAATCTGTGAATAAGTTGGCATTTTCAAAGATGTCACCATAGAGAAACTATCTGTTGAAATCAGAAAGGGGGAGGGTTTGATAAAAGAACTCAAAGAACAGGTAAAAAAATCTGCTGCTCAAAAGACAGATGTATGGGAAGCTCATGTGAAGACCATTCATGATGATGTGCTAGCCCAGATACAGAGTGTCAAATTTCACACCTATGACATTGCTGTCTGGATGCACAATCAGATCTTGCCAGACCTTGCAGTTGACCCAAACATCATTCCCCATCATCTCAACCCTCTAGCTACAGATGTCACTGCCCCAGCTGTTCCTCTGCAACCTACCTTCTCTCCCAAGCCTGGAGACTCAGTTGCTCCTCCAGACACTTATGTTCCAGGCTGGGAAGAAGATCCTGCTGATATATTCCTTCAAGCTCCTCCAGAGATCAGAACCTACAAGTAGAAAAGGAAGTATGGTGAAGGCCCCTCTGCTAGCAGGACTGCTCCTACTAGAGCTCCTGAACATGCTGAAGCTTGGTCTCCAACCTCAAAGTCTCTAATTTTGGACACACTTAGGCTAGTTATGGATCACAATGAGAACAGGAGCATTCACTACAGTTCCCAGGAATGGGAGTTATATGAGAAATCAATGCTAAAAAGGAAGATCCATGATAGAGAGTTTGGGAGAAATAATCCTGCTACTCCTCCAAGGCCTCCTAAATATTTCCCTAAGCCTTTCAGCTACCTAAGGAGACAGCAAGAAAAGATGGATAAGCAGCAATCCCAAGCCTAAACCTAAAAGATGTTGAGAGATTGAAATGACAAGTTGTAAACTTGATGTTTTTGGAAATTTACATATATACAATTCTTCATTCCTATCTAATTATCCTTTTCATTGTCTATTGCTTACCTGCTCATGTTTTTCTACTTAGTTTATTTTATGTCTATAATTCACCTTAGTGTAAAGAGTTCTGACTTCAACAAATAGAGGGAGATTGTTGGGTATTACATCCACATTAACCCAGATTTGATGAAGTCACCCTGGAACTAAGATGAATTAAGTTATATTTGATGCTTGGTTTGAGTTATATGTTTGTAGGAATTTCACTGGGAAGTGTAGACTAATGTCAGTCCACAGTGGGTCACCAAACACATGAACTGTGCAATGTAATCCCTCATTGCATATTCCAAGGTTTTGACTCATGTGTGGTCTCTCTATTGGGATACACTTCATTTTCAAGCTATTGGACTTTGGGAAAAGAATTGGAAGTTGACTACACTAGAAGAAACAGTTTTCCAACATCAAAAAAATTCTCTAAGTCTTTTACTCGAGGAGGTCTATAACTACTCGAGTAGTTTGGGTATAATTTACTCGAGTAAAGGAACCTTGTACTCGAGTACTTAAGTGTATCTCTCGTGTAGCTAAGTCATGTACTCGAGTAGACATAGTTACTCAAGTAGCATGTTTATGTACTCGAGTGGATTACTCATTATACCCGAGTATTAAAGGCTTCACTCACCACAATTTTTTTAAGTCATGGACTCGAGTAAGTATTCTCACGTACTCGAGTAGATAGAATCATACTCGAGTAGTTCATTATACCTACTCGAGTAGATCATGTTTCACTCGTGTACCTTGAAATTTTTCCTCTCCAGAATCTTCTAAGTCTTTTACTCGAGTATAGCTTTCACCTACTCGAGTAGATTACTTCCTCTCGAGTAGTTTAGTTCAACTACTCGAGTAGTTGCTTGCTGACATCTTCAGAATTTATTCCAAGTATCCCACTCGAGTAGTCCTTCATGTACTCGAGTAGTTTATGCAATATACTCGAGTGATTTTTCTTGTACTCGAGTAGATCCTTTATGTACTCGAGTATGTCAATATACATACTCGAGTAGTTCCTTCTGCTTACTCGAGTAGTTGATTTCTACCTACTCGAGTAGCCTATCTTTATATACCCGAGTATGTTCTCCTTCATGTACTCGAGTAGTTATTCAACTACTCGAGTAGCTCCTCTCTTACTCGTGTATATGGCTGAATTTTTTTGAAATTTTTCTAAGTCCTTTTTCTGACGGGATTTTAAAATCACGCGACATGATTGGTCCACGTGTACACCATTATGACCGATTATGACCGTTAGTCTCTCCTATATAAGGTCTTATCAGAAAATGACAAACCCTAAGTATTCTCCAAGCTTTCTTGTCATTTTATTTCGAGAAACATTCTTTAGCCGACTCCTCCCTGTTTTCACGAAACGGAAGCCGCCGCCGCCACCATCTTCTCCGGCCACTGCTTCTAAGTTCAGAGGATTCATTCTGAAGAAAGTTACAGATCGAGATCGACATCACCGTTCATCTTCTCTCTCTCTCTCTCTGATTCTGTAAAAGCAAGAAGATCCAGATCTGGGCCAAGACTCTCTTCACCGATTTCTGATAGTGCTGCAAAGTCCATAAGAAGAAGTTTTCTGGCCATTTCATCAGATCTGATTGGATTTACTGTTTGTATAATCTTCCAAAACTTTATTAATTTTGTAGGAGAAAATTTCTCCGAGTGTAGGAGTTTTTCACTCCGAGTTTGTAGGAAGTGTTATCTTCCGAGGTGTAGATCCCGTTGTTTGGATCGAGTTTGTAGGAACTTTGTTCCGAGGGTAGGATCGATTTTTGATCCGAGATAGTGGAGTAGCCGAGTCTAGTTGATTGCTAGATCAGTGAGGGAAAGTGGATGTACCCAAGGTTGGGGAACCAATATAAATCTTGTGTCGTCTGTGATATTGGTAGATAGTTCTGTGATGTGCTCTAATTATTTTTTATTCCGCAAAAGACGCAAAACTCACCTATTCACCCCCTCTAGGTGATTTATGTTGACAACCGTTTTATTTCAGCAAGATGTCACTCAATTGTGTCAACCTCTAGACCCCGAGCAGATCCCGTTGTTAGACTCTCACCTAGCTGGCAGGGCTGGAAATCACTCGATGTCAGCCTTGGACCCCGAGCAGATCCCGCTGTCAGGCTCTCACCTAGCTGGTAGGGCTGGAAGTCACTCAGTGTCAGCCTTCGACCCCGAGCAGATCCCGCTATCAGGCTCTCATATATCAGACAGAGCTAGATGTCACTCGATGGTGTCAACCTCTGGACCCCGTGCAGATCCCGCTGTCAGGCTCTCACCTCGCTGGCAGGGCTGGAAGTCACTCGGTGTCAGCCTTGGACCCCGAGCAGATCCCGCTGTCAGGCTCTCACCTAGCTGACAGGGCTGGATGTTACTCGATGGTGTCAACCTATGGACCCCGAGTAGATCTCATTGTTAGGCTCTCACCTAGCTGGCAGGGCTGGAAGTCACTTGGTGTCAGCCTTGGACCCCGAGCAGATCACGCTGTCAGGCTCTCACCTAGCTGATAGGGCTGGATGTCACTCGGTATCAGCCTTGGACCCCGAGCAGATCCCGCCGTCAAGCTCTCACCTAGCTGACAGGGCTGGATATCACTCGGTGTCAGCCTTGGACCCCGAGCAGATCCCGCCGTTAGGCTCTCACCTAGCTGGCAGGGCTGGAAGTCACTCAGTGTCACCCTTCGACCCCGTGCAGATCCCGCTCTCAGGCTCTCACCTAGCTGGCAGGGCTGGATGTCACTCGATGGTGTCAACCTCTAGACCCCGAGCAGATCCCGATGTCAGGCTCTCACCTAGATGTCAGGGCTTAAAGTCACTCGGTGTCAGCCTTGGACCCCGAGCAGATCCCGTTGTCAGGCTCTCACCTAGCTGATAGTGTTGGATATCACTCGATGGTGTCAACCTATGGACCCCGAGCAGATCCCTCTGTCAGTCTCTCAACTAGATGGCAGGGTTGGAAGTCACTCGGTATCAGCCTTGGACCCCGAGCAGATCCCGCTGTCAGGCTCTCACCTAGCTGACAGGGCTGGATATCACTCGGTGTCAGCCTTAGACCCCGAGCAGATCTCGCTGTCAGGCTCTCACCTAGCTGGCAGGACTAGAAGTCACTCGGTGTCAGCCTTAGACCCCGAGCAGATCCCGCTGTCAGGCTCTCACCTAGCTGACAGGATTGGTTGTCACTCGATGGTGTCAACCTCTAGACCCTGAGCAGATCCCGTTATCAGGTTCTCACCTAGCTGACAGGGTTGGATGTCACTCGGTGGTGTCAACCTCTGGACCCCGAGCAGATCCTGCTGTCAGGCTCTCACCTAGCTGGCAGGGCTGGAAGTCACTCGGTGTCAGCCTTGGACCCCGAGCAGATCCTGCTGTCAGGCTCTCACCTGGATGACAGGGCTGGATGTCACTCGGTGTCAGCCTTAGACCCCGAGCAGATCCTATTGTCAGGCTCTCACCCAACTGGCAGGAGTAGAAGTCACTCGGTGTCAGGTTTATACCCCGAGCAGATCCCACTATCAGGCTCTCACCTAGCTGACAGGGTTGTATGTCACTCGATGGTGTCAACCTCCGGACCCCAAGCAGATCCCACTGTCCGGCTCTCACCTAGCTGGCAGGGGTGGAAGTCACTCTGTGTCAACCTCCGGGCCCCGAGCAGATCCCGCTGTCATGCTCTCACCTAGATGACAGGGCTGGAAGTCACTCGATGGTGTCAACCCTTAGACCCCGAGTGGATCCCACTGCCAAGTTCTCACCTAGCCGGCAGGGTCGGGTGTCATCCGGGAAAAATCCTACTCTCTAGATAGTGTACAATGGGTTTGACATCTCCTAAGGATAGGGGGAGAGGGGCTCGACATAGGCGAGTCAGAACTCGCCAGCTCAGCTCGGCATCAGTAGAAGGGTGGCGAGCCAGACCCTTGGATCTCACTAAAGGGAGGAGAGCTCTGGAAAAACACCTCACCCATTCTCAGTTTTATTTTTGAAATTTCATGGTTTTGGTCTCACATTGATAAAAATGTAGGCAGCTCGCCAGCGAGCTGAGGTTGACACGCCCAGTGCGGCGGGTAGCCCATCCTGGATCACCTAAGATTCGACGAGCTCTCAAAATATACTCTCGGGAGCGGGCTCTAACAACTATCCTACTCGCAACATCTATCAACACGAGGTCGCTGGGGGAAGTGCTCGCAGGCAAACAGGGCACAACAGAGAAATCCAGTAAAAGAAAACAGAAAAAAATATAATACTATTGTTATGGTGGACACAGAAGGTATCAAAAATGTTCTTTCATTAAGTAATGATATTTACAGATCGAGCTCGCCTCGGAAAGATTACAAAAAAGAGGAAGAAGAAATTTGCAGGATCAGCCCTTGCCCCCTCATCAGACTGGTGACCATCCCCCCCCCCCCTCCGCAGGGAAGATCCAGGAAGTTCTTCCCGAACAGCGCGTCAAGGCTATCTTCCTTCTCACTGTGCGGCGTCGCCGGGAACAAGCTCGGCATCAGGTCCGGGGCTGAGATCTCCTCGCATCCCTCCACCAGCAATCTAGTGTCCTTCATCATCAGGAGGGTGCACTTGACGGCCTGGATGGAGTTGATCCGCAGCCTCCCGGCGAGGTCAGCCTCACCAAAAATTCTTGGCCTCCTGTCGGGGAGGGTAGGATCGGAGCTGCTGGCTGTGAAGAAGATCTCTGCCTGGCGGCAGACCTCGCGGCTGAGGCTCGTGTTCTCCTCCGTCAGCTTCGCGTTCGTCCCCTCCAGCTCGGCAAGGCGGTCGCGCAGCTAGCCGATCTCCTCTTCCTGCCCGGCGGCGCAAGCTCGCAACTCCCTGACAGCCTTGGCATCCTGATAAGAAGGGAAGTGCATCAGAAACAACAGAAAATCCTAAGTAAAAAAGGAAAAGGAATGAGCAACAGCCAGATGCTTCCTAGTCCACTGGCGGCCTGGGTTAGAAGATTCTCGGCAATGCCGAGCTGCCTCGCAAAGTCGACGGCCTTGTCCTTGGCGATGTCGCGTGCTTGCTCGGCCTTTTGGAGGAGGTTGCAGAGGTTGAAGCTGCGGCGGACCACCATGTGGTGGAGCTCCATTGCCCACATATGCGCCTGCAGGCCCTCATGTCCCAAGTGCCGCAGAGGGACGCCCTTGTACATCTCGACGTCCTCACGGCCATAAAGGCCGAAGCTAAGGGCATAGGTCTGATCGGTGGCGGGCTCGCGGTCAGCCCAGGAGGGGTGGATGGTAGAAATGGAGACCCGGTGGGCCGCCTCGTCCCACTGGACCATCGTCTCGCCCGCCAGGTCTTTCCACCTCCCCCCAAAGCCGAAGCGGGGGGTGTTCTTTAGGCGGGGCGGGCTCGCAGGGCACCCTCTTTGCCATAGGAGGAGAAGAGGTCGCCACGTGGGGAGCAGGGTTCTCGGCAACTTCCTTCCCCTTGCTAGTGATCTCCTTGAGCGGGCTCTCCCGCGACCCGTCGGGGATGACCTCCGACGAGCTCATGTACTGGGGGCTTTGATGTTGTTGATGTTATTTCGCCCGCGGAGCCGGCACAGCTCTCCTCATCTTTTTTGGTGGTTGTTGGTGATGGGGAGAGCTCGAACTCACGAGCTCAGCTTGTTTCTTGCCGGACGAGGGCTTGGAGAAAGCCGCCTCGTCTCGGCAGGCCACCACCGCTGCCTTCTCGCGGGCAAGAGGGTCCACATGCAACCCCGAGTCCTCAAACGGCGGGTACACGGGGGTTAGTCTCTCCCCTGCAAGAAAAAACTTGGAAAAGTTAGAAGATTTTCAACGGCATTATGACGAGCTTGGCAATGGGGAGAGAACAATACCTTCGCCGGGCAGAACAGGGGGGAGTAAGTCAAGGCCCCTTCGCAGGAAGGCGACCTCTAAGTCCTTGTGGAGGAAGAATTTGTGGAGGTTGGCGTCATTGCCGAATACGGCCGGCGGGTGATATACCTCCTCGCCTTTTTGCTGGGGGGAGAAGGGGATGTTGTCGAGATGGCTCTTGATGAAGGCGATCTTGGTCATTCAGTTGTGGTGTTTATTCGCGATCTCGCGAACCTTGATCAGCGAGCCCATGAAGTAGGCAACGCCATCCGGCGTCGCCTTGTAGGAGAAGAGCTTCCTGAACACCGTCAGGTTGAACTCAATCCTCTCTCGGCGGAGGTAGCTCACATACGCCACCATCACGGCGATGGTGTTTGAATTCAGCTGCGCGGGCACCATGCCATAATATTTCAGAATATGGCGGATCTCCGGCCAGAGGGGAAAGCACAACCCCACCTCAAAGTGAGAGATGGGGAAGGCGAGCTCATCATCATAGAAGGAGTTGATGGTCTCTCACTCCCTCGGCCGGTGCGCCTCGAATCCCGACATAACGTGGTCGCCGACAAATTCCGTGAGCTCCACCTCGGTGGTGCTCCCCTCGAAGAAGCAGTAATCTCTGAAGTGTGGGGCACACTTGGTGCGGCCATCAGCATCAGGATTGGTTTTGCCCAAGCTCGCAAGAGGGGTGGAGCGCGAGTAGGAAAGGGGAAAAGCGCGAGAAAAGAGAGAAAGAGTGAGCATTTAAGGCAGTAGTATGGGGGTTGGTGGGGGCCTATTGATAGAAAAAGTAATCTGAGGTCAAGCTGTCCAATCGGCCCAGCTACACATCCCAGCTCGCCAACCCCAGCTCACCGACTTCTGATGCCTTCCATCTCACGCCAAGTTAAACAAAAAGCAAGATATTATTTGAATACCGCATATCTAAGAATGTTTATAGTTATTTATTACAACAGTGAAGTGCAGGAATAAAAAAACGGGGTGCGCGGGCGGGGGGAAAGCAGGGGGCGAGTACCGGTCAGCTCAGCAAGGGAGCCGCCTTTTATCTACCCCGGCCTCACATCCCCCGTCCCCCAGGCTGCCGCGCGCGGAGCAGCTCGCGAATCCTCCCTGAATTCCTCTGCGCCACCGAGAGGCCGTCGTCTATCTCATCCAGGAGCCGGGAAGGAGACGTCATCTCGCCAGCCTGGCCGCTTCGCACCTCATCAGCGAGACGCGCGTAGTCGAATTGAAGTGCCTCGTTGACCTCTTGCACCTCGCGGACCCCGCGCACGATATTCTTGAAGAGCTTGATCCCCCCTTATCATCAGCTCATCGTTCTCCACTTCAGGGCCTAGGTAAGAGTCCAGCGAGCTCGGGGAGGGGAGGGGAGAGTAATGGGCTGCTTGCGAAGATTCCTCAACAGCGGATTGGCTGGGGGGAGCTGTGAAAACAGAAACATCAGCAAGGGGAGGTGTGCTGGAGAATCACATGACAAGAATGCAAGGCCAAATTTACTTGATGAGCTCGGCAACTCAAAAGAGGTGCGGGGAGGGACAACCTCAGGTCCTTCCCGCGCCCTGGACCACGCATTCGCGATGAGAGGGTGTTGGAACACCCTAAAAGTCCACCTAGTGTCAACTATGTGCACCTATGGGGGGGGATAGGTGACGTGTGGTTCTTTTGCGGAGTTTACGGATGTACCTGCACAATACAAACAAAAAGCACAGCACACAGAATACACAGCAAATTTATAGTGGTTCCCCGACTTGGGTACATCCACTTTCCCCCTTCGACCTATCTCCCCAACAAGGGACGACTCGGTCACTTCTCCAACGGGATTGAAATCCAATCCCTGCACTAAAGGAAGGAGCCCTTCCTCATGTGAGAGTCAACACTCCCACAAAACGGAACAAACGTTCCTTTACAACGAAATTAAATGTAGAGTGTACACGTGATACAAACTTCTTTTGGAGACTACGGTGTTCCTCTTTCTCCGACGACGTGGTCTTGAAGTCGATGAAGAGTCTACAACCTTGGTCTCTCTTGGAGAGGATCTCCCGGAACCGGCGGCGGCAATCCGAGCGGCGACTTGAATCGGAGTCGGCGGCAACGAAGGTGCACTGCTGCAGTGCTTTGGGATCCAAACTTCTTTGCGAAGCAAACTAGGTCTACCAACGGTCACTCTAGGATCGGTCCTCTCGATCGATTCGGACGGGGGAGTTTTTCCCGGTCAACAAATCGAGAGACAAGAGATCTCTGGATAGACACGTGAGACACAAGCTTTGCTAAGCTTCTATTGCCGGAGATCGGGAAGAGGAGCAATCAGCGGCGGCGACGTATTTTCCCGAGTGCGACGGCGGCGGCGGAATGAGTTCGCGATTTTAGGGTTTTACTCGCTCGGCTTCTTTCTTGGTGTCTTTTCCGTTCAAAAAATACCTGTGTATAAATACTGTAGGATTCTCAAATATGACCGTTTGTGGGACCCACAAAAGAAATCCCCAAATCCCGGTCCAGGAAATTAACTGCGGCAGAATCCGGTTCAGGAGATTCCGGAGAAATCGCCAAGTGAAAATCGGCGAGAATCACAGGCGATTCTCGACGAATCGGCGAGAATCACCAAGTGATTCTCGACGATTCGTCGAGAATCGTTTGTGATTCTCGTCGAATCACTTATTGATTCTCAACGAATTTTACTTTGTATACATGGGCTGCTTGGCCACTGGTTCGGCGGGAATTACTAGTGATTCTCGCCGAATCATACTTGGCATCATTTTGAGGTGGCCAGAAGGAGTCGGCGAGAATCACTAGTGATTCTCGTCGATTCGGCGAGAATCACTAGTGATTCTCGCCGATTCGGCGAGAATCACTTGGTGATTCTCGTCGAATATGCCTTGGACGAATTTTCGTCTTCCACCCAGGAGCTGCTCCTTGATCCTCCATGCTCCTTGTCTTCTCTTGCATATGAAAGGCCCTGTACTTAAAAGTAAGTGCACTCCAATAGAGAGAGTACACATAGGCCAACACACTGATCTGCTCAACGAGGGATTATGTCGTGCAGACCCGTGTATATTGACCTACTGCACCCTGACATTGGTGTGCACTTAGCGTGGAGAAACTGCAAGTACAACTTGAAAAAGTTTATCAAATACATAGTCTATTGACCTTAGCTTGTCCAGGGGCTTCTTCAAATCAGGTACATTGTGGATACAATACCCAACAATCTCCACCTATTTGAAGAAGCCTAAACCCTACAAGCTAAGGTGAATAGAGCAAATGGAAGGGAAAGCAAATGAAAGCCATAAACTTAACATTGAGTGGAGTTCATCCCTTACCAATACCGATTGCTTGGGATCAAGCTGGAGCCACCTTAGCCTTGACCCCGAGAGGGTAATAGTCTCCCCCTTTTCGGCTTCGGCAAATTGGGATCTGTAACCTTTGGCCCTTAGCTCCCCCTCAGTTCTTGCAGCTGTACTCACGGTGGAGTTCCCTGCTCCCCCTCAGATCATGCACGAGTCGGGAGCTTCTGTAGTCTTCATTCTTCATAATTGAGCATCCCCAATTCAGTCTTGAAAAGATTGAACTTGGCCTCGTCTAAGGGCTTTGTGAATATATCAACAATCTGCTTGTCCGTGGGAACATAACAGAGAGAGATGTCCTTGTTTTCCACGTGCTCTCGAATGAAGTGGTAGCGCACTTCAATATGCTTCGTTCTGCTGTGCGAGACAGGATTGTTGGCAATGGCAATTGCACTGGAGGAGTCGCAGTACATTGGAACTTCCTTGAACTGAAGGTTGTAGTCGGCCAACTGGTTTCTGATCCAAAGGAGTTGTGCGCAGCAGCTGCCTGCGGAGATGTACTCAGATTCTGCTGTGGAGGTAGCCACACAGTTCTGCTTCTTGCTGTTCCATGAGATAAGCCTTCTTCCGAGGAATTGACACGTTCCGGAAGTGCTTTTCCTGTCATCCCTGCTCCCTGCAAAATCAGCATCTGAAAAGCCTATTAGCTCGACATCATTGTTTCTCGGGTACCACAAGCCAAGATTAGGAGTACCTTTAAGGTATCTTAGAATCCGCTTTGCAGCGACATGGTGAGATTCCTTAGTGTTCACCTGATATCTGGCACAGACACATGTGGAGAACATAATATCCGGTCTACTGGCAGTAAGGTAGAGCAGGGATCCAATGATGCTTCTGTATTTGGTTTCATCGAAAGGTTTACCCTTCTCATCCTTATTCAGAGACATGGTGGATCCCATTGGAGTCCTCATAGAGGTTGCACTCTCCATACCGAATTTCTTAAGGAGTTCATTTGTGAACTTCGTCTGAGAGATGAAGATTCCATCCTCAGACTGTTTCACTTGAAGTCCTAAGAAATACTTGAGCTCTCCCATACTGCTCATTTCAAACTTTCCTTGCATGAGTTTAGAAAACTTTTTGCAAAGATTGTTGTCCGTTGAGCCGAATATTATGTCATCGACATAGATTTGCACCAGCAAAATCTTGCCTTTGACTTCCCGGAGAAACAATGTTTTATCTATTTTACCTCTAGAGAACTTGTTCTCAAGAAGAAACCTAGATAAAGTCTCATACCAAGCTCGTGGAGCTTGTTTTAACCCATATAATGCTTTATTAAGAAAGTAGACATGGTTGGGAAAAGTAGGATCGACAAAACCTGGGGGTTGAGCGACGTATACTTCCTCTTTCAGGTCTCCGTTTAGGAATGCCGATTTCACATCCATTTGATAGACTGTGAATCCTTTGACTGCAGCATACGCCAGGAACAACCTGATTGCCTCGAGCCTTGCAACTGGTGCAAAGGTCTGGTCGAAATCAATCCCTTCCTCCTGTCTGTAACCTTGAGCCACCAGCCTGGCTTTGTTCTTTACGACGACACCATGTTCATCCAGCTTGTTTCTGAAGATCCACTTTGTGCCGATCACATTCTGCTTGTATGGTCTGGGAACCAGCGTCCAAACATTGCACCGTTTGAATTGGTGTAGTTCCTCTTGCATGGCCAGAATCCATGCCGCATCCTTGTTCGCCTCGTCGAACTTCTTGGGCTCTACCTATGACAGGAAGCTAAGATGCAATACTTCGTTAGTTGTACCTCTTCGAGTTCTGACGCCGACATGAGGATCCCCGATGATCTGTTCTCTAGGATGATCCCTCACGTGACGGAGCTCTAGAAGTCTGGCGTCTGGTGCTTCAACTACTTCTTGGGCTTCTCTTTCTTCCAAGAGATTTGATTCATCTTGATCTTCAACATTTTCAGATGACGTGGAGGTGGACACTTTGACGTACTTAGGAGTGTCATCTTTAGCGGGCTCATCCAGACTCAGCTGTTTCAATCGTGCACCTGCATCTTCAAGAATACCACTGGAAGAGTTGCTGTGAAGCAAACTTCCTTCATCAAATACAACATTTATTGATTCTTCTACCACTAGGGTTTTCTTATTGAAGACCCTATATGCCCGACTATGGGAACTATAGCCCATGAATATGCCTTCGAAGCATTTTTCACCGAATTTAGTACGCGAGTACTTCCCATTATTTAGTACATAGCATCTGCAACCAAAAATCCTTAAGTAGGACATGGTTGGTTTCCTGCCTTTCAGTAGCTCGTAGGGCGTCTTACGATGATGCTTGTTGATCAATGCTCGGTTTTGTGCATGACAAGCTGTATTGACAGCCTCTGCCCAGAAGTATTCCGGGAGAGAGGCGTCTTTCAACATTGTCGTGCAGGCTTCAATGAGTGTTCTATTTCTCCTCTCCACAACCCCATTTTGCCGAGGAGTGTGTGGGGGAGGAAAACTCATGAAAGATACCGTGTTCTTCACAGAATTCTGTCATAGCACCAGATTCGAATTCTGTTCCATGGTCACTTCTGACTTTGACCACGGAGCAGTTAAATTCGTTCTGAACCTGCTTGACAAAATTAGTGAAGGTGTCAAAAGTATCTGACTTTCGTTTCAAAAAGAACACCCATGTAAACCGAGAGTGATCATCAACTATCACTAGTGTATATGATTTGCCTCCCAAGCTATGAACTTGCATTGGACCAAACAAGTCCATATGTAACAGGTAAAGACATCGGGAAGAGTCTTTGTCTGCAATGCTCTTAAAGGTAGCCCGAGTCTGTTTGCCCATCTGGCATGCATGACAGGGGCTATCTTTGATGCACTTGATACTGGGAGCATCTCTTACTAAATTCTTAGAAAATAGCATACTGATTGTCTTATAATTAATATGTGCCAATCTCTTGTGCCATTGTTCACAAAGAGATGCACTGCCGGTTGCCACAAGGCATACGGGGGTAGATGAATCTACACTGAGAAAATCTAAGCAAAAGATATTTCTGCTCCTGATGCCTGATAGTACCGTCTCAGAAGAGGTACGTGAAATTATCAGACATTTATCCTTGCAGAACTTAACGTCATAACCTTTGTCACATAACTGACTTACGCTGATCAGGTTATGGTTTAACCCTTCAACATAGGCCACGTCGGTGATAGAGATTATACCGTTGGAAATCATACCGTAGCCCCTGGTGACTCCTCGATCTGACCCTCCGAAGATGACTTTGGGTCCATTCTCGACTGGAGTGTAATCACGCAGCAAGCTTCTTGTCCCAGTCATATGCCGGGAGCATCCACTATCCAAATACCAGATCGGCGTTTTGGTGGCCTTTGGACATTCCTGCAAAACAAAATTAATTTGCCTTAGGAACCCAATCGAACTTGGGTCCTAGATTCCTGGTTAGCACACCCCCCCTCGGAAGGTTAACCCTACGAGTGGTCGGCCTCGCACTGCTAACATGGGGAGTCTCGTAGTACCTTGGATTAAACCAACAATCCACGGCAAAGTGACCGACTTTGCCACAGCACCAACAGTCGAACCTGTTGTATCTCTTCCGAGGCTCCTGCTTTACCCTGGGAACAGCGGGTACAGCTGGGGCCTTGGATCTGGAGGTGGAGGCCTCATGGTGACGGCAGTCACATGACTTTGTCACCTTCTGTATAATAGGTTTGACTTTTGGTGCCTGCTTTCCATTATGGCCGCTAGAGAACGGACCATAATTTTCCATGTGGATTTCCTCATAAGGTGCCTTGAAGGCACTCTCACCGAAGTTCCGGGGAAAGTTCCAATCGTCATACCGGCTCTTTGGCTTTGCAACCGAGGGCCGGAAATGATGCCCAAATGTTGACTCAAAGTCATGTTGGTTGCACGGAAAGCCAGGCTTTCTGAACGCAACAGGACTAAGAGGACCCTTGCCCTTTTCACCAGCAGAGGCCTTCTTGGCGGCCTTATTCTTCCTCTGGTTCCTGTTTCTCCTGGAAGAGGAACCAGATACCCCTGCATGCCCCAAGCCAGCTCCTTTGGCCTGAGCAGAGAAGGTATCAACGACTGGAAGAACTGTTTTTGGCATGGAGATGCTCTTGACGATCTTCTTTTCTGCCGCAAGTAGTTCTTCCAGCTTGTTGACTTCCTCCTGCTTTAGATCAAGAAGCTTCAAAGACTCTGAATGCTTTGAGGTCAGGTCAAGGTGATCCTGTCGGAGAGAGATCAAACTAGTGACCTCTTCCCTTAGGGAAACACACTCGCCCTTAAGGAATTTTACTTCCTTTTTCTCAGCCTTCAGTCTCTTTCTGCACTCCTCGAAGGTGTTGAGCAGAAGCTCATACTTCTCGAGGAGCTCAGCTTCGCGGGCCAAAAGGCTATCCTCAGGTCCATCGTCCTGAGACTCAGGATCAGAATCAGAATCGGAGAGAGGGGTGTGAGTGTTTACCTTCCCAGAAAATGGGGGACATTCTCCTTCTGAGTCGGATCGACCCACTAGCCCGAAGTAGGCTTCTTCATCATCACTGGAGTCTGAGGAATCAGACTCACTTAGTGTCTTTGGCCTTCTGGCGATGTAGCTCCGCTCCTTCTTCTTATCTCTGGTGGATTTGAGCTCCTCACCATTTCCCTTTTCTCTTTTGCTTTGATAGCAGTCGGCCACGACGTGTCCTGGCTTATTACATCCAAAGCAAATAATGTCAGAAGAACGATGTTTGTTGGGTTTAGATGCATACCTGTCAAAAGAGTAGTTTTTCCTCTGATGTCTGGAAGAGGAGCCGTCTCTCTTTCTTTGATTCCTCATCTTGAGGAACTTCTTGAACTCTCGAGTGATGAGGGAGAAATCCTCCTCCGACAGTTCTGAGCTGGAGGAGCATGGATCGGAGTCCTCCTCCTCATCCTTTTTCCTGGCACGGTACGACACCGTACTCTTCCCTTTTCTGGAGTGACTGGCTTTTAGAGCCACAGTCTTTTCTTTTGCAGCAGCCTTTTCTGCTTCTTCCTCAGCTTTCCTGGTGTTCAGCTGAAGCTCATAGGACATCAGCTTTCCAAACAGAATTTGTGGATCAGTTTCTGCCAGTCTGCCAAATTCTCTGATGGCGCAGATCTTAGTGTCCCATTCCTTAGTAAGGGACCTAAGGAATTTGTCATTGAGTTCACCATTAGTGAACACTCTTCCGTACCCCTTGAGGGCGTTGACAATCTTTAGGAAGTTCTCGTAGGTGACCCCGATCTCTTCCTTCGGCCCTTGTCTGAAGGCCTCATACTTCTGGTTCAGGAGGGATCTCCGATCATCCCTCACTTCATCTGTGCCTTCCATTAGAATGATCAGACACTGCCAGATCTCCTGAGCAGTCCTGCAGTTGCTGAAGTTCTGCATCATCGAGTCATCAACTCGCTGGCCAGGATGTTTCTTGCCTTCATGTCAAGGCCCACTAGGACCATCTCATCCTTGTCCATTTCAGAGAGTGTCTTCGGCACTTTCTTGGTGGGATCAATGGTGGAGGCCTTAGTGGGGACATAAGGTCCCTCCAGCACGATCATGAACAGTCGAGGGTCCACTGCTTCCATGTAGAACCGGATCCTTTCCTTCCAGATAGGAAAGTTGAGTCTGTTGCACACTGGGATCTTGCCGGATTACTTGAGCCCGTCCATAGTAGATGTGAGTCTCCTTGTTGACACTAGTGGCAGGATTCTACTCAAGGTGTTAACCTTTTTGATGAGGAACCTGGCTCTGATACCACTTGAAAGTCCACCTAGTGTCAACTATGTGCACCTATGGGGGGGGGGATAGGTGACGTGTGGTTCTTTTGCGGAGTTTACGGATGTACCTGCACAATACAAACAAAAAGCACAGCACACAGAATACACAACAAATTTATAGTGGTTCCCCAACTTGGGTACATCCACTTTCCCCCTTCGACCTATCTCCCCAACAAGGGACGACTCGGTCACTTCTCCAACGGGATTGAAATCCAATCCCTGCACTAAAGGAAGGAGCCCTTCCTCACGTGAGAGTCAACACTCCCACAAAACGGGTTGCCCCCAACCCTTACAATACGGAACAAATGTTCCTTTACAATGAAATTAAATGTAGAGTGTACACGTGATACAAACTTCTTTTGGAGACTACGGTGTTCCTCTTTTTCCGACGACGTGGTCTTGAAGTCGATGAAGAGTCTACAACCTTGGTCTCTCTTGGAGAGGATCTCCCGGAACCGGCGGCGGCAATCCGAGCGGCGACTTGAATCGGAGTCGGCGGCAACGAAGGTGCACTGCTGCAGTGCTTTGGGATCCAAACTTCTTTGCGAAGCAAACTAGGTCTACCAACGGTCACTCTAGGATCGGTCGTCTCGATCGATTCGGACGGGGGAGTTTTTCCCGGTCAACAAATCGAGAGACAAGAGATCTCGGGATAGACACGTGAGACACAAGCTTTACTAAGCTTCTATTGCCGGAGATCGGGAAGAGGAGCGATCAGCGGCGGCGACGTATTTTCCCGAGTGCGACGGCGGCGGCGGAATGAGTTCGTGATTTTAGGGTTTTACTCGCTCGGCTTCTTTCTTGGTGTCTTTTCCATTCAAAAAATACCTGTGTATAAATACTGTAGGATTCTCAAATATGACCGTTTGTGGGACCCACAAAAGAAATCCCCAAATCCCGGTCCAGGAAATTAACTGCGGCAGAATCCGGTTCAGGAGATTCCGGAGAAATCGCCAAGTGAAAATCGGCGAGAATCGTTTGTGATTCTCGTCGAATCACTTATTGATTCTCAACGAATTTTACTTTGTATACATGGGCTGCTTGGCCACTGGTTCGGCGGGAATTACTAGTGATTCTCGCCGAATCATACTTGGCATCATTTTGAGGTGGCCAGAAGGAGTCGGCGAGAATCACTAATGATTCTCGCCGATTCGGCGAGAATCACTTGGTCATTCTCGTCGAATATGCCTTAGACGAATTTTCGTCTTCCACCCAGGAGCTGCTCCTTGATCCTCCATGCTCCTTGTCTTCTCTTGCATATGAACGGCCCTGTACTTGAAAGTAAGTGCACTCCAATAGAGAGAGTACACATAGGCCAACACACTGATCTGCTCAACGAGGGATTACGTCGTGCAGACCCGTGTATATTGACCTACTGCACCCTGACATTGGTGTGCACTTAGCGTGGAGAAACTGCAAGTACAACTTGAAAAAGTTTATCAAATACATAGTCTATTGACCTTAGCTTGTCCAGGGGCTTCTTCAAATCAGGTACATTGTGGATACAATACCCAACACACCCTATTACTAATTTGGGTCAGGATCACTATGTCTCTAGGAACCTTTGCTTGACCTTCTGTATAGCTTAAATGGGTCAATTAGAATTGAGTCTAAGGGTTAGAAATCTAGGTTTGGAAGCTGCCCTGAAGACCAAGATTTTCTGTCTGGAGACTTAGTCTAATCGTCGAGCTCAGCACGACGATTCGTCGAACTCCGATCGACGATCGTCTAGCTCAACTTCGACAAGATCGTCGAACTCCATTCGACGATCGCTGAGCTCAACTTCATTATATCGTCGAACTCCATTCAACGATCGGTGAGCTCCGGTCGATAATTTTGACTCTGCTTTGGAACTTTATCTCTGAGCTCAGTTCGACGATCTTGAGCTCAGATCGACGATATTTTGCTGCTGTACGTTTCCGGATCGCTGAGCTGAGCTCGACGATAGTAGAGCTCAGTTCAATGATTTCAGATAACTTCCCGGATGTTTCCACATTCAAATTCAAATCAGTTAGGAGTTATTCTGCAATTAATTCAGAGATTTGCTAGCCGTTTTCATTCAATTCTGGACCAAGTTTCAAGGGATTTTTCAAGGAATATATCTGTGGACTTTCCTCCAGAAGAGATTATGCAATTAAGGTTGAAATTAATGCAGGCCAACAGCTATACTTGACAGAGAATGTTATTCTATTCTATACCAGAGAATAAAAGATAGGATTTTTTGAATCTTTAAGAAGAATACACAATACAGAGAGAGGATACAGATTACACAGACTCATTCAAAAATCTTCTGTCACAAAAGAATTCTAAAGAACACACATCCAAGGAGATCAAGCCTTCTCAAATCTCTAGATCTCCTTAGTCTTCAAAGTGTTCAAGGCGAACATATTTCCAGACTCCAGACATTCAACATTTCAGTCTCTTCTTGCTGAAATCATCTATTGCTGGAGTTCAATATTTGAAGGCCTATCACCCTCTGCAAAACTTTTTCTTCCTGAAGATCTCAAGGATTCAGGGGGAGCTTTGACATCAACAATCCACATAGTCTTCTCAGTTGTTTCAGAAAGAGAAGACTTCCATCACTCTCTCACCCCCACTCTGTAAAGGATTTCTCAAACTCCCTTCAAAAGTTTGAGCTTGGTTTTTGAGCACCTTGTCAAAAGCTCATTGGTGACAAGACACCTGATCAAAAACTCTGCTTTGGTTTTTGAGCACCTTATCAAAAGCTCATTGGTGCCCAGGACACCTGATCAACTCATCCTGCAGTGGATTCCTACCTAGGGTGGTAGAAGAGTGGATGTACCCAAGTTTGGGGAACCACTATATTTCCTTGTGTCTTCTGGTTTGCTTGCTTTCATTTTTGTTTCTGGCCTTGATTTCTCTGTGATTGGCTTTTGTTTAGCTTAGTACTGTGATTAGTTTTATTACTGCTTCCCTGCTTACACATACTACAACAACTGTTGTAAAAAGATTCAAAGCACCATATACTCTATTCACCCCCCCCCCCCCTCTAGAGTATATCAGATCTAGCTGCTCTTTCAATTGGTATCAGAGGGAGGTTAGTTAAACATACCATACCTGATTGGTTGTACAGGATAACACCTGAACCCAAAGATCCCAAGTTAGATCTGTTTTTCTTTAAGTATTTTATTATTAGATTTTGTTTTCACAAATCATGGCCCAAAACAAAGATTATGCCAGTACCAGACCTCTAGTGTGCAATCTATCCAAGTTTGCACTTTGGAAAGCAAGGATTAGACTTTACATGAATTCTATTGACGAAGATATTTTTAATTCTGTGTTGACAGTATGTCCAAGACCCCCAGAGAATTCCAGTACAAATGCTGTTCCACCTCCATCAGGAACAGATGCTGATATCAAGAAGTGGAAGGTAGCTGATGCTAAGGCTATGAACATCCTAGCCCAGACAATGTCTGATGACATCTTCCAAAAGGTGGCCGAATGCAATTCAGCAAAGGAAATTTGGGACAAACTCTCAGAAATAGTCTCAGGCTCAGCTGATGAGAGAAAAGATAGAAGATCTCATCTCATCTCTCAATATGAGAATTTCAAAAAGGGAGAAACTGAGTCAGTGGGAGACATGTACAACAGACTAAGTCTAATTGTGAGTGAACTCAGGACATTGGACAAAGAGATCTCTCTAACTGAACTTAATGACAAGATCCTAATGTGCTTCCCCAGCACTTGGGATTCAAGAATCTGGCCAATTAAGGATGCCAGAAGTCTAAATGAGATCACCACTAAAGCTCTATTGGGTAAGCTCAAATCTTATGAGCTACTCATCAAAAATAGAGAGGAAGAACAGAAGGCTGCCTCACCAGCCACAAGAAAAGAAAAGACCATAGCATTTAAAGCAACTGAAGATCTGCCTGAAGATAAAGCCACAGGCAATGATGAACTACTCAGTCTGCTGGCCAAAAGATTTTACAAAATGGCCAGAAAGGACTTCAGAAGAAGATCTTACAAGGAGCAGGATAAGCCAAGGTATGACAAGTCCATCAGTAATAATAAAGACATTATTTGCTTTGATTGCAGGAAACCAGGGCACATAGTTCCTGACTGTCCAGAGAACAAGAACAAGGACAGAAGGGATAGGAAAGAAAGAAGAAAGGAAAAAGACTCCAAAAGGAATGGCAATGGCAAACCTTCTTCAAGCAAAAACAAGCATACAAGAAAAGGGTTTGTTGCTGAATCCTGGAGTGAGACAGAAGAGCAGTCAGAAGCCTCATCCAGCTCTAGTGATGATGAGGATGATGCAGAAGAAAAGGAGTTCTGCATGATGGCAATCAATGCCTCACAGCATAATTCAGTGGAAGAGGAGTCAGAGTCAGACTCAGAGACTCAACCTGAAGAAGATCAGGTAATTGGTTCTTTTGATTTTAGTTCAGGAGATTTTAAATCTGAATTTAAAGCACTGTGTTTAGACCTGCTAAAGTCTGAGAAAGAGATTATCTCTCTCAAAAATCAATTATCTGAACACAATACTCTAAAGTCAGAAAACCTCAAACTCTCTCAGGAGTTGGAAGACTGTAGGGAACAGATAGCTTCACTGGAAAGTGAGCTCTCTGAGGCCAAGAAGCTTGAAGAATCCCTCAATGGGAGAAGCATCAAGCTGATGGACATCACAAGCACAGTGAACTCTAGATTTAACAGAACACTGGGCTTGGGTGCTTCATCTAGCCAACCTATAGTCCTAACAACTCCCATCAAATTCATTTCTGACAAAGGAAAGGGAGTTGTAGAGGTTGCTAGGAAAAATTCTGATCTGCCTCAGAAAACCAAGTCCCAGTAGAAATCGTCGAACGGAGATCGACGATCGCCGAATGAAGATCGACGATCGCCGAACGCAGCTCGACGATCTTAGGCACAATCGTCGAACGCAGATCGACGATCTCAGCCAAAGTCGTCGAACGCAGGTTGACCATCTCATATACCTGACCTCACTCATAGTCGACCGTCGAACGGAGCTCGATGATCTGATCCAAGATCGTCGAACGCAGCTCCAAGATCGTCGAACAGAGGTCAGAGCTCTGGTAAATTTTTCAAAGGCAAGTCAAAATTGAATCCTAAGGGTCCTACATCCCAAATCTTTAACCCTTATACTGAATGGATTATACCTCCAAGGAGATATCATCCTGAAGGATATAAGAGTCAACCTGGGATGTCTTTCATATCAGAATTTAAAGGTTATCAACCTAGGCCCAAGGTAAACTGGGTCAAAAACAAATGAATTGTCTTATGTGCAGGTGAAGACCTATCCAACATCTAATCAGTAATGATATTTGGATAGTGGGTGCTCTAAGCACATGACAGGGAACAAGGACAACCTCACATCCTTTAGAGCCAAGCTTGGACCCAAAGTTATCTTTGGTGATTCAAACTTTGGACAAACTAAAGGATATGGTGCAGTCCAGATTGGTTCGGTAACTTTTAAGAAGGTAGCTTATGTGGAAGGACTGAAGCACAACCTAATCAGGATCAGTCAACTGTGTGATGAAGGCTACCAGGTGACCTTCAGCAAAGCCTTATGCAAAATCAAGTCAGAGGACAACACAACTGTATTGACAGGTAAAAGGAAAGGTAACATCTATCTAGTAGATTTTCTTTCAACTGATGTAGATATCTGCTTGTTTAACTCTGTCTGTAGACCAAATATTTTATGGCATAAGAGATTATGACACCTAAACCTTAGAACTATTGCTAGGCTATCCAAGGACAACCTTGTTAGAGGACTACCTTCTGGCCCCTACAAGAAGGAAGGACTCTGCAGGGCTTGTCAATTAGGCAAGCAAACTAAAAATAGCTTTAAGTCACTTAATAAGAGTGATTCACCTAGGATATTGTATCTGTTATACATGTATATCTTTGGACCCATCACAGTACAAAGCCTAGGAGGGAAATCCTACACTTTAGTAGTTGTAGATGACTTCTCTAGATTCACTTGGGTGTTCTTTCTAAGGAAAAAGTCTGATAACTTCAAGTGTCTGACAGAGTTTCTCAAATGTATACATATTGAGTTCAATACTCACATTGCCCTGATCAGAAGTGATCATGGGACAGAGTTTGATTCTCTTCTTATGCAAGAGTTCTGTCAGAGTGAAGGGATCAGACATACATTCTCAGCTCCTAGAACTCCTCAAAAAAATGGGGTAGCTGAAAGGAAAAATAGAACCCTTATTGAATCTGCCACTACATTATTGTCAGATGCTCATCTACCTCTATCCTTCTGGGCAGAGGCAATGAACACCTCCAACTATGTGCTGAACAGAAGTCTAATACATAAACTAATGGGAAAGACTCCCTATGAATTACCCAAAGGGAAGAACCTAAAGTTGACTATTTTAGAGTCTTTGGTTGTACTTGCTACATTCACAATAATGACAAGAAATATTTAGCAAAATTTCAAGCCAAAGCTGATGAAGGAGTGTGTCTGGGATACTCTATGATCAGCAAGGCTTATAGGGTCTATAACAAATCATCTTTGAAAATTGAGGAATCTGTTCATATTTCATTTGATGAAACTAACATGTCTTATAAGGAGAAGAATTCTTCTACCATAGAACCTTTGCAGGAACATTCTCTAGTTGAAGACTTGAATAGGTTACAGGTTACTCAAGAGGATGAAAGCAGTGAAGATGAAGGGAATGCTTAATACATTGAAGCACAACTTGAAGAACCAGTTGTTGTACCACAAGAGGAAACAACAACACAGGTTGGTGAACAATCAACACTCCCTGTTGATTTAGTAACATCAAGAGACCATCCAATTTCCCAAATAATTGGAGAAATATCAGCTGGTGTGCAAACCAGAAATCAGTTCAACCAAAACCTGTTGCACACCTGCTTCCTATCTCAAATTGAACCTAAGTCCATTCAAGATGCAGAGCAAGATCCACACTGGATCATTGCAATGCAAGAAGAGTTGCATCAATTTGAGAGGAACAAAGTATGGGAACTAGTACCAAAGCCTAAGGATCATTCCATTGTCGGAACAAAATGGGTATTCAGAAACAAACTGGATGATCAAGGAGTAATTATAAGGAACAAGGCAAGGCTAGTTTCTCAGGGATACTCTCAAGAAGAAGGGATAGACTACGACAAGACTTTTGCACCTGTTGCAAGATTAGAAGCCATCAGAATATTTCTAGCTTATGCAGCTCATAAGGGCTTCAGAGTATATCAGATGGATGTCAAAAGTGCTTTCTTGAATGGAGACATCAAAGAGGAAGTTTATGTCAGACAACCTCCAGGTTTTATCTCTCCAACTTATCCTGATTCTGTTTTTAGACTGAACAAAGCATTATATGGTCTCAAGCAAGCTCCCAGAGCATGGTATAAGACCCTAGCATGCTTTCTCTTGGAAAATGGTTTTATAAGGGGTAGAGTAGACCAAACTCTTTTCATTAGAACCCATAAGTCCCATACCCTACTAGTACAAATTTATGTAGATGATATTATTTTTGGTTCTACTGACTCCAAATTGTGCAGAAGGTTTTCCAACCTAATGCATTCTAAATTTGAGATGAGTAGCATGGGTGAGCTATCCTTCTTCCTAGGATTGCAAGTCAAGCAACATGCTGAAGGCATCTTCATTTCTCAAACCAAGTATGCAAATGAATTGGTTAAGAAATTTGGTATGTCTGAGGCATCTTGTATGAAAACACCCTTGCCTACTAATGTTGTATTGGATGTTGATGAACATGGGAAACCTGTTGATCAAACAACATATAGAGCAATGATTGGCTCGTTACTATATCTTACAGCTAGTAGACCAGATATAATGTTTGCTACATGTATATGTGCTAGGTTCCGAGTAAGCCCTAGAGAGTCACACCTAACTTTAGTAAAGAGGCTTCTCAGGTATGTTAAAAGTTGTCCAAATCTAGGCCTCTGGTATCCAAAAGATTCAGCATTTGACTTAACTGGATTCTCAGATGCTGATTATGCTGGTTGCAGAATTGACAGGAAAAGCACCAGTGGAACTTGTCAGTTCCTTGGTGACAGACTTGTCTCTTGGTTTTACAAGAAATAAACATCTGTGTTAACTTCAACTTCTGAAGCTAAATATATGGCTGCAGGCAGTTGTTGTTCACAAATCTTGTGGATTCAAAACCAACTCCTAGACTATGGCTACAACTTAGAGAAGTCTAAAATCTTTTGTGATAACACAAGTGCTATTTCCATAGCTCAAAATCCAGTCCTCCATAGTAGGACAAAACACATAGAGGTTAGGCATCATTTCTTAAGGGACAATGTTGAAAAGAATAAAATTGAATTACAATATATCCCAACTAATTTACAAAGGGGAGATATTTTCACCAAGCCTTTGGATGAAAAGAAACACACCTTCTTCCTAAATTAGTTAGGAATGTTAGATGGAGGAAGTCTTAAATAATATTCAAGATTTTGAAAGCTTAAAAATTGACCAATACTAGGCAATCATTCTGATTTTTTTTATTAGTGTCTAGAATTTCTCTGATCTCTGAACTGCGCTCGACGATTTGCCCCAAGATCGTCGAACGGAGATCGATGATTTCCTAAATCATCGAACTGAGTTCAGCGCTTCTCAGATAGTATGAACTATCTCTTCCGGTCAACGATCGTCGAACGGCGCTCGACGATTATGTTCTCTGAACGATCATTGAACGGAGCTCGACGCTCTCCAATATCGTCGAACGGAGATCGACGATGTTGAAAACTCTTCAGATTCCTTTAGTAGCCTCGATCGTCGAACTGAGTTCAACGATCTTTCCAATTCTGCGTCGAACCCTAATATAAAACTCTTTTTTCGCCGTCGTTCTCTTTTGCGCTTTCGATTTCTCTGCAAAGATTTTTCCTTTCCCTCCAAACAGTTCTATGCTTGGTCGTTTTGTTTGTTGAGTTTTTGCAGGTACAATGGTTGTGTCAGTTGCTGTTCTTGCTGCCATGAAGTTTGATGCCGGTTTTGACATTGATATAGAATCCTTCAGCACGACTGATCAGATTTTTCAAGATATACTAGGTCTGTTCAAGGATCAGAATCTGACTGCCATAATGACCACCAGGATCAAGCTGGCTTCTGATGAGATCAAGGAATGGGTTTATACTACCCATAATCAGGATAACAGCACCATAGTTGGGTCAATAGCTGGAACTCAGGTACCCTTGACCCCAACCATTCTCTCATAAGTTTTTGAATTGAGAAATGGAGAAGATTCTGCTGAGCTATCTGGAGAGGAGTATTCTGAACTGCTTGCCAGGATGGGTCATCCAGAGGGAAACCCTAGCAAGCTCTTCAAAAGGAACCTGTCTATTGAATACAGGTTCATGGCAGATGTGGTGGGAAAAGTGCTACTGGCAAAGCACTCAGCCCATGATACCATATCAAGATATCAGCTCTGCCTCATGGGAGCTCTTGTGTGTAAGAAGAGTCTGAACTGGGGAGAGGTTTTCTTTGACCTCATCAAAAAGAAAATAAACAAAAGTTTTGTTAATTTTGGGAGAATTCTTGGAGTATTTCTGCAGCACAGGTGTCCTGCCTTACTGGTCTCCTCTGGAGTTCATATCAATGCCTCCAAGAGACTGACCTGTGCCCTCTTTGGAAAGTGGGACAGGCAAATCAGCAAGCCTAGCAGGCCCTCCTCCAGTGCTCCTTAGGCACAAGGACTCCAAGAGTCACTCCTCCACAGGTCTCTGCCCCTGCAGATGATCTGGCTGCTGTTGCTGCCTCTCCTCCTCCTCCAATTCCATCCCTTCCCCTACCATCCACCATCATCATCTCCAGCCCATCTCCAACATCAACACTTTCTCTAGAACCTATCCTACCTCCACAAGCAGACCAATTTCACCCACTGTTCTCATACCCTCCACCAGATGTCACCTCATCACCCTCTATTCCATCCTTCACCCTACTGGATGACTCCTTTATGGATGATTCCCCATCATCCCCTCCTGAGTTACCCTCCTCCTCCACTTCATTTCAAGACCTACTACACCACATCATTGATCAACCAACTTTCACACCATCCATATCCATTCCCCTATCCTCCATATCCACCGTACCAACACCTCAACCATCCATTCCGCAATTCTCCAGCCCTTTCCTTCCAGAACCTCCAGCTGCTTACATACCTTCTACCTCTGCTCCAGCTCTTGAGCAAGTAGACCTCTCAGCCCTTGCTGACAGGCTGTATGAGCTGCTTTCCCCCAGGCTCTCTCTATTGTTGGAGACCTCCTTGGCTCCTCTACACCTGTCTGTGGCAGCCCTTTCTGCCAGGCTCTCTTCCCTCCTTCCTCAGGCAGCACCTACAGCAGTGTGCCTTGATCCAGACATGTCTGTATCTAGGCAGGGGGAGATGCCTTATGAAGTGAATCTTCATGCTGCTGCTGCTGCTGCTGTCTCTGCAAGCTCTATGTCTGCTGCTTATGTTAGTTCTGCTTCTTCTGTTGCTCCTCCTGTTGCTGTTGTTGTGCCTCCACAAAGTCAGATTTCCACTGCAGTTCTTGCAATAGAGCTCAGGTCTTTGCTATCTGCTTTTGATTCTGCTTTCTTTAGCTGTCTGCCAGAGGTTCATGCTGTCCAGCCTCCAGAAGACTTATCCAAGGCACTTGTGCCTTTTTCTGGCTGTGACTCTAGCATCCTCTCTTCTTTTGTAAATTCAGTCATTGCTGCTGCTGCTTCTTCTGAAGAAAGGATTGATGTTGCTTCTGAGATTATTGATACTGCTGCTGAAGTTCCTACCACTTTTGATGAACCAATCTCCAAGGACATTCTTATGACAGAGGCCACTGAATTTGAGCCTTCTGCAGACTTTGATGATGTTTTTGTTTCTACTGATGTCAGTAAAGTTGTTGCTGCTATCACCTCTCCAGTTTCTATTGTTAGTGAATCTGCTGTTTCTGCTGTGGCTAGTGAAATTGCTACTATTGTTGCTTCTGCTTCACCCTCTCCATCTGCTGATGTCCCTGTTGTTACCATCTCAACACCTGCTGCTGCTGCTGTCCCTGCTGTTACCATCTCAACACCTACTGCTGCTGTTTCAACTTCTGCCTCATCTGCCTCTGTTCAGCTTAAGAAGGATTTAATGAAGAAAATAGATGCTCTCTATGAGGACCAGAGTTCTGAATCTGATGAATTTAAAACAGACTCTGAAGATTTTTCTGCTACCATTGCCAGGAAAAGGAAGGCAAGGAGCAAGGCTATGAAGAGGGTACCTCCTGCTAAAGTCAAAGATAACAATGATATCCCTTATTATATTCTACATGATTGCCCAATCACTGAACACTGGATGCAGTATTCCAAGAACCAGCTGAAAGCCATGAAGAAAAAGAGAAAATATGAGAAGGGTTCATCCCAATTCCAGCACTCGCATCCTCCTCCACCACCTCCTCCTAATGCAGGTGCAGGTGGAAGCTCTGCAAGTCAACCCCCAGCCAGAAGTCAGGCTCCCTATCAACCTCATGCCAGATCTTACCACAGGGAAAGCCAATCCAGGGGCTCTCATTCTAGGAGAGGAGGATATAGGGGCAATCAGAGAGATATTCAAGTATATTCTAAAGGGTACTCCAGGCAGCACCCATATTCTAGGGGATGACATGGTTCTTCTGATACAGCTTCTGGTCCTTTCCCTTACAAGCTGAAAGAGACTATGTCTGTCAGGCCTTCTCATGACAATCCTTCCAACAGGTATGAGCCACCTGTACCTTTTGAAGATCCTGAAAATAATCCAGCTGCTTGGACTGCCAGAATGAAGGAATTAGCTGCACTGGACCAAATTAAAAAGGCCAGAGAATAAGTATTAGACTCTTCCAACATTTCTTCTATGTCTGAACAGAGACAGAAAGAACTTGAGAGATATGCTTCAAGTAGATTCTTTGATGCTGACAGATACATGGAATTACATCCTGAAGCAGTGGTTCCCAGGCTTAAACATCAGACATCTCTAGGTGCAGCAGATGACACCAGATCTAAGAAGGAAGCCCTCAATCCTAACAGAGAAATTAAAATGGTTAAGGGCAAAGAGAAGAAATGATATTGTAAGGTGACAATCTCTGCATTTTCTGATTATCTGGATGTCATATATATCTCTGTGATTATTCTGCAATTTCTAGCTGTTGTTTTTATGTTTTACTGATTGTATGTTGTTATTTAAGTTTTTCCAAAGTCTATAAATAGTAATCCTAACCCAAATAGGGGGAGATTGTTGGAACACCCTATTACTAATTTGGGTCAAGATCACTATGTCTCTAGGAACCTTTGCTTGACCTTCTGTATAGCTTAAATGGGTCAATTAGAATTGAGTCTAAGGGTTAGAAATCTAGGTTTGGAAGCTGCCCTGAAGACCAATATTTTCTGTCTGGAGACTTAGTCTAATCGTCGAGCTCAGCACGACGATTCGTCGAACTCCGATCGACGATCGTCTAGCTCATCTTCGACAAGATCGTCGAACTCCATTCGACGATCGCTGAGCTCAACTTCATTATATCGTCGAACTCCATTCGACGATCGGTGAGCTCAGGTCGATGATTTTGACTCTGCTTTGGAACTTTATCTCTGAGCTCAGTTCGACGATCTTTGAGCTCAGATCGACGATATTTTGCTGATGTACGTTTCCGGATCGCTGAGCTCAGCTCGACGATAGCAGAGCTCAGTTCGACGATTTCAAATAACTTCCCGGATGTTTCCACATTCAAATTCAAATCAGTTAGGAGTTATTCTGCAATTAATTCAGAGATTTGCTAGCCGTTTTCATTCAATTCTGGACCAAGTTTCAAGGGATTTTTCAAGGAATATATCTGTGGACTTTCCTCCAGAAGAGATTATGCAATTAAGGTTGAAATTAATGCAGGACAACGGCTATACTTGACAGAGAATGTTATTTTATTCTATACCAGAGAATAAAAGATAGGATTTTTTGAATCTTTAAGAAGAATACACAATACAGAGAGAGGATACAGATTACACAGACTCATTCAAAAATCTTCTGTCACAAAAGAATTCTGAAGAACACACATCCAAGGAGATCAAGCCTTCTCAAATCTCTAGCTCTCCGTAGTCTTCAAAGTGTTCAAGGCCAACATATTTCCAGACTCCAGACATTCAACATTTCAGTCTCTTCTTGCTGAAATCATCTATTGCTGGAGTTCAATCTTTGAAGGCCTATCACCCTCTGCAAAGCTTTTTCTTCCTGAAGATCTCAAGGATTCAGGGGGAGCTTTGATATCAACAATCCACATAGTCTTCTCAGTTGTTTGAGAAAGAGAAGACTTCCATCACTCTCTCACCCCCACTCTGTAAAGGGTTTCTCAAACTCCCTTCAAAAGTTTGAGCTTGGTTTTTGAGCACCTTGTCAAAAGCTCATTGGTGGCAAGACACCTGATCAAAAAATCTGCTTTGGTTTTTGAGCACCTTATCAAAAGCTCATTGGTGCCCAGGACACCTGATCAACTCATCCTGCAGTGGATTCCTACCTAGGGTGGTAGAAGAGTGGATGTACCCAAGTTTTTGGAACCACTATATTTCCTTGTGTCTTCTGGTTTTGCTTGTTTTCATTTTTGTTTCTGGCCTTGATTTCTCTGTGATTGGCTTTTGTTTAGCTTAGTACTGTGATTAGTTTTATTACTGCTTCCTTGCTTACACATACTACAACAACAGTTGTAAAAAGATTCAAAGCACCAAATACTCTATTCACCCCCCCCCCCCTCTAGAGTATATCAGATCTAGCTGCTCTTTCAGAGGGGCTCGAATCCAGGGATGGGTGTGGAAACCACCCGTCATCACACATCTTCCCAAAACCCCGAGGTTATGGTAAGGGGGGACGGGGGGTACATGAATAGAAAGGATTGCCTGCTGCAGGCGATGTGGGACTAACCCCAACCACAGGACCGCGGGGATATTCCGCCACACAAGGGGGCCCACCGGGGTCAACACCCAGACCTGGAACGCGATGGGGAAAACCCAAACATGCAGTCCCACACACACGTGTCCTGCTGGCAAATATAATCGCAACACACCCATGCAGCAGGACAACCTCGCTTTGATACCATGTGGAAACCACCCGTCACCACACATCTTCCCAAAACCCCGAGGTTATGGTAAGGTGGGACGGGGGGTACATGAACACAAAGGATCGCCTGCTGCAGGCGATGTGGGACTAACCCCAACCACAGGACCGCGAGGATATTCTGCCACACAAGGGGGCCCACCGGGGTCAACACCCAGACCTGGAACGCGATGGGGAAAGCCCAAACATGCGGTCCCACACACACGTGTCCTGCTGGCTAATATAATCTCAACACACCCCCGCAGCAGGAAAACCTCGCTTTGATACCATGTGGAAACCACCCGTCACCACACATCTTCCCAAAACCCCGAGGTGATGGTAAGGGGGGACGGGGGGTACATAAACACAAAGGATCGCCTGCTGCAGGCGATGTGGGACTAACCCCAACCACAGGACCGCAGGGATATTCCGCCACACAAGGGGGCCCACCGGGGTCAACACCCAGACCTGGAACGCGATGGGGAAAGCCTAAACATGCGGTCCCACACACACGTGTCCTACTGGCTAATATAATCTCAACACGCCCCCGCAGCAGGACAACCTCCCTTTGATACCATGTGGAAACCACCCGTCACCACACATCTTCCCAAAACCCCGAGGTGATGGTAAGGGGGGACGGGAGGTACATAAACACCAAGGACCACCTACTGCAGGCGATGTGGGACTAACCCCAACTACAGGACCGCGAGGATATTCTGCCACACAAGGGGGCCCACCTGGGTCAACACCCAGACCTGAAACGCGATGGGGAAAGCCCAAACATGCGGTCCCACACACACGTGTCTTGCTGGCTAATATAATCTCAACACACCCTCGCAGCAGGACAACCTCGCTTTGATACCATGTGGAAACCACCCGTCACCACACATCTTCCCAAAACCCCGAGGTGATGGTAAGGGGGGACGGGGGGTACATAAACACAAATGATCACCTGCTGCGGGCGATGTGGGACTAACCCCAACCACAGGACCGCGGGGATATTTCGCCACACAAGGGGGCCCACCGGGGTCAACACCCAGACCTGGAACGCGATGGGGAAAGCCCAAACACGCGGTCCCACACACACATGTCCTGCTGGCTAATATAATCTCAACACACCCCCGCAGCAGGACAACCTCCCTCTGATACCATGTGGAAACCACCCGTCACCACACATCTTCCCAAAACCCCGAGGAGATGGTAAGGGGGGACGGGGGGTACATAAACACCAAGGACCATCTACTGCAGGCGATGTGGGACTAACCGCAACCACAGGACCGTGGGTATATTCCGCCACACAAGGGGGCCCACCGGGGTCAACACCCATACTTGGAACTCGATGGGGAAAGCCCAAACATGCGGTCCCACACACACGTGTCCTGCTGGCTAATATAATCTCAACACACCCCCGCAGTAGGACAACCTCGCTCTGATACCATGCGGAAACCACCCATCACCGCATATCTTCTCAAAACCCCGAGGTTATGGTAAGGGGGACGGGGGTACATAAACACCAAGGACCACCCACTGCAGGCAATGTGGTACTAATCCATCCACGGGATGGCGGGGATATTCCGCCATACGGGGGGCCCACCGGGGTCAACACCTAGACCTGGAACGTGATGGGGAAGCCCAAATATGCGGTCACACACACACCCAATCCTGCTGGACCTTAGTTCTCAACACATGGCAATATATTCATCTAATGTGCTTTCACACACACATGCCATCACAACTGTTCGCCACCCAGCCCAACGGTCTGTGCACTCAGGGCACATTCTTGGTGTTCTGGCAAAGCACTTGCCCACCACCGTATCAGTGTCATAGCCCAATGGTAACTCTCTTGAGCATTTACTCCATGGCGTGCAGCCGGAGTTCTAGTCTTACTACAGCGGGATGGCTCGTAGCCCCCCATTGTGTTATGGCGCGCAGGACTAAGAATCTTGCTATGCGCTCCAACAAACCACACCTTTTGGTCCACATCAGACGAACATAACGCAGGTTGGATCGTCCACCCCCCGTTGCTCAAATCGTCTTGCCTTCTCCGAGTATAACGTACTCATGGCGTAATTAAAGGTGCGGGTCGGTATCACCAATCCTGTTCTTGGCGTTCAGCCTGGGTATTTCTTACACTCATTCATTCCATAACAACAGCGGGTCTTTCCTGGGCACACCAATACTTCCTGTTACTCTCTTCACATGTGGACACTGCAAGATCACAAATGTCAGGGGTCTTTCCTGGGTGCACCAGTACTTCCTGTTACTCTCTTCACAGGTGGACACCCTACAACATCAAGCATCACAAAGGGCCTTTTCTGTTCACACCAGTACTTCATGTTAATCATTCACTAGTACGACCCAATAGCACAAATATACACAGATATTTTCCTGGACTACCACTCCAGTACTTCATGCTACTCCTCTTCACAGGCATAATCCGTTGACTCCTTAAACTACACGTTTATCATGGAGTCTTCTCCGATTGGTATACAACATCACCAATCCTGACCAACCTGTCCAGATGAGCTTCACACAGCATGCCTATTATGTACTCCATTTCCAGATCTATATGCCAACAAAGGGGATTTCATGAATCACCCAAAAGACTCCCAAAATCAGCCACCTCTTGGTGGGGGAATCACAAACATATGCCAAAAGGAAGTCTTCACATGGCTAGGAAGAAAATTCGTTACCCTTGAACCCCTCTTTGGTGCCATGAGCTCTAAGTTGGCTCGACTAATACACAAGAGCTTTTCCTCCACAACGTTGGCCTCGGAACGCAGCTTGACACGCTCAAGCTCCACCAGTAGAGGCCCATCTCTTTCTTCCTTCTTCTTCCTCTCCCTTTCTCTGTCTAACTTGTAGAAAGATGAAGGCACTAAAAAAATGAGAATATGTTCTCAGTTTTCAGCCTTAAGAAAATAGGAAAAAAGCTCAGCCCTTGGATCCAGGCTGAAGAAATGGACGGCCACAATTTTGCCAGAAAAGCTAAATTTTGCCTGACACGGCCTGTGACACGCCCGTGTCCCAGGCCGTGTGCCTCAAGCGGTGCTCAACCGACTTATCCAATACAGTGACACACCCATGGGACATGCCCGTGTCATGGGCCGTGTCACAAACACGCCTTCAGACACGCCCGTGTCTGTGGCCGTGTTCATCAGGCGAAAAAAATCCCAAAATCGCCCGAGACTCACACGCCCGTGTCCCAGTCTGTTTGCCCATACACGGCACTTCAACACGCCCCAGCTCAAAGTCGTCGAGTTGAGTTCGTCGACCCAAAAGGACACGCCCTGTGACACGCCCGTGTCACAGGCCGTGTTCACCCACACCTCGACACTCGACGACCACAACTCAACACTCGACGATCGTCGAGCAATTTTCGTCGAACACACAACACGGGCTTGGACACACCTGTGTCCTTAGCCATGTGCCTTATCTCGACATATCGTCGAGCGAAAAACGTCGACTCCCGGGCCGATTGTCGATACGGCCTCGACATGCCCTGAGACACGCCCGTGTCTCAGTCCGTGTTTGTTGTTCGACAATCGTCGACTCCAAATTTCATCGACCTCGCGACCAAATCGTCGACTCCAGCCTGACACTCCCTGGGACACTCCCGTGTCCCAGGCCGTGTCACCCGAAAATTTGCCTGCAGAGAAAAATTGGGCTGTTACAACCCTCCCCTCCTACAAGAAATTTCGTCCTCGAAATTAAGACACAGGAAGACAACAAGTAACCAGCAACCAAAAAGTTATAACATTAAAATTTTTATGTTACAACACAATATGCTCTCCACATATTACAGAAACAGCTCGGGAAACTCTTCTCGCATGGTTTGCTCTCGCTGCCATGTAAGTTCCTATCGGCCGCAGTTGTCCCACCAGACTTTCACCATGCCGACCGTCTTGTTCCGCAACTGTTTCTCGGCTCGATCCTCGATTTGAATGGGTCTAACTCTCATTGTTAACCCATACTCCACTGGCACACGATCATCCGCGATCACTTAAGTTGGATCTTTAACGGCCTTCCGAAGCACCGAGATGTGAAATACATCATGTAATCCACCCAAGTCTGCCGACAGAGCTAGCCGATAAGCCGCTTCTCCGACTCACTCAACCACTTCAAAAGGACCCAAATATCTTGGACTCAACTTTTTCAATCGTCGAATCCTGGAGACACCTTTGAATGGCTTGATCTTCAAGTAGACCTAATCGCCAACCGCAAATTCCACGTTACGGTGCTTGGCATTGTAGTACTTAGCTTGTCGATCTTGAGCAATAAGTAGCCTCTCTCGAATAGTCCATATGGTTGAGTTTGCTTCATCAACCTCATTTGGCTTATACACTCGGGCTTCGCCCGCTTCGACCCAAGCCAAGGGAGTATGACACTTCCTGTCATATAGCGCTTCATATGGTGCCATCCCAATGCTCGCCTGGTAGTAGTTATTATACGCAAACTCTACCATATTGAGATGATCTTCCCATCTCTTTCCGAAGTCGAGGGCGCACATTCTGAGCATGTCCTCCATAGTTCTGTTGGTACGTTCAGTTTGGCCATCCGTTTGGGGATGAAAGGTCGTACTGAAAGTCAACTTTGTGCCCAACAGTCGGTGAACTAGCCTACAATCATTTGACGTAAAGCGCCCATCTCGATCACTGACGATGCTCCGCGGAACACCGTGAAGCCATACAATCTGGTCAAGATATAATTTTGCCAAACTTTCGACTGAATCATCCCACCTGTTCGTGAGAAAATGTGCCACTTTTGTTAGCCGGTAAACAATCACCCAAATGGAATCATTTCCTCGTTGCGATCTCGGCAACCCGTGCACAAAATCCATGGAAATATCATCAAATTTCCACTATAGGATCGGCAATGACTTCAAATAACCGCCTGGCTTTTGGCATTCCGCCTTCACCATCGCACTTGTTTAGCATTTGGATACATAAAGGGCAACATCTCTCTTGAGCCCTGCCCACCAGAATAGCTTTTTCATATCGTTGAACATCTTCGTGCTCCTGGGGTGAATGAAATACTTTGTATAATGGGCTTCATACATCAGTTCTTCCCAAACTTTCCCCACATTTGGGATGCACAACCGGCCCTCTTTTCGCAAAAGACCGTCATTCCAGGAGAATTTGCCTTCTGGCCCTTCGTTAACATAGCGCAAGAGATCTTCATCCAACTCCGTTGCCCGTAGAACTCGGTCCGCAAGGTCACATTGCACCTCCGTCTAGTTCAAACATGCATTGGCAGTGGCATTTTTGTCAACACAATATATCTCTAACGCTTCAAGTTCCTGGATAAGACGTTCATCATGCCTTTGTAACCAATTTGCTCTAGCCAGAACCCGCCCACTCAAGGCATCCGCGACAACATTCCCCTTCCCGGGAGTGTAGTGAATGTCAAAAGTGTAGTCCCCAAGGAACTCCAACCACCTTCGTTGTCACATATTCAAGTCTTTCTGCTCCAATAGGTACTTTAGGCTCTTGTGATCTGTATAGATCTCCACCTTCACTCCATAAAGGTAGTGTCGCCACAACTTGAGTGAAAAAATCACCGCCGCTAACTCCAAATCATGGACGGGATGATTTCGCTCGTGCACCTTCAGCTGACGTGAGCCATAAACAATTACCTTTTCATTCTGCAGAAGAACGCAGCCTAAGCCGCTCCCTGAGGCATCACTATAAATCACAAATCCATCGGTCCCACTTGGCGAAGACAACACCGGTGTCGTGGTCAACCGAACCTTCAGCTCTTCAAAAGCTCTTGCGCACTCTGGCGTCCTAACGAACTTTTGATCTTTTCGCGTCAGCGTGGTTAGCGGCAAAGCAATCCGTGAGAAGTTTTCCACAAATCTTCGATTGTAGCCTACAAGTCCAAGGAAACTCCTGACTTCGGCCACAGAAGACAACATTGGCCACTCTTGTATGGCCCTGATCTTCACTGGATCCACTGCAATGCCCGCTCCACTCACCACATGGCCCAGAAAAGCCACCGACGATAGCCAAAACTCGCACTTCGAGAACTTGGCATAGAGCTGATTTTTCCTCAACGTATTCAACACCAACCGCAAGTGAGCCTCATGCCCCGCTTTCGACTTCGAGTACACCGGGATATCATCAATGAACACGATCACAAACAGATCCAGGTACTCTCAGAATATGTGGTGCATCAAATCCATAAACACTGAGGGAGCATTGCACAGTCCAAATGGCATGACTGTGAACTCATAGTGCCTGTAATGCGTTCCAAAAGCAGTTTTGGGAATGTCACCTTCCCTAATTCGCAACTGGTAATAACCAGACTTCAGGTCCAACTTCGAATAGACGGTCGAGCCCACCAGATGATCGAATAACTCATCAATCCGGGGTATCAGATATTTATTCTTCTCAGTCAGCTTATTCAGTTCACGGTACTCAATACATAACCGCAACTCACCGTCTTTCTTCTTCACAAAAAGTACAGGCGCGCTCCAAGGTGACATACTTGGGCGTATATAACCTTGCTCCAACAGTTCTTGTAGTTGAACCTTCAACTCATCCATCTCTTTTGGCGCGACGCGATATGGCGAGCGGGCCACAGGTTTCGCACCTGGCACCAACTCGATCGTGAAGTCAATCTCCTACTGGGGTGGTAGCCCAGGGAGATCCGTGGGAAACACATCTGTAAATTCTGCCACAATCGGAACCTCGCACACACTAGCCTTCAGCTCAACAGCCTGAATCAGTGCGAAGTAACACTCCGCACCCTTCCAAACAGCCTTGACTACCTGGATTGCATACATCAACGCCCCGCCCACTCCTCGCATACCCGCGAACTTTGTCTCCTGTTCGGTATTCTGACCCAACGTGATCTCTTTGGACTGTCAATCAATCATGGCATGCTGCTCCGCAAGCCAATCCATCCCAAAAATCACGTCGAATTCCGATATCGGAATACAGAAGTAGTCAAACTGAAATCCCGACTTCCTATTTGGACCGCCACATCGCAAGCTTGGTCCGTGATGCGTGTAATTCTGCAAGCGCACCGGTCGCACAAGTAATAAAGTTTTGGGAATAAATCCCCAAGTGTCAGTCTCTTGAGGAATGCAATTAGCGTAGAATGGCAACAGTACCGAGAATATCGTTATGAGAGTTAAAAATAGAACAAAAAGGAAATAGCGGACTAGGGAGATTGTGGATGTTTGATCTATTGAACTAGTAAAAGCTATGCGGGTTGAAGGCACCGCTTCGCAAGGTGAAGTGGGTTTGTCCGCCGCGATGCCGAACTTTAGTTGGGCGAGTGGAAGGGAAGCTAATGGATTGCAGTGTTCTTGTGTGGATTGCAATCGGACAAGTCACATGAATGAAGTGGATGTGGGGTGAGCGAGGCGCATTCACAGACAGAACTCACAAGCATAATAAGAGACTAACATTCCATTATCTATAAAATAAACTCGATGTTCAGGGATGGAAATGTTCATTATACTGCTCAAAACATTCATAACACAGAGGAAGGGGAAGAGGAGTAAACCAAAAGAGAATGAAGATCCACCGCGGGTCGTGGCCGGAGTAGCGAGTTGTCAATCCGCTTCCGGGCTCAGTCCAAGGAGGCTTCCGGTACCAACGATCTGTCACCTCGAAAGCCTTTAAGTCCGTTCTCTAGGTTATCTACTTCACCAACTCTGTAGGAAAGCTTGGAGTTGAAGTCAACAATGGCCGAGGGCTTCGCCGGAGTGTTGAAAAGCTTCGGAGTAGTTGGAAATGGCTTCCCGACGAAGGTAGATGTGATGGAGCAGCTGGAGAAGTGAGACGGCGATTCCCGCGCACTCTCCGATCGCAGCAAATGACAGGCGTTGACCTAAAATGCTGAGCCGGGCCTTATATACGGAGGCAGCAGAAGCAGTGCGCACGATCAGTGGCGCACGACCAGTGGTCGTGCGCACTATAGGTCGATGATCGTGCGGCTTTTTCAAATAAACATGCAACCTGGATAAGAAGCATCAGCATATATGCGCACGAGCAGTGGCGCACGACCAGTGGTCGTGCGCACTATGGCTAGTGCTCGTGCGATTACCGAGATAGGGTTAAGAAAAAGGAGGTGTAATGTGCATGAACAGTGGCGCACGACCAGTGGTCGTGCGCAGTAAGTCCAGTGGTCGTGCGCAGTATTCCTGCATCGTCAGAGTCTCCCGAGCAGTTCCGGAGCACGCACACGACCACTGTACCAGCAGAAGGGGCAGAAAGGCCACCAGAACGTGCACACCACATCCCCGAGATAGGGCTAAAGAATCACAACAAAAATAGAAACACAGAAAACACACAGAAGCGGGCCTACAGTGCACTTAATCGTGAAATAGGTATAAAAGCACAAATAAGCAATAAAGGCTCTCAAGTGTAGTGCTAAGACGCTAAAACTAGCCCAGATGAGTCCAAAAATCAGTGTAAAATGTGGACTCATCACACCCCCAGACTTAACCATTTGCACGTCCCGAGCAAATCATTACTCCGTGGACTCGAAGATAGCTAACTGGCTCAGAAATTTCAAAAAAGAGTAAGACGAGAAATCAAATATATCATGGGTATAGAAGATATAATAGAAAAACTTTTTAATTATACAACGTAGTTTAAACTATTCGACAGACGTAAAGAAATATTATAATTGCTCAAAATTAGAATTCTGGAGAATCTTGCGATCATGTGCTGGAAGAAAGTAGGCAGGCCACTAAGGTGAGCATTGCCAAAGTTCGGGACTCAAGATCACCTCCAAAGGAATCCACCAATGTCGGGGACCATACGCTTGCACGTTCACACTCTCTCCACGGTGCGTGTTAGACTCAAGCGTGAATCAGTAGGACTTGTAGGAGGAAATGGGGCTTAGGCGACGGCTTGGTAGTCAAAGATAAACATGAAGGCTCTATGCAACCAAAGCGAGCGAAAACAGCCCAAACCAAAACAGCCACTTAGAAAAGAATGGGGCACACGCCCCCAGACTTAGCTTGAAATCCGGGTCTGAACACGGCTGAACCCGACCAAATTCAATAAAGAGGATGGGGATCGAAATCTCAAAGCAATTCTTTCATAAATATATTTTTTTTCTTTTGCGCGAATCAGCTTTTTACTTTCGTAAATTGGTGTTTTCTTTTCTGCGCTAGCAATCCCCAAACGGAGCAATCAAAATGGGATGAAATCAGCACCCCCAAAAACAATGTCCACTAATCACAACCTCGGCAAAATAGTAAATGCAAATCAGCTCAAGCATTTGATTGCGAAGGTGGGTTTAGCTTCAGGCCTTGGTGAAAGTGAGTGGGGCTGGATCAAAGGAAGGGTAGGCACAAATTTGGCATGCAATGGTTAACAGGTAGGAATGGCTAAACAAGGCTCAAACTAGCCAAAATGAAGGCCTACGTCATGCTCATGCTAAATTAACCGTGCGCCAATGCTTCGAGAGTAGCTTAGGGCAAGTTCTTAGCCACCGAGAAAGATGATCATTCCCCCCAACTCGAGCAATACGAGTCTAGTGGCGGCTACACACATTCCTACACTATCGTTCGATTACCCAAATTCAGATTTTGAGCAGTACAAACAATATTTACGTGTGCAGAAAAGAATAAATCTACGAGCATAAAGAAAAAGTAGTTCTATCCTAACTCTACACAAACCATGAGTATTCGATTAGGAGCACTGCATGAGTTTCGAACTACTCAATCCCGAAATCCTAAGCCAGTACCACTATTTTAAAGTTTACACAAAAGCAATAAATTTAACTCGGGTTGTGCGCATGGGTAAGAGCGCACTCATGTGGGTGATTCAATGTGTGCAACAAAAAGCAAAAAATAAGTGAACAAGAAACTGGAATGCAACAGAAAGTGTGGTGTAGTGACCACAGGCATACTCCCCCCAGACTTAAAGTTGACAACGAGTAAAAATAAGCAGTCCAAATAGGATAAATAGCTAGGGAAGGAAGTACCTATGCTCAAAATTGAGCATACCAGTTGTGCAATGAGATGTCCAAGTGCGGCCAAGTTGTCGCGCCTCAAATATTCCTGCACCTGCGATTAAAGGATGCCAGCCAAACAAAATATGGACAAATATATATATGAAGAAATAAACAGAACTCAAAACACAGCAAATGACCAAACAGTCCAACTTGGGTTGTCTCCCGAAAGCCCTTTTGTTTACCATCCTTAAGGTGGACCAAATACCTGTATTAGCAGTTCAAATAGAATGTTCTTGGCAGTAGCAAAAGGAAACAAAATTAAAAGTAGAGCAACCAGCATTTAACAAGTAGCGAGAAAGAGGATGGAAAGAGGAAAGAGGATGGCACAATCAGCTATAAGCAGATTTATGGTAAGTCTCCCCGGTGGGATGCGAGAGAACAGCAGAGTGTCTTTTTGCATTCGGGGTAGGCATTGTCCCATTACTGCGAGTGCACTCTTTCACGCGCCGGAAGGCAGCGTAGCGCTCTTCGCTTAAACGCTTGGCCTCTTTCAGTTTCTCCACTGTGGGAGACTTCCAATGGAGGTAGGCTGTGGGGTTTCCTTGTGTCGTGGTTGGTGGAGACCTATCCGGCACCGTGACGGCAACCGGATCTGCCCAAGTTACAGATCGTTTAACAGAATTATACAAATTATTGTCCAGGGATTACTCACGAATAAAACTTAGTTCGCCATGCTCAACAACAGAGTTGGCTGGCAGAAGAAAGGTAGTCGTGGCTTTGGTACAATTGATCCCTTCGTGGACCAGTAGCTCTTACTTCTCATCGACTTCCTGAGGGAGTCCGTTCTTTGCGTCTCCTCCAGATGTGCTTCCAATGCGGGGAGACCTGAATCCAGCTTGTCATTTGTGGCACTCAGAGAATTGTTATTTGGGATGGAAGAAAAATGTATGGATGTGTTATCGAGGGTGGACTCTTCGTTTGGCCAAGTGACACGGCCTTTGGAAAAGTCGAGGGATGCACCACTGGCTGTTAGGAATGGGACTCCTAATATAGGAATGGAGTTATTGTCCTGTGGTCCCAAAACCTGAAAGTCAGTGGTGATACTTGTGCCATTAACCTCGATTTCAACATCCCGAACACCGCCCTCCGTGTCAACCAGATTGCCATTAGCTAAGATAAGCGATTTCCTATTTTCAATGTCAACTTGTAACTGCAACTTTGCAACATCTTACAAAGTGAGTATGTTGCTGGACGCCCCAGAATCGCATAATGCTGGAGTGTCGATGTTATTGATTTTACAATTAATGACAAGTTCGTTGCGGTTTCCCGAAATGTCCTCCCCAAGGCGCTTTCCATGTTCTTGGGGGTTCTTTTCAGTGTTGCTCGGTAAGGTGCCTTGGGTGCGCTCGGAAACCACTTGAGCCAATTGGCCCAATTGTGCCTCCAGTTTGCGCATCGAGGCGGCCTAATTTGTCATGTTGGTTTGGGAAATCTCAACAAACTTCTCGAACATCTCTTCCAAAGAATTTTTCTTAACGGTGGGGGCCCTTGGGAATAATTCGGTTGAGGCAGTCGCGGTTGGCTACCGGAAGCATACGCATCATTTTGATGCTGCCCTGGTTGCCATCTTTGGCCAGATGTGTTAGGATTCCAAGAAAGGTTGGGGTGATTTCTCACCCCCGGGTTGTAAGTATTCCCGTAAGGCACTCCCCTGTTTTTATTGGCAACAAAATTAATGGATTTATTCAAAAACAAAGATTCATCTTGTACCTCAACTCCTAAGCATTCGAAGCTGTGATGATCGGTGCTTCCGCACCCTTGACATGAGATTGCCATCACTGGGGCGGCAGGAGCAGGCTTGGGGATATCCAAGGCAAACACTCCACTGGTGCTTCGTGGGATGTTTCTTCCAGCGGTCCAGTAAGAAATGTGGGTTGCGGTGTCTTGTAAGACTTTCAGAGCATCATCTGGAGCAAGATTCATGATGGTTCCTCCGGAGGCAGCATCGATCATGGCTCGGTGGTGGGGATCAATAGCAAAGTAGAAACTTTCGATGAGATTCCACGTTTGGAATCCATGATTAGGGCACTTCCTCAGCAGCTCATTAAAACGCTCTCAAACTTCGGCTAAACTTTCTTGATCGGCTTGTTGGAAGTTGCCTATTGGGCGCCTCATGCTCACGATCCGATCCACCGGATGGAACTTAGCTAGAAATTTTGTAGTCAAAGCCTCCCAGGTGGGGGCTGTTCCAGGTGGGAGGGAGTGAAGCCATGTCTTGGCTTTGTCCCTTAATGAAAAAGGGAAGAGGCGGAGCTTGACTGTTTCATCTGGGATTCCAGCGTAGCAGAACGTGGCGCAGATTTCAGAGAATTCTGTAAGGTGCAGATGGGCGTCTTCAGTGGCCATTCCGGAGAACTGAGTGTTATTCCGAATGATATTCAGAATAGCTGGTTTAATCTCGAACTGAGGATTGGTGATAGCAGGTCCGAAACCGGGGTATATGCTCCCGACAGTAGGTGTAGTATAATCCCTCATGGTTCGAACCTGGGGAGGATTCACTTCATTTTCATCGTCATTTCTATCGACATGAGGTATCCCTCCAACTCGGTTGCCTGCATCAATATTCAGCTGGTCTCCCATTGGGGCAAAAATGATGGCTGCTGCGCGTCTTCGTGCTAAGAGAGTACGTTCGATCTCTGGGTCGTAGGTGACAAAATCTCTTGTTGCTCGGCCTTGCATTCACTGTGGCAAACACTACACACTAGAAGGAAACAGCAGTCAAAACAAAACAATACTAACTCTTATAACAATATTGGAAGTCATCCAAAGTCGCTCTACAGTTGCATTCCCCGGCAACGGCGCCAAAAACTTGATTCGTGTAATTCGGCAAGCGCACCGGTCGCACAAGTAATAAAGTTTTGGGAATAAATCCCCAAGTGTCGGTCTCTTGAGGAATGCAATTAGCGTAGAACAACAACAGTACCGAGAATATCGTTATGTGAGTTAAAAATAGAACAAAAAGGAAATAGCGGACTAGGGAGATTGTGGATGTTTAATCTACTGAACTAGTAAAAGCTATGTCGGTCGAAGGTACCGCTTCGCAAGGTGAAGTGGGTTTGTCGGCCGCGATGCCGAACTTCAGTTGGGCGAGTGGAAGGGAAGCTAATGGATTGCAGTGTTCTTGTGTGGATTGTAATCGGACAAGGCACAAGAATGAAGTGGATGTGGGGTGAGCGAGGCGCATTCACAGACAGAACTCACAAGCATAAGAATAGACTAACATTCCATTATCTATAAAATAAACTCGATGTTCAGGGATGGAAATGTTCATTACACAGCTCAAAACATTCATAATACAGAGGAAGGGGAAGAGGAGTAAACAAAAAGAGAATGAAGATCCACCGTGGGTCGTGGCCGGAGTAGCGAGTTGTCAATCCGCTTCCGGGCTCAGTCCAAGGAGGCTTCCGGTACCAACGATCTGTCACCTTGAAGGCCTTTAAGTCTGTTCTCTAGGTTATCTACTTCACCAACTCTGCAGGAAAGCTTGGTGTTGAAGTAATCAATGGCTGAGGGCTTCGCCGGAGTGTTGAAAAGCTTCGGAGTAGTTGGAAATGGCTTCCCGACGAAGGTGGAAGTGATGGAGCAGCTGGAGAATTGAAACAGCGATTCCTGCGCACTCTCCGATCGCAGCAAATGATAGAGGTTGACCTAAAACGCGGAGCAGGGCCTTATATACGAAGGCAGCAGAAGCAGTGCGCACGATCAGTGGCGCACGACCAGTGGTCGTGCGCACTGTAGGTCGATGATCGTGCGGCTTTTCCAAATAAACCTGCAACCTGGACAAGAAGCATCAGCATATATGCGCACGAGCAGTGGTGCACGACCAGTGGTCGTGCGCACTATGGCCAGTGCTCGTGCGATTACCGAGACAGGGTTAAGAAAAAGGGGGTGTAATGCGCATGAACAGTGGCGCACGACCAGTGGTCGTGCGCAGTAAGTCCAGTGGTCATGCGCAGTATTCCTGCATCATCGGAGTCTCCCGAGCAGTTCCGGAGCACGCACACGACCACTGTACCAGCATAAGGGGCAGAAAGTCCACCAGAACGTGCACATCACATCCCCGAGATAGGGCTAAAGAATAACAACAAAAATAGAAACACAGAAAACACACAGAAACGGGCCTACAGTGCACTTAATCGTGAAATAGGTACAAAAGCACAAATAAGCAATAAAGGCTCTCAAGTGTAGTGCTAATACGATAAAACTAGCCTAGATGAGTCCAAAAATCAGTGTAAAATGTGGACTCATCAGTCCGCAAGCATCCAACAGCCATTCGGCAACACCACTCTGACGTTATCTGTCTTTGCACGACTAGGTATCCCAAGACGCGCTATAAACTAGTTAGACAGAAAAGAACTTGACGCACCCGTATCAAATAGTGCTCGCGCCAGCGTGTCCCGAATCATCACAAAGCCTGTGACAATCATGTCACACACACAAACCACAAACACATATGCACTAAGCAAACCATACAAGCAATAACATATGCAAAACTAAACGTATACATGTGACAATATCACTTTTCTTGATGGCCTCTTGTAGGCCAAGATTGTAGACCCGGGGTTGCGCCTAAGAGGCAGAGGAGTCCACCACCGCCTTTCCTTTTTCCGCATAAGATACTCCCGCCTTCTTTTCACTCTTTGGCGGGACCCGACAATCTCGAGCAATATGCCCCACCCGGCCACAATTATAGCATATACGAGTATCCGGCTTTGAAGTAGCCCCCGACGTTGCTCCCGATGCAACAGATGAAGGAGCTGGTCCACTTGTCTTGGACTTCTTGCCCCATTTCTTCTTATAAAATGGTTTCCTAGATCGGGGCACTTTCCACTCCGGTTGCGTCACAGCCAAAGCTCTCTTCCCCTGCACCCTCTTCATATCCTTTTCCAGCGCGCTCGCAGTGTCAACCAATGCCTGGAAGCCTTGGTTCACAGAACTAGACACCATGAACATCACCTCGTCCCTCAGTCCTTCATAGAATCGATTAGTCTTCCTCTGCTCATCAGCAAAAATAGAACCCGCATATCTCCCCAAGCGAGTAAACTCATGCAGGTACGCATCAACACTGCCATCCCCTTGTGTCAACCTTTGGAATTCATTCTCCATGGCAATCTGTTGCGCCGCAGGAAGGTGCTTTGCTAGGAAGAGTCAGAAGAATTCTTCCATCGAGACTTGTGTTAAGGGATGATCCGACAAGTGATGCAACTCCATTTCATCCCACCACAATCTAGCTTCTCCTTCAAGCAAGAAGGTAGCTAAGATGACTTTCTGATGCTCCGCCGTTCCAATCGCCGTCATGACTCGCTTGACGCGTGATAGCCAATCCTCAGCCTGCGTAGGAGTTCCCGCTCCCGAAAACATAGGCGGATGGAAACTCATAAACCTCGTCAGCTGCTTCTCAGCCGCTCGAGGAGCCACAACCACTACAGGTTCAGGCTTTGCCGCCACTTGTTCTGGCCTCACAGCCGGTTGCTCCTGCCCAAGTGGCCTGCCTTGAATCATGGTAAATACAGCCTCAGCAACTAAACGCATATGTTCTGCAGACGGTGGAGGTGTAGGCACCTCGGATGGTGTCATACTTTCATTAGAATGCTGGGGCTCTGACTGCCCAGCTCCACTCTATGTCACCTAAAGGTGGACAAGACACACACATTAGAGGCCTGACACAAGCAAACAACACAAAATAAGAACACGCAAGTTCCTCAAACACATGAATTTGCATTCCTATCATGGACATTCAGGAGTTCACTCGTAGAAATGTGGTTTGCACAAATACGTGCTCGACGCCCCACAAAAGAAGTCGACCACGACTTCGAGAGGGAAAGACCAAAACAAATGATACCAAAAATGTAACAACCCCATCTGTTCATATGGTATATACTAGAAGGTCCGGCCGGGGACCCACGACATATATCACAAAACAGGCGGTGAAGGTACGGGATGATACCAGAGTAGCGCAGCGCACCTATCACAAAGCATTCTAGAGGAAGCCTATACTACCACGTGAACGCCTCACCTGAATGTCCAACATATAATACAACATCACATTGTATATATTGCGAATAGGAATGTCTTACAAGCGTACAAAAAGGGCCTTATGGCCATACATGGCTCTCACACAGTGGCCTCAACTTGGCGCGCAGGCCGGCCACAATAAAAGAAAACACACAACAAGCAACACAGTAGCCTTCGAGGGCAAGCAGCAGCAGCAGCAACAGCAGCAGGGACATAAACCTTTATGCATCCCGCTTGGCTCTCCAGCACCTGTACAGGGACAATCCACCGAACGGTGGTAAACAGAGGCAACGGTCAGCATTCAACTGACCAAATTATAACGACCCTACCCCTTCTCTCGGGGCAGCGGTAATCTTCCATGCAGGCATATTATAACACAAGCAAGACAATATTTTCATCTAATGTGCTTTCACGCACAAATGCCATCACAACCATTCGCTACCCGGCTCAACGGTCTGTGCACTCAGAGCACATTCTTGGTGTTCTGGCAAAGCTCTTGCCCACCACCGTATCAGGGTCACAGCCCAACGGTAACTCTCTTGAGCATTTACTCCATGGCGTGCAGCCGGAGTTCTAGTCTTACTACACCGGGATGGCCCGTAGCCCCTATTGTGTTATGGCGCGCAGGCCTAAGACTCTTGCTATGCGCTCCAACAGACCACACCTTTTGTTCCACGTCGGACGGACATAATGCAGGTTGGATCCTCCACCCCCTGTTGCTCAAATCGCCTTGCCTTCTCCGAGTACAACGTACTCATGGCGTAATCAAAGGCACGGGTCGGTCTCACCAATCCTGTTCTTGGCGTTCAGCCTGGGTATTTCTTACACCCATTCATTCCATAATAACAGCGGGTCTTTTCTGGGCACACCAGTACTTCCCATTACTCTCTTCACAGGTGGACACCGCAAGATCACAAATGTCAGGGATCTTTCCTGGGTGCACCAGTACTTCCTGTTACTCTCTTCACAGGTGGACACCCTACGACATCAAGCATCACAAATGGCCTTTCCTGGTCACACCAGTACTTCCTGTTACTCATTCATAGGTACGACCCAATAGCACAAACATACACGGATATTTTCCTGGACTACCACTCTACTACTTCCTGCTACCTCTCTTCACAGGCATAATCCATTGACTCCTTAAACTACATATTTATCACGGAGTCTTCTTCGATTCGTAGACAATATCACCAATCCAGACCAACCTGTCCAGATGGGCTTCACACAGCATGCCTCTTCCGTACTCCATTTCCGGATATATATGCCAACAAAGGGGATTTCATGAATCACCCAAAAGACTCCCAAAATCAGCCACCTCTTGGTGGGGGAATCACAAACATATGCCAAAAGGAAGCTTTCACATGGCTAGGAAGAAAATTCGTTACCCTTGAAGCCCTCTTTGGTGCCATGAGCTCTAAGTTGGCTCGACCAATACACAAGAGCTTTTCCTCCACAACGTTGGCCTCGGAACGCAGCTTGACACGTTCAAGCTCCACCAGCAGCAGCCCTTCTCCTTCTTCCTTCTTCTTCCTCTCCCTTTCTCTCTCTAACTTGTAGAAAGATGAAGTCACTAAACAAATGAGAATATGTTCTCAGTTTTCGGCCTTAAGGAAAATAGGAAAAAAGCTCAGCCCTTGGATCCAGGCTGAAGAAATGGACGGCCACAATTTTGCCAGAAAAGCTAAATTTTGCCTAACACGGCCTGTGACACGCCCATGTCCCAGGCCGTGTGCCTCAAGCGGTGCTCAACCGACTTATCCAATCCAGTGACACACCCGTGTCATGGGCCGTGTCATGGGCCATGTCACCAAACACGCCTTCAGACACACCCATGTCTGTGGACGTGTTCATCAGGCGAAAAAAATCCCAAAATCACCCGAGACTCACACGGCTTGTGACACGCCCGTGTCCCAGGCCGTGTGCCCATACACGGCACTTCGACATGCCCCAGCTCAAAGTCATCGAGCTGAGTTCATCGACCCAAAAGGGATACGCCCGTGTCACAAGCCGTGTTCACCCACATCTCGACACTCGATGACCACAACTCGACACTCGACGGTCGTCGAGCAATTTTCATCAAACACACGATACGGGCTTGGACACGCCCATGTCCTTGGCCGTGTGCCTTCTCTCGACATATTGTCGAGCAAAAAATGTCGACTCCTAGGCCGATCGTCGACACAGTCTCGACACGCCCTGAGACACGCCCGTGTCTCAGGCCGTGTTTGCTGTTCGACGATCGTCGACTCCAAATTTCGTCGACCTCGCGGCCAAATCGTCGACTCCAGCCTGACACGCCCTGGGACACGCCCGTGTCCCAGGCCATGTCACCCGAAAATTTTCCTGTAGAGAAAAATTGGGCTGTTACAGCCTCCACCTGCCCGTTGCTCCTGGGGTGGTGGACCGAGGCGAACCTGAGGTCGATCCCAAGCTGCTCGCAGAAACTGGTAAACTCCGCGCTAGCGAACTGGGTCCCATTGTCCGTGACAATGGCCTTGGGCAGCCCATGGCGGCAGATGATCTCCCACCAAACGAAGTTACTAATGACTGGAGAAGTTACCTTGGCCAGCGCCTTCACCTCCAACCACTTGGAGAAATAATCGATCATCACCAGTAGGAACCTTCTCTGCCCACTGGCCTGGGGGAACGGTCCAACCAAATCCATTCCCCAAATGGCCAAGGGCCATGGTCCTGTGATAATCTTGAGTCGCTGAGCCGGCTGTAGCTGGAGGGGGGCAAGCAGCTGGCACTTGTGGCATCGTCTTGCGAACTCTGTCGCATCACGGCCCAGGGTGGGCTAGAAACACCCTTGCCTGACGATCCTTCCTTCCAGGATCCGACTCCCGGAGTGACTCCCACACTCCTCAGAGTGGACTTCCTCCAAGATTCTTTATACTTCCCCCTTGGCCATGCAATGAGCCAACATCCCCAAGAGAGTCTTCCTGTACAACTACCCGTCTCGGAGGAGGTAGTACGTTGATTTGTACCAGAGCTTCTTCCTGTCCACCCCCTCCGGATACTCTCCCGTGGAAAGGAAAATTGTGACCGAGTCCATCCACGAGGACCACTAATCTATCTCCATGAGCTCTCCCTCTTCGATGGAAGGGCAGAATAGGTCGGTGATGATACTCCCTACCCGAGGACCATGCTTCGCTAGCTGATCGACCTGCTCATTCTCCTTCCGGGGCACGTGCTAGATGGAAAAAGTTTGGAATGTGCCAATGACGCCCTTTACTTTGGCTAAGTATAGCCGCAGGGTAGGCTCTCTCACCTCGAACTCCCCGTTGATCTGGGATGCTACCACCATGGAGTCAGTAAGGACCTCCACGTTCAACACCCCCAGCTCCCTGGTCAAGCGCAGCCCTACTATCACGGCCTCGTACTCGACCTGATTGTTGGTGATGGGGAAGTGCACCACCACCGTCTACTCAATTCTAGTCCCTTGGGGGCTCTCCAAGATCACCCCCACTCCTAGGGAATGCCTCCCCGAAGCACCATCTACCTTCACCTTGCGAGGAGTCAGACGAGCGAGCTCTTCCTCTGCCACCTCAATCGCATAATCGGCCAAGAAGTCGGCCATCGCTTGAGCTTTGATCGAGAGGTGGGGGACGAATGAGACGTCGAACTCGCTCAACTCCACCGACCACTTGGCCAGCCTACCCGAATGTTGTACCCCCTCAAAGATGTTGCGGAGGGGATGGCCAGTCACCACTCGGATTGAGTGTGCCTGGAAATAGGGCCACAGACTTCGGGCTGAGATGACTAGGGCGAAGGCCTGCTTCTCCAAAATCGGATAACGGAGCTCGACCTTCCTTAGGACCCTGCTCACGTAGTATATAAGGAGCTGCTTCTTCCCTTCTTCACGAACTAGGATTGAGTTTAAGGCCTCCGCCCCGACCCCGAGATACAAAAATAGGTCCTCCCCCTCCTTTGGCCCTTGGAGCAATGGGGCCCGAGTCAACTACATCTTGAGGGCCTGGAATGCCTCCTCGCACTCCTTGGTCCACTCAAAGTTTTGACCCCCCCCCCCCTCAGTGTTTTGAAGAAGGGGGAGCACTTCTCCCCAGCCCGGGAGAGGAACCTACTTAGCCCTGCCAGCTTCCCCGCTAGTCGTTTCACCTCCTTGGTATTCTGCGGTGACCCCAGCTCCATGATAGCCTTGATCTTATCAGGATTCGACTCAACCCCTGCAGGCGTGAGGAGGTGTCCCAAGAACTTTCCCCTGCTATCCCCGAAGACATACTTCAGGGGGTTCAACCGCATCTTGTACTTGCACATGGTAACAAAGGTCTCCTCTAGGTCCTGGAGGTGAGAGTCTACATCCTGACTCTTGTTCATGAGATCATCCACATACACCTCCAGGTTCCTCCCCTTCTGTTCTTTGAAGACCCTATCCATCATCTTCTGGTAGGTCGACCCTGCATTCTTCAGCCCGAAGGGCATCATTTTATAGCAATAACATCCATCCCCCGTGATGAATGAGACATCCTTAACGTCCGGAGGGTGCATCCTGATTTGATGATAACCTGAAAATACATCTAATTACAGAAAAACCAACGGCTGAGTCAACCAGCACGTCGATCCGAGGCAAGGGATAACAGTCCTTAGGACAAGATTTATTAAGCAAAGAGAAGTCGATACACATACGCCACCGGCCGTCTCCCTTCTTAACCATGACTACGTTGGAGACCCCGTCGGGGTATTGGATCTCGGACACGAAGCCGGCCTTGAGAAGCTTGGCTACCTCCTCCCTGATGGGCTCTGCCAGCTTGTTCGCGGTGGACCTCTTCTTTTGTTGGACGGGGTGTGCTCCCGGGTCCAAGTTGAGGCGGTGGCAAGCCACATCTGCGTCAGCCCCCGACATCTCCGCGGCGTTTCATGCGAAGATCTCCATGTTCTTCTGGATGCATGCCAATATCCTACCTTGGTCCTCCGGGGTCAGTCCTCTGCTGACGCGGACCTTCTCCACCCTGCCTCCATGGGTGAGGACATCCAGCTCCACCACCTCTTCCGCAGCCTCTATCCTGGGCTGCTCCCCACATTCTCCAACATCCCTCTCCTCTAGGACGAGCACCTCCGCCTCTACCTCTTCCTCCACGGCCATCGCTTCGGTCAGCTCCTCCCGATCTCCTACTGCCACCTCAACCTCGGTGCAACTTTCCACCTCCATCTCCTCCCTACCAGCTCCCTGCTCCGCCTCCTACATCCTTCGCTCCATCTCCTCGGCTCCCTCCTACCAAGAGATGGAGTTCACGGCGGTGACCTAGCACTCTCGCGCCACCTTGGGGTCCCCCCTGACCCGGACCTAGATCCCCCCGGCATTGAACTTCAAGCACTGGTGGAACGATGAGTGGATGAGGCGGAAGGCGCTGATGATGGGTCTCCTGAAGATGGCGTTGTAGCTGCTGGGGGCATCCATGATGACGAACCTGTAGTTCTTGTACTGTCCCACAAGGGTGACATAGAGGCCTACTCCTCCTTCTACCTCCTTCCTCTCCCCCGAGAATCTGAACAAGGGCCCATCCGAGGCCAACACCCTCTTCGCCTCCACCTTCATTGCGTCAAATGCCTTCTTAAAGACGACGTTGATGGAGCTTCCGTTGTCGACGAGGATCCGAGAGATGGTAAAATTTTCGATGGCCATCTAGATGACCAGCGCATCGCAAAAAGGATCCTCATGATCCGCCATATCGCTCCTTGAGAAGGTGATCCTCTCTTCCCGGGGCGGGGTTTGGGATGTGGAGCCAACGCTCCAGCGATACATGGTGTGGAGACTCGCCTTCCAGGAAGCCTCAACCCCCACCCCTCGTGGATCACTCTTATCCCTCCTCGGGTCCCAACATCCACTCGGTCTTCACAACGGTCCTCCTCCGCCCGAGGCAGGACCTCTTCGACCCTCACTTCCTCACGCCCCTGCTACTGCTACTGCTCCCTGTTTCCCCTCATTTCGAGTAACTCTGGGCATGTGGCTGTGGCGTGCCCCTCCTCCTGATGGAAGTTACAGTAGGGAAACTCCACCCTAACTTCTCTTCTCCTCCTCCTTGCTTCTCACCTCCTCTCCCTGTGGCTATGGTCATAGCCTCTTCTTGATCGGGGAGTCGAGGCCTCTAGGCCTGCCTCTAACCCGGGGGTGGAATTGATCTTGCCCCCCGGTGGTGGTCCCTACCTTGGTACCCTCTCTGGGGCCCCTACTCTTGCCACTTGGGCCTCTATCCCAGCCGAAGGTTGCGCTCATAACGCCCCCCCTGGGCTGCTGTTTCCCCTAGAGCTGTCTCTACTCCCTCTGCCGGGGCTCGGCTCTCCTCTCCTCCTGCTCTTTTTCGGCTCTTGGCTCCTTCTCCTCCTCTGTGGCCCACCTAGCCAGCTTCCAGGCAAACTCTAGATTTGATGCCTCCCTATCAACTTCCCTCGCCGCCCACTCCATCCACTCCTCATAGGAGAGGGGGGCACTCTCTTCAGCTCCATCCTGAAGAATCCCTGCTACAAGCCTATGGTGAAAGTCATCATCAGACTATGGCCTGAGATCTCCTGGACCTCGGTGAACCCCTCCTAGAACCGGTTGACATAGCTTCCCAACGTCTCATTCACCCCATGCTTGATGTGGAACAGGGACTCTGACTCCTTATTCCTCCTCTTCGAGTTAGTGAACCTCAGCATGAACCCCTAGTGTAGGTCCTCGAAGTAGTAGATGGAGCTTGCCGGCAGCTAGTGAAACCGCTCTCTTGCCTTCTCCTTGAGGGTGATGGCGAAGATTCGGCACTTGAACCCGTCCAACATTTGCCGGATCGATACCACATACTCAAACCATTGGACGTGTTGGACCGGGTCTCCCTTCTTGGTGTAGTAGGACATCTCGGGTTCCCTAAACCCCTATGGAACTGGAGCTGAAGAGACCAACTCGTTGAAAGGGCTGCCTCCCCCTACTGGGTGAGCTGGCGCATCTCGCGGGCTCAGCTCGCTGAGCTGGCCTCTGCCTGCCGAGCCGGGGAAGAGCTCGCGCCCTGGGAGCTCGCACCCCCGGCCCTCCTTGGCCATTTCCTTCCCAGCTCGCCTGCCGGGGGCGTCCTCGCCCAGAGAGGGGCGACTGCGATCTGGACTGCTGGAGTCGAGCACTCAGCTCGCATGCCGAGTGCGAACTTGACGAGGCCCAGAACCTCATTTCTGAAATCTTCAAACATCCCCACTGTGGCCAGAGGTGGGGGGGGGGAGCGAGTTTGTACTGTCTGATCCCTGTCCTCCTATCAACAAGCTCGTTGAAATTTTTCTGTGCTGACCACGTTCCACGCTCACCGCACCAAAATGTTGAAACCGAAAATCGGTCTCCTGTGGAGTTCACCCTTGGGCAAGGGTTGATTGCGCACCTACTTCGCTCCTGCAAGCAAAACAACAAGGGAAACAAGAAAGAACTGACCCAAGGGCTCGGCGGGGAGGACCCACCACACACCCGAAAGATCTTAGAGCGCTTTCCCTCCTTAGCCAAAGGCTGAGCTAAAGTATCCTCAGAATGCGCTTGAGAGGTGAAGCTAGAGAGCACAGGAATCATGCTTTTTGAGGTACCCCTTGGGTCCTATTTATAGATTTCAGAATTTGAACTGCCAATAACCAAACCGAACTGGCCTGAAGTTACCAAAATACCCTTGGTTGGGTCTGCCAACAGCCAAACTACGCTATTTTGAAGGGCTATAGGCAGACCAGCAGGGGCAAAACAGTAAAAAGTACCTCATAGATCCGGGCGAGCTGGGGAGCTCGGCCAGCCTGGAAGATCTGGCTCGCCTACTATTGTCGAGCTCCTTTGCGTAAGCGCGAGCTGGGACGGCGAGCTCGCCCATCGGTCGGCCTCCATTAGTCGGCCTCAGCTCGACGAATCCTGACCTAGCTCGGCGAATGCCGAGCTCGCGGTCGATGAATGCTGAGCTCGGCCTCTAGATTTCTCTGCCAAGTTCGCCTACTACCTCCAGCTTTCCCTGCCGAGCTCTCCTGGGGCCTAGGTGATCTGAGCCGGCCGGTCTGATTCCTAGTTCACCAACTCGCCGGATATGGGGTTGTGCAGAGTAGGCGGGAAATGAAAGCTGTAAAATTGCTGGTTCTACTCAAACGAGTAGGTGAGATATGAAAGCGTCAAAAGCTATCTTATACACACACGCACTCTACTTAAAAGAAGGAAACAATAAAAACCTAACTCAGACACTCGAACACTCTACATAAAAAAGAAGAAGAAAAATAAATTTATTTAAAAATTAAAATGATTATATTTCTACTCCTAGAACTTGATGAAAATGCATAAAAAAGAAAATAAAAGTTAAAGAAGGAAAAAGATTTTCAAATAAAAGCAAAATCAAAGTGATTGAAAAATTAAAATAATGACTTTTTCATTCTCATAACTTTATAAAAGTGCATAAAAAGTGAGAATAAAATTAAAAAAAAAACATAAAGTTTTACAAACTAAAAAGGAAAACCTAAGTTAAAGAGAAATAAAAATCACTTTGAATACACTTTGAAAGTGATAGATCTTAACTTAAGCTGATTAGAGTTATAAATATCACAGCACAAAAACAAAACTAAAATAAGCAATGCAGAAAGAAATCAAGCAACACAGAAGAGACACAAGGATTTTATAGTGGTTCCCCAAATCTGGGTAGTCCACTCTTCTACCACCCTGGTAGGAATCCACTCAGGTTTTTGATCAGGTGTCTGGCACCAATGAGCTTTTGTTCAGGTGCTCAAAAACCAAAACCTCAAGTCTTTTGGAAGGAGACTTGCAACCAGAATAATTTTGAAGGGAATTAAAACCCCGTACAGGAATTGGAAGTAAAGGAGATGGTGTCTTCTCTGTCAACAATCAGAGAGAAGACTTGTGGATTGATTGTAGCAGCACTTGCTCCCCCTGAGATCTTGAATGTATCAGGAATGCTGGAGCACTGCTTCAGGGTTATAGGTCTTCAAAGACCTAGAATGCCTGGACCAGAATTAGCTTCAGGAACTCCTTTGACAGATTGAAATTTGTTGTCCTTTGAAGTAGTCCTGTAGAGTTGAAGGAAAGAAGAAGACTCTTGATTGAATTTGATTGTTCTTCTTCTTCTTGAAAATGTCCTCTGGTCAGGCTGATTGCAGTAGAACTTTTGGTTTCAGTATGCTTGTTCTTCTGTGCAATCTGAGTGTATGTCTGATTGTCTGTATTGCTTGTTGTTCTGCTTGTATTACTTGTGATTGATTCTCTTTTTCTCTTATATATGTGTTTCTGACTGAAGAATATTCAAAATTTGAATGCTTGAGCAGTAATTGCAGTCGGCCTTGGACAGAAGCGACAATCAATAATTTCCTCAACTATCCCATCGAAAAACGGCATGAAATAATCCATGATTAATTGCACGTTCTAACAGTAACATTCCGAGAAGATCTGGCATTAATAACTCCGGAATCATCGCCAAGAAATGAGACGGGAAACTAAAGAAAACCTAGTCTGGAATCGTCGAACGAAGAACACAATTCGTCGAGCTGAGTTTTGAGTTCGTCGAGCTCAGCTTGAGTTCGTCGAGCTGAGCTTGAGTTCATCGAACTGAGCTTGAGTGAGTTTGTCGAACTGAGCTTGAGTGAGTTCGTCGAACTGATCTTGAGTGAGTTCGTCGACCAGACAGTCTTCATTCGTCGAACAGACAATCTTCATTCGTCGAGCTGAGAATTATCACTGTCAGACAGAATTCGTCGAATTGAGATCCAAGTTCGTCGAGCGAAGAAAGATTGTGGACTTAGCCGAATTATTCTGCAACTGCTGAAATCCTGTGTCGACATAAGATGGTGTCGATTGATTTGATCATGGTGTCGACTCAAGTCTTCTGTTATCGACATGAACTTGTGTTGACTAATATCCTGGTGTCGACACAAATCCTCTGGTTTTGACATAGATTGTCTGGTGTCGACACATGCCCTAAGTGTCGACACAAATACTCTGAGTTCAGAATTCGTCGAGTAGAGTACAACATTCATCGACCTAAGAAACTGACTTCGTCGACCTGATAAGCTGAGAACTTGAGTTCCAAGTTCGTCGAGCTCAGAATCTGATTCGTCGACCGAAGCTTGAAGCTGGACTTAGAAAAATCCTGAAGTTGTCCTGACTTTAGCTTGATGTAGAAACTGAGTCTTCGTCGAACAGAGAACCAAGATCGTCGAGCTCAGTACAAAGAATTGTCTCACGATCGTCGAGCGCAGAACTCCTTTCATCCAACTGAGTTCGACGAATGTTGAACTTATGTTACTTGGTCTTGAAAACCTCTAAGTCTGAAGTCTCTGATGGTCTTGATGATAGCTGGTCCATCTGAAATTGACTCTAAGGACTTGGCCTAGACTCTAGGACACAACTTGACCCTGGCTATACAAGAAGGGTCACATCCTAAGTCAGTGAACCTAGCCCAAATCAACTAGGGATCCAACACACTTTTACAAATCCAAAAGGATGAATATAAAGTTCTAAAAAACATAAAAGCTAAGGGAAAAATTAAGAAAAGCTAGCATAAAAATAGTAAACTTTATAAGAGAAAACCTAGAGCAAAAACTAAGCAAAAATAAGATTTAAAACATAAAAAGGACAAGTTACTCTCATACACACGCACCCATTTTAAAAAGATAAAAACAAGAATAAAAGATCACTTAAGGAGGGACACTCAGATGCATTCCAATACGATATAAGGAGAGAAAACCTACAAATTTTATCAAGTTAAAAAAGAGTTACAAAGAAAGCTAAAACAAACACAAAAAAGGGGGGGGAGAAATTGTCTTTACATAGTATGAAAAGCACCCTTGTAGCCCTACCTAAAGCAAAATGGCTCAAAAAAGTGAACACTTGGTCTAAACAAAAAACTTCTATTTATAGGCAAAAAATCGGATTACACGCCCTGGTCATGGGCGTGTAGGGGAGGCGTGTCGGTACTGGCGTGCAGGCGAAGCAGAAAATCTGTGAGCTTGCTTTTTTTGGAAGCTTATAGAAGTCCACGTGGCGGTCACGGGTGTGTCGAAATGGCACGGGCATGTAGGAGGGGCATGACTGGACAAGGCATCGAATCCTTGCCTCGCTGGCAGCATCTTGTCTGGAAAATTTGAGTCGGTCACGGGCGTGCACCGAATGACACGGGCGTGTCAGGAAGGTGTGCCTGGCGAAGGCGTCGAGTGTCGAGTCAGAATTGACATGGGCATGTAAATCCAGACACGGGCGTGTTCACTCTTTATTTTCATGAATTCTCGACAGCAGCAGTTCTCCAAGGGCGTCAAAGTGGCACGCCCAGGTCACGGGCATGACCAAATCGACACGGGCATGTACTTTGAATATTTCGACTTTTTCTATAAAATTTCTGGAAAATAAAATAATGCTAAGTTAGAAGCATATATACAAAAAAAAATATTTTATTGAACAAAAATTACTAAAAACAACAAAAATAAACTTAAACGACCTAAATAAAGTACTGAAAAATACAAATATTTACAACTCATCAACAACCCTCTCCTATTAGTCATTACCAATCTTATGAAGTGGTTGTCATTTACAAAACCAACAAAAAAAAACTTCCGCCTTTCTGGAGGCGCAGAATGTAATGGCAGAAAAGTGAACAACTAAAATCTGGAAAAATGTAGAACTCCTACGTTATAGCAAGATGATATTACGAATCCTAAGTTAGACATGCTCATCCATTTATATAAAGGCGCTAGAGTTTATTGTAATATAGAGATTGAATTATTTGTTGTAGCCTTGCAGTTACAAATATAGATGTGTATATAATTTCTCTTTTTTGGAGCTCCATCCACAAGTCATTTCATGCTTGTAGTTAATTGTCCCCCATGTCTAAAGCATCACTAATCGCACAAAAGCCACAATGTCCATCACCCAATACATTTACCACATCAAATATATGTTTAGAAATATAAGAAGACATTTTCTTTCGAATACCATTTAAAAATCTAATATTATTAGGACCACAATTTTGTGCAAGCTTTCTCTTTGACAATACAACTTGGTCATTCTTAATCACATATTCAAAATATGATGGACCCTGATTTTTTGATTTGAAATCTCCCGTTAGTTTATTGTAGCTTCCCTTTGGTCGACCTTTCAAATGTAATGGCATTTGAGGTTCTATTGTTTGACTTGTTGAAGGATCCAAAAGCTTTCACAATTTTTCCCATTGTTTATTCTTTTGAATGTTAGAAGAGCTATTATACTTTTGGATTAGAAAATCCACCTCTACTTGTATACCACAGAGTGACACATTTTCTTCTTTAGTTGATGTTTCCTCTGTAGGTGATGTGTTTAATGTCAAGTGTTTCCAATATTTATGGATCATCCATATTGGGAATGCATTGACTTGATTCATGTAGATAAACAGCTCATGTGCGCATGATAAATCAAGTGTATTCCTTATTGTATGTGTGCAATCTGGCGCTTGAGGATAACACCCGCACCTTACAAAATTCTCCTGCTTTTTAATAACATCAAGAGCTGTAATAGATAATGAACAAACCAAATTGGAGTACAAAACCCCATTAAATGAGTTATTAACCTGTATTAAACTTTGGCCAAATGATTTTCTTATCTCAGTGTGCTATAAAAATATCATCTGATCAACGGTCTTCCAAACCGTGCTCAAATTCCCGATATAAGCCTCAATAAATCTTTTTAGTTGACTATGAGCGCTCTCAATACGGTTGGTCGCAGAGCTGCCTAAGTGAAAAAGTGTCTATCCATGTTGACACAAAATACTCTTTGTAAGGCTCGATCCATGTCGTGACAATGTAATGAATAACATCTAGATATAAATCTGCATAGTTTGTTAGCATAGTGTTGTACCTCAATGTAAAATCATGCGACGTTGGTGAATTTACCAAGTCTTGCCATACACGTAAGAATTTGTCACTTTCCTTGCCCTCCTTAAACATTTTTCTTACAGTGGGATAAAATATTTTTACTGATGTTGTAACACCCCCATCCGTCGCATGCCATATAACAGAAGGTCCAGGTGGAACCCGACGCCATATACCACAGACAGTCGGAAGGGTTACATAAGAATATTCAAACTATCCAATTAAGACTACACGTCCTAAACAGAGTATTCTAGCGTAAGCTTTTAAAGTTGAAAGAACCCAAAACTCAATTCCATAATCATGAATGTCCACATCCACATAACAGGAATGAAACCCCAAATACACCAAAAGGGTACATGGCCTTATGGCCTTACAATTATTAACTTAATAAATAGTGTTTTCCATACATCGGCTCGCAGGCCACCACACATGACAAAAGTAAAGTACAACTATTCTTTACGGCCTTCTAGGGCCAGCACAGCAACATGGGCTCCAGCCCGCAATTTGGTACTTGGCTCCGTTGCACCTGCAAGCAACATTCCACCGCACGGTGGTAAACAAACCAACGGTCAGCCAATAGCCGACCAAATTATAACGACCCCGCCCCTTTCTCGGGACGGCGGTGCTCTTTCCCGGCATATCATTAGTCCAATAAAATAATAAAGCGTAACTATACTACGCCACAGGTGTAGGCTCGCAGCGCCAAACACCCTGTGCACTCAGGGCACATTAATGGTGAATCCTGACCAATCAGCGTCTTCACCACCATCCCAAAGATGGCAACCATGTGAGCATTTAGCCTTTCTGACCACTGTCTAAGGCTCCCGACTATGCCAACGGCCAGTCCCCGTCTTTGGGTCTCTCGCACCGAACCACATAGCCTAGGTCTGATTCCACTTGTCGTTGCTCACTCAGCCTAGTCAATTTAAGTCCTATGTGCGGGCCAAGCTTCTCTCGGATCCCAAAATTTCCAAACAATCTCATAACCCAGTTATGATCAAGGACGGTTCCCAGACCGCCAAATTAGCAGAATAACAATTCCGCTCAGTTTTTCGGGTGTGCCTTGAAGCCTAACCTCCAAGGATCCCTGCTGCAATCTACCGCGTAGAAACCCGAAAAACCCAAAGCACGGAGTCTTCTCCGGCAAAACATATCAAATGCAACATCACCGATCCAGACAATACACATCTGGGTAGGCTTCAAACACAATGCCTATGCCCGTACTTACGATTCCGGACTCTATATGCAACATAAGGGGGACTATTCACACCAACCCCAACGAACACCACGCACTCACCGCACACTCGCGGGAGCGGGACTAACACACAATGTCTCTCTCCTACCCGCCTGTCTCCGCGGGCTCCTCTTCTGCAGACTCCGGGTCTGTCCACTCTTCCCTTATCCGCGCGGTTTTTGCAGCATACACGTGCTGAATCCGCTTCTCCTCTCCCTCTCCGTAGTTCCACCCTCCTCAGGCTTCTTATAGCCATCTTCTGCTCTGATACGCGGGGCCCACCTCTCTTATTCGCCGTGGACTCTCCTTTTGACCACTGCGGCCTCCTTGCTATTTTTCTTCAATCTCGCGGACTCTTCTCTTGTCCTCCATGAGTTCCTCTCCACTCGCCTGCTCGTGTGGTTGTTTCTGGACTCTATCCGCGACCTGCCTTCTCTTCTCGCGGCCTCTTCTCGCGGCCTCGACTCGTTGCTTGCTCTACCTGTGCGGACCATCTTTCTGTCTTCCCGCTGCGGTCTCTCTTCCTGTCCGCTGCGGTTCTGCTTTACGTTGTGTTTTTTACTTGCGGTCTCGTGTCCTGACAGATTGAGTTCCTAGCTCGCAGTTTCTTGCTTCCCGCTATGACCTTTCCTTTTTGGTGCGAGTTCTCCTCTCTCTCTCTCTCTATCCGCGGCTGTCCACCTGACCGTGCGGACTTCCATTTCCGCATTTTAGTCGCGATCTGCCTAATAGCTGGTGTGACCACGCGAACTGCTCCTTCTCGCTGCGGCCTGGTCTTTCTCGCAGCGACTTCCTTCCCGTTTTTTCCCATTGCCGCTTCTCGACCAGCTAAGGCCGTGTTTACCTTGGCCCGGTCTGTTTCTATCCGCCCGGTCTCGTTACTTATTCGCCAGGTGTTTGCTTCTATTGTGGTCTTCTCCTAACCGCGCAGCCTGCTTGTTTCTAGACGCTGTGGCCTCTGTTCTTATTGCGCTGGTTGTGGTCGTTTCTTGCCGTTGGTGCGTTGTCACTGTGATAGCTGCAGACTACTCCTTGCATTAAGATCGACTGTCCTCTGGGCTCTATGGTGTCTGTTTCCGATGGTGGTACCTCCTGCCTTGCTCACAACTCATCCTGGACTTTGGATTCTGGGGCCTCTCACCACATTACATCACGGAAACCACCACAATATTTGAACTCCGTGCATCCCCAGTTCATTACTATTGCTAGTGGGGACACTCTTCCCGTCTTTGGTGCTGCAGATATTCACCTCACTCCCTCCATTACTCTTCGCTCGGCTCTTCATGTTCCAGGCTCTCCGTTCAACCTTCTCTCTATTGGCCGACTCACTGCTGACCTCGATTGTGTTGTTACTTTTTCTTTTAACTTGTTTATTATGCAGGATCGCAAGATGCAAACCATCATTGGAAAAGTGCATCTGTCGAATGGTCTCTATATCCTTAACCCGTCTCCCACAACGGTGCTGTCGTCTATTAGCTCCATTGACTGACATCGACGTCTGGGTCATGCTCCTCTAAACATCCTCAAAAAATCTCTCCCAGACGTGTCCTTCCACGAGTTCGCGTGTAAGTCCTGTATCTATGGGAAACATCATCGCTCTACATTCTCACCACATCCTTCTCGGCGTCCTGCTCCCTTTGATCTTGTTCACTTCGATATTTGGGGCCCTTACAAAATTACAAGTGTTTTTGGACTAGAATAATGGGTGATGAAAAAGAACTGGTACTGGGCCGGATTATTCCAGTGGTCAGCATTTCCCTGATGTTGCGCTCTATCTCGGTCTTCTGTATGTACGGGTAACGATAAGGTCGAATATTGGTAGGCTCTGTACCTGTTTTGTGTTGAATCTGGTGATCTTGAAACCGCGGTGGTGATAGTGTGTAGGGGTGCCTGAAATATATCTGCATACCATGTCATTAGAGTCTGCATCTGAGCCGGTACAATAGGAGACTCAGTTGGCGCTGACGTAACCTCCATAACCACTGTCATTATACTTCCCTGGATCTCTAGTTGCTCCAAGTTCCTAAGGAATATTTCCTTCATAGGAGCAGATTTCAGGCCCCCCAGACAGTCCTGTTGCCCGTGCTGCTGGAATTCGATCGTCATCTGATCCCAGTCAAAGGTCACCCGCCTCAGCTGCTACAACCACTGCACCACAAACACCATATCAGAACCACGAATCGGTAGAAGGTAGACGTCTGTGCGCCCTTCGTACCCCTATATCCGTAGCTCCACCCCTTCATCACCCCTTCACACTGCAGTTTGCTCCCATCTGCCACCATGACCTGAAAGGCGGCCCCCTTATCAATAGCATGCCTCACCCGTTGTGCCACATCAGGATGAATGAAGTTATGGGTGCTCCCACTATCCAACAAAATCATCACTTTCTCCTGACTAATATTTCCCCCAATCCGCATAGTGAGTGGGGTGCTGCATCCCTCCATTGTATGTATGGAAACACTGAACTCAGTCAAGTCCATGTCCTCCTCCGACTCTGTCCCGGGTACGACCTCGTCTATGGCATCCTCATGTAACATAAAAACCTGTATTTTCTGGCATTTGTGCTCGGACACAAACTTCTCATCACAGTTGAAACATAGGCCCTTATCTTTCCTTGCATGTAGCTCAGCCCACGAGAGTCGTGTTACTGTTGGCTTGTTAGGTGTCGACGTCTCTCTTCAAACAGCTGCCTGGGTAGTCGTTGTGGCTTCCCCATGGTGCATGTTCGCTGCCGGTTCTAGCGCTCTTCCTGTATGAGTGCCAGGCCGATGGCATGATTCAGACTGCGGAGCATATACGCCTGAACCTCATCCCACAAGTATTCCTTCAGTCCCGTAACAAAATAGCTGAGCAACGTCTTCTGTTCCTAGTGTACCCGATTTGTCAATTTCTCGAATTCAGTTTGGTACTCCATCACGGTTCCTTTCTGTCGCAACTTCTGCATAAGAGCCTCAAAGTTCTCATACTCCAGTGGCCTGAATCGAGCGGTGAACCCTTCCACGAATCAGTCCAGGGCACATAATCCCTGCTCCTCAGAAACCACTGCGTGCACTGAAATTCATCGTCCTCCAAGTGGCACGATGCTAGTTGTACCCAGTGGCCCTCTGGTACCTCCTGATACCTGAAAAAAAGCTCGGCCTTCTGGACCCACTCTAGGGCTTCCCCTCCGCTGTACCTTAGAAAATTCATGTGTGTTACTTTATGAGGCATGTATGCCCGCAGAGTGTCTTGGCCGTGCCACCCTTGCCCTTGACCATTGTTCAATTATTCAAAAGTCTGTTCATTTGTTCTCTACTTTTCGCTTCTTTTTGCTACTTTCTAACATGGTATCAGAGCACACGGTCATTTCCTCCTGATTCTGTGCGCTCTCTGTTGTTCGCGGCTTGTTTTCCGCGTTCTGCGACTTGTTCGCGGCTTGCCTTCTCCTCTGTCCGCGCGGCTTATTTCTATCCGCGCGGCTTGTTTCTGTCCGCTGCCCTGTTCGCGCAGCTTACTTCTTCTTGGTTCTCTTCTCCTACTGCTCTTTGTCTCCGCGACCTGTTTCCTTGTCGCCGCGCTCCTTGTTCTTTCTTGCCGCTCCGACTTCCTAGTCGTTGCGGTCTGTCTCTGTCCGCGTGTGTTGTCTCTCTACTCGCGGTTTGCTGCTGTGATCTGCCTGACCGTGCGGGTTGTTCCTTTCTCACCCGCATCTTGGTCGCGGTCACCTGCTCTTCTCCTCTCTTCTGTTCGCTCGGCCTTTTCAGTCCGCACGACCTCTTCCCCGTTGTGCCCTTGACCGCTTTCTAGCAGCTGCTGTGATCTGCCTGACCGTGCGGGTTGTACCTTTCTTACCCGCATCTTGGTCGCGGTCACCTGCTCCTCTCCTCTCTTCTGTTCGCTCGGCCTTTTCAGTCCGCGCGACCTCTTCCCCGCTGTGCCTTTGCCTCTTTCTAGCCGCTACTGTTCGAGCGGCTTCTTCTGTTTTCTAACCGCTACTGTTCGTGCGGCTTCTTCTGCTTGCCGGGTTCTATGACTACCTCCGGTCTCACCACTACTCCTGCAGCTCCTTCTCCTCCTCCTCCTTCGGGCAACCTTGGCACTCTGTCCAAGCTTGTTGGCTCCAACTATCCCGATTGGAGTGTTTCTTTCACCTTTCTCCTTCGTTCTCAACGCAAGCGTCATCACCTCACCGATGACCCTCCTCCTCGCACCTCTCCTGAGTTTGATGACTGGGATGCGAGTGATGCTCTTGTTCGCACCTGGCTGGCCAACAGCCTTTCTGATGAGTGCCTTCCCGTCATTCGCCATGATGAGACGGTCAAGGCCGCCTGGCTTCACCTCGCTGCTCTCTATTCTAAGGGGGGGCCAGACGTCCCGCATTTATACTCTCTATGCGGACCTCTTTGCCCGCCCTTCCATGTCACCAGCTGTGGCTTATCAGCAGGTTCAGGCTCTTGGTGCTGAAATCCTCCAGAATCGCCCCTTCTCTGCGGACTTGGCCGACCAGCACAAACACTTCCAGGAACTCCTGGTTGTTTGTTATCTTCTTCGTCTTCCCGACTCTTATGATATGATCCGCCAGCAGATCTTGGGTGAGGCGGAATCTCCTACTTTGGATGCCACTGCGGCTCGCATTGCCGCTGTTACTTCGCTCCTCCAGCGGCCTCTGTTGGCCTCCCCCCCTTCCCAGGACTCCTTTGCTCACTAAGCTCAGAGGGGGGGCCCTAGTGGCCGTAGCTCCTCTGGCGGACGGGGTTCCTCCCGGTTTCTCTGCTCTCACTGTGGTCGTACTGGCCATACTGTTGACCGCTGCTGGCAGAAACATCCTCATCTTCGCCCTTCCGGTGATGCTCCTTCTTCGGCCTCCGCCTCTTCTAGGCCGTCTGCCTCTGTGGCCACGACGTCAAGTAGTGCCCACGTCATTACCCAAGGTAAATGGCTGATTGACTCCGGTGCCACAAATCATATGACGGGCAACCCTCATTGCTTCTCCCGTCTTGAGACCTATGACCGCTTACCCCCAGTTCGTGTGGCGGATGGTTCCCCGTCCCCGGTTCATGGGACGGGCATGGTTCAACTCACTCCATCGCTTTGCGTGGAGGATACCCTCTATGTCCCGAAGTTCCCGTGCAATTTGTTATCAGTTACTACTTTATGCCGGCAACTTCAGTGCTCTGTCTTATTCACTACCACTACTTGTTCTTTTCAGGACCTGAGGACCCAGCGGACGATTGCTACTCGGACTGAGAGCGGCGGCCTCTACTTCCTCGACGATGTTTCTGCTCTCTCTGCCTACTCCTCCTCCACCGATCTCCTTCAGTGGCATCTTCTTCTTGGACATCCTCCTCCTCGGCTTATTCGTCAGCTTCTGCCCCACTTACCTCCTACCAGTTCTCCGCTCAACTGTGATGCGTGTCAGCTTGGCAAACATCATCGCTCCTCCTTCCCACCGAAGCAAGGTCGTGGCTCCTCTCGCCCTTTTGATCTTATTCATTCTGATGTATGGGGTCCTGCTCCTATCCTTACAGTTGGTCGGGGCAGTTCCTATTTTGTTACTTTTATCGATGATTTTACTCGATGTACCTGGGTGTATCTATGAAAAGATCACTCTGAACTATTTTCTGTTTGGCAATCATTTTACTTTATGATTAAGACTCAATTTTCTATTTCTATTAAAGTCTTACGTTCTGATAATGCCAAGGAGTATCTGACTCATGAGTTCTCTGCGTTCTTTCACAAACATGGCCTCCTTCATCAAACGACTTGTGTTTACACCTCCCAACAGAATGGGGTGGCGGAGCGTAAAAACCGTCACCTGCTTGATGTTGCGCGTACTCTCATGACGCAGATGCACGTCCCTCGCTCCTACTGGGGCTACGCTGTGCTCCTCGCCTGCTCTCTCATCAATCGCCTTCCCTCCGCGGTTCTCCACGGCCAGACTCCCTTCTCCCTTCTCTACCCCCACCAGGAACCTTTTCCTCTTCCTCTCCGTGTCTTTGGTTGTACGACCTTTGTTCACACCCCCTCCTCTACCCGCGACAAGCTTTCCCCCCATTCCACCAAGTGTGTCTTTTTGGGGTACTCTACCACTCAAAAAGGCTATTCCTGCTTTGACCCCCTTCTCCGCAAGCAGTTTGTCTCCGCGGATGTGACTTTTTTCGAAAATGCTTCCTATTTCTCTCCTTCCTCTTCTCTTCCTTCTCTTCCTTCTGATATCTCTGTTCCTTCCACACCTCTCCATGTTTTCCCACCTTCCTCTCCTCCTCCTCTCACTCCTTCCCAGTCTGTCTCCCCACCCACCCCTACACCTTCCTCTCCGCTATCGTCGCTCTCTAGTCCCGGGCCAGCTTTCTCCGCCACGGACGCTCCGGTCGCTGACGCTCCCGTCGCCGACGCTCCCGTTGACCTGGATGTTCCCATTGCCCTTCGCAAAGGGGTGCGGGCGTGTACTCAACACCCGCTCACGGCTGTTGTTTCCTATGATCAGCTTTCTCCTTCTCGCAGGTGTTTTTCCTTGGCTATCTCTGCTACTTCTACTCCACGTACCTACCAGGAGTCTCTCGCTCTCCCTCATTGGAAGTCTGCCATGGATGAGGAGATGGCTACTCTTACTGAACGGGGTACCTGGACCCTGGTTCCTCCTCCCGTGGGCACTGATGTTGTTGGCTGTCACTGGGTCTTCGTTGTGAAGGTTCGCCCCGACGGTACTGTGGATCGCTACAAAGCCCGGCTGGTGGCCAAGGGCTTTACTCAGACGTATGGCATTGATTACTTTGATACCTTCTCTCTGGTTGCTCGCCTCAGCACCATTCGGGTTCTCTTTTCTGTGGCTGTTAACCGGGCTTGGGCTATTTCCCAGCTTGATGTGAAGAATGCCTTTCTCTATGGCGATCTTCAGGAGGACGTCTATATGGAGCAACCTCCTGGGTATGTTGCTCAGGGGGAGACACGTGTCTGTCATTTGAAGAAGGCCATATATGGCCTAAAGCAGAGCCCCCGGGCATGGTTCGACAAATTCAGTGGTATTGTGGCCACCATCGGCTTTCAAAGGAGTTCGGCTGATCACTCCTTATTCATTCGCAAAACGGCCTCGGGACTGGTGGTTTTGGCCGTATATGTGGATGATATTCTCCTTACTGGCGATGACCGAGATGGGGTGGACTTGACGAAGAAGCACCTCCGTCAGCACTTGGTCACGAAAGATATGGGCTCCCCAAAATACTTTTTGGGGATAGAAATCTCTCGGAAACTTGACTCCTTGGTTCTCTCTCAATGGAAGTATGCCCTTGATCTTCTACGAGAAGCGGGATTGACAGGTGCCAAACCAGCTCGTTTTCCCATGGCTGTTGGAGAAGACAAAACGTGGACGGATGGTTCGCCTCTTCTATCTGATGTCACACGGTACAGACGTTTGGTAGGCAAACTCATCTATCTCACGGTGACTAGACCCGACATCGCCTACGCTGTAGGCAAGGTCAGTCAGTTTATGCAAGCTCTCAGGGAGTGTCATCTTCAGTCCGCCCTGAAGATTTTATAGTATATCAAAGCAGCACCGGGCAGAGGGTTACTCTTTCAGAAGAATGGCCATCTGAGGGTTGAGGCCTACTCAGATTCAAGTTATACGGATGACAAAGGCGATCGTAAATCCACGTCAGGTTTTTGTACCTTTGTTGGAGGTAATCTCGTGAGTTGGAAGAGCAAGAAACAGTCTGTTGTTTCCAGATCCAGTGCCGAAGCAGAATACCGGAGTATGGCGTCAACCACGTGTGAGTTAAAGTGGTTGCGGGCTCTCATGCTTGACCTGGGCGAGGTATATGACTGTCCTCTCCCTATGTTCTGTGACAACAAGGCCGCTATACACATATCCAGAAATCCGATCTTCCATGAGAGAACTAAGCATATAGAGGTTGACTGTCACTTCATTCGGGAAGAGATTTTGAAGAAACAGATTTGTACTCCTTTTGTCACCTCTGACAAGGAGTTGGCAGATATCTTCACCAAGCCGGTTTCTACTTCCTTCTTCCGCATTTGTGACAAGCTGGGCATGATTGATATCTATGCTCCAGCTTGAGGGGGAGTGTTAAAGTATTAGACCGGGCGGCTTAGCGGTCTGTTCCAGTGGTTTGTTGACCGAGCGGCTTAGCGGTCTGATCCTGCGGTTTGTTGACCGTGCGGTCTAGCGATCTACCACTGCGGCCTGTTCTATCCTGCTGGAGTTGCCGAGCGGTTAACCCATCTGTCTAACCGCGCGGCCTGTGCGGTCTCCATTAGTCTAGCCGCTCAGTACTGTAAATGTTTAGTCCCACATTGTTTGTATACTCTCTTCTTATCTCCTCCATTCTATATAAGGGAGGCCATACCTTTGTAAATGATATCTTTTTTGGATAATAAAATTTCAATTATTCAAAAGTCTGTTCGTTTGTTCTCTACTTTTCGCTTCTTTTCGCTACTTTCTAACAACCATTCCATACCGGACCTCTCGGCTCCATCGAAACGTTGTTGGCTCCTGGGTAGCCCTGAAATGGCTGGCCGCCCCAAGGAATGTCAACTCCATGGCCTCTCGGAGGCCCGGCTCCACACGGTGGAGGCAAGATGCCCCCTGTTCCCTACATTGGTCCTCCTGGAACCCATCCGAACCCCTCCTGGCTCGCCGCCGGGCCATATTTAGGGCGATCGGCCCGTGCCATAGTCCCTTGGCTTACCTTGGTGTTGTGTCCAGGGCGGAAGCCCCGTGCTGAAGTCCGCAACCCGGGCGGTGGTCGATCTAGCCGTCAGCGATGCAATCTGGTTCCCCCATGTTGCTGCGATGCCACCGAAGCTGCCGGCTCCCGATCCGCTCGTTCACACTACTATACACGTGGGATCCGCCGATCCCGCTATTTACCATGCCTGCGGGATCGGGTGTTGCGATGTGTATGTGTCAGCTGCTTGATTTTGAAATCCGTCGATTTCCTTGTTTGTCAGCGCCTTCCCTTTCAGATTTTGCGCTAACAATGTCTTGATCTCTTCCATCCGGGTGTCGATCTGTTCTTCCAGTCTCTGGGTAGAAGTCGTCATCTCCTCCTCGATGGAGGTCACCGAGTCCGTCAAGCCGACGTAGTTTTCTCCTAGGGCTTCTATTCGAGTGATTTCTTCTTGTGTGCGTGTGGTAACCATGGTGTAGAAGTGAATCCTTTGATACCAAATGTTAGGAGAAGACTAGGGAAGTGGAGGCTAAAGAGAAAGCTAAGAGAGATTAGGGTTAGGAATGAGGAAGAAAGAAATACCTGGATTTACTCTTGCATGCCCCAACACCAAGAGGCCCAGGTATATAAATATTCTCGGGCCAAGTGCGGTCGGCCAACCCCTCCCAAGCGGGGCTGAACCGGGGTGGTTCAACCCCCCAACCCGCCAACTTAGAGAGTGGGGCCTGAACCAGGTGGTTCAACCCCATGGTCGTTTGTCTTCATTTTCCGCCTGCGAGCATATGTATGCCCAAAGAACTGCGTCATGTTTGGTGGTGTAACACAAAAATTCCAGCAAAATAAGTAAGATATTTTCCTTTGAAACCGAGATTGAAGAGGTTATTCATGTCATGAAAAATTACAAGTTGTATACGATGTCAGGCAGAGGAATGTACTAATGATGATACTATGAGGCACCCAGCTGACTCTCCAACTTCGAAAAAGTTTGATAAAGATTTTCCTCAATTTGCATCACAGTGTCACAATATTAGACTTGGTTTGGCATCTGATGAGTTTAGTCCATATAGAACAATGTCCATTGCTCATAGCACATGGCCAGTTGTTTTAATTCCGTATAATTTACCATTGTGGATATGCATGACACAATTGTTTCTCTTTCTTACTGTACTAATTGATAAACCAAAGAGACCTGGTAATAAAATTGATGTATATCTTCAACCATTGATTGACGAGTTTAAATAATTATGGAATGGTGTGGCTACATATGATGTATTAAAAAATGAAATGTTCACTCAGCGTGCCACATTGTTTTGGACAATTAATGACTACCCTGCATATGCAAACTTATCAGGATGGAGTACAAAAGGCCAGTATGCTTGTACAAATTGTAATTTGCAAACTAAATCACTATGGATAACAAATTGTAGAAAATATTGCTACTTTGGGCATCATCGATGGTTACCTAATGGGCACTGGTTTCAAAGAGATAAGACAACTTTTAATGGATGTCGCGAATTTGAAGCTAAACCTCCTATGTTAAAGGGAAGTAATATCACAACACAACTGAATGATGTACTTACTGAATACAAAAATGATGATCTTAAAAAGAGGAAGAGAGAAGATAATCGTAGGGTTAGTAATGCTAGTCAAAAATATGGTTGGAAGAAAAAAAGCATCTTCTTTGAATTACCATATTGGGAATTTTTTCAAACACGTCATTTCATTGATGTAATGCACCAAAAGAAGAATATGGGTGAAAATTTGCTTTGTACAATATTGAGGGTTGTAGGAAAAACAAAAGATGGCTTAAGAGCAAGACGAGATTTAAAAGAAATGGGTATTCAAATAAAATTGCACCCACAACAACTTGCATCTGGTAAGACCTTCTTATCTCCAGCCAGTTTTTTCAATGAACAAAGCACATCAAGTTGTTTTCCTACAAGTGTTAAAAAATACCAGAGTGTCAGATAGTTATGCATCTAATATATCACGATGTGTTCATTTGAAAGAGAGAAATATTTGGGGTCTTAAGAGTCATGATACGCACATTCTTATACAATAATTCCTTCCAATAAGCATAAGGAAAGTATTACCACCAGATGTTAAGAAGGTTTTTATCGAGTTATCTATTTTCTATAGGAAATTGTGCTCAAAGGTAATTAAACATGTTGACTTCAACACTATGAAAGAATGTATAGTTCTTACACTTGGTCATCTTGAAAAAAATATTTCAACCTTTTTTTTATATATTATGGAGCATCTAACAATACAATTACCTGAAGAGGCCTCCGTTGATGATCCAGTGCAATTTCGCTGGATGTATCCTATTGAAAGGTAATGAACATTTCATATATTTGAATTTATATATTTGTATATATAATATTGTTTGTATTAACTTATTATATATATATATTGAAATTAGGTATCTACTTACCTTGAAGAGATATGTTCATAATCGTGCTTATCCAGAAGGTTCTATTGCGAAAGGATATCTAATGGAGGAATGCATGAACTTTTGTGAATGACATCTTGATGGCATTACAACAAAATATAATTAGCAAAATAGAAATTATTATGGAGGTCATGACATTGGTTGTTCTTTAAAAAGGGAAAAAGATACAACTTGATGAGTTTTCTTGGATACAAATGCATCGTCATGTTCTTTTCAACACAGGTGCAATCACACATTTTCTAACGTGAGTTGTCATATTTTATCCAATCAATAAAATTTGTCGTTACTTTTTAACAATATCAAAATGTATTCTAATATAGGAAACACATCGAAGAACTCAAAAAGACAATGCCTCGTATAACGAACATCAAATTGATAAAGCTCATAATGAATCAATTTATTTATGGTTTAAATAATATGTAAGTTCTTCAATCTACTAATGAAGATCAATTTTTTAATAAATCATTACATTAATTTCATCCATGCTTTGACTATCTCTATAGGTTAGAACTATTGACATCAATCTATCCAAAGAAGTTAAGCATCTCAATGAAGGTCCAAATAATTTCAAAATAATGTTAAAATATTGGCAACATTTCTTATTTTTATATCTTCATACCACAGGAAGATATGAACATTCTTCTTGAAAGGGTGCATGAGGAGGAGCGCACCGTAGAATATAAAGATTCTTGCTTCACTCAGGTAATAGGAAAGGATGGACATGGACGTTTGCGTACATGAGACTTAATGAGAAAAAAAAACTTACTTTACAACCTAGTCAAGAAGCATTTTATATCCTAAAGTTTGTTTAATGACACCTATCAGTCTTTTATATTTCTTATATCTCTGATTGAACGTTCATATTATGTTTTTTCAGGATGATGAGTTCGTCCCTGATAGAGATTAGGTTCTTACTCTTATGTGAAACTTTTTGTTATGTGAAACTCTTATGTGAACGGCGGCCGGTGAGTGGTGGTGACAAAAGTCAGAGCAGTTAAGTCGATGTCGCCGAGTGGCGACGTTCGATATCTCCATGCGATAACGCCAATGTTGACCAGTCAACTCAAGTCTTGGTCTTTGCTTTGTTTTGATAGATTAATCCTGTGGCTGAGGTTAGGCTGAGGTTTAATATGCAGAGGTGTGTGGATTGAGAAGATATTCTATTCTTCTCTTACTCTCTCTCTCTCTTCATTCCATTTTACTCCTTGGAGAAAAGAATGCTAAGGAAGAAGGGCTGGAGCTGAAGCTTGCATATTTTGCTGAAGGGGATCTTGTGGTCGGAAGAAGGATCTGAGGCTAGAATCGCAAAGAGGAAAGTGAGGCGTTCATTTCCATCCGTATAGAACAGCTTCGCCATGGATCCAAAGAGAACTACAAGGGTAATGATCTTCCTTCTTGGATAAGTGAAGTCCTTTCTTTTGGCATATGCATGGACTCCACAACCAAAAGGTGGAGAATTCAGGGATTTCCTTTTGGTCGATTCATGAAATCCCCAACGAGTCTTGCATATAGATCCAAAAATGTGTAGTACGGAATATGCATGCTATGTGAAGCCCATCTGCATAGGTTGGTCTGGATTGGTGATGTTTTATTTTGCGAACCGGAGAAGACTCTGCGTATAAAAAGTACTGTACGTGGTATGTGGTTTGTGCCTATGAAAGGGAGTAACAGGAAGTACTGGAGTTGAATTCCAGGAAAATACCCAGGGAAAATCACAGTTTTGCAGAACTGTTGATATTGCCTGGAGACATTAAGTGTCGCCGATGCAGATAGCTCTTGTTGAGCTATTTGTGGTGTAAAAAACAATGTTCTGGCACTGCAGGTGGCTGCAGTGTTTTTCTGGATAGTCGGTCCAGTTATGGTTGGGGATGGGTACATAAAGTGTGTTTTATCGCTAACGCCAGGCGATAGTGGTTGTCGCTTGTGATAGCTCCCAGATAACCTATTATTGTGAAAGCATGTCTCTGGGAGACTGTGAGGCTACTCTGTGAGCAGCGAGCTCCTGAAGGCCAGTGAACCGAACAGACAAGGGGAAGCCAACCCGCGTCAAACTAGCCTTAGATTTGATGATTTGAGCAACAGACAAAGGCTGAACTGTACCGGCATTATGGTTGTTTAACCTAAATGCCTAAGTTAGTGATGTTCGTTTGAAATGCATAATAAGAGTCATAGGCTGTACGCCGTCAAGACTAAAGTCTCAAGCCGGGGGCCGTGAAGACTATAATGATCAAGTAGGTGGGGCTTGAATCTTAACACATCGAAAGATAATGCTCAAGTGTGAATCGTCTTGGTGAATGGTGGTGGGGCTTAAATCTCAGCACACCGAAAATGTACCCTGAGTGCATAGAATGTTTGGCAGTGGGGCATTCATTTGTGATATATTGAATTATGCGTGAGTGCATGTTCTTGTGATATATCTGCTTGTGTTAATGCTATGCCAGCAGGGAAGGAATACCACTGCCCCGGGAAAGGGGTAGGGTCATTAGAAATTGATCAGCTGAATGTTGACCATTGCCTTATTTCCCACCATCGCGGTGGATTGTCATTGTGCACTTGCTGGAGAGCTGAGCGGGAAATTGCAGGCTGAAGCCCATGCTGTTTTAATATGTGGTCGGCCTGCGTGTCGATGTTTGTAATCCACACTGTTAAAAAGTAACTATAAGGCCTTAAAGTTATAACCTTTGTGTATTTGTACTTGAAATTCCCGTGCTATATATAAATGATGATTTATATATTGTGGACATTCAAATGAGGTTGAGTTCAAGTAACGCTAAAGCTTCCGCTAAAATACTCTGAGTTAGGATACGAATAGTCTGTGGTATTAACCTGTAACCTTGCTGCATGTTTGTGGCATATGGTGTGGGGCACCGGCCGGACCCTCTATTATATTTCATGTGATGTATGGAGGTTTTACAACACCTACATGAGACTCCTTCTGATTCATAGTATGCATGTGAGCTTCGCTGTTGTGTCCTTAGCGTTGAGGTGTATGGAGGCCTAGGCTAGGTAGTGTGGATGCCCGCCTAGTTGTGGAAAAGCCCATTCCACTGTCACCGTCTGGCCATGACGGGTGATTCCTGAGAGGTTAGCTACCTGCTCGAAAAGTGGGTGATGCGCGAAAATGGTACCGCCTAGTTAACATGGAGGAGGTGTTCGGTCTCACGGGCAAGGAGAGGAAGAGGATGAAGGTTGCGGGGAAAGAGAAAGCTTCTAAGTGCTCGAGAGTGGAGCAAGTGCTTGTCAAAGAGTTGCGGGGATAGAGGAGAGGGTTGCTGAGAGCAGCCGAGAAAGCTGATGAGAAGAGGAGGTTGATCAGGAGCTATCAAGTAGACGGTTACTTGGACGGTTTTGCATGCAGGTTGATGCCGAGAGGGTTGAGCTGAGCTGAGAAGGAGAGAGAGGGCCGCTGGCAGCGACAACAGCAGACTTCTCCCGCCGCGGCATAAATGCCTCTCTTGCGACGGGCTTTCCTTTGATTAATATTGAGTTATTACAGCTTGCTAATACACCTTTACAAGAAATCAATAAAGGGGTACAAGGAGGAAGCTGGAGGCTAATGAAGGGATGCCAGAAGAGGCCGCGTGGACTAAGGAGCCAGGTCGGCAGGCCGCGCGGTTAAGGGAAAAATGGAGACCGCAAGGAATGGGAACTGAGGCCGGCAGGCCGCGTGCGGCTAAGAGAAGAGAAGCGGCGGACTGGGAAAAGGAGTCCGCAGGGGTTGCTGGCTTGAGCTTGTTGTGGGCTGACTTCGGGCGAGAGCACCTTGTCAATGATGAGAACTCCCCCCAACTGAGAGTCATGGGGGTCTATTTATAAGCCCGAGGAGGTAACGGCTTTCGGTGATGTTACCCCCGGTGAGACGGTAACTAGAGAGAGAAGAGGAAGGAGTCCGCCGAGTCCTCAACAGGCCGCGTGGACTGGGGATTGCCTTTGGAACTGGTGTTGCTGATGGCGAACTGGGAGACTGAGTGGCGGACTGCGAGGAGAGTCCACGGAGTCCACCGCTGCTGAGCTGAGATTGTCCGCCTGCTACTGGGGTGGCGGATGCTGGAGGCTAAGCAGCGGCCTGCGAGGAGAATCCGCGGAGTCTGTCGTTGTTGAACTGAACGAGCGTTAAGGGGTGCGAGCTGAGGAGTTCCCGCTGAGTCCACCGAGTCCGTACGAGGCTGCGCGGTCTGGGACTGTCTTGAGGAGGTTCTGCTGCTTGGCGGGCTGGGAAGAGTCCGCCACTACTGACTGAGCCAGCGCCAAGACTGCGGGTTGAGGGAGGTTGATCCTGCCGTTGGAGAAGAGAGGGTGGAGGCTAAGGAAAGGCGGACTGCATAGCGAGTCCGCGGAGTCCGCGCCTGCTACTAGGCTGAGTCCGCTTATGTTGGAATGAAGAGGCTTGCTGCTGAGCTTGAGTTGTGGTTCATCGCTGTAGGTGGACTGGAAGGTTTGACTGCACTTCGAGTCCACCCAGCTCGCAATGAACGGGACGAGTCTGCTGATCCTTGCGGGTAGCCAGAGAGCTGGAGTGTCCGCACTCCTTGGGCGGACTGAAGAAGCTGGCTGCCCATGCTACTGGAGTCCGCCATTGTTGAACTGAGCTTGTCTCTCCTACTGGGGAACAAGGGACTCGCGACCTGTCGCACTGACGAGGCAAGCCGTGCATGTTGGCGAGATGAACTTGTAGCTAGCTGGCGGTCTGGGGTCAGGTCGCCAGTCTGGCTATGCACCGAGCTGGAGGGTTGACGCTGGTGAAGTTGTGCTGCTTAGAGGTAGACCGCTTGACATTGTGGCGGTTTAGATGGATAGACTTCTGAGTCTGCCAATATTGGACGCCTCCTGTCAGGAGCGGGCTATGTAGCGGCTTGTTGCAAACCTGGGCGGATAGGCATCCGATTCTGATAAAGGGGGACCTGTTGAGACAAGCTTGTAGTTAAGATGAAAAGGGGAGCGGCCTGCAGGGGCGGACTGCAGAAGCAGTCCGCTGCCCCTGCCGACCAGAGGAACAACGCGCGGCCTGGGTGTTCAGACCGCTGAGACTGCCCAAGCCGTGCGGCCTGAGCGGTCATGGAAAAATCTGTCCGCCCGTCCTAAGGCATCGCGACCTCCAGGAGGAACCCGGAGTAGGCCGCGACTAGTGAGCTGGCTGCCTTGTGAAGGATCGCCGATTTCATTGTTAACACAATCCCCGCACTTTTTTAAGTTCCGAATAGAACTTCGAAAAAGTAGGATGCCCACGAAAATCATGATCCACCTTAAAGGAAAAGAAGTGGGCAAGGAGAGAGAGAACCTGATGCCTCTCCTTAGGATTTTTGGTGTTGTATGTCTTTTTCCTGTAAAGGAAAAGTTAGTGTAGTCATGTATGGAAGGTACACCTTGCGCGTACCTGGGTTTGCCTTTACAAAATGAAGAAGTTGCGTCTTCTACTGAGTTCTGCAAAATGAAAGTGAGAGGAATACATGGGAGCATAATAACTTGCAAGTACCTGGTGGAGGCTTGCAAGCACCTATTATCCTCTACAAAAGGAAGAGTGAGGAGTATACAAGAAATAAAAAATGAGTTGCATGTACCTGAAAGGAGCTTGCAAATCTTTGCTGGTTTCTGCAAAAGAGAAGTTAGCCGTAAATATTGGATATAAAGGTTGCAAGTACCTGTGAAGAAACTTGCAAGTATCTGCTGATCTCTACAAAACGAGAGTTAGAGGCAAACATGATATATGAAAGTAGCTTGCAAGTACTTGTGAAGAAACTTGCAAGTGTCTGCTGATCACTGCAAAGAGAAAAGAGGGAACAACATGCATATTATAACGAACTAAACTGCAAGTACTTAGATGATGCTTGCAGGTGTCTGCTAATCACTGCAAAAAGAAGAGTGAGTAGCAGATATAATATAGAAAATCTAAATTGCAAGTACCTGGATGAGGCTTGCAGGTGTCTGCTAATCACTGCAAAGATAAGAGTGAGCAGCAAATATAATATAGAAAATCTAAACTACAAGTACCTGAATGAGGCTTGCAGGTGTCTGCTAATCACTGCAAAGAGAAGAGTGAGCAGCAGATATAATATAGAAAATCTAAACTGCAAGTACCTGGATAAGACTTGCAGGTGTCTGCTAATCACTACAAAGAGAAGAGTGAGCAGCAGATATAATATAGAAAATCTAAACTGCAAGTACCTGGATGAGGCTTGCAGGTGTCTGCTAATCACTGCGAAGAAAAGAGTGAGCAATGGATATAATATAGAAAATCTAAACTACAAGTACCTGGATGAGGCTTGCAGATGTCTGCTAATCACTGCAAAGAGAAGAGTGAGCAGAAGATATAATATAGTGAACTAAACTGCAAGTACCTGGATGAGGCTTGCAGGTGTTAACTGTTGATGAGCTAAGGTGGATATGACCAAATGGTAAAGAAAATGCCTAATGAACTCTGTTGATAATTAAATGAAGATCAAACCAGAATAAGAATATTCTTGCTATATTAGAGATGTAATCTTTATCGCGAAGTCCAGATCAATAAGTCGAGCGTTGACTGTTGATATAACAGGATAGATATGATCACATTGGTAGAGAAAAAGTTTGACAAATTCTGCCAATCTTAACTAGATTGTAATAGCATGTCTTGATGATCAAGGAGAGTAAGATTATTCGATCAATATTTGATGCCATCAGCTTTTGATAAGAGTAATGAATAGCTTTGTGAATCATCATCTGATAGAGCTTAAGCAAGCAGCGAATAAAAGATGAGAGTAATAAAGCTTATATAAGTAGAGATCTTGTAAGTCATCATCTGATAGAGCTTATGCAGGCAATGCATATGAGATGAGCATAAGCAAAGCGAATGTTTGCTAATCCTTTTGAGAGGTCGGATTTAACATGTTCACCTGTGAAAGAGGCGGTTGACAACAAAGAGGTCTATACTCCCTTGACAGAGACCAAAAGGGAGACATGCGCAAGAATTCCTAAGAAGGAAGCGGAAGATGCACTGCTCTCTTGCCTCAGGTACAATCATTACTAATCCATGAGACTAGTTGCGCTAAGTGGCCTAAAATATTGCTTGTTTGAGATCAGTGGAATTATGGAACTCGCGAAGGCACGGATTGAGAGTACCATAGAGTGTTCAGCCGTCACAATTGTGAGATGATCGAAGAGGCAAGGCTACGCTTGATCTCCATTGCTTGCCAAGCAAATATCATCGTAACTGTGACATATTCTTAACGAAGCACAGCAGAGCTAACACATGGGGCTTCCCTAGCACACACTCTGTGTTAGATGTCGGCTAGGATCCGAAGTCTGAAGCCCAACATCGTAGATTGAACGTATCCCACTGCACATACGTGTATACTCCCCACTGTATGTGGTCGTAGCGGTCGTGCCAGAGAACAATCTACGGATGGAGCAATCAATACTTTGCGATATCTCATTGGTTTAGTGATCTCTTTGTCAAAGAGAAAAATGGAGGAAGAAGCATTACAAGAAGGGAACTACGTCAGTATGTGATCCCTGATAAAAACTTTATTGAAAAGCATGAAAGAGCACTTAGAAGTGCTTGAAGATGAAAATGTTTGAAAATATGAAAAGTAGAGTAACGGTAACCAACAGTGAATGCAATGGACTTTGGAGACTCATGGATGTGATGGGTCATCCTTCTAGAGTAGATGTTGAAATTTTCCCTGTTTCACCATTTCCTCTACTAGTTGCAGAAGTGCTCTGCAATCCTCTGTTGTGTGACCCCCTTCTCAGTGATACTTATAGTATTGGTTAGAGTTTTTGCCCTTTCGATCAGCAGGCTGAGAAGATCCCACAACGTTGGGTTCGTTCTTCTTGGTGTGAGTTGCCTCACACAATGTACTATTCACTTTGAATTCTTTGCATAGGAAGAGATGTTGACGACTTCAGAAACATTTTCCTTTCTTCTCTTGCGATTGAAGATACTTTGGGGGAGACTTTGGAGGTTGTCCGGTATGGATCAAAGCTTCTGGGCCTCTCTTCCTCTTAGTGGGAAGTTCAGGCAACTTCACCGGGTGATTGAAGGTGCATGCAGTGGTTTGAGGGCTGAGTTTGTAGACACTCTCCCTTTGTTTGGTAATTGGAAGCTGTACAGCAACTGCGGCCTGGCCGGATGGATTGCCTGCCAGATAAGCATATGGACCAACTGGTAGAAAGGCTGACAGATTAACATGTTAATTCCCCACTACTGGATTGATTGCAGCAACTGGTGCTGCTATAGGCTGAGAGTCTAGTCGCTGAATTATAGTGACTAGGGTGTCGTTGATTGCTGCTATCTGCAGGGAAGTTTCCCGACGTGTTAGCAAGAGGGCTTCCCAGAGAGCGTCTTTGCTTGTAGGAGGAATGCTTTGAGAGGGTTGGCAGTTTGACATGATCAACTGTCGCTGTTCACCGTCTGTTCAGATCTGAAGGTCGTGTCTTAACTGTTAATGCGCGAAAATGACACCGTCTAGTTAACACGGAGGAGGTGTTTGGTCTCACTGGCAAGGAGAGGAATAGGATGAAGGTTGCGGGGAAAGAGGAAACTTCTGAGTACTCGAGAGTGGAGCAAGCGCTTGTCAAAGGGTTGCAGGGATAGAGGAGAGGGTTGCTGAGAGCAGCCGGGAAAGCTGATGAGAAGAGGAGGTTGATCAGGAGATGTCGAGCAGACGGTTACGTGGATGGTTGTGCTTGCAGGTTGATGCCAAGAGGGTTGAGCTGAGCTGAGAAGGGGAGAGAGACGACCGTTAGTAGCGACAACATTAGACTTCGCCCGCCGCGGCTTAAATGCCTCTCTTGCGACGGGCTTTCCTTTGATTAATATTGATTTATTACAGCTTGCTAATACACCTTTACAAGAAAGCAATAAGGGGGTACAAGGAGGAAGTTGGCGGCTAAGGAAGGGATGTCAGAAGAGGCCGTGCGTACTGAGGAGCCAAGTCAGCAGGCCGCGCGGTTAAGGGAAAAATGGAGACCGCGCGGAATGGGAACTGAGGCCGGCAGGCCGCGCGCGGATAAGAGAAGAGAAGCGGCGGACTGGGAAAAGGAGTCCACAGGGGTTGCTGGCTTGAGCTTGCTGTGGGCTGACTTCGGGCGAGAGCACCTTGGTAATGATGAGACCTCCCCCAACTGAGAGGCATAGGGGTCTATTTATAGGCCCGAGGAGGTAACGGCTTCTGGTGACGTTACCCCCGATGAGACGGTAACTGGAGCGAGAAGAGGAAGGAGTCTGCCGAGTACGCAACAGGCCGCACGGACTGGTGCTTGCCTCTGGAACTGGTGCAGCTGATGGCAAACTGGGAGACTGAGTGGCGGACTGCGAGGAGAGTCCGCGGAGTCCGCCGCTGCTGAGCTAAGATTGTCCGCCTGCTGCTGGGATGGTGGATGCTGGAGGCTAAGAGGTGGGCTGTTTGGAGTATCCACGGAGTCCGTTGTTGTTGAATTGAACGAGCGTTAAGTGGTGCGAGCTGAGGAGTGCCTGCTGAGTCCACCGAGTCCGTACAAGGTTGCACGGTCTGGGACTGTCTTGAGGAGGTTCTGCTGCCTGGTGGGCTGGGAAGAGTCCGCCACTACTGACTGAGCCTGCGCCAAGACTGCGGGCTGAGGGAGGATGATCCTGCCGCTGGAGAAGAGCGGGTGGAGGCCAAGGAAAGGTGGACTGCATAGCGACTTAACTAATTCCGCGGAGTCCGTGCCTGCTGCTACGCTGAGTCCGCTTATGCTGTAACGAAGAGGCTTACTACTGAGCTTGAGCTGGGGTTCATCGCTGTAGGCGGACTGGAAGGTTTGACTGCACTTCGAGTCCGCCCAACTCGCGATGATTAGAATGAGTCCGCTGATCCTTGTGGGTAGCCGGAGAGCTGGAGTGTCCGCACTCCTTGGCCAGACTGAAGAAGCTGGCTGCCCATGCTGCTGGAGTCAGCCATTGTTGAACGGAGCTTGCTGCTCCTGCTAGGGAATAAGGGACTCGCGACCTGCCGGACTGACGAGGCAGGCCGAGCATGTTGGCGAGATGAACTTGTAGCTGGCTGGCAGTCTGGGGTCAGGTCGTCAGTCTGGCTATGCAGCGAGCTATAGGGTTGACGCTGGTGAAGTTGTGCGGCCTAGAGGTAGACCGCTTGATATTGTGGTGGTCTGGATGGATAGACTTTTGAGTCCGCCAATATTAGACGTCTCCTATCAGGAGCGGGATATGTAGCGGCTTGTTGTCGGCCTGGGCGATTAGGAATCCGAGTCCGACAAAGGGGGACCTGCTGAGATAAGCTTGCAGTTAAGCTGAAAAGGGGCGCGACCTGCAGGGGCAGACTGTAGAAGCAGTCCGAGGCCCCTGCCAACCAAAGGATCAATGCGCGGCCTGGGCGGTCAGACAGCTGAGACTGCCCAAGCTGTGCGGCTTGAGCGGATATTGAAAATTCTGTCCGCCCATCCTAAGGCGTCGTGACCTCCAGGAGGAACCCGAAGCAGGCCGCGACTAGCGAGCTGGCTGCGTTGGGAAGGATCGCCGATTTAGGGGTTAACAGTGGGAACTACAAGTCTGTGTTGACATAGTAGTTGCATGTGCATAAGCATGGGTGAGTCATTGCATTGCATTCATATCATCACATTACATTGCATACACAAGATCCTTATCGTATAAGTTTGTATGGGTACTCTTATACAATGAGTTACTTTACTGTTGAGCCGGTCCTTAACTTATATGTATGTATGGGCATTCATATAAGTTAAGTTACTTCCTGTCGTAGTTTTATATTATATACTATTGTAGATGGTAGAACTGCTAAAGTTGATTGATATGTACATTTGTTGTAATTGCTGATATACACTGATATTGTTTACTTCTATACCACCTGCTTGTACTACTGTTCACTTATATATACTGTACCCTTATTACTTTCTCAGCCCGATGACGACTAGTAGTCGGGGGAGCGAATGTGCTAGCTACTTAGTCTTTATGTCTAATGGTTACTACGTCTTCCTTTTTAGGAGGAAACCCCGCAGACAGAGCAGCAGTAGGTTACGCAGGAGGGCAGCTAGGCTAGGATGATAGGGCCTGATGTGACGGTACCGTCGTTGCCGTTGGTGACTGATGTGAGTGTTTTTAGAGAGACACCTTTGTAGAATTTTGGGCATGTACTCTGATATTATAGAAGCCTTGGTTGCTTCTTTTTTCTATCGTAGTTCTGGACTATTATACTAGTGTGTATTTTGACTTCTGTTTTAAATTCTTTGTGTTGGGTTGGCATGGATGATATGATTAGCCGGCAGAATAAGCATCTTGTAGTACAGGTTAGACGTGTGCTAACGCTACCGCATGGCGGATGTTTTGGGCGTAAGACTTCCCTCGTGCCGTGTTTTGTGTTCCGGGAGGGGGGTCTTGCAAATGGTATCAGATTGCTATGATCTAGAACTAAAGAAGTCTTTGAACAGTGGGCCACTCCAGTTCGATTAGTCAGTTTGGGGACAAACTGACTTAGTGGATGCAATGGTGTGCCCATATGTAATTCACACTAAGTATGCCCAATTTTGACCCTACGTTTTCCAACTTGACCATAGGTTTTCACCTTACGTGTAGATACCAGCATAAGTAGAGCCAATACGGGGCACTCCTGTCACAACCCGCATTTTCTCAACGAGTACCTCGTGTCAGAGCAAGAGGAAGTACGAGTTATGATGCCACGTCGTGCAGGGGATAACTGCACACGCTCAGGCAATTCTCGACGCTGATTTTATGAGTTGAAATTCCACAGTTACATGCAAGAAAACCTTTAGATTTAATGGTCGTATCGCTCGGCCTTAGGTATCAAAAACTATATTTGTACGCGGCGGAAAATATGTTAGTTTACTTATGATGAGCTCCTATATGCAGCCTAGATTTATAATCATAAAAGAAATTGCTCGTTTACGTTGTTTGGAAACTATGTCTTAGTTGATCAAAACATGTATGCATGATATACAATAGTAGGTTTTGTTAGCTTCAAAATATCTAATGCAACCTACCATAAATCCATCCCAAAAGCAAGTAGACATCATTCCATCTCAATGAGTCACATTAACAGTCTAGTCGTCATATATCACAAGTAAAGAAAACCACCAATGGGCGCCAACAAGCTAACACGAACCCATTGGGGCACATGTATGTCTGTACACAAAAAAAGAACTATCTCGCTCAGTAAGCTCGGCTAGCTCCCAAGAAACTCTCTCCACGCCCTAGCCGCTCAACCGGCTACAACCTGCACCTGAGACATTCAAGAAAGAACACCTCAGCAATCATCAAAGCTACACAAAAAAGAGCATGAATTTCATAATCGATAGAGAAGGGGCTTACCGACCCCGTAGCAATGTTTCATAGAAGTAAAAAAAAAAGAGTGCATAAAATAAGTGGGAAAACAAGTAGTAAAAAAGTGCCAAACGCACCAAATGCATACAAGTTTCATCAAGTCCTGCTAATCCGCAGGAGCAAAAAGGCCATACATATGCCCAATTCATCATCTTTAGAACAAGAAACCACGAAACTAGTGAAACATAAGCAGCAGTTAAGTTCAATTCCGCAAGGGTCTTTCGGTGGCGGCCCTAAAGTGGAACGCACCAAACAAAACCAGCCCAAATCGGGGCCAAAGTGGTCTATCTAACCACACAAACAAAACCCGGTGGCCACAGGCTGAAACCACACCACCCATTGCAGAATTCTCACACAAACGCTCCTGCCATGGTTCACAATTCGCCTCGCAAAACGCCCCATAACCCAAGCTAAACACGTTTCTTTCCTTCATCCTCACACATGACTACAAATTGCCAACGTAGAGTTTGATGAATTGCATCACATGATAGAGTTTGCTTACATAAATCACATGTTTGGAACAAGAATCACATGCGTTTGATATGAATAAGAATGAAGCACTTAAATTAGAATAGCTACATGAACATAAATCAAGAGAGCTACATGAATCACATGAACAAGAGAACTACATGAAGTAACCTAGCATAGACTTGGTAACTAACAAAACTAAACATGGAAGATCAAAGTCATTCAACATAGGGAAATTTGCTCAGAAGCAAGAGGATTGATACATAAAATAAGTATAATTTGAATCAAGAAGAACAAACTAGGCAATTGAATCAAGAAGAACAAAATAAGCATAGGGAAATTGAAAGAACAATTAATCATCTGAAGAGACCACATTCAACTTCCCTTTGCCTTTGTCCAAGCGCGGAGGCGGAGGCAAAGCCTGGAGTGGTGCGGGTTGTAGAACATGTTGAATCTGCGGGCACCTTGCGCGAAGATGTCCTTGCCTGCCACACTGGAAGCACACCTTGTCTTTGGCCCAGCAGCGGCCCACATCATGACCTCTTCTCCCACAAAATGTACACGCCAAGTCTCTGGTTGGCGCACCCTGAATGGCGTGCACCCGCTCCTTCTTCTGCATCCCCAACCGCTTGAAACATGTCTCAAATGGGTGACCGGCTCGGCCACAACAGCTACATATTTCCTTCTTCTTCTTGTCGTCTGACTTGTGGGACATTTTCTCTCCCACCAGCTGTCTCTTGCCCTGCCTCATCTGCTGTCATCTTTGTTTGGCATTTTTGATGGCTTCAACCTTTAACGCAACCTCAACCACAGTGGTGTAACTTGTCACTCCATAAGCACTTGCGAACTGCTGCACGTCGCTGCGGAGTCCGCCCAAAAATCGCTTTACTCGATCGGTTTTCGTCGTCACCAAGCTCGGGGCAAACCGACTTAGCTTGCTAAACTCCATTTCATACTCACTAACTGTGAGTTTCCTCTTCTTCAAATACAAGAACTCATTCATCAGGCGGTCCCTTTCCACTGTCGGTAGAAACTTACGCCGTAACATTTCTTTAAAGGCTTCCCACGAACAGCCCGCCCCTAGGCCTTCATTTTCTCGCAACCACCAACCTTTCGCTAACCCTTTTAATTGATATGCAGCAAGCATCACCTTCTGGTCCTCGGTAACGCCAAAATAAACAAACATTTCTTCCAACGTGATTACCCAATCGTCCAAGATCACAAAGTCCGCTTTTCCATCATATGTCGGTGGTCCAAGTCACTGAAACTGCGAGATGAAGGTCATCGCAGGAGGAACCACAACTGGGGGGTGTCACTGCCACTGAAGGAGTCGAACTAGTGGGGCCTCGAACCGTCTCTTGCACTCTTGGTGCCAGCCCAGACATTGCTGATGACATAGCTTGGAGTTGGGACTGCACTTCCTGCACCTGCCTCGTCAAAGCCTCATTACTTTGGCGTAGACTATCCATCAGGGAATTATTCTGGGCGCCCGAAGACTCACCCTCGGATTGGGAAGTTTGCCTTGTCACTGGCCGCTTCGACATCCTATCAACACGTTCACTCTTGTCAATCTCAAATCCAACAAAACACACAACGGCTATGTACAGACCATACATATAGAAATATGAACATCAACTGCTAACTTGCTTTGGGAGTTTGAGAATGATGGTGTGCCTAGCCTAATGATGACTCACCGTCATCCCACTCACTTGTGCCTAAACCATGAATGCATGACTTTCTTTGACCCAAAACCATGTGTGTACAGGTGTCATCATGTAAGTCTTAGCTTGGCACGTTGTGCTCATGCAATGTTATGTTATGCGTGATGTGCTATGCATTCTAGAAAAGGCCTTAATGCATGCCATGAGCGGTCGTACGCATCACAATGCTATGCATCCCATACTACATAGCATTGCATGCAACGAATAAAAGAAAACGTGCTAGTCGCATCCATGTGGTGAGGTTATGCATACCATACTACATAACCCTCACATGTTGCCCCTATGGTGGATCCAAATACAACCACATATTATGCATCCCATACTACATAATATGCCCCGTATACTTCTGTTCATGCTATGAGTGTAGTGTACGTGCTTCGGCCAAGACATACTGATGGCACCTCGGTGTGTGTATGAGATGATGCTGACACGCACAAAAAAAAGGAAAGTTTGCCCGACCAAATGTCAAGCAAACCTGGCTCTGATACCAACTGTCACAACCCGCATTTCCTCAACGAGTACCTCGTATCAGAGCAAGAGGAATTATGGGTTATGATGTCACGTCGTGCAGGGGATAACTGCACACGCTCAGGCAATTCTCGATGCTGATTTTATGAGTTGAAATTCCACAGTTACATGCAAGAAAACCTTTGGATTTAATGGCCGTATCCCTCGGCCTTAGGTATCAAAAACTATATTTGTACGCGGCGGAAAATATGTTAGTTTACTTATGATGAGCTCCTATATGCAGCCTAGATTTAAAATCATAAAAGAAATTGCTCGTTTACATTGTTTGGAAACTATGTCTTAGTTGATCAAAACATGTATGCATGATATACAATAGTAGGTTTTGTTAGCTTCAAAATATCTAATGCAAGCTACCATAAATCCGTCCCAAAAGCAAGTAGACATCATTCCATCTCAATGAGTCACATTAACAGTCTAGCCGTCATATATCACAAGTAAAGAAAACCACCAATAGGCGCCAACAAGCTGACACGAACCCATTGGGGCACATGTATATCTGTACACAAAAAAAGAACTACCTCGCTCAGAAGCTCGGCTAGCTCCCAAGAAACTCTCTCCACGCCCTAGCCGCTCAACCGGCTATAACCTGCACCTGAGGCATTCAAGAAAGAACACCTCAGCAATCATCAAAGCTACACAAAAAAGAGCATGAATTTCATAATCGATAGAGAAGGGGCTTACCGACCCCATAGCAATGTTTCATAGAAGTAAAAAAAAGAGTGCATAAAACAAGTGGGAAAACAAGTAGTAAAAAAGTGCCAAACGCACCAAATGCGTACAAGTTTCATCAAGTCCTGCTAATCCGCAGGAGCAAAAAGGCCATACACATGCCCAATTCATCATCTTTAGAACAAGAAACCACCAAACTAGTGAAACATAAGCAGCGGTTAAGTTCAATTCCGCAAGGGTCTTTCGGTGGCGGCCCTAAAGTGGAACGCACCAAACAAAACCAGCACAAATCGGGGCCAAAGTGGAACGCACCAAACAAAACCAGCCCAAATCGGGAACAAAATAAGCATAGGGAAATTGAAAGATCAATTAATCAAAGAACAAGAAAACAAGATTGGCAAGGGTGAAGAACACCGCTTACCTAAACCGAGATGATGCCGCGACGGCTGCTCCTCTCTTTCTTTGCCTTGATTTATCTCTTGCTCCCTTGGGTTCCTTGTTTAGAATGAGGAAGAAGATGAAGAGAAGATGAAATGAGGAGGAGAAACTCTGTTTCGGCCTTAATTCGACCAGAACAAAGCTGGGCCGTTCGATGCAGAATCAAGGAAATGAACGGCACAAAAAAACTGGAAAAAGTCGATTTTCGGGCGGGTCACGCCCTGTGTCACGCCCGTGACACAGGGCGTGTACCTTAAGCGGCGCAGAAAGTCGGCAATTCCAAGTTTATCCACACGGTACACGGCCGGGTACACGCCCGTGACGGGTCGATCACGCCCGTGACCAAGGGCGTGTAGCCAGTGTCTCGACACCTCGTCGACACAAAGTGTCGACACTCGACACAGCTTGACACGCCCTGTGACACGCCCATGTCACAGGCCATGTCCCCTCTCTCGACACCCGACACTCTATACTCGACACTCGGCACTCGACACGCGACACTCGACACTTGACAAGCAGAACACGCCCTGTGACACGCCCGTGTCACAGGCCGTGTACCCTCTCTCGACACCCGACACTCGACACTCGACACTCGACACTCGACAAAGCGGGACACGGCCCGTGACACGCCCGTGTCACGGGGCGTGTACCCCATTCGTCGAGCTCAACTCGACGCAAGAAAAATTCATCGAGTCAAGGAGGTCACGCCCAGGTCACGGCCTGGGTCACGCCCGTGACAGGGGGCGTGTCTCGCACAAAAACGACCATTTTTCCATGTTTTGCAAAATGTTTCTGTGACATCCTAGACCATTTTTGCCTTAAGAACTTTTTACTTTTTTTGGTTCCTGAACCAGCAACTTATTTTGAGCAACATTACCTGGTCGCGAAAAAGTGCAAGCATTCCCTAAGAGGCCTCACCGAGTCCCCAATTTGGACTCCGGTTTGCTGGGGAATCGTGCAACTCGGCAACTAAAACAGCCACTCGCAAGCCCGCGGGAAAAACCATGCTCAAACTACGGTCAAAGCCAACGTAACGCCCATCATGCGTACGCAATCAAAAATCCGGGGCGTTACAACTCCCGCCCCTTCCGTACCCACACAGTTCCAACAATCAGAGCTAGGATATATGCTCACTGCTATTCTAGACGCCTTTAGGTCCCAAAAAGCCCCAGTGCAGCAACAGGCTCCGGGCTGAAACTGGTTGAGCACTTTTCGAGCTCTCTCCCCTCCTGCCTATCTTGGGACAGAGTCAGCCGTACATACAGAAGAATGGCTCGACACAATGTAGGAGCTACTGGCAGGAATCCGTTGTCTAGCCAGCATGGCTGTGGCATTAGTAGTGTCTGTCTTGGAACTGCATGCCACGAGGTGGTGGTAGTCCCTCATGGGTTCCACCTTCCAGGGCCGAGTTTATATGGAGATCAGTTGGACGGAGATCTCTGGAGCCTTCTTGGAACATTTCATCCAGTCGACCGCTAGAGACGAACTCGAGGAAAGATTCCTGCAGTTAAAATAGGGATCTAAGAAGGTTACAGAATACTATAGGGAGTTTCTGCATTTGGCATGGTTTGCTGACTCCTATGAGTTAGATGACCGAGGTTATGCTAAATGATTCTACAAAGGCTTGCGAGATCCCCTGAGGCAAGCCCTTTGTTTATAGTAGACTCGAGTTTAGCTTAGATCAACGACATGGCAAAAAGGCTGGAGGCAAATCATTTGGGGAGTAATAAGAGACTCGCTGAGGGTGTGATGGAGGCCGGTCCTAGTTATAGAAGGAGGCAGGACAACCGGGGAATAGGAAACAATAGAGGAGGAGGTCACTTTCGTCAGAATTTCAGAATGGAGCGTCCGACACCGCAACCAGCACTACCACCGCCGCAACCACAATACCTACAGCCTAGGGAGCAATACGAGCGAGTCTGCTTCCAGTGCAACCAGCCGGGCCACATCCGGCGCTATTGCCCACAGTTAGGTTGGAATGCTCTCCCCGCCCTTCCCATGGCAGCTCCACGGGGATGGGGGAATGTGCGCGGATGAGTATGAGGACCACGAGGAAGGAACCCCATGCTTGCTCGGGATCAGATGTTTGTGCTGGACATGGCGCAGGACATGAATCCCCATGAGTTGATTGCAGGTATGCCGTGATCCAATTAATATGTTTTAAGCATTTCTTTTCGATTGTCTAGGATATGCTAGGAGTCTAGCTCTGATTCTTTGTAATTGATACCTAGGCAGCATGATGGTTGGTGGGAAACCAGCTTATCTGTTATTCAGTACCGGGTGCCAATCCCATATCAAGGCCTCCTAATCTAATGGACCCGAAAGAACTTGACTAGTTTAGAGTTTAGTTGTAGGAACTAGTAGAGTCAAGGTTTGTTCGCCGGAGTTCATCACCTTGGGGAGCCCATGTTCTATTCATTAAGAAGAAGGATGGAACATTGCGATTGTGTATAGTCTACCGAGAGCTTAACTGATTAATGGTGCGGAATACCGATCCACTACCTCAGATTGATGAGTTATTCGATCAACTGGTAGGAGCGCACTGGTTTTCCAAGTTTGATCTATGCTCGGGGTATTACCAATTGAGGATACAAGAGGAGAACATAAAGAAAACGACATTTAGCTCAAGGTATGGTCTATATGAGTTCACCGTGATGGATTTTGGACTCATGAATGCCCCTTTATCGTTCATGATTCTGATGAACAATTTGTTTGAGCCATACCTAGATGTCTTCGTCATCATGTTCATCGATGACATTTTAGTCTATTTGAAGATAGAAGAATATCACATAGAACACTTGACCTTAGTGCTAAAGATGCTAAAGGAGCATACCTTGTTTGCCAAATTCAGCAAGTGTGAATTTTGGCTCCGAGAAGTTGCCTTCTTAGGCCATGTGATCAGTGGTGCTGAACTAGCTGTGGATCCATCCAAGATGCGTGCTGTGAAGGAATGTTCGCCTCTGAAGTCAGCGGTCGATGTGCGGAGTTTCCTTGGACTTTCTGGGTATTATGGCAAGTACGTGAAGGGATTCTCAAAGTTAGCCATCCCTCTCACATATCTGACAAAGAAACGTGTGTCATACGAGTGGATACCCCAGTGCAAAGCCGCATTCCAAGAACTGAAGGATAGACTTACCTCCACGCCCATCCTAGACCTTTCGTTTGGGAAGGAAGGATTTCAAGTTTATACTGATGCATCATACCAAGAGATGGGAGCGGTAATGATGCAACATGTGTATGTGATCGCTTATGCATCGAGGCAACTGAAGAAGCATGAAGTTAATTACCTAGTTCACGATTTGGAGTTGGGGGAAGTGGTATTCTCCTTGAAGGTTCGGAGACACTCTCTATTCGACATCCATTATGAGATATTTTCGGATCATAAGAATTTAAAGTATGTTCATACTTAGAAGGAATTGAAACTGAGATAGTGGAGGTGGTTAGAATTTTTATTTGATTACGAATTTACCTTGAACAACCACCCCAAAAAAGCAAACTCCGTAGCTGATGCTTTGAGCAGAAAAGTACCAGAATCGAACCCTGAGTCTCGGTTGATGAGTATGAAGTTAGCTCAGATGCTTGAAGAGATGGAGATCACCCTAGTGTATAAAGACTATTCTGAAGGGTATACAGAGTACCTAACCGTAAGGAGCATAGTCTGTGATATCCGGGAGCGAATCCGGGCAGAGCAATGGAAGGATGTTGCATTGGCCCTAGTGTTTAAGTCAATAGAAGATGGATCTTCTAACGAATATTCCCTAAAGGACGACCTCGTTCATTTCCATGGCCGACTCTACATTCCCAAGGGCAGAGAAATCCGGGAAGATATATTTAGAGAAGCACACTGCTTCAAGTACTTGGTGTATCCCGGGATTACTAAGATGTATAGTGATCTGCGCAAGACCATGTTTTGGTCAGGAATGAAGAAAGCTGTCAAGTACTATGTTACGCATTCTAAGGCTTGTCAGAGGGTGAAGGCAGAATGTAAGAGCCCTGGGGGATTATTACAGTCATTGCCCATCCCCAAATGGAAGTTCGAGGATACCTCCATGGACTTCATTCACGGATCGTCTTGCTCACGCTATGGGAATGATTCTGTTTGGGTAATCGTGGATCGCCTGAAGAAGGTAGCCAAGTTTATTCCCATGAAGGAGGAACATGTGGATGTTTTGGTGCGCCTCTTTGTGTGGCAGTTTGTACGGTACCATGACGTCCCAAAGACAATTGTTTCTGACCGGGATGGTAGTTTCACCACCAAAGAATGGAAGGCAGTACAGGTATATCTGGTTTCTCCCCTTATCTTCAGCACAGCCTTTCATCCTCGGACGGACGGGCATGAAAGTCCACCTAGTGTCAACAAGGTTCACCTATGGGGGGGGTAATAGGTGACATGCAACGCTTTTGCGGAATTTACGAATGTACCTGCACAATAAGAATAAAAAGCACAGCACACAGAATACACAGGCAATTTATAGTGGTTCCCCGACTTGGGTACATCCACTTTCCCCCTTCGACCTATCTCCCAACAAGGGACGACTCAGTCTCTTCTCCGACAGGATTGAAATCCAATCCCTGCACTAACGGAAGGAACCCTTCCACAAGTAGGAGTCAATACTCCCACAAACCGGGTTGCACCCAACCCTTACAATACGAAACAAACGTTCCTTTACAACAAAAGTAAAACTAGTATGTACACAAGATACAAACTTCGTTAGGAGACTAAGATGTCCCTCTTTGTTGACGACGTGTTCTTGACGTCCACAAGGAGTCCACAACCTTAGATCTCTCTTGGAGAGGATCTCCCCGGAACCGGCGGCGGCAAGATGAGCGGCGGCTAGGTTCACGGGATCGGAGGCAACAACAATGTGAGGCTGCACTTCTTTGTTGATCCAAACTTCGTAGCGAAGCAAGCTTGGTCTACCAACGGTCACACTAGGATCAATCATCTCGATCGATTCAGATGGGGAAGATTTTCCCGATCTACAAATCGAGAGACAAGAGATCTCCGGATAGACACGTGAGACGCTAAGCTTAGCTAGACTTCTGTCGCCGGAGATCGGGAAGAAACGCAATCAACAGCGGCGACCACTTTGTCGCGAGCGGCGGCGGCGGCGGAGCGGAAGCGACGATTTAGGGTTTGTCCGTGCTCGCGTATTTCTTGTCTTCTTCGCTATCCTCACTGTTCAAAAATACCCATGTATTTATACACTGTAGACCCATACAATATGACTGTTGTGGGTCCCACACGTAGACCCCCGAAATCCGGTTCAAACTAGTCCAGCGGCAGAATCCGGTTTAGCAGCATCCAGAGAAAACGCCAAGTAAAATTCGTCGAGAATCATTGGTGATTCTCGACGAATCGGCGAGAATCAGTTAACGATTCTCGACGATTCGTCGAGAATCACTCGTCGAGAATCACCGAGTGATTCTCCACGATTCCCTTGTTGATTCTCAACGATTTTCACTTGGTATTCACGACCTGCTCAGCGACGGGTTCGGCGAGAATCATTAGTGATTCTCGCCGAATCTTACTTGGCACCGTTTTGAGGTAGCCGGAAAGAGTCGGCGAGAATCACTAATGATTCTCGACGATTCGACGAGAATCACTTGGTGATTCTCGTCGAATTTTCCTTAGACGAATTTTCGTCTTTCCACCCAAGAGCTGCTCCTTGACCCATCCATGCTCCTTGGCTTCTCTTGCATAAACACGGCCCTGTACTTGAAAGTAAGTGCACTCCAATAGAGAGAGTACACGTAGGCCAACACACTGATCTGCTCAACGAGGGATTACGTCGTGCAGACCCGTGTATATTGACCTACTGCACCCTGACATTGGAGTGCACTTAGCGTGGAAGAGCTGCAAGCACAACTTAAGAGGTTTCATCAAATACATTGTGAATTCATCTTAGCTTGGCAGGTGGCTTCCTCAAATCCAGGTAATTGTGGATACAATACCCAACAATCTCCCCCTATTTGACGAAGCCAAAACCCTACTAGCTAAGATGAATAACACCAATCAAATAATAAACATAGCATTCAGAAATTAAACATGCAGCACAAGAGAATATATGCAACCAGATCAGGACTTGAGTCATTCACAAATTCAAATACAAATGTATATATATATATATAATCTCAGAATTGTTCATATCATAATAATAAGCATTAAATGTTTTTAGGAGAGAATGACAAACTACAAGTTGTTGACTATCTTTCCTTAGCTAAGTCATCCTTGAGTTTTTGCGCCAAGAACTTCTTCCTTTGTCTCTCCATGTACTCTTTAGGCTTCGGATAGTATCTGGGAGGAGGAACTTTATCTGCATCCGTGTTATTTCTGAAGAAGATGTTTCGTTTTGCTTCATACGTCTTGTACCTTTCCCACTCATACTGGCTGTAAACTTCATTCCGATTGAGTTCTCCCTTTTCTTGTAGCTAGAAGGTGTCCAAGATGATGTTCTTTGAAACTGGACTCCACTTTTCATTTCGAACTTCCTCCTCACTCATTCTGATTCTCTTCTCAGCTAGTGTCTCCTTGGAGGTCCCTTCCTGAGCTTTTCCCTTTCCCCTGGCTTTTGCTAGGGCCTCTTGGTCAAACATGCTCCTCAGTTTAGCTTTGGAGAGAGCCCTAGCATCTGCTTCACTTATGGGAACATCTGCTGCACTTGCATTTATTCCCTCAGCAGCACTTACTCCTTCAGCGGCCATAGAAGTCTCAGGAGCATGAGTTTCCGCAGGATTTTCAGGCACGGCGACGCCTAACGCCTGGTGGAGCATCCACCAGTTGCTGTCATAGACGTATTTGTTTGACTGTTCGAAGTTTTTGATCATGACTTCTCGGAGCTCCGCCATCTTAGCTATGTATTCCTTCTCCCCCTTTTTGGCTTCAACTGCGATAAAGTTTGCATAGGAGTGCAGTGAGTCATCAATATGCTTGGTGGTCCGGGAGAATTCAGTGACCAAGGCCTGCTGATTGGCGTTGAGAGTGACCATATTACCGTCAAACTTTTGAATGTTGTTTGCGACAACATGAGCATTCTGATTTACTACAGCAAGAGTATCAGTGTTCTTTTTCAATCCGGCCATGAGAAGTGTGACAGCTTGGCCGGCCTCGGTGTACTTTTCTTCAAATTTCTTCTCCATCTCGTCCAGTTTATGGTTGATCTCCACCATATTCTTGAGCATGAGATTTTCAGATGTCTTAATCCTTTTCAGCAGTTTATTCTGAGCTTCATCAAAGGATGCTTTGAGTTCATTCACAATGCCCTGAATGACATTTACAGTGTGAGTGGCTAGCTCATCTCGTAATGGAAGAGCCGGAGGCACTTGTGGGCCTTGCCCTTCAGCAGACGCATCTGTAGAGCTGGATACAAGTACAGTCACTAATGGAGGAATGCTGGCGGCCTCTGTAGATTTGTCTGACTCCCCCTCCACTGGTGCATGCTTGTCAGATGGAGGTTCAAAAAGATCCGGAGACTCCAATGCTTCATGTCCCTCATTCCCGTCTTCCTCTCCGTCATCATCCATGAAATCATCTATATCAGCAGCATCTTCCAACTCGTTGTCAGCAGTCTCCAGTCCAGTAGCTTCGGCTCATTGCTCGTTTCGGTTCGGGGCCTCCCCATGCTCCAGCTCAGGTTCACTTTCTTCGTGTAGATCTGCCACAGCATCTCTGGCCAGCTGGGAGATGTCAGATACTACATCAGTATGAGGGGGTAGAGGCTCCCCCTCGATTCCTACAGTCAAGGTATCAGGAACTTCATTGGGGGTGACTGCTGGAGATACTCCCTGTTGTTCTTCCACGGCAGTCTGCCCAATACGCCTCTCCCAACGGTCAAACACACTTGAGTCCATCTTCTTCAAGTAGTGTAGAGGAACACCTTTGCTCATGTCAAACCTGTCTCCATTTAGCTGATTTAGATATAGACTTATGATGCGGCCAAAACTCGGAGAGCCCAAGGTGTCCTTTATCTTCTCAAATAGCAACTCCCCCCAGTTGAACCTTTTATGGCAGACAACAGCTATCAGGATCTTGAACATATCTGCTGAGATATGGTCATGAGAGCCCGGCTTGCAGATGAGCACCTTTCCAATTATGTCAGACAGGAGCTTCCGTTCTTCATTCATATCCTTTCTCTTTATGGACCTAGTTCCTCGTGGGAGACAGCAGAATAAGAGAGTTCTGGTTTTGTCATCGTCCTCCAGATAGTCCTCATGCTCCGAGCTAGAAAGCTGCAGAAAGCGGGTCAGCTTGCTGGCAGACATCTTGACCTTTGCCCCAGCCACCTTGCTTTTGATTAGTGAGTCGCCGTTTCGGAGTCTTGCGGTAGCGAAGAACTCCAGTACTTCTTTGTCCAAGATTTTGCAAGGGTGCTCCAGGACGAATGTTAGCCCAGCCTCTTCCAGCATCAGAATGATGTTGCGGAATTCGTCCGAGGCGTGAGAGAACCCAGTTCGAACAAGCTCGCAACCGGTGACCAACCCAGCAGTTGTCCTTGGAGCCATTGCAGATCTAGAGAGAGAATCCCTACTCTAAGCTTTAATGAACAGTCAAAAGGAAAGCGTCACTAGTGATAATGTCCAAGTACGGGTGAGGAAGAGGTTACCTAAAGGCGTAGACTGAAGTGAGTTGGAGAGCTTCCTGCAAGAAATCTTCCTTGAGCGTCCTTTGGGAAGACCTTCGGTGGAGACCTAGCGGGAAACAGCGATGGAGACCTTCGGTGAGTAGGAGAGTTTCCTGCGGGGTTCGGCGGGATTCATCGGGAGCCTGTGCGATTCGACGAGAACCTTGCAAGAACCTTGCGGGAACTTGGGGGAAGATGATGGAGAACTTGCGGGATTTTGCGAAGGCGGTGCGGGATCCGACGAGAACCTTGCGCGATTCCTAAAGGAGAAACCTTGCGGGAACTTTGAGAAGATGATTCGACGAGCTTCCTTGCGGGATCCGACGGAAGAGACCTTGTGCGATTCCTAAGGAATGTGAAGAGTCGGCGAGAGAAATCTAGGGTCTCCTGCGAAGTTCGGCGGGATTCGTATAGTGTGCTCCTTCGACGGGATTCTTATGGAAGGTGAAGGGTCGGCGGGAATGCTTCCTCAAATGTGATTCTTCTTGATCCTTCGACGAGAATGGGATTCTCCTTAAATGCCAAGCTCGACGAGTTATATGGGATTCTTACGGTTTCCGTTTGTCTAAGTTAATTTGAAAGTCTTCCAACGACGTATCTTTGTTAGGTTTCAGTGAATTGATTTACGCCTGCAGATGTTAGTTCTCGAATCTACCAGTGGAATTTCCGATAACTCTTTAATGATGTGTCTAAGGTTTATATTCATCGTGTTACCCTATCCTTGGATGTGCATACATACACGTATATACAAAGATGTATCTGTATATAAAGATATATATATATATATGTAATTGTCAATGGAAAACGACTCAAGTCTTGGAACTGATCATGAGTACCTGGGATTTTGAGAGTCATCGTTTTAGTCCCACAGGTAGAACATATTAGGAGCTCAATGTGAGTATGCTCAAGTAGATATCACATCTGTTATTGCAGATGTTTGTTCCAATTTAGTCTTGAGCCACCTACTGTCTAGTTCCCATCATATTCGCAGGAACCTAGACTACCCTGCAAGAAAGAATTACTTTACCTTAGGAACCCAAATCATACTGGGTCCTAGGTTCCTGTTAGCATAAGCACGCAACTGCCTTCCTTCAGAAAACTTGTCAGGAAGACTACCTCTGTCCCGTGAATGTGGATAAGCCATTGCCGTTGGCACAGAGGGGTTGTGCCAACAGTCGATGGCAAAGTGCCCCACTTTGCCACAGCACCAACATGGGTGAATATTGTATCGCCATTTCCGACCTGATCTAGTGACTGAGGTAATCACGGTCCTAGGTCTAACCGGGATAGAGCATGATCGCCTCACAAAATTTTCTCTTCCATCGTGACACGTGGAAGGGTGGAAGGAATGCATGTTGTGAGCGTCATGAGGCCGGGGAGGTGGTGCCTTTCTTTCAGGCATCCCCCTTCCTGAGGCCCCATGAAAACTGACACCATGACTTCTATTCTCCCTATTCTGTGTCCTCGGGTGGTGAGAAGTCCTCTGTGAGCAGGGACATGCAGATTCACACCGAGTTGAGGCAGTGGCAGTGAATACAAAGGGCTCAGAATGAGCCTTAGGTATTCTCTCATGGGTTGCCACGACGGCCCTTGCACTATGGGTGTCTCCACATGGGGACAGATCACCCTTGCAGTGACCACGATTATTCCTATGGTCATACCTGAAGGCATGATAAGTTGCCTTCCTGCTTGGAGTGGGGGGTCGGAACACCGTTTCCCCATTTCTCCACACATTGATAATCCGGGAGATCCACCCATTTTCTTGCTTTCTCTTTATAGCATCAACTTTGGAAAAGTTTGATACTATTCGTTTCTCATTCTCTAGACTACTCTCTAGAGCTGAGATCTTAGAGTCCTTGACCTTGTTGGATGCCAATTGGAGAACCAACAAGATCTTCAGTCGAGCAATCTCTTGAGCTTCCTCCTCAACAAGTAGGTTGCTTGACTGAAGGTCTCTCTTCAGAGAATCAGAATCTTCTGGAGGAAAGCAGTTCCTGTCTTCAGAAAGTTCAAAAGAGATGGGGCAGGATGAGGAAGTTACCTGCTCTTCAGTGTTATTGTCATTCGAGCCAGTGATCATTGCGTCATCCTCATCAGAGCTGCTTTCCTCACTGGTCTCTTCAGTCTCAGACACGGACACTGGAGCTCTGATGTTGTCCGAGAGATGCATGCCTTCATCTTCAGAGGTGAGGACCCCCACATAGGCTTCATCCTCTGGTTGACAGCATATTTCACCTTTCTCTGACTCCCCCATCAACTCGGAGATCATCACCCACATGGATTTAGCCGTCCTACATTTTTCTAATCTAGAGCGAGAAGCTCCAGACCAGATATCCAAGATAATTTGACGAATCCTCTCATCCAAGTTAAAAAGTGACAGTTCTGTCTCTGACATCTCAGCAATGCACATGGGCATTTGGATCCCAGAGTCGGAGGTCTTCATGGGAATAAACGGACCCTCTTCCAGGATGAAGGATGCTCGAGGATCGATAGCATCCAAGTGAAACGACACTCTCATCCTCCAGATGGGATAATAATTCTTTGTGCAAGTGGGGAGTTTGAGTGGCGATATCTCATAATCCAGCTCCATGCTTTTGACACTGGTGGCAGGATTCTACTCAAGGTGTTAACCTTTTTGATGAGGAACCTGGCTTTGATACCACTTGAAAGTCCACCTAGTGTCAACAAGGTTCACCTATGGGTGGGGGGGGGGAATAGGTGACGTGCAACACTTTTGCGGAATTTATGAATGTACCTGCACAATAAGAATAAAAAGCACAGCACACAGAATACACAGGCAATTTATAGTGGTTCCCCGACTTGGGTACATCCACTTCCCCCTTCGACCTATCTCCCAACAAGGGACGACTCAGTCTCTTCTCCGACAGGATTGAAATCCAATCCCTGCACTAACAGAAGGAACCCTTCCACACGTAGGAGTCAATACTACCACAAACTGGGTTGTACCCAACCCTTACAATACGGAACAAACGTTCCTTTACAACAAAAGTAAAACTAGTATGTACACAAGATACAAACTTTGTTAGGAGACTAAGATGTCCCTCTTTGTTGACGACGTGTTCTTGACGTCCACAAGGAGTCCACAACCTTAGATCTCTCTTAGAGAGGTTCTCCCCGGAACCGGCGGCGGCAAGATGAGCGGCGGCTAGGTTCACGGGATCGGAGGCAACAACAATGTGAGGCTGCACTTCTTTGTTGATCCAAACTTCGTAGCGAAGCAAGCTAGGTCTACCAACGGTCACACTAGGATCAATCGTCTCGATCGATTCGGATGGGGAAGATTTTCCCGATCTACAAATCGAGAGACAAGAGATCTCTGGATAGACACGTGAGACGCTAAGCTTAGCTAGGCTTCTATCGCCGGAGATCGGGAAGAAACGCGATCAACAGCGGCGACCACTTTATCGCGAGCGGCGGCGGCGGCGGCGGAGCGGAAGCGACGATTTAGGGTTTGTCCGTGCTCGTGTATTTCTTGTCTTCTTCGCTATCCTCACTGTTCAAAAATACCCATGTATTTATACACTGTAGACCCATACAATATGACCGTTGTTGGTCCCACACGTAGACCCCTGAAATCCGGTTCAAACTAGTCCAGCGGCAGAATCCGGTCCAGCAGCATCCAGAGAAAACGCCAAGTAAACTTCGTCGAGAATCATTGGTGATTCTCGACGAATCGGCGAGAATCAGTTAACGATTCTCGACGATTCGTCGAGAATCACCGAGTGATTCTCCACGATTCCCTTGTTGATTCTCAACGATTTTCACTTGGTATTCACGACCTGCTCAGCGACGGGTTCGGCGAGAATCATTAGTGATTCTCGTCGAATCTTACTTGGCACCGTTTTGAGGTAGCCGGAAAGAGTCGGCGAGAATCACTAATGATTCTCGACAATTCGACGAGAATCACTTGGTGATTCTCGTCGAATTTTCCTTAGACGAATTTTTGTCTTTCCACCCAAGAGCTGCTCCTTGACCCATCCATGCTCCTTGGCTTCTCTTGCATAAACACGGCCCTGTACTTGAAAGTAAGTGCACTCCAATAGAGAGAGTACACGTAGGACAACACACTGATCTGCTCAATGAGGGATTACGTCGTGCAGACCCGTGTATATTGACCTACTGCACCCTGACATTGGTGTGCACTTAGCGTGGAAGAGCTGCAAGCACAACTTAAGAGGTTTCATCAAATACATTGTGAATTCATCTTAGCTGGACAGGTGGCTTCCTCAAATCCAGGTAATTGTGGATACAATACCCAACAGGGCAGTCTGAGAGGACCATCAGAACCCTGGAAGATCTATTAAGATTGTGTGTGCTAGATAGAGGAGAGCAGTGGGAAAGGCTCTTAAGCCTAGTAGAATTTTCTTATAACAACAGTCATCAAGCCAGTATCGGGATGACACCCCATGAAACCCTTTATGGAAGAACGTGTAGGACTCCCTTATCATTGGTGCGAGATGAAGACCTGAAGGTTTTGGAAATTGAGTACATTGATGATATTGATGTTGTTGTTAGACTAATACGAACCACATGCTTGAGGCTCAAAGTCGGCAGGCTAAATATTATAATGCAAAGCACCATATGGTGGAATTTCAAGCGGGTGACAAGGTGTTCCTAAAGATCCGGACGATGTATAGCGTGTCAAGGTTGCGTGGTATGAAGAAGCTCAGTTCAAGATACGTTGGGCCTTATGTTATATTGGAAAGGATTGGCCTTTTGCCTATCGGTTGGAGCTCCCACAAGAGCTAGAGAATTTACACGACGTGTTCCATGTGTCATCACTTCGGAAGGCGCTGTTGCGGCCCAATCAACATGTCCTCACCACAGATGGTGCAGTAGCAACTGATAGATCCATCCGACTAGAGCCGGTGCGAATAGTGGACAGCGAGACGAGGAGCTTGCGGCGGAAAAGTGTCTGTTGGTAAAAGTTTTTGTGGTCTAATCATGGGAAGGAGTATATTTGGCAGTCGGTGGACTTGATGCAAAAGCGCCACCCAGAGTTGTTCCCCTAAGGTAACTTTAAAAGCATATTTTATTTTAATTTCATGTTTTAATTGCCCATGTCCTTATCCTGACTTCGGGGACGAAATCTTTTATTTAGTTTATAGAATTTGTAACGTCCCATTTCGCGGTAGGCCCCTCACGTGCGTTTTGAGTCAAGAAACTTGACTCAGGCTCGGGGTGCACTGGCAAAAGGTGCTGAGTGTGTTGTGTGAAGTGTTTGGATGGGTGATACCCAACGGATCAGAGGGGAATGACCTAAGAGAAATTGGCCAAGGGAAATTTGTCAAACATCATCATGAATATCCGATGAATTCGTCGAATATCATTGGAGGAAAAGTTCAAGGGAAATTCATCGGATATCACTGAGGATATCCGACGAATTCATCAAGTTTGATTCCTATTCGTCGAGTATCGCTGGTTGATGCTCGACACACTCAATGCTAGGATTTGGAGAAAATAATCTAAGGGAAATTTGCCGGATATCATTGTTGATATCCGACAAAATCGTTGAATATCGTTAAGGACTTCGATGGGATTGAAGTTGGAATTTCAGCCAAAGAGAATTCATCGAATATCATTAAAGATATTCGACAAATTCGACGAATATCCCTTAGCCGATTCGGCGGGACCGAAGGAGGGTTCGTCGAATATGCCTGACGATACTCACCGATTCATCGAGTATGGAAGCCGATACTTGCCGAATTTGAATTGCGCATTTTTCGGCCCAGGCAAAATTCGATGGCTTGTGTAGTCGGGTTGAACCAAATTTCGGGATGAGTGGGCTTGGCTTCCGTTGGCTGGTCCTTTCAATAAGACCTAATTTAGGTTAATAAAAGGTGGTCCAATGACAAGACGACACGTGACAAGGGAGTTAAACCTAATAAAACGGAAGAGTCGAACCCTAGCCATCGCTATCCTTTTGTCTTGCTGAGCCGTAACTGTGTGAAACTGTCGGGGAGTAGAAATCTCCAGAGTCGGAGATTTCTGGAGGAAGATCCGTCCATTTCCGTGGAAGAACACCACCAACGAAGGAGAGGATGCCGCAAAAAAGAGTAATGAGGTCCATGGTCGGAAATGTCAGAACTGCTGGAAACGAGGTGAGCTTCCTACCCTCACCCTTGGTGCTATATCTATAGTTAATTCCTAGGAGAGACGTCGACTCAAAGGAGTTCGATTTGCAAGATGAAGATTTCCTAGGTAGGGATCGTGCTAGGGCTTCACCCAAGAGACTAGTTGACTTCAACCACTTCGCCCTTCTGAGAGGAGACGGTGGACTTAGTTTCGTGAATAAGAACGATCCTATGAGGGTGAAAAAGGGAGGAGGAATGCTGGATGAAATTTTGGAAATATTGGCTAGAGGAGGAAGACGAACCGATGTCTTTCGTTCCGCTTTAAGATGTGCGCTGAAATCTGTTTTCTTCGCGTGGTAAACTTTAAGGCCATTTTCGGGTATGGAACGTCAAGATCTTGGTTTTCGGCTAAACATGAGAGTCATAGCTCTTTTAAATACCTTTCCAAAGGATGGTTACACGTTCTCATATGACGTATGTAGCCTCGGGAAAGCCCAATCGAAATTGCTGGTCTGATACTTAATTCGTGCAGAAATCTGCTTCCTATACACAGCAGACTCCGAGACTGATTTCAGTTATGTTACGGCCTGACCTTGGTGATGGACCAAATAACAAAGTTGTAGTCCTTGAAAATACCTTTCGAACGGAAGGTTTCACATTTTCATACGAGTCTCGTAGACTCAGGAATGTCCAATCAAAGTGGATATACAGTCAAATCTTGTGAAATTAATATTCTCGGGCTAGTGAAGCATTGTGCTCGGTTTGAGAATGAAACTATAAGGATAAATGTTGAGGTTTTAGCGAACTTGGTCTGATATGCTTGTGATAAACAAATGGTTGGGAAACCTAATAGGACATGAATGAAGTAGTGAAATGGATTAGGTTTGGATGAAGATGTGACATTCGATAATTGAATGAGTAAACCGTGAATTCATGTTAATGCTAGGGGTGGAAGATTTTTATGCTGATGTGATTACCGCGATGGAAGCATAATGGTTGGTGGATGCTTGATCCTTATAATGAATCAGAAGAGGTTCAAGCATGGCCATGAGATGTGTTAAATAAGGTAGCTAAAAAGTGGTCCACTACTTAGTATTGTGCTTCCCTTTGGGTAGCATTGTGAGATTGGTGAGTTGTGAAGGTGGCTTGCCACCCGTGTTGATGATGAACCCTTAAGTGTCATGGTGCATGAGAATGCGAAAGGATGTAAGTGCATGTGTTTGACAGCACTGGATTGGTAATTGTTGGAACTCAGTTCGGGCGGTTTGCCGATCTAGCCGCAGCAGTCCGTCTAGTCGGGCTTATGGCGGTATGGTACAACGACTGTTGGGTTGGTTGTCCGGTGGACTTGTTTGAGACCGCAGTTGTTCCATGATTGATTAGTTGCAGCAGTCTGGTTGATTAGCCGAAGCGGTCTGGTGAAACCACATCAGCTTGTATGAAGCAACATCAGTGATCTGCACGAGGTTGCAGCTTTGGTTTAAGTGATAGCCGCAGCGGTCTTGTGAAGACGCATCGGTCTGATTGTAGCAGCTACTGTGCATGATGGTTTGCATCAACTGCGGTCAGGTAGTAGCCCACAGTTTGTGTTCAGTAGGAATGTAGAAGCTTCAGTTTGATGGGTAGCCACACTGCGGTCTGATGGCAACCCGCAGGTGCAGCCTAGCGACTTGTCCGGCGGTCTATCATAGTTTATGGTAGTCTCTTCTAGTGGTCACAGGATGTATGGTTGTATTTTATGTAGTGTGCGGTTTGTGTATGTCAAACCGCAAAAGCCGCCTGACTTGTATTTACTCCCACATCGTGTATTGTATTCTCTCACTGAAAGTGAGCTGTTAGATCAGGAATACTATAGAGGGGGGGGAATAGAGTATTCAGGTTTTATAAAATTTTCAATTGATTTTATCTAGTGCAGGAATAATGCTCCTCTTGCTTCCTGAACAAGACACATCCTCACTGGAACCAGGAGCACCTGGAGCAACGCTCCCCCTGCTTCCTGAACCAGAAGTCTCTGCTCTCGAACAAGAACTACCTGGAACATCGCTCCCCTTGCTTCCTGAACCGGAAGCCTCCGCCTTCAAGCCAGAAGTACCTGGAGCATCACTCCCCCTACTTCCTGTCCCTGATGTCTTTGCCCCGGAGCTAGAACAACCTGGAGCTCCTGGTGACTCAGGCAGCTCCACCTGAACCTTAGCAGCAGCCTCCTTCAGCCCACCATCTGACCTACTCATCTCTAGCTCCACATAAGAGCTATCCCAACACGGCGTCAACCCATTGAATACAATGCCTCTCGACACGATGAGTCTCTTCATCACAGGATCCATACACCTCCATCTTCTCCTCTGCTCATCATACCCAACAAAGACAAGCTTCGTTTTGAGAGCAACTGGAGTGTGTATGTAGCAAGTAGATCCAAACACTCATATGTGATTTACACTGGGCTTCACTCCGAACAGCAGCTCATAAGGAGTCTTCAAATAGATCGGACAAAGAGGCATCCGATTGATGACATGAGCAGCACAGGCAATCCCTTCCACCCAAAGAGCCTTAATAACACCTTTACTCTGAAGCCAATACTTGCAGGTCTCCGTCAACCAACGGATCATCCGAGCTGCAACACTACCTTGTTGTGAAGTATGACCACAAGAAAGCTCCTTCTGGATCGCTTGCTTCCTGCAAAAGTTTGAGAACTCGGTTGAGCCAAACTCACCACCGATGCCTGTCCTCAACTTCTTGATCCGCAGGACAAGCTGGCCTTCCACAAGCTTCTTGGACTCCACAAACATGCGCATCATGTTCGACTTCTTATTCATGATGTATACCAAAGTATAACTTGAATAGTCATCAAACAATATCAGCATGTGCCTGCTGCCTCCAAGACTGGCGGGGACGGTCGGTCCAACCAGAGCACAATGGATAACCTACAAAGGTGCTTTACATCTAGATTGTGCTTTATCAACCATAAAGTGATAAGCTTCACTTTGTTGACATCCCGCACAACCGTAACCATCGCCATAGGATGACAATCTAGGCAAGCCACTTACGAGTCTTCTTTCCGTCATTACTTCCAGCTTGTCCATCCCTACATGCCCCAGTCTTTCATGCCAGATAGCTGCACTATCACTGACCTTCATCCGATCAGCACTAGAACTTGTTGAAGACCCAACAAAGTTCTTCTCCTTGCTCCCAACATGAGCTACGTTCGCCGAGAGCAAGACAACCTTGCACTCTTTTCTAAGATGTGACCATGCTGCTTGCATTTATAGTACCTTGGTTCTTCCTTCCTCTTCCCATCACGCCTACGAGAAACACTCCTCTCTTGCTAATATGAAGTAGAAGGACCACCTTCTGCAGCAACATTCACCTCCTTCCTGAATAACCCATCAACGGAAGTCAAAACCTCTGCAGCTGACCGACATCCACTGATGTGGTCCAAGAGCTCCGATGAGATCACCTGCTTGAGAATAGACTCTGCTTTCGCATTTGTCTCATTTCAAGCTCTCATCTCTTTAGCATTGCTAGCAGTAGCCTTGAAAGTGCAACTAGATCTGATATACTCTAGAGGGGGGTGAATAGAGTATATGATGCTTTAAAAACTTTTATAACTATTGTTGTAATATATGTGAGCAGGGAAGCAATAAAAAAACTAATCATAGCACTAAGCTAAGCAAAATCTAAGCACAGGAAAAATCAAGGCCAGAAACAAACATAAAAGCAAGCAAAACCAGAAGACACAAGGAAATATAGTGGTTCCCCAAACTTGGGTACATCCACTCTTCTACCACCCTAGGTAGGAATCCACTGCAGGATGAGTTGATCAGGTGTCCTGGGCACCAATGAGCTTTTGATAAGGTGCTCAAAAACCAAAGAAGATTTTTTGATCAGGTGTCTTGCCACCAATGAGCTTTTGACAAGGTGCTCAAAAACCAGGTTCAAACTTTTGAAGGGAGTTTGAAAAACCCTTTACAGAGTGGGGGTGAGAGAGTGATGGTGAAAGTCCACCTAGTGTCAACTATGTACACCTATGGGGGGGGGATAGGTGACGTGTGGTTCTTTTGCGGAATTTATGAATGTACCTGCACAGTAAAAACAAAAAGCACAGCACACAGAATACACAGCAAATTTATAGTGGTTCCCCGACTTGGGTACATCCACTTTCCCCCTTCGACCTATCTCCCCAACAGGGGACGACTCGGTCACTTCACCAACGAGATTGAAATCCAATCCCTGCACTAACGGAAGGAGCCCTTCCACAAGTGAGAGTCAACACTCCCACAAACCGGGTTGCACCCAACCCTTATAACACGGAACAAAAGTTCCTTTACAACGAAATTTAAATATAGAGTGTACACATGATACAAACTTCTGTTGGAGACTACGGTGTTCCTCTTTGTTCGACGACGTGTTCTTGAAGTCGATAAAGAGTCTACGACCTTGGTCTCTCTTGGAGAGGATCTCCTCGGAACCGGCGGCGGCACACGAGCGGCGGCTAGCTTCGGGATCGGCGGCTACGATGAAGAGCGGCTGCTGAACTTGGAGATCCAAACTTCGTAGCGAAGCAAACTAGGTCTACCAACGGTCACTCTAGGATCGGAGGTCTCGATCGATTCGGACGGAGAGATTTTTCCCGTTCAACAAATCGAGAAACAAGAGATCTCTGGATAGACACGTGAAACACAAGCTTTGCTAAGCTTCTGTCGCCGGAGATCACGAAGGAATCTCGAATGTTGACGGCAACCTATGTTCCCGAGCACGACGGCGGCGGCGGAGAGGAGTCGCAGTTTTAGGGTTTCGGTGCGGCTCGGTTTCTGTTTCTTTTTCTCCGTCCTTTACTGTTCAAAATACCCATGTATTTATACCCTGTAGATACAACAAATTTGACCATTGTGGGACCCACAGGTATAACCCCGAAATCTGGCTCAAACTGGTCCAGAGGCAGAATCCGGTCCAGCAGCATCCTGAGAAAACGCCAAGGAAAAATCGGCGAGAATCGCATATGATTCTCGACGAATCGGCGAGAATCACCAAGTGATTCTCGACGATTCGTCGAGAATCGTCAGTGATTCTCGCCGAATCACTTATTGATTCTCAACGAATTTCACTTTGTATACATGAGCTCCTTGGCCACTGGTTCGGCGGGAATTACTAGTGATTCTCGCCGAATCTTACTGGGCACCATTTTGAGGTGGCCAGAAGGAGTCGGCGAGAATCACTAGTGATTCTCGTCGATTCGGCGAGAATCACTAGTGATTCTCGCCGAATCGGCGAGAATCACTTGGTGATTCTTGCCGAATTTGCCTTGGATGAATTTTCGTCTTCCACCCAGGAGCTGCTCCTTGATCCTTCATGCTCCTTGTCTTCTCTTGCATATGAACAGCCCTGTACTTGAAGGTAAGTGCACTCCAATAGAGAGAGCGCACATAGGCCAACACACTGATCTGCTCAACGAGAGATTACGTCGTGCAGACCCGTGTATATTGACCTACTGCACCCTGACATTGGTGTGCACTTAGCGTGGAGGAACTGCAAGTACAACTTAAGATGTTTCATCAAATACATTGTGAATTCATCTTAGCTTGACAGGTGGCTTCCTCAAATCTAGGTAATCGTGGATACAATACCCAACAATCTCCCCCTATTTGACGAAGCCAAAACCCTACTAGCTAAGATGAATAACTCTTATCAAATAATAAACATAGCATTCAGAAATTAAACATGCAGCACAAGAGAATATATGCGATCAGATCAGGACTTGAGTCATTCACAAAATCAAATATATATATACCAAGATAAATATATTCACATATAATCCAGAATTATTTATATGATAATAATAATCATTAAGTGTTCTTAGGACACAGTGACAAGCTATAAAGTGTTGACTATTTGTCCTTAGCTACATCACCCTTAAGATTTTGAGCCAAGTACTTCTTGCTTTGCCTCTCCATGTATTCTTTGGGCTTCGGGTAGTACCTAGGAGGAGCAACTTTGTCTGGATACTTGTTGTTTCTGAAAAAGATGTTGCGTTTTGCTTCAAACGTTTTGTGCGTTTCCCACTCATACTGGCTATATACTTCGTTTCGATTGATCTCTCCTCTTTCTTGCAGCCAGAAGGTGTCTAAGATTATGTTCCTTGAAACTAGACTCCACCTTTCATTTCGTACATCCTCCTCATTCATTCGAGTTCTCTTTGCAGCCTGTGTCTCCTTGGATGTCCCTTCTTGAACTTTCCTCTTTCCCCTGGCTTTTGCTAAAGCCTCCTGGTCAAACATACTCCTCAGCTTAGATTTGGAGAGGGCCCTAGCATCAGCTTCATCTGTGAAAATGTCTGTAGCACTTGCACTTACATCCTCAGCAATATTTACTTCCTCAGCGGCCTTAGATGTCTCAGGAACCTGAATACCAGCAGGAACCTGAATACCGGCAGGATGGTCAGGTAGGACGACACCTAACGTACCCAGCGCCTGTTGGAGCATCCACCAGCAGCTCTCATAGACGTATTTGCTTGATTGTGCGAAGTTTGCATCCATGCTTTCTTGGAGCTCGGCCAGCTTAGCGATATACTCTTTCTCCCCCTTTTTGGCTTCGACAGCTATGCAGTTGGCATATGAGTGCAGGGAGTCATCAATATGCTTAGTTGTCTTGGTGAATTCAGTGATCAGGGCCTGCTGATTTGCATTTAAAGTGACCATATTACCATCAAACTTCTGAATATTGTTGGCTACAACGTGTGCGTTCTGATTCACAACAGCCAGAGTATCAGTATACTTTTTCAAGCCGGCCATTAAAAGTGTGACAGCTTCGCCGGCCGTGGTATACTTTTCTTCGAATTTCTTCTCCATCACATCCAGTTTGTGGTTGATCTCTACCATATTTTTAAGCATGAGGTCTTCAGAAGTCTTAATCTTTTTCAGCAGTGTTTTCTGAGCTGTATCAAAAGAGCCTTTAAGCTCGTTCACTATTCCTTGAATGACATTGATAGTGTGAGTGGCCAGCTCATCTCGTAACGGGATGGTCGGAGGCACTTGTGGGCCTTGTATTTCTGCAGACGCATCTGTGGAGCTGGATACCATCACAGTCTCTACAGGAGGAGTGTGGGCGGCCTCTGTAGATTTATGTAACTCCCCCTCCACTGGTGCAGACTTATCAGAAGGAGGTTCAACAGTATCTGGAGACTCCAACACTTCATGGCCCTCATTTACATCATCCTCTCCGTCCTCATCCAAGAATTCATCAATATCAGCAGCTTCTTCCACTTCTCGGTCAGCAGTCTCCAGCACACGGTCACATTCTTCTTGAATATCGGCCACAGCATCCCTGGCCACCTGGGTGATTTCAGATATTCCATCCGTATGAGGGGGTAGAGTCTCCCCCTCGATTCCTGCAGTCACAGTATCAGGAATTTCACCGGGGGAGACTGCTGGAGATACTTCCTCGTGCTCTTCCACAGCAGGCTGCCCGATGCGCCGCTCCCATCGATCAAACACACTTGCATCCATCCTTTTCAAGTAGTGGAGAGGGACGCCTTTGCTCATGTCGAACTTGTCTCCGTTGAGCTGGTTGAGATATAGACTTATGATGCGGCCGAAACTCGGAGTGCCCAGAGTGTCCTTGATCTTTTGGAATAGCAACTCCCCCCAGTTGAACCTCTTGCGGCAGACCACAGCGATGAGGATTTTGAACATATCTCCGGAGATATGATCATGGGAGCCCGGCTTGCAGATGAGCACTTTTCCAATAACGTCAGATAGGAGCTTCCCTTCTTCATTCATCTCTTTTCTCTTTATTGATCGAGTTCCTCTTGGAAGACCGCAGAACAAGAGAGTTCTGGCTTTGTCCTCGTCCTCCAGATAGTCCTCCTGCTCCGAACTTGAAAGCTGCAGGTAGCGAGTTAGCTTACTGGCAGACATCTTTACCTTTGTCCCAGCCACCTTGCTCTTGATGATGGAGTCTCTATCTCGGAGTCTTGCGGTAGAGAAGAACTCCAGCACCTCTTTGTCCAGGACTTTGCAAGGGTGCTCCAAGACGAAGGTTAGCCCAGCCTCTTCCAGCATTAGAATAATATTCTGGAATTCGTCCGAGGCATGAGAAAATCCAGTGCGAACCAGCTCGCAGCCAGAGACCAATCCTGCAGTCGTCCTTGGGGCCATTGTAGATCTAGAGAGAAGCCCTACTCAAAATGTTAATGAGCTTTCAAGAAGAAAACTTCATAAGTGGATGCTTCGGGTGAGGGGATACCTAGAGGTGGAGTCGGTGAAGTAGTTTGAGCGGAGCAAAATCGAGACTTGGGGAGATCGACGGTGCGGGCTTCGGCGGGAGTCGTTGGGAGCCTTTCGACGAGAACGTTGCGAGACCCTTGCGGGAGAGACTTCACGAGCTGCGGGTTTCGGCGAATCGGCGGAAGACCTCCTGCGGGTTGCGGAGAATCGGCGAATTGTCGGAGGGAGAGCTCCTGCGGGTTGTCGGGAGAGTTCTTGCGGGAGAGGTCTTGCGGGTTTCGGGATACTAGCTGCGACGTGAGGCGGGAGTTGTGAGGAAGGCGAAGGGTTTTGCGGGATTTGACTGATTCGGCGAGATTTGTCAAATTCGGCGGGAGTCGTGAAGAATGCGAAGGGTCGGCGGGATTCAGGAGATTTGGTTGATTCGGTCTCTAATATTATTTATCTAATTCGAATTTGAAGGGTCTCTTGACTAGAAATTGAAGAGTTTCTGATACTATTGATTTGGTTATTCAGGAGATTTGGTTAATTCGTGAAGAAGCTTGCAATATTTTTGAAATTTTCCGATGTCAAGTCAATATAAAATTGATAAATACAAGTATATTTGAAAGTCAAACTATTTGGATTTTCATGAGGCTTTTCCAAAGACTTCTTAATGTCAATTGTGTGTTGTCGAGATTCACAATGACAGGTCTTCATTAACCCTTTATTGATGTGCAAAGGTTTGCATGCATCGAGTTAACCAATCTTTAGACGTGCATACATACACTAATATACAAGGAAGGATCTGTATATAATGATATATATAGGTATATATATTTTGAATGAGGATGCATCATGACATAAGTCCTTGAACTGATCAAAATTACCTGGGATTTTGAGAGTCATCGTCTTAGTCCCACAGGTAGAACATATCAGAAGCTCAATGTGAGTATGCTCAAACAGGTAGCACATCTGTTATTGCAGACGCTTGTTCCACGTTAGCCTTGAGCCACCTACTGTCCACCTACTGTCCAGTTCCCATCGTATTTACGGGGACCTAGACTATCCTGCAAGACAGAATTACTTTACCTTAGGAACCCAAATCATATTGGGTCCTAGGTTTCTATTAGCATAAGCATGCAAATGCCTTCCTTGAGAAAACCTGTCTGGAAGACTGCCTCTGTCCCTATAATGTGGATAAGCCCTTGCTGTGGGCACAGAGAGGTTGTGCCAACAGTCAATGGCAAAGTGCCCCACTTTGCCGCAGCACCAACAAGGGTGAATGTTGTATCGCCGTTTTCGACCTGATCTAGTGACTGATGTAGTCACGGTCCTAGGTCTAAAAGGGATAGGGCATGTTCTTGTCATACAAATTCCTCTTCCATCGTGACACGAGGAAGGGTGGAACGAATGCACGTTGTGAGTGTTATGAGGCCGAGAAGATGGTGTCATTCTTTCAGGCATCTCCCTTGCTGAGGCCCCATGAAGCCTGACATCATGACTTCTATCCTCCCTATCCCGTGTCCTCGAATGGTGAGAAGTCTTCTGTGAACTGGGACATGCAGATCCACACTTTGTTGTGGCAGTGGTCGTGAATACAAAGGGCTCAGAATGAGCCTTAGGTATTCTCTCGTGGGTGGCCATGCCGGCCCTTGCACTCCGGGTGTCTCCACATGGGGACAGATCATCCTTGCAGTGACCACGACTAATCCTGAGGTCATACTTGAAGGCATGATTAGTTGCCTTCCTGCTTGGAGTGGGAGGTCGGAAAACCGTTTCCCCATTTCTCCAAGAATTGATAATCCGGGAGATCCACCCGTTTTCTTGCTTTCTCTTAATAGCATCAACCTTGGAGAAGTTTGATACTATTCTTTTCTCATTCTTTAGACTACTCTCTAGAGCTGAGATCTTAGAGTCCTTGACCTTGTTGGACGCCAATTGGAGAACCAGCAAGATCTTCAGTCGAGCAATTTCTTGAGCTTGCTCCTCAGCAAGTAGGTTGCTTTCCTGAAGGGCTCTCTTCAGGGAGTCAGAATTTTCGGAAGGAGGGCAGTTCCTATCTTCAAATATTTCATGAGATACGGGGCAGGAGGAAGAAGTTACCTGCTCTGCAGCGCTATGGTCATCTGATTCAGTGACTATTGTTTCATCCACATCCGAGCTGCTTTCCTCACTGTCTTCTTCAGTCTCTGACAAGGATACTGGAGCTCTGATGCAGTCCGAGGGATCCTGGTATTCATCTTCAGAATTGAAGACCCCCACATACGCTTCATCCTCTGATTGGCAGGATATTCCAGCTTTCTCTGTCCCCCCCATCAGCTCTGAGATCATCATCCACAGAGATTTAGCTGTTCTGCAATTTTCCAATCTAGAGCGAAAGGCTCCAGACCAGATCTCCAAGATAGTTTGACGAATCCTCTGGTGCAATTGAAAAAATGAGAGTTCCATCTCTGTCATCTCAGCAATGCACATGGGCACTTGGATCCCAGAGTCGGAGGTCTTCATGGGAATAAACGGACCCTCTTCCAGGATGAAGGATGCTCGAGGATCGATAGCATCAAGGTGACATGACACTCTCATTCGCCAGATGGGATAATAATCCTTTGTGCAGGCGGGGAGTTTGAGTGACGGCATCTCATACTCTAGCTCCATGCTTCTTACACTGGTGGCAGGATTCTACTCAAGGTGTTAACCTTTTTGATGAGCAACCTCGCTCTGATACCACTTGAAAGTCCACCTAGTGTCAACTATGTACACCTATGGGGGGGATAGGTGACGTGTGGTTCTTTTGCGGAATTTACGAATGTACCTGCACAGTAAAAACAAAAAGCACAGCACACAGAATACACAGCAAATTTATAGTGGTTCCCCGACTTGGGTACATCCACTTTCCCCCTTCGACCTATCTCCCCAACAGGGGACGACTCGGTCACTTCACCAACGGGATTGAAATCCAATCCCCGCACTAACGGAAGGAGCCCTTCCACACGTGAGAGTCAACACTCCCACAAACTGGGTTTCACCCAACCCTTATAACACGGAACAAAAGTTCCTTTACAACGAAATTTAAATATAGAGTGTACACGTGATACAAACTTCTGTTGGAGACTACGGTGTTCCTCTTTGTTCGACGACGTGTTCTTGAAGTCGATAAAGAGTCTACGACCTTGGTCTCTCTTGGAGAGGATCTCCTCGGAACCGGCGGCGGCACACGAGCGGCGGCTAGCTTCGGGATCGGCGGCTATGATGAAGAGTGGCTGCTGAACTTGGAGATCCAAACTTCGTAGCGAAGCAAACTAGGTCTACCAACGGTCATTCTAGGATCAGTCGTCTCGATCGATTCGGACGGAGGGATTTTTCCCGTTCAACAAATCGAGAGACAAGAGATCTCTGGATAGACACGTGAGACACAAGCTTTGCTAAGCTTCTGTCGCCGGAGATCACGAAGGAATCTCGAATGTTGACGGCAACCTATGTTCCCGAGCACGACGGCGGCGGCGGAGAGGAGTCGCGGTTTTAGGGTTTCGGTGCGGCTCGGTTTCTGTTTCTTTTTCTCCGTCCTTTACTGTTCAAAATACCCATGTATTTATACCATGTAGATACAACAAATTTGACCGTTGTGGGACCCACAGGTATAACCCCGAAATCTGGCTCAAACTGGTCCAAAGGCAGAATCCGGTCCAGCAGCATCCTGAGAAAACGCCAAGGAAAAATCGGCGAGAATCGCATATGATTCTCGACGAATCGGCGAGAATCACCAAGTGATTCTCGACGATTCGTCGAGAATCGTCAGTGATTCTCGCCGAATCACTTATTGATTCTCAACGAATTTCACTTTGTATACATGAGCTCCTTGGCCACTGGTTCGGCGGGAATTACTAGTGATTCTCGCCGAATCTTACTTGGCACCATTTTGAGGTGGCCAGAAGGAGTCGGCGAGAATCACTAATGATTATCGTCGATTCGGCGAGAATCACGCCGAATTTGCCTTGGATGAATTTTCGTCTTCCACCCAGGAGCTGCTCCTTGATCCTTCATGCTCCTTGTCTTCTCTTGCATATGAACGGCCCTGTACTTGAAGGTAAGTGCACTCCAATAGAGAGAGCGCACATAGGCCAACACACTGATCTGCTCAACGAGAGATTACGTCGTGCAGACCCGTGTATATTGACCTACTGCACCCTGACATTGGTGTGCACTTAGCGTGGAGGAACTGCAAGTACAACTTAAGATGTTTCATCAAATACATTGTGAATTCATCTTAGCTTGACAGGTGGCTTCCTCAAATCTAGGTAATCGTGGATACAATACCCAACAGATGGAAGTCTTCTCTTTCTCAAACAACTGAGAAGACTATGTGGATTGTTGTTGTCAAAGCTCCCCCTGAATCCTTGAGATCTTCAGGAAGAAAAGCTTTGCTGAGGGTGATAGGCCTTCAAAGATTGAACTCCAGCAAAGGATGATTTCAGCAATAGCTAAAATGTTGAATGTCTGGAGTCTTGGAAATGTATTGGCCTTGAACACTTAGAAAACTACAGAGATCTGAAGATTTTGAGAAAGCTTGATATCCTTGGATGAGTGTTCTTGAGAATTCTTTGTGACAGAAGATTTTTTGAATATTTTTTCTGTAATCAGTATTCTCTCTCTGTATTGTGTGTTCTCTGTTGAGAGATTCAAAAAATCCTGTCACTTATTCTCTGGTATAGAGTAGAATAACATTTTCTGTCAAGGATAGCCGTTAGCCTGCATTGATTGCATCCTTGATTGCATAATCTCTTCTGGAGGAAAGTCCACAGAAATATTCCTTTAAAAATCCCTTGAAACTTGGTCCAGAATTGAATGAAAATGGCTAGCAAATCTCTGAATTAATTGCAGAATAACTCCTAACTGCTTTGAATTTGAATGTAGAAACATCCTGGAAGTTATCTGAAATCGTCGAACTGAGCTCTGCTATCGTCGAGCTGAGCTCAGCGATCTGAAAACACACAGCAGCAAAATATCATCGATCTGAGCTCAAAGATCGTCGAACTGAGCTCAGAGATAAAGATCCAAAGCAGAGTCAAAATCGTCGACCTGAGCTCACCGATCGTCGAATGGAGTTCGACGATATTATGAAGTGGAGCTCAGCGATCGTCGAATGGAGTTCGACGATCTGTCGAAGTTGAGCTCAGCGATCGTCGAATGGAGTTCGACGATCTGTCGAAGTTGAGCTAGACGATCGTCGATCGGAGTTCGACGAATCGTCGTGCTGAGCTCGACGATCAGACTTAGTCTCCAGACAGAAAATCTTGGTCTTCAGGGCAGCTTCCAAACCTAGACTTCTAACCCTTAAACTCAATTCTAATTGACTTATTAAGCTATACAGGAGGTCAAGCAAAGGTTCCTAGAGACATAGTGATCCTGACCCAAATTAGTAATAGGGTGTTCCAACAAGCCTCTTGTCTTTCTGCTCCGCATACTACCTCCCAAAGGTCCTCGCCAAGAAGAAAGCTCTCCATACAAGACTTCCACCAATCAAAGTTTGTCTCTGTAAGGAGATCAATTCCAAGACAACTTGCATCTTCCACTTCCATGGTTCAACCACTGGTTCCCTCTTCACAAGAGCAACAACCACTTTAGTTGATCACTGCTTATCCACTCCAATCCAGCTCTGATACCATGTTAAAATTCAACAACCCGACACTACTACCACGTTGAATTTTCTCCAGGTGGTCAACAAGATAGCCTGATGTCAAATTAATATTCTCAGCACTATCAAGATCACACCTTGATCACGCGAAACTTTCTCTGGAACTTGGAGTGAGCATGGGTTATCTCAACTAAAGCCAGTCAACCAGAAAACACATGCAGCACAAGTGTTTTTATTGATTCACAACAAACTTCATTACACACCGAGACATACATGGCGAGACATGCTTCACCAAACAACCACCGAAGGGCCGCAGAGAACTACAAATACAAGACAAGAGAAACAAGACGCGCGGACTCAACCACCAAGCCGCCGGTCTACTGCTGTGGAGTCCGCTCAGTCCGCCAGGTCACCAGACCACAACCCAAGCCACCGATATGATAAGGGAGGTCAATAAGATTCTTACAAGAGGAAATCTTCCATATGATAAGGGAGGTCAATTAGCTTCATCACCACCTTTGGGGGCTTACCGTCCAGAATCTGAGTCATAACTAAACGTTTTCTGTATTCATTCATACACAAGAACTCAATAAGATTCCTATTCTGGTGGCTATATGTAGTGTACATCGGGGAGAAGTGAAATGAGTAGTGTTTCAGACTATTAGTCAAATAATTGTTGATCTAATATCAATGTAAGCATAACGAAATCATCTTTTCTTGAGTCCAAATTTATTTTTATATCATGTATGCTTGTTATTGCTATACAACAAAAATCAAAAAGCTAAAAATATTAATTAGAGGTTATGTTTAGAAAATTCTATTTTAAAAGCATGTCATGATATGGAATCTTATAATGATGTGCATGTTTGAAAATGTGAAGTATTATTTTAGAATTATTCTAGGACGACGCATTATTAATTAGTCACTCAACTAATATACATTCTTGGTTTCTTTCAAAATCGAGCTACATCTTTCTATATAGATTCAATCTACTATGAATTACTATTCCCATCTTCAAATTTGTTAGGCTCCAATTTGTATAGGAAGCTTAAGAACATAATTTCATTTGATGTGATGTACCTTATTTATACTCCATCAATAATCCCAAATTGTAGTGCCAAAACCAGGATACACACTCCTGACAGTAGGAGTGGAGAAATCTCTCATTGTCTGCATCGTAGGGCGGATTGCCTCCTGATCGTCCACAACCTGCTCACCCACATAGTTGTTAGCATCACCACCATGGCCGTTTATCACGACTCTCTCTCTATCCATTACTCTTAGACGAGCACGCCTTGCTCTATCAGTCTCAAGCTCGATCCCATCCAAAGCACCAGGATCCTGTCCTTCCATAAGAGTACAAGAAAAACAAAACAATCAAAAGAAACAAAAACACTTACAGTACTTTCCTTACAAGAAAAATCACACAACACCTTCTCCTTCCTAGCAACGATGCCAAAAACTTGATGCACAAATAAGGAAAGTGTACCGGTCGCACAAGTAATATAAAATTTGATTCAATCACCAAACGGCGATCTCTAAGGATTGCAATTAAGGTACATGATTCAATTGTTCGGAAAAACATTTGTAAGTGCGCAAATGGACCAATGGCTGGATTTTGATTTGGTTTACTAAAATTATAAAACCTAATTTATCTACACGGGTCACCTTCACCGCTTCGCTCTGGTGGATTAACCAATTGGGTAATGATTCGTATCGTGGATCGAGTGAGGGTCGTAGTTACCTCTTCGTGACGCACTCTCCTAGCAATATCTAAGATGGCACAAACACAAAGGAATCAAACACACGATGGATGGAGGCGCACCACGAAGTTAACAACCACACATAATCACTACATAGACATAGTGAGAAACATGAAAATTCATTTAAGTTTATTAAACATCATTCCAAACATCCAAACAATATCAAATAATCTACCACAAAGAAGAAGGAGGAGAGAATACAACCATCGCACGAAGACTCATCATGGTTCTCGGCTGGAATTGTAATGCCACAAAAATCCTGAAAAAGGATGGATTGGAAGTTAACGCGTGGTGGTAGTGTTAACGCTGGTGTTATCCCTCGAATTAAATCTACTTTCATCTCGGGTATTTACAACGCGACGGTAAAATGGTATCGTGTGGCGATAACATCGAACATACTCGACGAATCGTCGAGAAGCCTACCGCGTGGCACTAGTAAGCTATCGCGTGGTGATTCCACTCGATGCACTCTATGCTTACGACGAATCATTGAGAGACTACCGCTGGGCTGTAGTTAGCTAATGCGCGACGATAGCTGGTTAAAATGGCTTATGTCTCGGGACGGTACCGCTCGATAGTAGGGAGTTAATACTAGCAGTTGCTTGCCATGTGACAGTAAGGTGGAGCCTGTTTTGGGCGACATATCGATGTCGATTGGGCCAAGCGGCAACCGCCTAAGATACCACACGCTGGTAGCTCACTGATAAGGGTTGGACTTGAGATTGAATTCTCATTTTTCTCTCTCACTCTCTATCTTAGTTCTTGAAGTTCTTGAGAACAAGAGTTTGGAGCTGAGCTTTGCACGCTTTGTGAAGGAGATCATGTGGTTGGATTTATGAGCCGAAGCAAGGTCTGTGAAGAGGAAAGCGAGGAAATCCTTTCCATCCAGATAGAAGACGTCATCATGGCTACAAAATGATCTACGAGGGTAACGATTTTTTTTCTTAGACAAGTGAAGTCCTACTTTTGCATACACTGAAATCCCCCACTTAAAGGTGGAGACTGAAGGGAATTCTGATGTTTTGATACGTGATATCCCCTAGTGGTTTTGCATATAGAATTCGGAAATCATAGTACGAAATTAGCATGATATGTGAAGCCCATCCGGACAGGTTGGTCTGCATTGGTGATGTTTTGATTTGCGTGTCGAAGAAAACTCTGAGTATAAACGTGTAGTTCACAAAGTCCGAGGGTTGTTCCTATGAATTGAGTAGCAGGAAGTACTGGGGATGCACTGTAACACCCCAGTTTTTGCAAGAGGTTCAGTCTGCAGCGCTGGAAATTTTTTGGGTTCTGGCAGGAGGCACACGGCCTGCGACACGGGCGTGTCGCAGGGCGTGTCAAGGCCGTGTCGACACTCGGCCCAAGTGTCGACACTTTGTGCTCGACAGAGTGTCGAGAGTGGGGCACACGGCCTGCGACACGGGCGTGTCGCAGGGCGTGTCGAGGCCGTGTCGACATCGGCCCAAGTGTCGACACTTTGTGCTCGACAGAGTGTCGAGAGTGGGGCACACGGCCTGCGACACGGGCGTGTCGCAGGGCGTGTCGAGGCCGTGTCGACACTTGGCCCAAGTGTCGACACTTTGTGCTCGACAGAGTGACGAGACCGGGGCACACGGCCTGTGACACGGGCGTGTCACAGGGCGTGTCCCGCTTGGTCGACGATCTTCGCTCGACGTTTTTCCGCGGTGTCGACACAAAGCCTGTCGACGGGGGTCGAGACTTGGCACACGGCTTGGGACACGGGCGTGTCCCAGGCCGTGTCACCTCTCGGGTTGGTGTTGGGGCCGTGTCGTTGGAGACACACGGCAGGACACACGGCCGTGTCGCTGGGCACACGGGCGTGTCGAATTGAACACGGGCGTGTCGAATGCCCGTGTCTGATTCCAGGCGCGTCGATTTGAGACGGCGAATGAGGCACACGGCCCTGGACACGGGCGTGTGCCAGGCCGTGTTCGGCCCAGGTCTTTTATTTTTCCAGGCGAATCGCAGCCAGTCTTTTTCTGGTTTTGGGATCTAATGGTTCAGGCCATCTCCTGGGGAGTTAAGACCGATTTCAGGGTTGGAAACCCTCATTTTGTTTTCCAAGTTTCTCTTTCTAAGATCTTGAGAAAACCTAGAGCAAGGAGGAAGAAGAAGGTCTTGGACTGTAGGAAGGGTTTCGGTGCTCCAAATCGCGAGCCGAGTCCGGATCCGTGAAGCTTAGACCGTTGCGGAGATTTCCATCCGGCTATTTTGCCATGGCAAGAAAGAGGAGTCGGAAGGTAACGACATCTCTCCTCTTGGTCTTTAGGATGCACGAATTAGCATCATCTAGTTTTCTTTTCTCTAATTTTTGGGCACCAAACCCTCAAATGAGAGGGGTTTTGGCTTGCCAAGTTTCAAGAGGAACTTTCGGGTCGATTGAGTCCGTCCCCGGCATATCTTTGCATTAGAGATCCGCTTCGCTAGTGGATTAGGCATGGTGGGTGAAGCCGTGGTCGCGACCGTTAGTCCGGCCCGGTGATGTTGCATACGAACTTAGGGATTCGTAGAGATTTTTCCGTTGCGGCAAGATGTCGTTTGTGTTGTGATGGTGATTGTCCCGTTTGCTTGAAAAGGGTACATGTAGTCGAACCCGGACAAGGTTAGCTCCTCGTGGCGGTAGATGGTTTCCTTGAGGGACAAGGTTAGCTCCGTATGAGAATGGAGATGGTTTCCTTGGTGGACAAGGTTAGCTCCGCACGAGTTGGAGATGTTTTCCTTGGTGCGCGGGAACGCTGCGGTACAAAGAGGGATTGCGATGTGTTTAGTCTTGGTTGTGTTGTGCCAAGGCGTGGCTATGTCTCCGTGGTCAGCTGGCTATCCCGTGACATGTGCGTCATGCGTGGAGAGTGTCCCGGCGAGACTAGTCCCCTTCGGTGAGACGGACGAGAATGCCAAGCTTGGGGCAAGCCCGGGCAATGAGGCCATGAGCGGGTGGGGTCCAGCAAGGTTTCTTAGAATCGGTCGGTCTGTGTTTGTTGGAATCCTGACATGAGGTGTCAGAGCTTGCAGGCAAGCCCGGGGCTAAGCCCACGAGCGGGTGGGGCCTTGGCAAGAATTCCTTGTGGCGGCCTGTGCGCCGTTTAAGGGAGAGGTGACTCCCTTAGTGTTTGCGGCTTTATGCCATTTGGGGAAATGTGAGTACCCATGTGATTTGATGTTGTGCTAGATGCATACGTTGTAGGGTACCTTGGGTGAAGCCCGGGTGTTGCATTCATGTTGCATAGTAGGCCCTTTCTTTATATGTTCAACCAGTAGAGAACATGTTTGTTGATTGAGACATCCAAGCCTGTTTTAATGCTTTTCTATTTATAGAAATTTATATTGCATATGAAGTGCTGACTTGCAGGTTGGAGGGTTCCCCGGGGTCCGTTAGGGGCGGCCGGGAGGAGATGTGTTGTTACACAGTTTGAGGTCAGCCTTTGCTGACCCACGTTACTAATATTTTTACAGGGCAAGGATCGCAGGCAGGAGCTAGCACGCCGGCAAAAAAGGCCTAAGCCCATGAAGTGTTCTCTCTTTTGTAGCTCTACTTTTGATTGATGTATGTTTGAGACTATTTTGTCCGGCTTGCATGCCGAGGTAGATTAGGAGTGCTGAGCACATTCATGTTTGATGGACTGTTCACTTTTGGACATTTGTTGTAAGGCCTTAAGGCCATTTGTTTACTCTTTTGGTTAGTGGATAACTTCTAGTTGTGCTTGGTTTTCCGCTGTGTTGTGCAAGTGTTTTGAGTTTGGGTAGCTATATCAACTTTTAATACTAAAGCTGTGGCGTTCGTATGTTGTGGGGCCCCGGCCGGACCCATATTATACGTCCATTACAGGGGAGGTGTTACAATTTGGTATCAGAGCCAGGTTAGATTCGAGGTCAGTGCGTAGAGAAGTTATCCACATAAGAGTAACGTGGGACCATGAGTGTCCTTATGTTTTTAATCTTGAGATTGGAGACTAATCCCTTATTTCTTGTCTTCCTGAAGAGTGCAAGCAACGAGGCGGGCACTTCAAGAGCAAGGGATGATCTCTCGGCGAGCAGTGCTACTGCTCCAGGCCTTTTGGGCACGGGTGTAAACCCGGCCGACTTCTGTCGTATGCTTGCAGAAGCGATGGTGGCAGCCCAAGCGGCGGCTGCAGCTCAGGTGGCAACCCCTGCCACACCAGATACGGCAACGGCCGTGCCAGGAGGAGAAGCCAGGCGAGTGGAGCCTTTGGCGGAGAGGGTAGTTGTCGGACATGGAGATCGGCACATGAAGTACTTCCTGAGTTTCCATCCCCCGTCCTTCAAGGGTACTGGAATGCCAACGGATGCGGAGGACTGGTGGGTTCGTATTCAAGAACTGTTAAGGGCGGCAGAGACGCCAGAGGAAAAGAAAGCTGAGTATGCGGCTTTCATGTTGGAAGGGGATGCCAAGTTATGGTGGGTGGCCCATAGCGGCCGCCAGTTCCCGGGACGCACCCCGTCAGTGGAAGAGTTCGGGGACGCTTTTCTTAAGAGGTATATCCCAGTTTCAACACGATTGGCCCTGCAGAGGCAGTTTCTGCATCTAATGCAGCGAGACAAGACAGTGGATGAGTACGTGCAAGAGTTCACCCGATTGGGTCGTTATGCGGGAACGACAATGGCGGATGATGTAGAGAGGGATAACCTCTTCTATCAAGGGTTGAGGGAAAATCTGAGACAACCCGTCATCTCCATGAAGAGGGCGGGATTTAATGAGCTAGTTGAAGCCGCCAGGAGTTTGGAGAATGATTTGGAGCGAACCCAACGCCGTAAGGCTTTTACTCCCAAGCAAGGGGAAGGGAAGCCTTCCCAATCTCATGGAAAGTCTGATGGGAGTAGGTGGAGGAAGAAGCCTTACACTTCCAGATCTGGTGAGAGGAGCAACTGGACGCCTGGGGGTTCCCACTCTAGGGGACCGCCGACGTGCTACAACTGCGGGAAGGTTGGGCACATAGCCCGTGCTTGTCAGCAAGGGGGAGCGGGGCAAGATCCAAAGCAGGAGCAGTCTGTGCGCTCGGGCCCCAGTGCTGCAGAGAAAGGAAAGATGGCGGAGTCGAGCGCTTCTCGGTTCCAACCGGTGCAACCAAGGGCCTACAACCTTGGACAGCAAGAAGCGATCCGCCAGACGGATGTGGTGACAGGTATGAAGAGAATTTAAGTTTAAATTTTGTGCTTCATCCTTTTAGACTTTTGTGTAATGTCTATGTTGTAGGCTTTGTGTTAGTTTCCGGATACCCCGCTAGGGTATTGTTTGATACAGGAGCATCGCACTCCTTTCTTGCGGAGAGCTTCATCCGGAGAATAGGAGTTGAGTCTTTCTCGTCGGGAGCAGAGCTGAAAGTGCGCATGCCCAATGGGTCATCTATGACCACCGGGGCTAAAGGGCGCATTTGTTGGGAGCTAGACGGAGTTGTCTTCGCTCTGGAAGCGGCAGTGTTACCATTAGTAGAGTTCGACGTCATTTTGGGTATGGATTGGCTTGCAGAGCAGCGCGCCAGTATTGATTGCCTTTCTAAGGTGGTGACCTTAAGGAGTAAAGGGCAAACTGAAGTCAAGTTTGAGGGCCTTGGTGGAGTGGCCTGTTCCCTGATATCGGCCATGCAGTTGGTGCGGGCGGTTAACCAGGGTGGTGTAGCGCTTGTAGCGTTACTGGAGGTTCGTCTCTCCCAACTGTCTTTTGAGGAAGTGCCTGTGGTGGCAGAGTTCAAGGATGTGTTTCCGGATGAACTTCCTGGAGCGCCTCCTCGGCGGGAGATCGACTTTTCGATCGAGCTAGTGCCGGAGGCTAGACCGGTGTCGCGTCCTCCCTTTAGGATGGCACCAAAGGAGTTGGCGGAACTTAAGGTACAGTTGCAGGAACTGTTGGAGCAGGGGTATATTAGACCCAGTTCTTCACCGTGGAGCGCACCGGTGTTGTTTGTAAAGAAGAAAGACGGTAGCATGCGCCTGTGCATAGACTACCGAGAGCTTAATAAGTTGACCGTCAAGAATAAGTATCTGATCCCTCGGATAGACGACCTGTTTGACCAATTGGTGGGGTCAGTGGTATATTCGAAGTTGGACTTGAAGTCGGGATACTATCAGCTACGAATTCGGGACGAGGACATACCCAAGACTGCTTTTGGGACAAGGTATGGACACTTTGAGTTTACGGTGATGCTGTTCGGGCTGACAAACGCACCATCGGTGTTCATGGATCTGATGAATCGGGTATTCCGGGAATACTTGGATTCTTTTGTGGTTGTTTTCATTGATGACATTTTGGTGTTTTCCAAATCGCAAGTGGAGCATGAGACCCACTTGAGAATGGTTTTGCAAGTGTTGAGGGAGAATGAGTTGTATGCAAAATTCTCCAAATGCGAGTTCTGGTTGGAGAAGGTGGCATTTTTGGGCCACGTGATTAGTGGTGATGGGGTGGCAGTGGATCCAGCGAAAGTGGAGGCCATCAGGGATTGGCCGGTGTTGAGGACCGTGGCGGAAGTCCGAAGTTTTCTTAGACTAGCCGGGTATTATAGGAGATTCGTGGAGAATTTCTCGAAGATAGCTCTACCCCTCACCTCTCTCACTCGCAAAGACCATAAATTTGTGTGGACCCAAGAGTGCGGCCAAGCATTCGAGGCACTAAAGGAGAGGCTTATGATGGCTCCGATCCTGAGTTTACCGCAAGGGACCGATGGATTTCAAATTTTCAGTGACGCATCGGGATGCGGTTTGGGTTGCGTGTTAGTGCAACATGGTAAGGTGATAGCTTTTGGGTCTAGACAGCTGAAGCCTCATGAGAGGAATTACCCCGTCCACGACTTGGAGTTGGCGGCGGTAATCTTCGCGTTGAAGATATGGCGACACTATGTGTATGGCGCAAGGGTGGAAATCTTCACAGACCATAAAATCCTGAAGTATCTCTTAGATCAAAAGGACTTGAATATGCGGCAACGCAGATGGGTTGAGTTTCTTGGAGACTACGAAGTGGCGATTCAGTATACGCCGGGTAAGGCCAACGTGGTGGCGGATGCGTTGAGTAGAAAGTACTCGGGGCAAGGAAATTGGATCGAAGCTCATGATGAGCGGTTGGTTCGGGAGTGGGAGTCCCTTGGGTTGGAATGTGTTGCGAAAGGCGAGTCTAGCGTGGCTCAGTTGAACTGGATTGAAGTGCAGAGCGACTTGTCCGATCGTATTCGGGAAGCGACTCGGTTGGATGTGGAGTTTCAACCTTTTGTGTTGGAGGCCCAAACGGGCGAGAGCAGCACCTGGGAAATGATTGATGGGATTCTGAGGAAGGGCGGAAGGGTTTGTGTACCACAGTTTGGCAATCTCCGTGAGGAGTTGATGTTTGAGGCTCACTTCTCAAAGTACTCCATTCACCCGGGCAGTACAAAGATGTACTTGGATATGAAGAAATCCTTTTGGTGGCCGGGGTTGAAGCGAGATGTGGCTTTGTATGTGAGTCGTTGCCAAACATGTGCCTTGGTGAAGGCCGAATGTCAGAAACCGGGCGGGTTCCTGAAGCCCCTTCCAATTCCTGAGTGGAAATTTGAGGACATTTCCATGGACTTTGTGCATGGGTTGCCTAGATCGCAGCATGGTAATGATGCTATTTGGGTGATCGTGGATCGCCTAACCAAGGTGGCTCACTTCATCCCGAACCGAAAAGAGGACAGCGTGGAGAAGCTGGTGGAGTTGTATGTTCGCAACATTGTGCGACTGCACGGAATTCCGAAGAGCATAGTCAGTGATCGCGATGGACGGTTTACGTCCAAGGACTAGAGACTTGTTCAGAAGAGCTTGGGCACGAAGCTAAAGTTCAGTACGGCGTTTCATCCTCAAATCGATGGGCAAACGGAGAGGACGAACCGTACTATGGAGGATATGTTGAGGATGTGCGTTCTTGACTTTGGCAAGAGGTGGGAGGATCACCTCTTCATGGTAGAATTTGCGTACAACAACAGTTTTCAAGCTAGTATAAAGATGCCGCCTTACGAAGCTTTGTATGGGAGGCAGTGTCGAATGCCAATGTCTTGGGCAGAGGCGGGAGACACCAAACTTTTGGGAAAGGACGCGGTAGTTGACGCTTGTGAGATGGTACGGACCATCCAAGAGCGTATGAAGGTGGCTCAAGACAGACAAGCAAAGTATTTCAATGTTCGTCACCGGAAGTTAGAATTTGCAGTTGGTGATTGGGTTTACCTGAAGGTCAAGCCGTTCAAAGGCGTCTCGTAGATTCGCCGACTCAAGAAGTTGAGTCCAAGGTTTTTGGGGCCTTTTGAAATTGTTGAGCGGGTAGGAGAAGCAGCCTATCGGTTGGCGTTGTCCGCAGACTTGAGTGGATTACATGACGTCTTCCACGTCTCCGTGTTGAGGAAAGCCTTGGTGGAGGCTAGCGTGGTGATGGAGCCGGCATCGGTGCCGATTGACGAAGACTTGAGGACGCGAGTCCTTCCAATCACTATAGAAGATGCGGAGATTCGGCAGCTGCGGAATAAAGAGGTTAAACTTGTGAAAGTTCGTTGGGACAACTGCGGTCGTGAGGAGTTCTCTTGGGAGCGAGAACAGGCCATGCTAGAAGACTATCCAGAACTATTTTTGTCAGGTACAATTTAAGTTTTGTACCTCTTTTGTTTTTGCAATTTCGGGACGAAATTCTGTTAAGTGGGGGAGAGTTGTAACACCCCAGTTTTTGCAAGAGGTTCAGTCTGCAGCGCTGGAAATTTTTTGGGTTCTGGAAGGAGGCACACGGCCTGCGACACGGGCGTGTCGCAGGGCGTGTCAAGGCCGTGTCGACACTCGGCCCAAGTGTCGACACTTTGTGCTCGACAGAGTGTCGAGAGTGGGGCACACGGCCTGCGACACGGGCGTGTCGCAGGGCGTGTCGAGGCCGTGTCGACACTCGGCCCAAGTGTCGACACTTTATGCTCGACAGAGTGTCGAGAGTGGGGCACACGGCCTGCGACACGGGCGTGTCGCAGGGCGTGTCGAGGCCGTGTCGACACTTGGCCCAAGTGTCGACACTTTGTGCTCGATAGAGTGTCGAGACCGGGGCACACGGCCTGTGACACGGGCGTGTCACAGGGCGTGTCCCGCTTGGTCGACGATCTTCGCTCGACGTTTTTCCGCGGTGTCGACACAAAGCCTGTCGACGGGGGTCGAGACTTGGCACACGGCTTGGGACACGGGCATGTCCCAGGCCGTGTCACCTCTCGGGTTGGTGTTGGGGCCGTGTCGTTGGAGACACACGGCAGGACACACGGCCGTGTCGCTGCACACGGGCGTGTCGAATTGAACACGGGCGTGTCGAATGCCCGTGTCTGATTCCAGGCGCGTCGATTTGAGACGGCGAATGAGGCACACGGCCCTGGACACGGGCGTGTGCCAGGCCGTGTTCGGCCCAGGTCTTTTATTTTTCCAGGCGAATCGCAGCCAGTCTTTTTCTGGTTTTGGGATCTAACGGTTCAGGCCATCTCCTGGGGAGTTAAGACCGATTTCAGGGTTGGAAACCCTCATTTTGTTTTCCAAGTTTCTCTTTCTAAGATCTTGAGAAAACCTAGAGCAAGGAGGAAGAAGAAGGTCTTGGACTGTAGGAAGGGTTTCGGTGCTCCAAATCGCGAGCCGAGTCCGGATCCGTGAAGCTTAGACCGTTGCGGAGATTTCCATCCGGCTATTTTGCCATGGCAAGAAAGAGGAGTCGGAAGGTAACGACATCTCTCCTCTTGGTCTTTAGGATGCACGAATTAGCATCATCTAGTTTTCTTTTCTCTAATTTTTGGGCACCAAACCCTCAAATGAGAGGGGTTTTGGCTTGCCAAGTTTCAAGAGGAACTTCCGGGTCGATTGAGTCCGTCCCCGGCATATCTTTGCATTAGAGATCTGCTTCGCTAGTGGATTAGGCATGGTGGGTGAAGCCGTGGTCGCGACCGTTAGTCCGGCCCGGTGATGTTGCATACGAACTTAGGGATTCGTAGAGATTTTTCCGTTGCGGCAAGATGCCGTTTGTGTTGTGATGGTGATTGTCCCGTTTGCTTGAAAAGGGTACATGTAGTCGAACCCGGACAAGGTTAGCTCCTCGTGGCGGTAGATGGTTTCCTTGAGGGACAAGGTTAGCTCCGTATGAGAATGGAGATGGTTTCCTTGGTGGACAAGGTTAGCTCCGCACGAGTTGGAGATGTTTTCATTGGTGCGCGGGAACGCTGCGGTACAAAGAGGGATTGCGATGTGTTTAGTCTTGGTTGTGTTGTGCCAAGGCGTGGCTATGTCTCCGTGGTCGGCTGGCTATCCCGTGACATGTGCGTCATGCGTGGAGAGTGTCCCGGCGAGACTAGTCCCCTTCGGTGAGACGGACGAGAATGCCAAGCTTGGGGCAAGCCCGGGCAATGAGGCCATGAGCGGGTGGGGTCCAGCAAGGTTTCTTAGAATCGGTCGGTCTGTGTTTGTTGGAATCCTGACATGAGGCGTCAGAGCTTGCAGGCAAGCCCGGGGCTAAGCCCACGAGCGGGTGGGGCCTTGGCAAGAATTCCTTGTGGCGGCCTGTGCGCCGTTTAAGGGAGAGGTGACTCCCTTAGTGTTTGCGGCTTTATGCCATTTGGGGAAATGTGAGTACCCATGTGATTTGATGTTGTGCTAGATGCATACGCTGTAGGGTACCTTGGGTGAAGCCCGGGTGTTGCATTCATGTTGCATAGTAGGCCCTTTCTTTATATGTTCAACCAGTAGAGAACATGTTTGTTGATTGAGACATCCAAGCCTGTTTTAATGCTTTTCTATTTATAGAAATTTATATTGCATATGAAGTGCTGACTTGCAGGTTGGAGGGTTCCCCGGGGTCCGTTAGGGGCGGCCGGGAGGAGATGTGTTGTTACACAGTTTGAGGTCAGCCTTTGCTGACTCACGTTACTAATATTTTTACAGGGCAAGGATCGCAGGCAGGAGCTAGCACGCCGGCCAAAAAGGCCTAAGCCCATGAAGTGTTCTCTCTTTTGTAGCTCTACTTTTGATTGATGTATGTTTGAGACTATTTTGTCCGGCTTGCATGCCGAGGTAGATTAGGAGTGCTGAGCACATTCATGTTTGATGGACTGTTCACTTTTGGACATTTGTTGTAAGGCCTTAAGGCCATTTGTTTACTCTTTTGGTTAGTGGATAACTTCTAGTTGTGCTTGGTTTTCCGCTGTGTTGTGCAAGTGTTTTGAGTTTGGGTAGCTATATCAACTTTTAATACTAAAGCTGTGGCGTTCGTATGTTGTAGGGCCCCGGCCGGACCCATATTATACGTCCATTACAGGGGAGGTGTTACATGCGCTACAGAAAAATACCCAGAAAATACCATGGTTTTGGATAATCGTTGGATATCACCAGGCGACAGTGGATATCGCTGACGATAGCTCTTGGTGAGCTGAGGTCTGTCTCTAGGATACCTGGGGACCTCATTTCTTTGTGATTGGATAGTGAGTGAATAAATTGTTCTACTATATTGGATAGCGAGAGCTTAAATTGTTCTACTAGGTTGGATAGCGAGAGCTTAAATTGTTCTGTTATATTGGATAGCGAGAGCTTAAATTATTTTGCTATATTGGATAGGGAGAGCTTAAATTGTTCTGTTATATGTGTGCGTGGGAGCTTAAATTGTTCCACGTTTTGGAAGCGAGAGCTTAAATTGTTCTGCTTGGGGAATGGGGGATGCTTACCTGTGTCTGTCTATAGGGATATAAAGGCTTTGCTTTTGGTGATGACATGACGATTTGAGCAACGGGATCAGCATGGAGTGAGCCATCAGCCTAAGTGACATAGTCGATGCATAAGAGGGACTAATGATCATGTTTACTGTCAGTCTCGGACTTTTGGACGGTGGTGGGGCTAGGATTTCCAGTACACCGATAAGGTGCCCTGAGTGCACGGAATATTTGACAGCTGATGCAAATGTTTGTGATATATTGAATGGTGCTTAACTTGTACCTTCGTAGGATATATCTATGCTATGATTGAATGGAAGGAATACCGCTATCCCAGGAATGAGGTAGGGTCGTTATAATTTGGTCAGCTAAAGTTGTCGTTGCCTTGTTTTCCACCTTGCTGGTGGATTGTCCATGTTCAGGTGTTGGAGAGCTAAGCGGGAAATAGTGGGTTGTAGCCCTTTGATTCTATGCCGGCCCTCGAAGGCTAAGCGAAGATGTTTTTATTACTTTCATATGTGGCCGGCCTGCGTGCCGATGATTGCAAGCCACCTCTTGAAGGAAAATAATTGTAAGGACTTAAGCCGCAACTTTTTAGTGTCTTTTATACACATTCATATGTGGTTTTTATATTAGTGGACATTTGTATTACTTGAGTAATCTCTAGGGCATTGTTTCAATGCAAGATGAGAGCTTGGGACATAGTAGGGACTCATGTACTCAAGATGATAGGGAACATTGAGAACCTCGAGAGACTGGGCTTTCCCTTGGGCCAAGAGTTGGCCGCTAATTTAATCCTACAATCATTGTCAGACAATTATGAACATTTTATCTTGAAATACAACATGAATGAGATTGTCAAGACACTGCTCGAGCAACTAGGTATGTTCAGAACTGTAGAGAAAAACATGAAGAAAGTCAAGTATGCTAGCCCTATATTGATGGTGCATAAAGGCAAGGGCAAAGCCAAAGGATCCAAGAATACTAAGGTAAGACCTAAGTAATATCTTGATCCCAAGTCTTCAGCAATAAAGAAAAAAGGTTTCCCTAAGGAAGGGAAGTGTCATCATTGTAGCAAGGCAGGGTACTGGAGGAGGAATTGTCCTCTTTATCTTGAAGATCTAAAGAATAAGAAGGGAAGTATGACTTCCACATCAGCTATATTCGTTTTAGAAGAAACATTTCTACTCCATCTTGGGTATTAGATACGGGATGTGGTTCTCACATTTATACAAATATGAAGGAACTGAGAAGGAGAAGATTGATGAGTAAAGGAGATTTGGACATATGCATTGGAAATGAAATAAGAGTTGTTGCAGTTACCGTAGGTGTTTACCAATTTTTTTATCCACTGGACTTGTAATATAATTAGATACCTGTTATTTTGTTCCCTCCAAAATTAGAAATATTATATTTGTTTCATGTCTTGACATGAAATGATTTTCTTTCATTTTTAAGAACAATTGTTATTCTATATTTATAAATGATGACTGTTATGATGTAGCCCAATTATTTAATGGTTTATATGTTTAAAACTTAGACTATCCGATTTATAACGTATAAAATACTAAAAGAATAAAGACAAATGACCCATATCTCACATACCATTGACATTGTCGTTTGGGTCATATAAACGAGAAACACATATCCAAGCTCCATAAAGATGGACTACTTGACTCATTTGATTATGAATAATTTAAGAAATTTGAATCTTGTTTATTCTGGAAGATGACTAAAACGCCTTTTACTAGTCATATTGTGAGGGTTGATGATCTTTTGTGTGTAATACATACTGATGTATGCAGTACCATGAGTTCTATGTCTAAAGGTGAGTTCCACTACTTAATTAAATTTGTTGAAGATTTCAGTAGATATCAGTGTATGTATCTTATGAAGAAAAAAATCTGAAACCAAATCAAATAAACGTTATCTAGTGGGGTATCCTAAAGAAATTAAAGAATACTATTTTTATAATCAGTCTGTGGGTAAATTGTTTGTTGCAAGAACTGTTGTATTTCTAGAGAAAGAGTTCTTATCTAGAAAGACTATAAAGATAAAACTAGAAAAAGTTCAAGAAGCAAAAACTAGAAATGAACTGGAATTAGAACCTAAGCAAGGACTATAAGTTGTTGTAGCTAGAGGGCCTGCTCAAAAAACACACGTCCTGCGTAGATCTGGTAGACCTAAATTTGAGCCTGAGAGATGAATTCCATATGTTTCAAATAGGTAATGTGTTATTTATGGATCATTATGATGAGACTGCAACCTAACAAGAGGCTATCAACGGACCGAACTCCGAAATTGGCCTGAGGCCATGAAATCTAAAATGGACTTCATATATGCAAGCTAAGTTTGAACCTTGTTGGAACCACTAGAAGAGGTACGACATATAGGGTGCAAGTTTGTCTTCAAGAAGAAGACCGACATAGATGAGAATGTACAAATATTCAAAGGGCGATTAGTAGCTAAAGATTTCATGCAAATTCATGGTGTTGATAACGATGAGACTTTTTCTCCAGTTGTTATGGTAAAGTTTATTAGAATTATGATTGTTATTGTTGTGTATTATGACTACAAGATCAAGTAAATGGATGTCAAAACAGCTTTGCTTAATGGAAACCTCCTTGAGAAAGTGTACATAACACAACCTGAGGGTTTTGTATCTCTAGTTGAAGTCACTAAAATATGCAGGCTATAGAGATCCATTTATGAATTGAAACAAGCTTCTCGAAGTTGAAATATACGTTTCGATGAGAAAATCAAAGAGTTGTGTTTCATCAAAAATGAAGATAAGTCGTGTGTTAACAAAAGGATTAGTGGGAGCATCGTTGTATTCTTGATATTTTATGTAAATGACATACTATTAATTGGGAATGACATTCTGACACTACATGTTATTAAGAATAGTCTAGGAGACTACTTTTCAATGAAAGACTTGGGTGAAGCAGCTTATATACTTGGTATTAAAATCTATAGAGATAGATCGAATAAGTTGCTTAGTTTGACCCAGAGTACGTACATTGAGAAGTTGTTGAAGCGGTTCAACATGCTTTAGTCCAAGAAGGGATTCTTGTCCATGTCTCATGGTGTGAGTATCTCTAAGGACCAATATACTAAATCTTTGGAAGATAAGGAGCACATGAAGTTGATTCCATATGTTTCGGGAATTGGATCAATCATGTATGTAATATTATGTACTCGACCTGATGTCACATATGCTTTGAACATGACTAGCAGGTATCAGTATGATCCTAATGATGATCACTGAACAACAATCAAGAATATCCTTAAGTACTTGAGAAAGACTAAGGATGTATTCTTGGTGTTTGGTGGAGAAGAAAAGCTCGTTGTAAAAGTTTACACAGATGCTAACTTCAAAACGGATAGGGATGACTCAAAGTCTAAGTCAGGTTTTGTGTTTTGCCTGAATGGAGGAGTTGTGAGCTGGAATAGTTCTAAGAAGGAGACAGTTGTCAATGCTACGACAAAGGCCGAGTATATTGTTGTTGCAAATGCAACAAAGGAGGCTATATATATTAGGAAATTCATTGACGAGCTTAATGTAGTTCCTAGCATTGTTGATTTGGTAATTCTTTGTTGTGACAACAACGGTGCCACTACACATGCCAAGGAACCTAGATCTCATCAGTGCTCCAAGTACATACTTTGATGGTTCCATATTATTCGAGAGATTGTCGATTAAGAAGATGTGAACCTATGCAGAGTATCGGCTGAAGAAATTATAGTGGATCCACTAGCGATATCATCGTGTTAACAAAATGATATCATCGTGTTGACAAGATGATGTCACTGTGTTGATAAGATGATATCATCGTGTTGACAGGATGATATCGTCATGTTAACAAGATGATATAGTCTTGCTGACAAGATGATATCGTCATGTTGACAAGGTGATAATGTCGTGTTGACAAGATGATATCGTCATGTTGAGAAGACATAACTTTGTGTCGTGTTGACAAGATGATATCATCATGTTGATAAGACGATATTTTGAATAGCGTCGCATCAACACGATGACATTTTGTGTTTACTATGATGATGTCTTGGGTCGGGGATAGCGGAGGCATGCGGTTGTCTAATATTCTTGGGATAAATAGACATTTTTTAGGTCTTGTATAGACATGAGACAAGAAGCTTTTTGTTGAGAGACGGAAAAAAGATTTTCTCGAAACCTAGAACCCATCGCTCTCCTTCTGCAATTCCCATCTCCAGCTGTCGCCGTCGTCGTTGTTTCCTGGAACGAATCTAGCAATTCATGGAGACATTGTGGGCATTCCTTCTCTAGCCCAGATCTTGTTGGACAAGACCATAGAGTTCTCCACCGTTCGTGTGGATTACTGCAGAGTCGCAGATTCAATTCTGCATTAACTCAAGAAGTCGTCGGTGTGAATTCCCCCACAAAACAGTGAAGGGGCGCTTGGATTGGGAATTCATTTTTTCAGTAAAGCCCTTTGGAGCAACCTAATCGACTTTATCACGATCCCGCTCAGCTAACTTTGCAATGTGTTGGTGTGTTTTACTTTTGATTCATGGTTGTCTCAAGATCCTATTATTATTAAGGGTTTTCTAATAACAATTTCGCTAAGCACATATGATGTTTAACCGCTTAAAGAAAACCCAACATTATTGATTTCTCATTTCAAACACAATGTAATAATATTGATAACCCTCTAAAAGGGTAGCCTCACACATATGAGATAATATTTTATAACATTGATTCTCTTTACGAATCACGTTATCACATATTAAGGATAATATTTCAAGATGTTGACTCAATCCACCAGTCATGTCATTACACATCGTTACGAGAAATTTATCACAATTTAACATCATTAGTCATGAATAGTAATTCATTGCCGCCATTGACATAGTGTGTTATTACCAAATCATTAATCTTAAGTATGAATTTATGAGCTCTCTTGCACCCAACGGGATTACACCACCAAATGCAGGGGTAACACAATTAACTGTAAAGCTTATGCCCCATTTTGACATGTAAAAGTTAATTTAACATGGCATTTGCATAATCAAATGATTCCAACCACTAGGTCGCCAAAGATTTGGCACCATCTACATGTTGAAATTTGTGAAGTGGAAGTGGGTGACGGGACCGGCCGCGCGGCCTGTGGCGGACAGCTTTGGCGGACTGGGCGGACTGGGCGGACTGCGGTTTGCGGCCTGGTGAAAAGTCTGGTGGAAGCCGGCTGTGTTGAGCGGGTTGTTGCATGGAGTCCGCGGTTTGGTGCGGCCTGGTATCTGCGGATAGAAAGGCTTGCGGACTGGTGCATTGCTCAGTGGCCGCGGGTGCAAGCTTGTGCTGAAAGGCGGGTTGGTTCGAGTTCGCGGGAAGCCTTGCGGACTGGCGTGTCCGCGGTTTTGGCTGATGCGGACTGGGCCTAGAGCTTGACTGAGGCCTTGTCAAGTTCTTGTGTTACAGCAGGTCTTGCTGTGGAGACCGGTTGGCGGACTGGTGTTTGGAGTCCGGCATGGAGCTACTGCGTTGGACAAGTGCGAGGTGCTCGCGGACTGCTTTCGGTCTGTGCTAGGGTGTTTGGCGGACGAGAAATTGTGTCCGCCATGCTCGCATTATTCCTTGATGGTTTTGGGCTTGGTCACACCTTGTGCCAAGTTCATGGTGTCCGCCGTATCCGCCGAGTCCGCTGTGACCGGGCGGTCTGTTGCTGGCTGCCTTTGGTCGTGGACGTGTGGCGGATTGAGGTGTGGGTCTTGCGGACTGCCTCGGGTTGGTGCGGACAGCCATTAAAGGGGGTTGCTGTCCTGCAGAGGTTGGTGCTTTGCGGGCTGATGCCTTGTCCGCTTAGCACAGGCGGACTGGAGAGGGTTCGTCAACGGTTGTCTTGCTCCTGGCGGTTTTCCTTTGTGACCGGCTAAGTCCTCGCGGACTGAGCGGACGGTGGTTTGTATTCGCGCGGACTGGGGCGGTGTCGCTATCTCTTGGGCGGTGACCACACTCCTCACCTGGCCTATAAATAGGACCCCCCTGGCACATCTACAGTAACCTAAGTAACGTGAGTGAACAGTAAATTGGGTTGGGCGAGTGCTGCGGTCTGTGTTTTCCAGTCCGCGCGGATTGTTTCAGGCTGACGGTTTGCTGTATGCAGGTCGCGCGGATAACTTCAAGGAGCCAGGAGCTTGGCTTTGACTTCGGTCAGTGCTTGGAAGTGTGCGGTCTCTGCGGACTCAGCATGAGGTCGCTCTGCGGCTTGTCAGTTTGTTTCAACTTTCCCAGCTTCAATAACCTGTCCGCCGGCTTCAGGCGGGTAGGGGAGTTCCTCTGTTCGGGTTCAGCAGGAGGCGAATAACGGTGTGTCCGCGCGGCCTCGCGGTCTCGGCGGACTCCGTGGTATTCGGCGGATTGCAGCATAGCTTGGGCGAGCTCAGCGGTCTCGGCGGTCTCGGCGACCTCGCGGTCTCGGCGGACTGGAGTGCTGTCCGCCCGGCTTGTTTTTTGGTTCTTTCTGTTTTCAGCTGTAATACTAGCGAAATCATGTCTCGCTATGTATGCCTCGGATTGTAAAGAAGTGAATGCATAATAAGACCTTCTTGTGCTTCCATTGTGTTGTTGGGTGAAACCTCTAGTCCTTGGGTTTTCCGCAGGTTCAGCGTGCGAACTGGATAGTCTCGAAGATATTAATTTGGTGTTTGGGCTATCTTGCTGACCACGTTGAGAAAGTTTAACATGGTATCAGAGCCAGGTTGCTGAGGTTTCGGAGGTTCAGTTGCGTGAGCGGAAGTCAACCAGTGTTGTTACTCAGTGATTGAGTGGTGCTCAACCTGTGTTGTTGCTCGGAAGCTGCTGAAGGGTACCAACAGGTGGTTGCAATGGAAGGAAGCGTAGCAAGAGGTCTGGGCATTGAACTCTTAACGCCGACTAACTACAAGAAGTGGAAGTCGTGCATGAAGAGTTATCTTCTTGGCGAGGAGCTGTGGGAAGTCGTCGGTGGAGACGATAGACAGGAAGTTACTGCTGCTTTCGGTACTGCGGAGCAGGTGAGGCTCTGGAGAAGAACTAATGCTAAGGCGGAGTTTATTCTAAAGAGAGCTGTCTCTCCGGAACTGTTTGATCACATCATTGGATGTGAGTCGGCTGCTGATATTTGGACAACCATTGATGAGTTGTTCAATAGGAAGAATGTGGCGCGACTGCAGTTCTTGGAGAATGAGTTGGCCAGGGCAACTCAGGGAGACCTTTCCATCTCCAAATACTTCTTAAAGATGAAGAGCTTGTGTGCTGAGCTGTCGGCACTGGATCCTGATGAGCCTATCTCTGAGGCAAAGATGAAAAGGCACATTATCCGCGGCCTGCGGAAGGAGTATGTGGCCTTTGTCACATCTGTTCAGGGGTGGGCTACTCAGCCATCTATGCTGGAGCTGGAGAATCTGCTTGCCTCGCAGGAGAGCTTAGCAAGGCAGATGGCTGGAGTGAACCTGAATCAGGAAGGCAGCGAGGCTCTCTTCTCAGGCAAGAAGAAGGGATGGGAAGGGAAGAAGAAGAAGAAGGTGCAGGCCGCTGCTGAGAAGGAGACTTCAACTTCGTATCCGCCGGAGAGGAGCAATGCTCCTAAGGACTGGAAGAAGAATCTGAAGTGCTACCGGTGTCATCAGCGAGGGCACTTCAAGCGGGACTGCAAGGTCAAACTGCAGCCTGGGCATGCTGCGGGAAAGGAGGAAGCTTGCTCGCGAAGTGAAGAAGCAGAATGGGGAGGAGCTTTCATGACGGGCACTTGTGTCTGGGCCTTATCTGCTGAGGACTTCAACAGCGAGTGGATTGTCGACTCCGGGTGTGGTCATCACCTCACCGGAGACAAGTCGAAGTTCACCTCCATGCAGGCTTACTCAGGTAATGAAACTATTATCACTGCTGATAATACTGTTTATGCAATAGAGAAGGAGGGGGTCGTGTCTTTGGGTAGTGATCAGGGGCCACTCACGTTAAGGAGTGTGTATCACGTACCGGGCATGAAGAAGAACCTCTTCTCGGTGACCAACACGGTGGACGCTGGGTATCACGTTCTGTTTGGGCCAACAGACGTGAGGTTCCTTCGCAACGTATCAGCGGTGAAGGCTGATGTTGCTCATGTTGGGAGGAGGGTGAAGAACTTGTTCGTTCTTTCCACCAGTGCCTATGTTGATAGGATGAGGGCCAATGATAGTGCTGCTATCTGGCATGAAAGGCTGGGGCATGTTGGCATGGACAAGCTGAAGCCGATGGCTAGTAGAAGTCTGGTGAGGGGGTTGCCGATGTTGTCCTCCTTTGGTGATGGGCATGTTTGTGCGGGCTGTCAATATGGTAAGGCACATCGCCTTCCATTTGATAAATCACAAACAAGGAGCAAGAAACCATTGGAGTGTATTCATGGCGACCTGATGGGACCGACGGTTACTGCTAGCCTTGGTGGAAGCAGATACATGCTTGTCTTGGTTGATGACTACTCAAGGTATACTTGGGTGTACTTCTTAAAGGAGAAGTCGGAAGCCTTCCATTTGTTCGTGGAGTTCAAGGAGTTGGTAGAAGGCCGGCTTGGCTTGCGGATTAAGAAGTTTAGAACTGATAACGGGGGTGAATTTGTTTCCTCCGAGTTTTCTAACTTCTGCAGGAAGCACGAGATCCAACGGGAGCTTACTTGTTCTCACACTCCACAACAAAATGGGGTAGCGGAGCGGAAGATCCGTCATTTGACGGAAACCTGCAAATGCTGGCTTCATGCGAAAGATATCCCAAGGTCCTTTTGGGCGGAGGGAATGTCTTGTGCTGCTTATGTCATCAACCGGATGCCACTCAACCCTATCAACATGAAGACTCCTGTTGAGCTGTTGCTGAAGGAGAAGCCGAGTGTGGGACACCTTAGGGTGTTCGGTTCAACTTGCTACGTGCATGTCCCGGATGCTTCACGGACAAAGCTAGATGCGAAGGCAAGGAAACTTGTCTTTGTTGGCTACGATGAGCGGAAGAAGGGATGGAAATGCATGGACCCTTTGACGAAGAAGTTCGTGGTGTCAAGAGACGTTGTCTTTGACGAGCTGACGTCATATGGAGGTGGCTCGGTGGAGCTAACCGGAAGTAGCAAGGTTGATGAAGCACCGGTGGTGGCTGCTGAAGGCTTGGAAGAGGAGCTTGCTGTTTCACCAGCAGCTCCTGTTGCTTCGAACTCCGAGGCTGAGCCTTCTGGCTCAGGAAGCAGGGGGAGCACTGCTCAATGCTTTCCCCAGGTAGGAGTGGAGCCTGAAGAAGAAACGGAAGCCGTGAGCAAGGAGCCTTGTCTTCGGAGATCGAAGAGGGTGGTTAAGCCACCGGCTCGGTACTGTGAAGGGAATGCAGTGAGCTTTGTCTCCTGCTTCTTTGCAGGTCCTCTGGATGAGCGAGAGCCTGCAAACTTCAATGAAGCCACTGGAGTGAAGGAGTGGGAAGATGCCATGAAGGAAGAGATTGATGCTCTGAAGAAGAATGAAACCTGGGACCTTGTGCCCAAGGTTGATGGCATTACTCCGGTAACTTGCAAGTGGGTGTATAAGTTAAAGAAGAAGGCTGATGGGAGCATTGATCGGTTCAAGGCTCGCCTGGTCGCTAGAGGATTCTCACAGCAGTATGGAGAAGACTATGAGGAGACATTCAGTCCAGTTGCGAAGATGACATCTGTAAGAGTGGTGATCGCCTTGGCTGCTAGCAAGGGATGGAGGTTGTGGCAACTCGATGTGAAGAATGCCTTTCTTTACGGAGAGATTGACAAGGACATCTTCATGTATCAGCCGCTTGGTTTTGTCTCTGAAAAGCATCCGGACTATGTCTGCAAACTCAGGAAGGCTCTCTACGGGTTGAAGCAAGCTCCAAGAGCGTGGTATGGGAAGATTGCAGAGTACCTGCAATTCTGTGGATACTTTGCTTCTAACTCGGATTCTAGCTTGTTCGTCAAGAAGAAGGGAGAGCTAAGAGTCTTGGTCCTACTGTATGTGGATGACATGATCATCACAGGGAATTCGGAGGAGGAAGTAGCAAGGCTCAGGGCTGAGCTTGCTATACGCTTCGAGATGAAGGACTTGGGAGAGTTGCATCACTTTCTCGGTCTGGAAGTGGAGAGGAAGGAGTGCGGGATTCTCAATAGCCAGAAGGGATATGCTGATCGTATTGTGAAGCGGTTTGGCATAAGCGAAGGGAAGAAGTGATCTACTCCACTGGAACCTGGGCTGAAGCTTCGACGAGATGAGGGAAGGGTTCTTAATGATCCCTTGGTGTTCAGGGCTCTGGTTGGGAGCTTGATCTATCTGACGATTACAAGGCCGGATATAGCTTATGCTGTTGGCCGAGTAAGTCGGTATATGGTTGAACCAAGGAAATCTCATCTGGTGGCGGCAAAGGGAATTCTGAAGTATGTCAAGGTGACTTCTGAGATGGGACTCCTCTATGGAAGGGATGCAGAGTTTGCGTTGCTCGGGTACACGGATGCTGACTATGACGGTGATTCGGATGATCGGAGGTCTACTTCAGGTTATGTGTTCACTTGCGGTTCAGCTAGCATCTCGTGGTGTAGCAAGAAGCAGGACTCGGTGTCGGTTTCAACCACGGAGGCGGAGTATAAGGCTTCGGCCTTGGCTGCTCGGGAAGCCGTTTGGTTGAGGAGACTTATAGAGGATGTCCATGAAGAAGTGCAAGGGCCTACTTTACTCCGGGGTGACAATGAGAGTGCTCTCAAACTGGTTAACAATCCAGTGTGTCACGCCAGGATCAAGCATATAGAGATTGATCACCATTTCATCAGGGAGAAGGTGTTGGAAGGATCTCTGCTGGTCGGGCATGTTCGGAGTGAAGATAATCTTGCTGACATCTTCACGAAGCCGCTGTCGAAGGGGCCCTTTGAACGCTTGCGCAGCTTGCTGGGCTTGGTCACCACTTCTCACGTCAAGGGGGAGTGTTGAAATTTGTGAAGTGGAAGTGGGTGACGGGACCGGCCGCGCGGCCTGTGGCGGACAGCTTTGGCGGACTGGGCGGACTGGGCGGACTGCGATTTGCGGCCTGGTGAAAAGTCTGGTGGAAGCCGGCTGTGTTGAGTGGGTTGTTGCATGGAGTCCGCGGTTTGGTGCGGCCTGGTATCTGCGGATAGAAAGGCTTGCGGACTGGTGCATTGCTCAGTGGCCGCGGGTGCAAGCTTGTGCTGAAAGGCGGGTTGGTTCGAGTTCGCGGGAAGCCTTGCGGACTGGCGTGTCCGCGGTTTTGGCTGTTGCGGACTGGGCCTATAGCTTGACTGAGGCCTTGTCAAGTTCTGGTGTTACAGCAGGTCTTGCTGTGGAAACCGGTTGGCGGACTGGTGTTTGCAGTCTGGCATGGAGCTACTGCGTTGGACAAGTGTGAGGTGCTCGCGGACTGGTTGCGGTCTGTGCTAGGGTGTTTGGCGGACGAGAAATTGTGTCCGCCATGCTCGCATTATTCCTTGATGGTTTTGGGCTTGGTCACACCTTGTGCCAAGTTCATGGTGTCCGCCGTATCCGCCGAGTCCGCTGTGACCGGGCGGTCTGTTGCTGGCTGCCTTTGGTCGTGGACGTGTGGCGGATTGAGGTGTGGGTCTTGCGGACTGCCTCGAGTTGGTGCGGACAGCCATTGAAGGGGGTTGCTGTCCTGCAGAGGTTGGTGCTTTGCGGGCTGATGCCTTGTCCGCTTAGCACAGGCGAACTGGAGTGGGTTCGTCAACGGTTGCCTTGCTCCTGCCGGTTTTCCTTGGTGACCGGCTAAGTCCTCGCGGACTGAGCGGACGGTGGTTTGTATTCGCACGGACTGGGGCGGTGTCGCTATCTCTTGGGCGGTGACCACACTCCTCACCTGGCCTATAAATAGGACCCCCCTGGCACATCTACAGTAACCTAAGTAACGTGAGTGAACAGTAAATTGGGTTGGGCGAGTGTTGCGGTCTGTGTTTTCCAGTCCGCGCGGATTGTTTCAGGCTGACGGTTTGCTGTGTGCAGCTCGCGCGGATAACTTCAAGGAGCCAGGAGCTTGGCTTTGACTTCGGTCAGTGCTTGGAAGTGTGCGGTCTCTGCGGACTCAGCAGGAGGTCGCTCTGCGGCTTGTCAGTTTGTTTGAACTTTCCCAGCTTCAATAACCTGTCCGCCGGCTTCAGGCGGGTAGGGGAGTTCCTCTGTTCGGGTTCAGCAGGAGGCGAATAACGGTGTGTCCGCGCGGCCTCGCGGTCTCGGCGTACTCCGTGGTATTCGACGGATTGCAGCATAGCTTGGGCGAGCTCAGCGGTCTCGGCGGTCTCGGCGACCTCGCGGTCTCGGCGGACTGGAGTGCTGTCCGCCCGGCTTGTTTTTTGGTTCTTTCTGTTTACAGCTGTAATACTAGCGAAATCATGTCTCGCTATGTATGCCTCGGATTGTAAAGAAGTGAATGCATAATAAGACCTTCTTGTGCTTCCATTGTGTTGTTGGGCGAAACCTCTAGTCTTTGGGTTTTCCGCAGGTTCAGCGTGCGAACTGGATAGTTTCGAAGATATTAATTTGATGTTTGGGCTATCTTGCTGAGCACGTTGAGAAAGTTTAACACTACATTCATCCACTACAATACATCGTGAATCGCTGCAAAAAATGTCACATCTTAAAGGACAGAAATTTTCATCCTACTAGTCATTTCTACATAAGGGTAGCCACAAAGGCACTTACGAAATACTAAAGTGGTCCACACTTAAGCTATGGAAACACCCAAATCATAGCAGCAATTTGTCTGAAGTTCGTATTCTTTTATAACCACTAAATCCATTTTCTAAAAAAAAGCTCTACTTGAAAGAATAAAGACCAACAAGTACTTCAGTCACTCATTATTAAAGCTTAGACATGCCAAACACATGGTTTATTGAACGTAAATAGGGAAAATCACTAAGCATGAAACATTCAAGTTCTCAATTGTGTACAAAACATAAAGATTTGGGTCATTCCTAAGTAGATTTTCTACTTAAATTTAGTCATTTAGGCTCTTGCACTAAATGTGCTCAGCATCGGTTAAAAAAGGTTCATCCTGAAACCTAAAACTATCAGATCGTGAAACTTAAGTCTGATACCGATTGTAACATCTCTGGCCTACAGATAGTTCATAGCATGGGTCTGACCAAGATCCCACAACATATAATATTCACAAACCTAAAATTCTAGTAAAAGGCAATAGAAAAAACTAAATAAAACCTCAGAGTTCATATTTAAAAATATAGCGAAAGATCCAAATAAAAGTCTCACAAAATGAATGTCCAATAATATAAAAACTAGGAATGTAAAACAATTCATTATCCTAAAGGTCATACATGGCTTTCAAATAAAGGTTAGAGCTGTCACTTAAAACAGAAAACCGAAAACCGAATCGGAACCGAACCGGAACCGCAAAGAACCAGACCGAACTGTTTGCAAATTATTCGGTTCTGGTTTGAATTTTGGAACCGTGAACAACTTTGGTTCGAGTGTGGTTCTTAAATTTTATTATCTGGAGCAGAACCGGAACCGCAACATACAAGTCTCAAACGGTTTTAAGATTTTTGGACCCGATCCGAACCGGACCGAAATAGAACTGAACCGCAAACTGTTTATTATTATTAATTTTATTATAATATTGTTATAATTTTATAATCTATCTATAATATTTATACTTACTATCAGCGGTAAAACTGGTACAATTTGGACCAAAACCGTAATCGCATCAAAATGGGTCGGTTTTGGACTGAACAAAACCACACCAAAACTGTGTGGTATGGTTTGACATTGGTGCAGTTTGAAGGCGGTTTTTACAGTACAATTTTGATTTTTATACAGTTATATAATGTATTTTCAATTTTACTTACATATTTTTCTGAAATATTTTATTTTAAAAATATAGAAGGTATACAATTACTATTAAATAGTAATCATGAAAGACACAACTAATTGTACCCGATTATTACGGTTGCGCAAGCTGGCGAGATGCGCGCAAGCCGACTAGATGTTGTGGCAAGTCTTTACACGTAGGAAGACAACAGATACTAGCCCACAGATCGTGGAAGAGACCGACGAGTAGTCCGCAACTTAAATATTTTTATTTTGTTGTTGTTTTGAGTTTTACTATTTTTAGACCGCTGTTATTTCACTCCGTCAAGTTTGTTTTTGTGTTAGTTGGAACTCATTTGAACCGGACCGAACCACATAGAAGCATGTCGACGAGACGCGCACAAGCCAACTAGACGTCGTAGCAAATATACACGCGTAGGAAGGCGACATATACTACTAGCTCACTGATCGTTGAAGAGACCGTCGAGTAGTGTGCAACTTAATTATTTTTATTTTGAAGATGTTTTGAGTTTTTTGCAGACTGCTTTTATTTCATTCTGTCAAATTTATTTTAGTTTTACTTGGAACCGATTGGAACCGGACCGAACCGCATAGAACCGGACTAAACCGTTAGTGATTGGTTTGGTTTGATTCTTGTTAAACCGTAACCGGAACCGTTGACATGACGGTTCCAAAAATTATGATGGAACCGGAACCAGAACCGGAACCGGTCAAACCAAATAAGGTTTTGGCTCTAACTTGAAGAATCGTTACCTTAACGGTTCGGTTCATGGTTTTAGTAGAAGCAGAACCGAACCGGAACCGTGACAGCTCTAATAAAGGTACTCAAAAGAGGCAGAAACTCCACCGTCACAGCACGACTTGGGCTCCAGCCAATCAAGCTCTACTACGAGCTACCCTACCGGAAACCAAGAACACACATGTGGAAGTGACAAAAAGAATGTTTTAGGGAAACACAGCCTACAACTGCACTATTTGAAGTGGCAAAGTACTGGTTTGGAAAAACACAACCTACAATTATCATATTAGAAGTGACTGAGAACTTGTTTGGGAAACCACAACCTACAACTGTTGTATTAGAAGTGGCAGAGAACGTGTTTGGGGAAACACAACCTACAACTGCTCAAATAGAAGTGGCATGGGACAGGTTTGGGGAAACACAACCTACAACTTCCCTAATAGAATTGATAGAGAACTAGTTTGTCATGTGTGTTCGAACGTATATTTCAAGCTTAACCTTGCGCTGCTCTAACATACACAGTCAACATGTAAAAAAGCTAAGAAAGCTCGTAAACACAACTACAAGATAACAGAAAATGCATCCTTCGAACAGCAGTCCTAAAAAATGTCGTTCTGTTGGGCCCAATGCAGACCCACTTAAGAACGGGGCCTTCACAAAGAAAGCTCACAAATTCCCACTATCAGCACAACGAATAGAACAGGACATTCACGTTTGTGCACCTAAGGCGAATCACAATGCACATCACAATAAACATCACTAATCTGAGCTTATCGTCGCAAGTAAGCTTCACACAGCGTGCCTAAATCCAGACTCGTATGTCGGATCATTAATGCATAATTATGTCAAGGACGGATTCAATTGACATGATGGCTTGCAATGAACTAGGGGAAGCATTCACCGCCTCTAATTAGCAACGGGTGGCACTCCTTTGCAAGAAAAAAAGAAAAGCTATGTTCGATTCGCAATATCATGCACTAGCGGAGTCTCAACTCTCCGCTATGTAGTAGGAGAGGTACTATATATGCAGCTCACACAAACATACGTCGGGGTCGCAATCTCATGCCCTGGTGCGAGTGAACTCTCATTGCACACAAATAATCACATGCACAGAAATAATCACATGCACAAAAAATAGTGGTTCTAAGACCTGTAAAAATGATCGTTGCAAGCTTCCAATCCTTCGCAGCCATAAAAGCCTCAAGGATTTGGGGGGAGAGTCACCGCGGTGCAATTTGCTTGTGTTGGCGATGACTGCTCGCCGGTTAGAGTTCTCTACCTCTGGTGACAACACGCTTCTTCGGCAAGAGGGATCCAACAAAAGTGACCTAATTTCTTCCCTCTCAGTGAAACACCGCAATAGGCAACCCAAAAAATGGAGTCTCGATAAGAGGTCAATCAACAAAACTTGGTACCCCTTCCAAACACCTATTTCAGTCCCAAACATTTATTCGCTTTAAGATTTGAGTCAAACCTTTTATTTTGAAGGTTTCAGTCCCCAATGTTTATCCTCTTTCAATTTAAGTCCCAAAAAATGTCGACGTTAACTCTCCCGTTAACTCCTTTCGATGAAGGGCTCGAGTCTGCAGATCGCGGAAAGCTTCGCATTGCAGATCACATTCTTCTACCCCTGCGACCTCCTGAGGTTTAGGGTTTTGTCACCGAGTAAAGACCTCGTCTACGACCTCACCGGCAGCATCAATCCAGTAGGTGAAACCACCGGAGGCAACGTAGTTTTGGTATTTCTTCCCTGTTTTCTTTCTGGAACCAAAAGGGTTTTCCTTATTTTCTTCCCTATTTCCATCATTTGATGTGGCCGCGTGTTTTGCATCACTGACAAAGGAGAATTGCTGTTCATTTTCTTCCCGGTTTCAGTCATTTCTTCCCTGTTTCAGTGGATTTCTGAAACTGAGACAGAAGAATTGCTTGCAATGTTCAAATTTTTGTACAAATTTGTCAAAGTTCATATTTAATTCTGATTGTTGTTTTACTCAAAAATCCAGTAATCTCGCAGCTCCAGAATTCTGATTGTTGTCTTAGTTTTGTTGTCCTGGGAGACAGTCCAACAGCAACCAACTGTTTTAAAGTGCCGAACAATAGAAAAAAAATCGATGGAGGCAATGTTATGATGCAACAATCAGTGACGACGATCATCTCCCAGAAAGATGAATGAAAGCACAATATTATTGTCATTAGATTTAACGGAAAGGACTGAATTCTAAATATTTTGAAAGGTTGGGGACCAAAATATTCAAAATAAAATGTTTAGGATTGAATGCTAGGGAATGAAATAGGTGTTTTTTATAATTAAATTTGAAATATTTGGGTAGTTACAAAACTTGCAACCAAAAATACAAACTATGAAACGTTAGACATGTTTCATTCCATAGTTCATATGGAGTTCAATTATAAATGATGAGTCGGTAGCTTGAGTCAAAAATATAAAAGATAGTCATATCCAAACAGCACCATCCCAGGTAGCTATTGAAGTGCGATTCTTTTTTCCCATAACTCTACCTTGTTGAGCTACTTCTGGAGAAAAGATTAATACTTTTGTTTGGCGCGACAGTTTTGCTCCGGTGAGTTTGGACAAAAACGTTATTGTCATAAAATAGGTATTAACACAAAAGACTGAGTTACATAGTTCGCCCCAATATGACCTACGTCCACGAGCAGCAGTAGCCCATTTTTCGTCAGAACAAGAATAAAGACGGTTACAAGGAAGGAGGTGGATTTCAGGTTTTTGAATGACTTTAACCCTAGAACAAAAAAAATGTTTATATAATATAAAAAGAGCTAAATAAAGGAAAATTGTATTGCTCAAACAAGCAATATGAGAATAAAGACGGTTTGACCATGTCAAACCGTCAAACTATACAACAAATACAATCTCCTGGGAAGCCTCTGAAAACCTGTTGCGGCTAACCGTCAGACTGCTGTTGCGGCTAACCTCCAGACTGCTGATGCAGCTAACCTACAGACCGCTGCCGCGACTAACCGCCAGACCGTTGTTGCGGCTAACCTTCAGACCGTTGCTACGGCTAACCGGTAGACTGCTGCTGCGGCTAACGACTAGACCGCAGCTGCGGCTAACCTCCAGGCCGCTGCTGCGGACTCTACCAAGCCTCTGGGAAGGCTACCAGACAGACCGCTAGTCCAAACCGCGAGACCGATGATCAGACAGGCCGCGACGACTAGAAAGACTAATCGTCTCGTCTCACGTTCCAACACTCTCCCTCAAGCTGGAGCATATATGTCTACCATGCCCAGCTTGCTACAAACTTTCAAGAACGAGATGACTGATTTTGTGAAGAAATCAGCTAGCTCTTTATCAGAGGTAACAAACGGAGTACAAATCTGATTCTTCAATATCTCTTCTCTGATAAAATGACAATCCACTTCAATATGCTTCGTTCTCTCATGAAAGGCCGGATTTCTTGAAATATATATAGTCGCCTTATTGTCACAGAACATCGGTAGGGGATGATCATAAACCTCTTCCAGATCCAGCAAGAGTGTTCGTAATCACTTCAGCTCGCAAGCAGTCAGAGTCATGCTTTTATACTCAGCTTCTGCACTCGACCTGACAACCACAGCCTGTTTCTTGCTCTTTCAACTCACCAGATTAACTCCAACGAAGGTACATATACAAGATGTAGACTTCATATCTTCCTTATCATCTGCGTAGCTAGCATCAGAATAAGCCTCCACCTTCAAATGTCCCCTTCTCTAAAACAAGAGTCTTTTCTCTGGTGCAACTTTTACATAATCTAGGATCTTTAGAGCTGACAGCATATGACATTCTCTGGGGGCTTGCATAAATTGGCTCACTCTCTCTACTGCATAACAAATATCTGGTCCTGTGACTGTCAGATAAATGAGTTTTCCGACAAGACGTCTGTACATGGTGACATCTTCAAGAAGAGGTGAAGTCTCACTCCAGCACTTGTCATCTCCAACAGCCATAGGAGACCGAGCAGGTTTAGTCCCAAGAAGACCTGTCTCTTCCAAAAGATCCAAGACATACTTTTATTGTGAAAGAGCAATAGAACCAGGCTTTCGAGATATCTCAATACCCAGAAAATAGTTAGGAGATCTCATATCCTTGGTAATAAATTGCTAAAGCAGATGCTTTTTGGTTATGTCAATACCTTTGTTATCATCACTTGTAAGAAGAATGACATCCACATATACTGCAAGAACAACAAGGCCAGCCGAGATTTTCCGAATAAACAAAAAGTGATCTGCATCGCTCCGAACAAATCTAATAACTGAAATAACTTCGTTAAATTTGTCAAACCAGACTCTCAGGCTTTGCTTAAGAACATAGATAGTCTTCTTTAATCGGCACACCTGAGACACCCCCTGAGCAACATACCCCGGAGGTTGCTCCATGATGGAGCCGACTACCCCCGACATGTTGACATGGAGCGTCCCCCTCCCGTTGACGATGGTGACCCGGTACATGTTGATATGGAGGCTCCCCTTCCCGATGATTTTGGCGACCCGTTTTGGCGACCCGGTTGTTGTTGGTGCCGGCTCGCGACGGATGATACGTCACCACCACCGGAAGATGATTTGCTATGACATGCTTGGTTCGTTGCTCGCCGCCACTCCCGCCGCTACAATGTCCACGACCGTTCTCGTCAGTGCTAAGTTAAAATATATTACCACATATTTTAACATCTATTTCATGTTTTGATTTCATGTTAATTGGGCTTCTAATATCCTTGTTTTTTATTTTCATTTGGCATATGTTTAGCCATGTTGGGGTGCGTTTAGCCCTTATGTTTGTAAAGCCTATAAGAGGCTAGACTTTGATATTTTTGGTGGAGAATGAATGATTAAAAACCCTAAAATCTGCTTGAGATTTTCCCTCCCTCCTCTTTTTCTTCCCCTTGGTCGAACTCCCTCCTCCTCTCCTAGTTTTGGCCGCCAGCCACTTCCCCCTCCTCCTCCCCCATAGATCCAACCCAACCAGCCGCCTCGCTCCTCTACCCGAGCAGCCCCCTCCCCTCTCCACCCGAGCAGCCCTCTCCAACCACCCGACCAACCACCTTTTCCTTCCCCCACCCGAGCAGCCCTCTCAACCACTCGACCAGCCGACCCCCTCCCTTTCTCACCTACAATCCGCGCCTCCCCTTCAACAACAAACTCGCCCCTCTGTTGGGTACATTGGTCTAAATGTACCTGATTTGAAGAAGCCTCACCCAACTCAATGATATACATCAAAATGTATTTGATGTGTTTTTGAGTTACTTGTGCAGGTTAAGTATTTGCAGGGATAAAGCAAAAAGTTTCCAAGTCCATGTGTCGACACCCAGAGGGAAAGTGTCGACACTTAAGAAGGCTTGTGTCGACACCCAGGCAAGCAGTGTCGACACTTGGAGTCATTGTGTCGACACCTGGGATGCAGAGTCGACACCAGACAGAAAGTGTCGACACAAGGAGCAGTGTCGACACTCAGTGAAGAAGAATGCAGTAAAGCTGTGTCGACACAAGGAGCTGTGTCGACACCCAGTGAAGCTGTGTCTACACCAGAAAGTGTCGACACTTGGAGCAGTGTCGACACTCAGCAAAAGTCTGCAGAGACTAAGTACAAGTGTTGACACCCAGCACAATGTGTCGACACTCAGCAGAAGAGTAAGCACTTGAAGTAAGTGTCGACACCCAGCACAATGTGTCGACACTTAGTAGAAGAGTCAGCATTTGAAGTAAGTGTCGACACCAAGAACAATGTGTCGACACTCAACAGAAGACTCAACACTTGAAGAAAGTGTCGACACAAGAAGTTGTGTCGACACTTAGCAAAGAACAGCAAGATCAACAAATTATTCTAAGTATAAGTGTCGACACTATGGGAATGTGTCGACACTCAGCTGAAGTCTCAACAAGAAGAAAAATGTGTCGACACAAGGAGCTGTGTCGACACTCAACAAGTATCAACACTGAAGACATGTGTCGACACCAAGAAGCAGTGTCGACACTTGACAGATACAACACATGAAGATGTGTCGACACAAAGGTGTTGTGTCGACACTTAGAAGAATTCAGCAAAATTCTGAAGAACAAGTACTTGTGTCGACACTCAATATTCAGTGTCGACACATGCAGAAGAAACTGTGTCGAGATAAAGAATCAACAACACAAGGAGTTTTGTCGACACCTTGTAGACTAGTGTCGACACTTAGACAACATGTGTCGACACTTAGCCTATAAGTGTCGACACTTAAAGACAGAAAGTCTCGACACTTTCAGACAGTTAGAGAACTTTCAAGAACTGACTGGATGACTTGACAGCTGCCGTTCCAGCCGGTCTACAGCACGTGTCAGAGATGTCAGAATTCTGTTATGGACCGGACCAGCCGGTTACCATGAAGTAGGCCTATAAATAGGCCCTTGCTGTCTACAGAAAAAGATGATCAACAAGTTATTAAAGTGGTACACTAGAGTAACAAACAAGAAGATCTAGCTGTTCAAGTGCAGATCTAAGAAGTTGGAGAGAGAGGGCTCCATCCAAGAAATCAGCTGTTGGAACTAGGCTGAGAAGAAGGATTCAGATATATTCTGGATCTTAAGAAGCAGAGGTCAAGGATCAACTGCAGAAGGAATCAGTCTTATTCAGTTCTATTTTCAAGAAGCTTTAAAGAAAGCTAAGTCAGATTGAATCCAGCTGAGTTCTTCCAAGAACTCATCAAGAAACTCTCAACTCCCCTCACTTGTTTCTGAGTTGCTGAGTTATTATTTGTATAAACATTTTTTATCTTGTAGGATCCATTGGATCTGAGTGATTGTAAGCCTGAATTTATAAAGGCTGAGGGTAGGGCTTGAGAGCCTGAGTGTAGGAGATTGAAATCTCTGAGTGTAAGTCTTGTTGGCTGAGTGTAGGCCTTATTGGCTGAGTGTAGGCTTTGTTGGCTGAGTGTAGGCCTTGTGGCTGAGTGTAGGCTTTGTGAAAAGCTGAGTTGTAAGGCTTTGGGCCTGAGGTGTAGGAACCAGTTTGGGTTCTGAGATAGTGGAGAAGTTTGGCCGAATCTAGTACACTGCTAGATAGGCGAAGGGGGAAAGTGGATGTACCCAAATCTTGGGGAACCACTATAAAACTCTGTGTCTGTTGTGCTGTGATTGTGATTTGCTGTGTATGCTTTGTGATTGCTGTGCAAAAGAAGTTAGAATTCTGTGATATAACTGATTGCTGCCATTAAAGTTCAAAAAGGATTAGGTCACCTATTCACCCCCCCTCTAGGTGATTAGGTACTCTATCTTTCAAGTGGTATCAGAAGGAGGTTACTCAAAAATGACTAACAGTCTGAGGAGATCCTGAATTGGCAGATTCAGTCTAAGTCAACATACAGATTCAAGAAAATCAAGAAACATGAGTTCTTCTGAGAATCACAAGGAATTGGGTTCCATGAAATTACCTATATGCAGAAAGGAAATCTTTGGGATTTGGAAGGAAAGGGTAAGGTTGTTTATGGAGGCCTCAGACCCTAGAATATACATCACAGTAAAGGAAGGGCCTTATGTGCCCATGAAGATATCAGTGCTAGATGCAAATCAGAGAACTCCAAAGGATTTCTCTGAAATGACTAAGGATGAGATTGTCCTAGCCACCATGGACAAGAGGGCACAGAACATTATAGTGAGTGTCATAGATGATGCAACATTTCAGAATCTTATACACTGTAAGACAGCTAAAGAGATGTGGGACACTCTTATTGTGTATATGGAGGGTTCTGAAGAAGTGAGACAAGATAGAAAATCCTTGCTAAATCAGAAGTATGAAAGTTTTAGACAAGTAAACGGTGATAGCATAACTGAGTGCTATAAGAAGTTCTACAGAATAGTGAATGAACTCATGTCTTATGCAAGAGAGTTCAGTAACTATGAACTAAATGACAAATTCCTAAGGTCCCTAACTAAAGATTGGGACACAAAGATTTGTGTCATTAGAGAAATGGCTAAGTTGGGAGAAATTCCTCCACCTACACTGTTTGGCAAGTTATTGTCTTATGAAATGCAGTTGACAGTGAGGAAAGAGGAGGAGAAATCAACAAGAACTGAACACAAGGAAAGAACTGTGGCTTTTAAATCAGAAGCCTCCAGAAAGTACAGAGTTAAGTCACCTTCTCCTCCACCAAAAGCAGCAGAATCTGAGTCAGATGAGTCAACTAGTACAAAAACTGAAAGCAGTGAAAGTGATGAAGACTTTGCTGCCTTCACTAGACACTTTCAGATATTCTTGAAGAAGAAACAGTGGAGGTCAAGGCCTTCTACTTCACAGGGAAAAGAAGACCTATATCAGAATAAAAAGGCCTCAAAGAAGGACAAGAAAAGGACTAAGTCTAGCAAGGCAACTGGATCCAAGATAGTGTGCTATTGCTGCAATAGACAAGGCCATGTTATTGCTGATTGTCCTGAAAAGAGAAAAGAGTCTAGTGACAGGAATAAGACTCATTTCAAAGGCAAGAAAGAGAAGTCTTTTGTTGCCAAGAAGGAGAAGACTCTATCAGATATCTCTTCTTCAGAAACTGAGTCTGATGCAGAGGCATACATAGGGTTGTTTGCTGAAGAAGAAAAAGAAGAATTCATGCAGATAATGGAGTCTATTTATGAACAAGAAGACAGTCAATGCCAAGGGCTAATGGCTTTGACAGAGCAAGACAAAATCCTGGAACAGCCAGGACCCAGTAAGGTACAATGTTCAACTCTAAGTTCAGTTTCTTGTTCTAGTACAGAATCAGATTCATCATCATCAAGTGATGAGAATGTATCTGAGTCTGAGGATGATATTCATCAGCTTATAGATGAATATAAAGTGCTGTTGCAAGCTTACAAGAAAAGCAAGTCCCTAGCCAAGAGTCAGGCAAAGGAAATTGCTGATCTAAAAGCTGCTGCAACAGATTCTGAAAAGATATTTGATCAAAAACGTAATGAGATAGCCAGACTGAAACACATAACAATGATTCAGATGGGGACTATCACCTTTAAGAATGATCAAATTAAGAGTCTGAAGATCAATCTTCAGAAAGAGAGAGAGCTTGTTGCTAGGTTTTCTAAACCTAAGTCAGTGTTACCCATCATTGATGAATTTGTTCATCACAAGGGTAAAGCTGGACTGGGCTTTACTAGACCTGCAAGGACTGAGCAGTCCAAGTCCAAGTGCAAGGGCAAAGCCCCAACATTCAACAAGTCTGTTGTAGATATGACAGCAAAGACTGTACCTAAGCAAAGGTACAATAAGTTTGAATGTTGGTGTTGTGGCAAAGTTGGCCATTTTGCAGTGGACTGTTGGCACAATGCTAGTGCCAAAGTGAGTACCAAACTACCTGTTGGAAAGCCAGTAGGTAGCTTTGTCAAGTTGCAAACTAACAAGTACCAAGGACCCAAGAATTCTTTGGGTTCTAAGGTTCATTAAATCTGTTTTGCAGGTGAGTCCAAGTGGTCATACCCCAACATGGTACTTGGACAGTGGATGTTCCAGACATATGACTGGAACTAAAGGATTACTAAGGGACTACATTCCAATCAAAGATGGTCCTAAAGTCACCTTTGGTGGTTCTGAAAAAGGAATCATCAAAGAGTTTGGTAACATTTCTAGCAACTTAGTTACCATTACTCAAGTGGCTTATGTTAAAGGGTTGAAACACAACCTAATAAGTATAAGTCAATTAAGTGATGTAGTGTATGACATCTCATTTGTTAAAAATGGTTGTCATATCAAGAGGTCAAGTGATCAAGAGATCATTTTGACTGGTTATATGAAAAGGAATGTCTATTGCTTAGACATTATGGTTGAGAACAGTGGTTCTCCAGTGTGTCTTGTAGCTGATGAGACAGTCTCTCATTGTGTCAAATGGCACAAGAGGCTTGCCCATCTTAACTACAAGACTATTAGCAAACTCTTTATCAAAGAGTTAGTGAGGAATGGTCCTCAAGTTAAGTGTGTAAAAGATGGTATTTGCTCAGTTTGTCAAAAGGGCAAGCAGACTAAATCCACCTTTAGAAGCATAGAAAACAAAGATGCTGTGAGGTGTTTATACCTCTTGCATATGGATCTCTTTGGTCCAATGTCAGTTCACAGCCTAGGTAGGAAGGTCTATACCTTTGTAGTTGTAGATGACTACTCAAGGTTTTCCTGGGTGTTCTTCTTAAGACAGAAATCTGAAACACCTAGTGTCTTCTATAGCTTTGTCAAGCAAATTCAGAATGAACTAAATAGTACAGTGGTCAAGATTAGAAGTGACCATGGTACTGAATTTCAGTCTGAAAGCATGACAAAACTATGTGAAGACTTTGGGATATTTCAAGAATTCTCTTCACCTAGAACACCTCAGCAAAATGGCATTGCTGAGAGGAAGAATAAGACCTTGATAGAGGCAGGTAGAACCCTATTAAGTGATACATCACTGTCAGAGTATTTCTGGGCTGAAGCAGTCAACACTGCATGCCATGTTATAAATAGGGCTACCATCACTAAAGGCCTCAACAAGACCCCATATGAAGTTGTGAAAGGCAGGAAACCAAACCTATCCTATTTCAGGATCTTTGGTTGCAAATGCTTCATACTTAACAATGAGAAGTCTTACTTGACTAAGTTTGCTGCCAAGTCCCAAGAGGGAATTTTTGTTGGGTACAGCAATAATAGTAAGACTTATAGAGTCTACAACTTGTCTACACAAGTTGTAGAAGAATCTGTGCATGTAGTTTTTGATGAGACTAAACTTATTAATAATGAGTTGTCTAGTAGTGTATACAGCCCCACAGGTTTAACAAAGAAGATGGACAAGCTTACTATAGAAGAAGTACCTGCTGCAAGACAGCAAGTAGAAGACAGTAGCTGCTGTCCAGGGGGAGAACTACATGTGCCAATTGCAGAAGAAGTTCAAGGTATACAACATGATGGAGATGCTGAAGAGGTTCAACCAGAAGCTAGGATGCCTCCAGCCAATAGGCATCTTAGAGATCATCCAGTAGAGCAGATTATTGGAGATCCAAGACAAGTAGTACAAACCAGGAGCAGAAACCTAAATGCAGCAATCTACTCCAGCTTTTTGTCTCAAGTTGAACCTAAAAAGTTTGAAGAAGCAATACAAGATCCACAATGGACTGAAGCAATGCAAGAAGAGCTTAATCAGTTCAAGAGGTGCAAGGTTTGGGAACTGGTTCCTAAACCTAAAGACCACAATATAATAGGAACCAAGTGGATCTACAGGAATAAGATGGATGAACAAGGGGTCATCATTAAGAATAAAGCAAGATTGGTTGCTAAAGGATATAGGCAAGAAGAAGGTATTGACTTTGATCAAACCTTTGCTCCAGTAGCCAGACTGGAAGCCATAAGGATGTTCTTGGCCTATGCAACCTATCAAGGATTCAAGGTTTACCAAATGGATGTCAAGTCAGCATTCTTGAATGGTAATCTTAAGGAAGAAGTCTATGTGGAACAGCCCTCAGGTTTTGTAGATTCTACTTTACCTCATCATGTCTATAGACTTAGGAAAGCTTTATATGTGTTAAAGCAAGCTCCAAGGGCTTGGTATGAAACCCTATCTAGTTTCCTCATTAAGAACAAGTTCTCAAGGGGGAAAATAGATAAGACTCTATTCCTTAGGAAATCTAGAGGCAAAGTTATACTAGTCCAAATATATGTAGATGACATTATATTTGGGTCTACTGAAAGCAGCCTTTGCAAAAAGTTTGCAAAACTTATGCAAGGTCAGTTTGAGATGAGTAGTATGGGAGAGCTGAAGTTTTTCTTGGGTCTTCAAGTTAAACAGACTGAAAGTGGTTTATCCATATGTCAGTCCAAGTTCACACTAGAACTCATAAGAAGTATGATATGAATTCATCCAGTACCATGAAGACTCCTATGTGGTCAAGTATGTCTCTTAGCAAGGATGATGCAGGGAAACCTGTAGATGAAACCTTGTATAGAGGGATAGTTGGCTCCCTATTATACTTAACTGCTAGTAGACCAGACATCATGTATGCTACATGTGTTTGTGCAAGGTATCAAGCCTGCCCTAAAGAGTCTCATTTGACTGCAGTCAAGAGAATATTGAGATATCTAAAGGGCACTCCCTATCTAGGCCTCTGGTACCCTATGAATGGAGATTTTGAACTAACAGGTTATTCAGATGCAGACTTTGCAGGATGCAAAGAAGATAAAAAAAGCACTACTGGAACCTGACAAATTCCTAGGTGGGAGACTAATTTCATGGAGTAGCAAAAAGCAAACCAGTGTGGCTATCTCCACAGCAGAGTCAGAGTATGTGGCTGCAGGAAGTTGCTGTGCTCAACTTCTGTGGATACAACATCAGCTAGAGGACTATGGATTTCAGGTAAGTAGAACTCCACTCTTCTGTGATTCTACTAGTGCTATTTCAATAACTAATAATCCTGTATCACATAGTAGAACAAAACATATTGAAATTAAATACCATTTTCTTAGGGAGCATGTAGAAAGAAATGATATTGTACTTGAATATGTTAAAACAGATGAACAACTAGCTGATATGTATACTAAGCCCCTAGAAGAAGCTAAGTTCAATAGATTTAAAATTGAACTAGGAATGATAAACTTAGAGTAAGTTTATAGTACTGAAATTGGCTAAGTAAAAAGGTGTCGACACATAGACAAGTCTATGTCGACACAGAATAGTGGTGTCGACACTTCAGGAAAAAGGTGTCGACACATCTAGGAAGTTGGTGTCGACACTTCAGAATTTTAGTGTCGACACATGACATGTAGGTGTCGACACATCCAATGTGGTGTCGACACTTAGTATTTACTCAGAATTTTCTAAGTAAAGTCTCGACTATGTGTCGAGTTATGTTGTGTCGACACAAAAACAAGTGTCGACACATAAGATTTGTTGACTAAACTTGTGTCGACACATATGTGTCGAGACATTATAAATCAGTGTCGACACTCATTGCCAGTGTCGACACATTTTAAGTTAGCTGTCCCGCCTGTTCATCTTCAAAATCAGAAAGGCATAAATAGGATTTTACCTTAGTTTGTCGACACGCTTTCAAAGTTTCGAGACCAAAACTTCTGTGTCGACACCTCTCTTCTCTCAAGACAAATTCTACAAACCCTAATGGCACCTAAGCTAGAGGAGAATGTCAACGAGAGATACGAGCTAGTGCGCGACTCCTTTGAGGATGCTGATCAAGAAATCCAGGCGGTCGTAACCCTAGTCGCCGATTCAGGATTAGAATTTCTAGTTTCTGAACCCACAAAGATATGGAAGAAAGAGGTACTTGAATTCCTCAATGGAGCCAAGGTGGATGAATCTGGATACAAAATCAAATCCAGAGTTCTTGGAGCAAGGGTTAAGGTATCCCCTAAAAGTCTAAGGAAGATTCTCCAGCTGCCAAGAATTCAAGATGAAGATGAGGTTACTGCTACCAAGACCAGGAAAGCTCTAACCTGGTGTGGCCTTGATCCTAAAATGAAGATAGGATCTGTGTTTAACAGGAAGGGAATGAACAATCAAGGAAAGTTTCTTTCTGAGATAGTTGGTAAAGTATTACTCAGCAAGCCAGGAGGGCATGACAGAGTGTCTGCCTCAATGTTCAATATAATGACAAGGATAATCTTCACTCTACAAACTGACTGGTCAGTAATTGTATTTGAGAAAATTAAAGAAGGTCTAAAGAAGCCCAACCTGGGCAGAATTATTAGTCTATACCTAGCTGGTGTGATTTCAGAAGTAATGAGTACTGCTGCTGGAAGTAAAATAAACCACATGAGAAAAATGGACATGAGGTTGTTCTCAAGATGGGACAGGGTGTTGACTAAGGAGATGCCAACTCCTGAGAAACTAGTTCCTGAGAAAGAAATTCCACCTAAGAAGAAAAGGAAGACTGCTCTAGTGGCACAAGAGTCCACTAGCAGTTCTGGAAGTGAAGAGCCTGTTGTCTTCTCATCTGATGAGAATATAGAAGAGCCTGCAGTGAAATCACCTGCTCCTCAAGAGGTTGCTGAGATCCAGGGGGAGCTACGACAAGCAAGCCCCATCCACAAGGATCAAAGCCAGGGGGAGCTTTCAGTTGTAGTAGAACCTTCTACACTGGAAAGTGAACAAGCCACCAACATCATACTAGAGGTACTCACTGACCTAAATACTTTAGAATTTCTTATAGAAGATGCTGATTTGTCTGATATTCATCAGCAAACACAGCTGGACAGTCCAGTTCCAGATGCTGTTAGAGAAGACACATCTGCTGTCCTAGAAGTGATTCCTGATCCAGTGGTTGAAGAGCAAAGAATTTCTCCAGCTCCTTCACCACAAGAATTCACCATGGAAGATTTGTTCCTAAATCTGGATCAAGCTGATTTTGACAAGGAAACTGATGCTGCTGAAAGAGAGAATGCTGCTGTTGAGGGGGAGCAGATGGAAATTCTAGAAGAGCCTGTGAGGCAAGAAACTGAGAAGGCACAAGATGTGCAAACTGAAAGGCCACCAAGCCCTAAGGAGAGGGTTGACATAGCCAGCTCCTCAGAATCTGAAGATGAGAAGGCAGCAAGGGCTAAGCAAAAGAAACTCTATGTATTCAAAAGAATAAGCCAAAGTTATAAAAAGGCTTTACAATCTATTGTCCCACAGCCTATAGTTCAGCAAGCTCCAACTGTTGATTATAGTGCTTTAATGGTTGCACTGCAGATAAAACTGGATGAGCAAAGAAAAGCAATAGAGACTTATGTAGATGAAGGGCAAAAATCACTCCAATTTGATCTAGCCCAAGATATCAAATCAATAAGGTTTGAAATGAACCAGAACAAGAAGGAGATGACTGACTGCTTCCACAAGGGTGGGAATGCAGTAGTCTATCTTGCAACTCACCAGGAAAAGATAAAAGCACAGGTGGATGACATAGCTGTGAAACAAGGTTATGTTCTTGAAAACCAGCTAAGAATGAATGACAATCTTACTGAATCCCACAATGCCATAGTCACAGAACTGAAGAATCAGGCTGCAGGGCAGACTCCAGCTATAGCTAAGGAAGATTTTGACAAAGTATTTCTAGTAGAAATCACTGCTCTTAAAACTGGCATCCAAGATTCTCAGAAGCTGATAACTGACAAACTCCAAAAGTTAAAACCTTTCTTCAAAGATGGAGTGAATTACTTGGATAATCAAATAAGATTTCAGAAGGATGATGTCAGAGATCACATGGCTAGAGAAGTCATAAAGGGGGAGAGAGTGTTAGTCAAGGCAAGCTCTGACCATGCTAAGTGGATATCAAATTCTATCAGAGCTACACTTGGATATCCTCCTCTGTGTGATGACAATGATGTTGCTGAATCTGGAATTAACCCTGCATATCTAGGAGGTGAGCAACCAGAGGTAGCTCAAGTCATATATCCTCCTCCAGATTTTGAAATGGTGCATGCTGATGTACAGACTATGTACAGCCCACCTAGGGGCAAGGACAATGTAATTATTGAAAAGGTTGTTCAACCTATATATGAAGCCATGCAAGAGGCATTGCAAAAGGAAGAAGAGACAAGACTGTCAAAGAAGAGGTTTAGGGAACAAGCTGAGCAAAGGCCAGACTTTGAACAGTGGAGCCCTACCTCTAGGAACATTATACTAACTGCCTGGAAAGCTGCCAAAGATAACATTCATGACAGGAACAAGTGGTTCTCTGAAGCTGAATGGAGGAAACATGAATCAAGACAAGAGGCCATTGTTCAATACAGAAGGAAGGCAAAGATGGGAAAGCTACCTCCTACTGCTCTGGAGCCTAGCAAGTACTTTCCTAAGCCATACCACTATTTTGAGAGGCAGAAGATCAAAGCTGAAGAGCTTAAGAAGAAAGATTTGAAAGGCAAGAAGCCTGCTGATGCTGAAACTGCTGATGCTCATGTCCAAGCTAAAGTCCAAGCTGGCAAAGGCATAGTTATTAAGGAGCCTGAACAAAAATAGATTTAGAATTTTCTTGAAGTCTATTCTGTAATCTTTTGAATGAAAAACATTTTTGTGAACTTCTGAAAATGTATAAGACAGATATTAGAACAATATATGATCAATATATTTCATGTTTGTTCTGTGAATATGTCTATTTCTTATTTGTTCTGTGATGATGAATTTGTATACATGTGAAATTGTTACATGTTAACCCTGCTGTATATTATTCTGCCTTACATCATTGTGTAATTTTAATTATGAATGGTGTATATCATTGACTAAGGGTTATGACTTCTCCAAATAGGGGGAGATTGTTGGGTACATTGGTCTAAATGTACCTGATTTGAAGAAGCCTCACCCAACTCAATGATATACATCAAAATGTATTTGATGTGTTTTTGAGTTACTTGTGCAGGTTAAGTATTTGCAGGGATAAAGCAAAAAGTTTCCAAGTCCATGTGTCGACACCTAGAGGAAAAGTGTCGACACCCAGAGGGAAAGTGTCGACACTTAAGAAGGCTTGTGTCGACACCCAGGCAAGCAGTGTCGACACTTGGAGTCATTGTGTCGACACCTGGGATGCAGAGTCGACACCAGACAGAAAGTGTCGACACAAGGAGCAGTGTCGACACTCAGTGAAGAAGAATGCAGTAAAGCTGTGTCGACACAAGGAGCTGTGTCGACACCCAGTGAAGCTGTGTCTACACCAGAAAGTGTCGACACTTGGAGCAGTGTCGACACTCAGCAAAAGTCTGCAGAGACTAAGTACAAGTGTTGACACCCAGCACAATGTGTCGACACTCAGCAGAAGAGTCAGCACTTGAAGTAAGTGTCGACACCCAGCACAATGTGTCGACACTTAGCAGAAGAGTCAGCATTTGAAGTAAGTGTCGACACCAAGAACAATGTGTCGACACTCAACAGAAGACTCAACACTTGAAGAAAGTGTCGACACAAGGAGCTGTGTCGACACTTAGCAAAGAACAACAAGATCAACAAATTATTCTAAGTATAAGTGTCGACACTATGGGAATGTGTCGACACTCAGCTGAAGTCTCAACAAGAAGAAGAATATGTCGACACAAGGAGCTGTGTCGACACTCAACAAGTATCAACACTGAAGACATGTGTCGACACCAAGAAGCAGTGTCGACACTTGACAGATACAACACATGAAGATGTGTCGACACAAAGGTGTTGTGTCGACACTTAGAAGAATTCAGCAAAATTCTGAAGAACAAGTACTTGTGTCGACACTCAATATTCAGTGTCGACACATGCAGAAGAAACTGTGTCGAGATAAAGAATCAACAACACAAGGAGTTGTGTCGACACCTTGTAGACTAGTGTCGACACTTAGACAACATGTGTCGACACTTAGCCTATAAGTGTCGACACTTTCAGACAGTTAGAGAACTTTCAAGAACTGACTGGATGATTTGACAGCTGCCGTTCCAGCCGGTCTACAGCACCTGTCAGAGATGTCAGAATTCTATTATGGACCGGACCAGCCGGTTACCATGAAGTAGGCCTATAAATAGGCCCTTGCTGTCTACAGAAAAAGATGATCAACAAGTTATTAAAGTGGTACACTAGAGTAACAAACAAGAAGATCTAGCTGTCCAAGTGCAGATCTAAGAAGTTGGAGAGAGAGGGCTCCATCCAAGAAATCAGCCGTTGGAACTAGGCTGAGAAGAAGGATTCAGATATATTCTGGATCTTAAGAAGCAGAGGTCAAGGATCAACTGCAGAAGGAATCAGTCTTATTCAGTTCTATTTTCAAGAAGCTTTGAAGAAAGCTAAGTCAGATTGAATCCAGCTGAGTTCTTCCAAGAACTCATCAAGAAACTCTCAACTCCCCTCACTTGTTTCTGAGTTGCTGAGTTATTATTTGTATAAACATTTTTTATCTTGTAGGATCCATTGGATCTGAGTGATTGTAAGCCTGAATTTATAAAGGCTGAGGGTAGGGCTTGAGAGCCTGAGTGTAGGAGATTGAAATCTCTGAGTGTAGGCCTTGTTGGCTGAGTGTAGGCCTTATTGGCTGAGTGTAGGCTTTGTTGGCTGAGTGTAGGCCTTGTGGCTGAGTGTAGGCTTTGTGAAAAGCTGAGTTGTAAGGCTTTGGCCTGAGGTGTAGGAACCAGTTTGGGTTCTGAGATAGTGGAGAAGTTTGGCCGAATCTAGTACACTGCTAGATAGGCGAAGGGGGAAAGTGGATGTACCCAAATCTTGGGGAACCACTATAAAACTCTGTGTCTGTTGTGCTGTGATTGTGATTTGATGTGTATGCTTTGTGATTGCTGTGCAAAAGAAGTTAGAATTCTGTGATATAACTGATTGCTGCCATTAAAGTTCAAAAAGGATTAGGTCACCTATTCACCCCCCCCCCTCTAAGTGATTAGGTACTCTATCTTTCACCCTCTTCACCCTCACCAAAACCGACCCCATCAACAACACCCAACCCCCCCCCCCCCCCCCCAACAAAGAACCCACTCAGCCCCCTCATTGAAGAAACCGACACAGGCAAATGGTTTCCTCTTCGTGGATTCCCAACTCCGACGTGAAGCCACGAAGGCAACGTGTTTCCCTCCAATCGGCGTGGTTCCGGTGGAATCGGAAAGGAACGATCCTCTTATACTCGTCGACATCCGAGCGGGGTAACGAACATTCCTCCACTAGTTATTGAGTTTCTCCTCTTGATAGATCTTGTGGCATATGCGTGTTGCGTGGCTTGTGAAACGTTTGAAATTTCGTGGTTAATTTCTTCATAGATATTGTTGGTGTTTACTTTTTTTCGTTTAAGTTCGTGAGGCGTGGCGACCCTCGTTTTATTTTGTTGTGAGAGAACCACCCTTGTCTGAATCTTTGTTTTTCAGTGAATTCTCTTTTGGTACAACAACGCTCGACCGAACCGTGTGGGTTCCTTTCGCATGAGAGGACCTTGGTCTATCGCCTCGGTACTGTCTTGTAGGGCTTTGCGAACCCTCCGTAGCCTATGTTTAATGAATATTCGAGTGGTGATGTTGCTGCGTTTTTGCTTGAGCGTGACGTGAGAGTTAGCAGAGAGTGTTGCGTTTAGTTACGTCTGTCACCATAACGCCCAAAGGGACAAGCCTGCATCACTCCATATAGGCTGTCTCATTCAAATCACCATAAAGAAAAGCATTTTTACATCCAACAAAGACATTTACCAATCCCTATTTACGACCACAGAAAAAATAACACGGATCGTAGTAATCCGAGCAACAGGAGAAAATGTGTCAAAGAAATATAGACCATATAATTGCGTAAACCCTTCGACAAAAAGCCGAGCTTTGTATCGATCAACAGTACCATCAGGGAGAAATTTAATGACGAAGACTCAGCGACAGCAAACCACATCAGCTTTAGGAGGGGTAGGAACAAGAGACCAAGTACCATGTTCAGTAAAAGTTTTCATTTCTTCATCCAGAGCAGCTTTCCAATGAGAAATAACCAGAACATCACTATAGGAGGCGGGAAGAACATTCGCCGATATAGCAAGAGCAATACCCTTAGACAGAGGAGACAGTTGCGCATAAGAGACCGCATCCTGAAGATGATGTTGTGTGCATGAACGAACACTTTTCAGAAGAGCAATCAGAAGATCAAGGTATGTCTTGTCTACTATATCAGTTCCACCTGAAGGAGAGAATACTAGACCAGGAGCTGTTGGCAGCGGCTCAGTAGTAGAATCAGAGTCAGTAGGAGAATAAGAAATAGAAGGAGAAGAAGGAAAAGCAGGCTCTGGAAAAGGTGTCGAGACAAGGGGAAAAGAAGTAGAATCATTAGAAGAAGGGATAATAGAAGAAGGAGAAAAGAAAGGAGCATACTCAAAGAAAGTGACATCTGCAGAAACATACTAGCTTCGGAGAACAGGATCATAACACATATATCCTTTCGGTGTTGGACAATAACCCAGAAAGATACACTTAACATAACGAGAAGAAAATTTGTCTCGACCAGATGAAGGAAAGTGGACAAACACTGTGCATCCAAAGACACGAGAAGGTAAAGAAAACAGAGTTGCATCAGGATATAAGATAGAAAACGGTGTCTTCACATTGAGAACCAAAGACAGAACTCGATTAATGAGAAAATAAGAGAAGAGAAAAGCATGACCCCAATAAGACTTGAGAACATGCATATGAGTAAAATGACTACGAGCCACATCCAGAAGATGACGATTCTTATATTCAGCAACGTCATTCTGTTGAGACGTGTAATGACAAGTAGTTTGATGATCAATGGCATGACACATAAAAAATATTGTAAATTGATGACTAAGATACTACTTAGCATTATCAGTTCGAAAAATTTTAATATGGGTATCAAACTGTGTACGTATTTCATTATAAAACACAGTAAAAATATAAAAAATTTCAGAACATTCATGAAGCAAATATAATCACGTACATCGAGAAAAGTCATCAATAAACATAATAAAATACAAACTACCCCTACCAACAGTCTAAATAGGAGCAGGACCCCATATATCTGAATGAACAAGGTCAAAAAAATGAGAAAAACTACGTTCATGCTTAGCAGGAAAAGTAGACTGGTGATGTTTGCCAAATTGACAAGCCTCACAATGAAGAGAAGAGTCTCATCGAGGTAAATCAGACAAAAGCTGATAAATAATACGAGTAGGAGGATGTCCATGTCGAAGATGCTACTGAAGTAAAGAAGATGAGGCAGAAGAAGTATCAAGGTAGAACAAGCCGCCACTTTCAGTCCCAGTAGCAATCTTCTCCTTGGAGTGAGAAACCTGAAAAGCACAAGTAGAGGCAGTAAAGATAACTTCACAATTCAACTATTTGCAAAGAGCAGAGACAAAAAGAAGATTGCACGGAAAATTCGGAACATGGAGAATGTCGTGAAGCTGAAGAGAATGAGTAACATGCACTGAGCCAGACCCATGAACCGGAGAAGGAGAACCATCAGCAATAAGAACCAGAGATAATCGGTTACTCTTGTCACGAGAAGAGAAAAGACGAGAATTCCTCGTCATATGATTAGTAGCAACATAATCAATGAGCCATCTACCCGTAGTAGCTAACAGAGCAGCACCAGAAGTAGTAAGAGAAGAAGTAGACTTCTTGGCAGAATCAGCTGAAGCAGGACGAAGGTGAGGATGTTTGGTCCAGCAATGATTAACCAACTGACCAACTCTGCCACAATGAGAGCGAAGAAACTGAGAATAACCACGACCACCAGTACAGCCACCTCGACCACCAGAGTTGTCAAGTCGAGCTGGATGAGCAACAATATCAGGAGAAGGAGAGGGAAGCAAAGGATGTTGAAGAAGAGTTGTAACAGCGGAAATGCGAGCAGCAGAAGCATCCAGAGTCGGACTATCCACCTCTCCTAGGATTTGTTGTCGAATCATATCATATGAGTCAGGTAGACGAAGTAAGTAGCAAACCACAAGAAGCTCCTGAAAGTGTTTATGTTGCTCAGCAAGATCAGCAAAAAAGGTCGATGTTGAGGAAGTTCAGCACCAAGAGTTTGAACCTCCTGATAAGCAGCAACATGAGTCATGGCGGGTCGAGCAAAAAGATCCGCATATAGTATAAATGAGCGAAGTTTGTGCTCCCTTGGAGTACAAAGCAACCAGATAATTCCAAGCAGTCTTGATCGTCTGATCATGTTTAATAACAGGAAGACATTCATCAGACAAACTGTTGGTCAACCAAGTACGTACCAACTCATCAGTAGCATCCCAATCATCAAAAGAAGCAGAGTCAAAAGGAATGGGATCATCGGTCAAATGATGACGCTTACGCTGAGAGCGCAACAGGAAAATAATGACACTCCAATCAAGGTAATTTTGACATGTAAGCTTAGAAGCAGTACCCAATTTACCGGAAGTAGAAGTAGAAAAAAGAGAGAGAGAGGAGCGGACAAACTGGAGGAAGAAGATGAAGTGTCCATAGAGAACAACAACAAGCCGCAAGGTTTAACCAAACAAACCGCGCGAACAAGAAAAAGAAAGAGACCGCGTGAACAAGAAAAAAAACTTGCAGGAGCGCAATAGAAAGAAAGCGCGCGAACACCAGCGAAGTCGCGCAAACAGAAAAGAAAGCAAAGGGAGTGCAAGGCAGAAAAAAGCCGCGCGAACAAAAAAAGAAGCCGCACGAACAGAAGAAGCCGGAAGCGGTTAGAAAAGAAAACCACGAACAAATTGGAGCAAAGAACCGATTAGCTCTGATACCATGTAAAAAGAGCTAAATAAAGAGAAATTTTATTTCTCCAAAAAGATAATTATTACATAGGTATGCACCATTATTTATAGAAATGAGGGAGATGAGAGAATACAACAAGCGATGTGAGACTAAATACAAGCCGCGCGGGCTGTGCGGTTTAACCCTATCAAACCGGGTCAAATCGCTAGACTATACAACAAATAAAATCTCCTGGGAAGCCTTTGAACACCTGTTGTGGCTAACCGCCAGACCGCTGCTGCGGCAAACCTCCAGACCGCTGCTGCAGCTAATCTCCAGACCGCTGCTGCGGCTAACCTCCAGACCGTTGTTGCGGCTAACCTACAGACCGCTGCTGCGGCTAACCTCCAGACCGCTGCTGCGGCTAACCACCAGACCGCTGTTGCGGCAAACCACGAGACCGCAGCTGCGGCTAACCTCCAGGCCACTGCTGCGGACTCTACCAAGCCGCTGGGAAGGCTACCAGACAGACCGCTAGTCCAAACCGCCAGACTGATGATCAGACAAGCCGCGACGACTAGAAAGACTAACCGCCCTGTCTCATGTTCCAACATATAGCACTCCCTACATTTACAAAATACCCAAAATACTCGTCATAACATAATGTGATTCCAAAAATGGAGATGCAAAGGTATGTCATGATGATAATAACTCATTAAAGTCACGATTAATTACAGAGAGATTAGAGTGTGGCAAGTTAATTGTATTGGATCCATATATCTTAAGAGACTCCTAATTAAATACATGAAACTTGATGACAAGTAAGTTTAATTGCAACTAGGCCCCAATCCCCAATCCATGTCCCGATGTGAGAAAGACTAATTAATTTTGCCCTTGTTTCCTATTTTAGCTCTTGGGGAGTTTAAATACCAAAGTTGAATCTTCAATTGCTACACCTATATTTCAAAACCCTAGTTGTCAAAGGCTTATCAGTGTGAACTTGGGATAAGGTTTTTGTCATTAGGTATTTACATTAATTGATATCAGACATAGGTTTTCATCACTCATTCAAATGGTTGGTAACTCTTCCAACACTGACACCAATGACATTCTCGTTCAAACACTCGGGATAATGCACGAAGAGATGCTTAATCAATGTGATGAATCTAAAATGTGCACAAATGATGAAGGCTTACAAGCTATGTAGGTAGGGCAAAACCCTAGGTCCACAATCATTCATCATGGATTTCCTTCGGGTGGTGGAGAATTCTCCAACCCTACTTCTAGGGCATATATATTTAGAAATATTTATGAGTTGTTTCAGTCAGAGTGGCTTTTATAAGCAATCCCCAATATCCGAAAGTTTAATGCTTCCTCATTTCTACTTTCAACAACAATTTCAATACTCATATTGTTTAAAATAAGAGAAAATCTAAAACAAACAGCCAAGATAACCTCTAATGTCTCTAAGATAAAAATTGTCTATGTTGCATCGACACGCGACACGCGATATGACACGACACGACTTACAACTCGTAAATTCTCATAAAATATCATATTTTGACACGCTGGGACACGTATATTAAATATTTAATTTTTATAATTATGAAAATCCTAAGACATTTAATAAAAAAAATTAAAAATGAATAAATAACAAATATTCAAATAAAACAAGACATGTTTAAATATTACTAATCAAATATTTAAATGCAAAACTTAACCAAAAATCAAAAAATGATAAAACACTAACACATTACCTCATCATATAGTTTTTTCAGCTCAAATAAATCATTGCTTAAGACTTTTACACACTTTTCAATTCCTTTTTCATCAATGATTAACAAATGTGCTTTCACTTTTTTATATTAACTTATAAAATTTTTTTCACAAAAATTGTACTTCCAAGACAATTGCCTCCCGCCTCACCGTAAGTAGCTAGCTTAGGGACACGCATGCCCGATTGAGAGGGACACGTATGTCCAATTGAACGGTACACGCGAGTCCCGCGTGAGCCAGCGTGTCAGTCTTCCGACACGAGTGTCGAAGAGTCGGACGAGTGTTGGAGAGTCCGACACAGACACGCTGGGCATTTTGAAGTGTCGATGTTTTATAAAGAATATTGTCATGTTCTCTTTGAACTGGAGTCTTAAAATGCTAGTTCCATCACAATGCAAACAAGGAGTAGCTATTTTACATAGAGCAATGCACCTTACAAGCCACAAATTCAAGTATTTGAACTATGCATCTTGAGACATGTTGTATACAAGAAAAACTAAAATTTTGAGGATCCAGAGATGAGAAAAGTTGACAATAGAGATGAGAATAGTTGATAATCCATATAAGCTCAACAGCAAGTCATAAAAGTCACATTAAAACAAATGAAATAGATCAAAATCGGCCTCAAATAGTTAGAATAAAACTATGAAGATGTTGATAAAACTTAATCATGTATAATTGTGTTGCCTCTGTCGAAAGAATGAGAACCCTTCATCATACATTGGTACAGCAGCACCACTCTCATTAACACACATCTATGCAACGTATTATACAAAAGAAAATTCAAACACTTGAGAAGGCGGGGTGAGTCATCATTGTTAAGTGAATGGCCAATATAAAACTAACATCAGAATATGCCACAAACTAAGCAAAATTCGCCGACCAAAAAGACTTAAAACTATGTGGAAACGAGAATTTCATATCCTACATTGCTTCCAGCTGCTGCGCCATTCCCACTCTTTTACAGCCGTCATCAAAGCCCTTCCGGCCGACAGAATCTAGCATAGCTTTTTCACTGAGCTCCCTGCCAAATCTCCATAGATAGTTCAATCCCACAAGTAGCTCAGTAATGGCAGCTTCAACCTTGGCCTGATTAGCATAATACAGTGTTTGCAGAAGAAGAACATTGGCCCTTGAAATAGCACTCTGCTTCTCAAAATTCCTATCTGACTGCCACTTAACCATGCTGTGCGCAAGAGGAGACAGCCATTCCAGAATCCTGGCCATGGCGTCACTCCACTCTTCGGCTAGAGCCTGGTCATAAACTGATAAAGTCAAGTTCTTGGCATAAGAACTGAGCCGCATCTTCAAGGCTAACTTTGTCGTCTTAGGCAGCATGTTGTAGAGATCATCTCTAACCTCCGGATCTATGGAATTTGGTGACGAAGAAAGCTTCTCGATTGTAATTATCACCTTCGCATAATGCAGAGCCAACGCAGAACCTCCGAGGGTAGACGGAGGCGCGTTCAGCAACTTGGGTTTAAAATCAAAGAGAGAGAGGGATGCGTTTTTATTCAATATGCACGCGGTCGACTCCGGTGAACTGGAACTGTTACAGTCTTGATAGCCATGATTCTTCACAGCATGTCTTCTTCCTGGCCACACGTGGCTCATACCAGGTGAAGAACTATTCATCAGAGGTCCAGAAGCGAACATACCATTGGATCTAGCATTTGACAAACTTTCAAAGGGTTTGATCAGCCCGCCACTCATGAACGAGCGGTCGGAAAGATTCCACATGGTTTTGGCACCGGAAGACAAGTTATTGTGCTGGAATCCGAAGACAAACCTAATCCTAGCTACAATGGTGAATAAAGCCCTCGCCAGAAGAAGAGCAACATAATCGTAAGTGCAATTCCATACAGAAACGCCTTGCAACTGTTTGACATTTTGCCGCTGCCACAGCACCCTCTTCTTGAACGGCCCTATTCTGCAACCCCGACGATGCGCTTCTGGAATCGCATGCATCCTCCTCAGATCATTCTCAACATCCGCCAGCACATCGAGCTCTTGGTATAAATTGGAACTCGCGATGATGAACCTCTCCATCCTCTTAATTTCGCGATTCATTTTCTTCCTGGTGAAAACAAGGCCGAGATCGGAGTTGTTCTTCGCAAGATTGGAGAAGACGGACTCGAAGCGGCGGAGCAGGGGGTCGGTGCAGCGGGCACCGAGGCGGGCCACGGCTCGCGCGAGAAGGTGTACGGACTCCATTGTCTCGTCGAGTGCAAGGCCAAGGAGGAAGTCATCGTCATCAGACACGAGTTTTCTGATTCCTTGGAGGCGAAGCGTCTCGTCTCTGAGGACGGCGATGCGATCGTCGCTCAGGGCGTGCCAAAGCTTAATGATCTTCGACATGAGGCGGGAGACCTCGAACGTGAGTATGCCGATGGCTGGCCTCGCGCTTTCTTTCTTGCCCAACCCTCGCCACAGCCACCGCCATGTCTTTGCACTCAGCTTTACCATGTTTAGAAACCAGATGTCTGCGCCGCCGGCAATTGATTCGTGTACGCAGCCGGAAACGGTCGCGCTTTGATTAATTTGACGGAGCGAGAAAGAAGGTTACGTTTACGGTATTCGCACCCGGAATCATTGTCATCATCTGCAGCCCGACAGTATTTAAGTTTGGCTGCGAATATGGCTTGTTATTTATGAATATATATAATTGTTCAAAATTGAATCTAACGTTTCATTTGGATTAAGAGAATTGTTGCGTGTTTTGGGTTTAGTTTTAAGAGAATTGTTGCCGATGAAAAACTGCAAATTGATAGAGCTAATGAAAAATAGTTATTTCTAAAAATAGACTTCAAATTGAAGAAGTCAGATTTCAAAAATTAGTTCGCAAAAAAAAAAAGATTTGTTATGTGATTTTTTAAAAAAATTTATAATCGTCATTTTTTGTTAGGAATGATTCCATCTTTATAGTATGAGTGTTCACATAACTACACCCCCCATGATCTCCACCAAAAATAGTGGGATCATGGATTTGACCGCACGCGGGATCAACGCGTCCGATCCCCCCGCGCGCCGATCTCATCATGCATAGCAACAGAACTGCCGCGAACGTCGCTTCGCCGGCGCCGAGTGGCCGGCGTCATCCCCAAGCGCAGGCCGCCCCCTCCTCTCGCCACCGCCGGCCTCTCCCCCTCGGTCGCCGGCGCGCGGCCGAGGGAGCGGCTGCGTCGGCGGTTCCCCCGCGGCCGTCGGCGCGTGGCCGAGGGAGCGGTCGCGTCGGCCGCTCCTCCCCGGCCGTCAGCCGCGGCTGAGAAGCCGACACAGCCGGTCGCTCCTCTTCGGCAGTCGGCGGGCGGCCGAGGGAGCGGCCGCTCCCCCTCGGCCGTCGGCCGCGGCCGAGGGGCCGGCCCAACCGGCCGCTCCTCCTCGGCCGCCGGCGCGCGATCAAGGGAGTGGTCGAGTCGGCCGCCCCTCTATGGTCGTCGTCGATGGTCACCTCCTCGCCGACGAGATTGGAGGCAAGTTCGTCAGCCGCCCGTGGGAGCCCGTCCCCGTCATCCGATCGTTTTGGGACGTTCCTCATCATCCGATCCACATGTAACCACCCACTAACCTCCGGGTTAGTGAGGGAATTTTATTTATTAATTTAATTAGAGTGCAAATAACGAGATTAAATATCATGACACGCACCCCAAAACTACATCAAAAATATTTATGATGGTGGTTATGGGGTGTGGATAGTTGCGTAACGACTATAACCACCCCCTGAAGGCTATAAAAAGAGTTTTTGGCCTCCTCATTTCTCATCTTTTTTTTCTGAGTCTTCTTCTTTCTCAGGTCGGAGTTCTGCCAAATTTCTCCTACGAGCGCGTTTGAGCCGCACTCAAGCCGCACCAGATCCATGAATGAGCTGCGTACGAGCCATGTTCAAGCCACCTGATGAAGCCCAATCTCTCGGTTTCTAAGAGACCTCTACAGCCGCAAATTCAAGTGCTTCGCTCCCACCTTCAGAGCCAGCGGGACACTCAGTGAAGCCCATCGTCGCAAAGTACAATTTGTAACAAACGTCAGGCACGATGCCCTGTCGTCCGTCGTGTGTTAAGTGTTCTCTCGCCTCAAAGTTGTAACGAGAGGCGGCATGTCTCCCTTGATTCAAGGAGCAAGTTGTAATAGCCAGGAAATAGTGGGCTTTCACCAGCACACATTCGGTCAAGTGGTTTTTTACCCTGTTGAGGGATTTTTCCACATTAAAACTTCGTGTGTACAATCGATCTACTTCATTTACTGTGTGCGCGCTCGACCGTTCCGACAGCTAAGGCGCTCCAGGTTATCCCGGTCCGACATGGACGTCGAGTTAGGTCGCAATAGTTTGGCGCCGTCTGTGGGAAGCGAGTTCCCAGCATCCTCGGATGACAGTACCTTCAACATAGCGGTACTCGTGACTAGAGACTATGTCAAGAGAAGTTGCCTGCACTGCAGAAGGGGTGACCCCATGTAAAACCCCCCTCCCGGATCCCAAAACACGGCACGAATGGGGTCTTATGACCAGAACAGCCGCCTTGTGGTAGCATTAGCGCATTGGCTAACCTGTACAACAAGACGCCAATTCTGCCGGCTACAACCAATACCAATATATGCCAACCTGTTGAAGTATTTGACCGGGCGACCTTGCGGTCTTGTCCAGCGGTTCGTTGACCGAGCGGTCTGGCGGTCTGACTCAGAAGCCTGGAGACCGGGCGGTCTATCGGTCTCCCATTGCGACCTGTTCTTATCCTGCTGGAGTTGCCGAGCGGTTAACTCATTTGTCTAACCGCGCGGCCTATGCGGTCTCCTTTATTTCTAGCCGCTCAGTACTATAATTGTTTAGTCCCACATTGTTTGTTTGTACTCTCCCATATCCCCTCCATTCTATAAAATGGAGGTCATACCTTTGTAAATGATATCTTTTTTGGATAATAAAATTTCAATTATTCAAAACTCTATCCGTTTGTTCTTGCATGTTCGCTAAATTTTACATGGTATCAGAGCACACGGTCTTTTCCTCCTGATTGTGTGCACTCTCTGATTCTCGCGGCTTGTTTTCTGCTTTACGCGACCTGTCTTCGCGGCTTGCCTTCTCTTCTGTCCGCTGCCCTGTTCGCCTGGCTTGTTTCTCCTTGCTTCTCTTCTCCTGCTGATATTCGTCGCTGCGACTTGTTTAGTTGTCGCCGCACCCTGGTTCCTTCTTGCATCTCCAGCTTTCTAGTCGTTGCGGCCTGCTTCTGTTCGCCCGGCTTGCGACTTGTTGTTGTCGCTGCTTCTTGCTTCCTCTTCTCTTTTGTTCGCTCAGACTTTTCAGTCCGTGCGACCTCTTCCCCGCTGTGCCTTTGTCTGCTTCCTGGCCGCTTGTGTTCGCGCGGCTTCTTCCTTTTAAACCGCTGCGGTCTCGCGCGAGTTGCTCTCTTTCCCCTCTCCCCGCGGCTTCGCTTCTTCTTGCGCGGTTTCTTGCTGTGTTCTATGACTACATCCGGTCTCACCACCCCCGTTATCTCCACCACTCCTGCAGCTCCTTCTCCACCTCCTCCTTCGGGCAACCTTGACACTCTTTCTAAGCTTGTTGGCTCCAACTATCCCGATTGGAGCGTTTCTTTCACCTTTCTTCTTCGCTCTCAGCGCAAGTGTCATCACCTCACCGATGACCCTCCTCCTCATAACTCTCCTGAGTTTGATGGCTGGGATGCGAGTGATGCTCTTGTCCGCACTTGGCTGGCCAACAACCTTTCTGATGAGTGCCTTCCCGTCATTCGCCATGATGAGACGGTCAAGGCCGCCTGGCTTCACCTCGCTGCTCTCTATTCGAAGGGGGACAGACGTCCCGCATTTATACTCTCTATGCGGACCTCTTCGCCCGCCCTTCCATGTCTCCTGCTGCGGCTTATCAGCAGGTTCAGGCTCTTGGTGCTGAAATCCTCCAGAATCGCCCCTTCTCCGCGGACTTGGCCGAACAACACAAACACTTCCAGGAACTCCTGGTTGTTTGTTATCTTCTCCGTCTTCCCGATTCCTATGATATGATCCGCCAGCAGATCCTGGCTGAGGCAGAATCTCCTACTTTGGATGCCACCGCGGCTCGCATTGCCGCTGTTACTTCGCTACTCCAGCGGCCTCTGTTGACCTCCCCCCTTCCCAGGACTCCTTTGCTCACCAAGCTCAGAAGGGGGGACCTAGTGACCGCGGTCACTCCGGCGGACGGGGTTCATCCCGTTTCCTCTGCTCTCACTGTGGTCGTACCGGCCATTCTGTTCACCGCTGCTGGCAGAAACATCCTCATCTTCGCCCTTTCGGTGATGCTCCTTCTTCGGCCTCCGCCTCTTCTCGGCTGTCTGCCTTTGTGGTCACGACGTCAGGTAGTGCTCACGTCGTTACCCAAGGTAAATGGATGATTGACTCCGGTGCTACAAATCATATGACTGGCAACCCTCATTGCTTCTCTCGTCTTGAGACACATGACCACTTACCCCCGGTTCGTGTGGCGGATGGTTCACCGTCCCCGGTTCATGGGACGGGCATGGTTCAACTCACCCCATCGCTTTGCTTGGAGGACACTCTCTATGTCCCGAAGTTCCCATGCAATTTATTATCTGTTACTACTTTATGCCGGCAACTTCAGTGCTCCATCTTATTCACTCCAACTACTTATTCTTTTCAGGACCCGAGGACCCAGCGGACGATTGCTACTGGGACTGAGAGCGGCAACCTCTACTTCCTCGACGATGTTTCCGCTCTGTCCGCCTACTCCTCCTCTACAGATCTCCTTCAATGACATCTTCGCCTTGGACATCCTCCTCCTCGGATTCTTCGACAGCTTCTGCCCCACTTACCTCCTACCAGTTCTCCGCTCAACTGTGATGCGTGTCATTTAGGCAAACATCATCGCTCCTCCTTCCCACCGAAGCAAGGTCGTGGCTCCTCTTGCCCGTTTGATCTTATTCATTCTGATGTCTGGGGTCCGGCTCCTACCCTCACTGTTGGTCGGGGTAGTTCCTATTTTGTCACTTTTATAGATGATTTTTCACGATGTACCTGGGTGTATCTATTAAAAGATCGCTTTGAACTCTTTTCTGTTTGGCAATCATTTTATTTTATGATTAAGAATCAGTTTGACATTTCTATTAAAGTTTTACGTTGTGATAATGCCAAGGAATATCTTAATCATGAGTTCTCCTCTTTCTTTCACCAACATGGTCTTCTTCATCAAACTACTTGTGTTTACACCTCCCAGCAGAATGGGGTGGCGGAGCGTAAAAAACATCACCTGCTTGATGTTGCTCGTACTCTCATGACGCAGATGCACGTACCTCGCTCCTACTGGGGCTACGTTGTGCTCCTCGACTGCTATCTCATCAACCGCCTTCCCTCCACAGTTCTCCACGGCCAGACCCCCTTCTTCATTCTCTACCCCCACAAGGAAGCTTTTCCTCTCCCTCTCAGTGTCTTTGGCTGTACGGCCTTTGTTCATGCTCCCTCCGCTACCCGCGACAAGCTTTCCCCCCGTTCCACCAAGTGTGTCTTTTTGGGGTACTCTACCACTCAAAAAGGCTATTGTTGTTTTGACCCCCTTCTACACAAGCAATTTGTCTCCTCGGATGTGACCTTTTCGAGAATGCTTCCTACTTCTCTCCTACCTCCTCTCTTCCTTCTGATCTCTCCATTCCCTCCACGCCTCTCGACGTCTCCCCACCTCCGTCTCCTCCTCCACCGTCTCCTTCCCTATCCGTCTCCCCACCCACCCCTCCCCCCTCCTCTCCGACGTCGTCTCTCTAGTCCCGGGCCAGCCTTCTCCGCCACGGATGCTCCGGTCGCTGACGCACCCGTCGACCTGGATCTTCCCATTGCTCTTCGCAAAGGGGTGCGGGCGTGTACTCAACACTCACTTGCGGCAGTTGTTTCCTATGATCGGCTTTCTCCTTCTCGCAGGTGTTTTGCCTTGGCTATCTCCGCTACTTCTACTCCCCGTACCTACCAGGAGGCTCTTGCTCTCCCTCATTGGAAGTCTGCCATGGATGAAGAGATGGATACTCTTACTGAAAGGGGTACCTGGACCCTTGTTCCTCCTCCCGTGGGCACTGATGTGGTTGGCTGTCGCTGGGTCTTCGTTGTGAAATTTCGCCTCGACGGCACTATGGATCGCTACAAGGCCCGGCTGCTGGCCAAGGGCTTCACTCAGACTTACGACATTGATTACTTTGACACTTTTTCTCTGGTTGCTCGCCTCAGTACCATCCGGGTTCTTCTCTCTGTGGCTGTTAACCGGGATTGGGCTATTTCCCAGCTTGATGTGAAGAATTCCTTTCTCTATGACGATCTTCAGGAGGACGTCTACATGGAGCAATCTCCTGGGTATGTTGCTCAGGGGGAGACACGCGCATGCCATTTGAAGAAGGCCATTTATGGCCTAAAGCAGAGCCCTCGGGCGTGGTTCGACAAATTCAGTGGCATTGTGGCTACCATCGGCTTTACAAGGAGTTTGGCCGATCACTCCTTATTCATTCGCAAAACGGCCTCGGGACTGGTGGTTTTGACAGTGTATGTGGATGATATTCTTCTTACTGGCGATGACCGAGATGGGGTGGACTTGACGAAGAAGCACCTCCGTCAACACTTGGTCACGAAGGATATGGGCTCCCCGAAATACTTTTTGGGGATAGAAATCTCTCGTAAACTTGACTCGTTGGTTCTCTCCCAACGGAAGTATGCCCTTGATCTTCCACAAGAAGCAGGATTGACAGGTGCCAAACCGGCTCGGTTTCCCATGGCTATTGGAGAAGACAAAACGTGGACGGATGACTCGCCTCTTCTATCTGATGTCACAAGGTACAGACGTTTGGTAGGCAAACTCATCTATCTCACGGTGACTAGACCCGACATCGCCTATGATGTAGGCAAGGTCAGTCAGTTTATGCAAGCTCCCAGGGAGTGTCCTTGTAACACCCCCTATCCGTCGCATCGCATATAGCAGTAGGTCCGGCCGGGGCCCGACGCCATATACCACAGACAGACCGGGTGGTTACTTATGGAAACCATCCAACCAATCTCAACGTCCTACACAGAGCATTCTAGCGGAAGCAATTAATATAAGTTGCAAAACAAGAACCCAGCACAAGCATGAATGTCCACTAAAACCAACAGGAATGTCATTACAAAATACTCAAAAGTCGGCCTTAAGGCCTTACAAGATGTTTCATTTGTCTATTACATGATTTACCAACCTCGGCACGCAGGCCGGCCATACATGAATAAAATAGAAAACATTTCCACTTGGGCCTTCGAGGGCCAGCTTCGCAAAAAGGGCTTTAGCCCGCTATTGACCGCTTGGTCCAGCTGCACCTGCAAGCAAACAAACCACCGCACGGTGGCAAACAAAGCAACGGTCAGCAATGCTGACCAAATTATAACGATCCCGCCCCCAACTCGGGGCGGCGATGCCCCTTCCCTGCATTTCATTAGCACAAGCGAGCAATGCATATAACCATAGCCATCTCATCACAGACGTTGGCTCGTACGGCCACACGTCCCGTGCACTCAGGGCACATTCTCGGCGAACCGGTCGATGTCACGTCAATTAAAGCCATTAACATTCCGGACTCACCACCGCCACTTAGACGGCCATTCCTATGAGCAATTCGTCTTCATGGTATTGGTCACGTCAATTTAAGCCATTGACCACCGAAGACTCACATCTATGCCAACGGCGAGTGCCATGTACTTTAGGTCTCTCAAACCCGAACGACATAAAGCGGGTACGGCTCCATCTAACCCGTGCTCATATCGCAACGGCAATTTAAGCCATTTGCGCGGGTCAAACTTTCACCGAGTCCCATTCTACCGCAAGACACATAACCCCGTTATGTTCATGTTGGCACTCAGGCCACCAAGTTGGCAAGACCTCGTGTCCGCCCAGTTTTCCGGGTGCACCTTTGGGTTAGTCCCCAAGGCTCCCTGCTGCAATCTACCGCGTAGAAAACCCGAAAACACCAAATAGCACGGAGTCTTCTCCGGCCTTATGCAATGCAACATCACCGATCCGAACTACATGTCCGGGTAGGCTTCAACCAAAATGCCTAAGTCCGTTCTCGCATACGGACGCTAAACAACGGGGACTTTACATATCTACCCGAAGGAACGCCTCCAACTCTTCGCAAACTCGCGAGAGAGGGCTTCCTATGCTAAGAAAGAGAGCTATCATGCTCACAAGTGAGGATCGTTACCCTTGCGTTCCTCTTTGGTGCCATCGAAATGTAATCGGATAGAAATCACCGCGCTTGCGTTGCCTCCGTGGATCCGGAGTCGGCTTGCGATTCGGAGCTCCGAAGCTCCTCCAATGGCGGATCTAGCTCCTCTTCCTCTAGCCTTGGCTCTTCTTTCTCCAAGGGTTTGGAGAGAGATCAAGTGATGAAAAGTGGATTTTTCTTAAGTCAAACCCGTGTATATCCTCCCAGGAATCATCCCCAGCCGTCGGATCTCAACCTAAGAAAACGAGCGGCTTTGATTCGGGGCTGAAATGCCCAATCTGGACCGAACACGGCCTGGCACACGCCCGTGTCCAGGGCCGTGTGCCGCATTCGCCGTCAAAATCGAATCTTCTGAACACGCACACGGGCATCGAACACGCCCGTGTTCTAGCTGACACGCCCGTGTTCCAGCTGACATGGCCGTGTATCCGGCCGTGTACCCATGATTTTTCCCCCGTTTCCAACCCGAGCACTGCACGGGTTCTAGGACACGCCCGTGTCCTTGCCCGTGTCACATTGACACGCCTGGGCCCCTAGGCCGTGTACACGGGACATTTCGTCGAGGGGAGAACGACGACTCACTGACACGGCCTTGGACACGCCCGTGTCCGAGGCCGTGTGCCTTGTCTCGACGATCGTCGAGTGAATCTCGACGATTTCACCTGGACGATCGTCGACACGGGTCGACACGCCCTGCGACACGCCCGTGTCGCAGGCCGTGTGCCCATTCTCGACGAATCGTCGAGAATAACTCGACGATTTCACGGCTAAGTGTCGACACGGGTCGACACGCCCTGCGACACGCCCGTGTCGCAGGCCGTGTGCCCATTCTCGACGAATCGTCGAGAATAACTCGACAACTTCGCGGCTAAGTGTCGACACACGCTTGACACGCCCTGGGACACGCCCGTGTCCCAGGCCGTGTGCCTTCAGCCAGAAACCAAAACTGGCCCAAAACGTCCCCCTTTGCTCCTTTGAGTTTCGGGGCGTTACAGTCCTCTTCAGTCTGCCCTGAAGATTTTAGAGTATATCAAAGCAACACCAGACAAAGGGCTAATCTTTCAGAAGAATGGTCATCTAAGGGTTGAGGCCTACTCAGATTCAAGTTACGCGGATGACAAAGGCGATCGTAAATCCACATCAGGTTTTTGTACCTTTGTTGGAGGAAATCTTGTGAGTAGGAAGAGCAAGAAACAGTCTGTTGTCTCCAGATCCAGTGCAGAAGCCGAATACCGGAGTATGGCGTCAACCACGTGTGAGTTAAAGTGGTTGCGGGCTCTCATGCTTGACCTAGGGGAGGTCTATGGTTATCCTCTTCCTATGTTCTGTGACAACAAGGCCGCCATATACATATCCAGAAATCCGGTCTTCTATGAGAGAACAAAGCATATAGAGGTTGACTTCCACTTCATTCGGGAAGAGATTTTGAAGAAACAGATCTGTACTCCGTTTGTCACCTCTGACAAAGAATTGGCAGATATCTTCACAAAGCCGGTCTCTACTTCCTTCTTCCACATTTGTGACAAGCTGGGCATGATTGATATCTATGCTCCAGCTTGAGGGGGAGTGTTGAAGTATTAGACCGGGCGGCCTTGCGGTCTTGTCCAGCGGTTTGTTGACCGAGCGGTCTGGCGGTCTCACTCAGAAGCCTGGAGACCGGGCGGTCTATCGGTCTCCCATTGCGGCCTGTTCTTATCCTGCTGGAGTTGCCGAGCGGTTAACTCATTTGTCTAACCGCGCGGCCTATGCGATCTCCTTTATTTCTAGCCGCTCAGTACTGTACATGTTTAGTCCCACATTGTTTGTTTGTACTCTCCCATATCCCCTCCATTCTATAAAAGGGAGGTCATACCTTTGTAAATGATATCTTTTTTGGATAATAAAATTTCAATTATTCAAAACTCTATCCGTTTGTTCTTGCATGTTCGCTACTTTTTACACAACCCAACCAAAACAATAATAAGAGAAGTCAAATCCACACAAAGCATATATGTCCAAAAGTACGTCAAATAAAGAAGTTAAAACATGCTTCTGCAATATCACAGTACAACTAATAAACACCCAAAAGGCTACATCAGAGTCGCTCAACACTCACATCTATAACCGACGGTAGCGACGGTACCGTCCCTTCAGGCCCTATCGTCCGGGCCTGGCTCTCCTGCTGCATAGTCTGCGGCTGCTCTACCTGCGGGGTGACCTCATAAAAAGGAAGACGTAGCAACCATTAGTCGAAAAGTCTATGTGGCTTCACATCCGCTCCCCGGCGACTCCTCGGCACCGGGCGGAGAAAAAAGCAAGGGTACAAAGTATAATAAATAGTATAAGCAGGTACAAGCAGGTGGTAATAGTACAATAAGATTAACAGCAGTATAATCTAGCAGTTCTACAAAAGCAATAACGAACCATCAAGTACAAGTATCTACAGCAGTAAAGTAACTTAACTTATAAGGATGCTCATACAAGCTTATAAGTTAAGGATCGGTTTACATAAATTAACTCATCGTATAAGAGTGCCCATACAAACTTATATGATGAGGATCTTATTTGTGCAATGCTATGTAATGGTATGTATGCTATCCAATGACTTACCCATGGTCACACACATGCAACCACTATGTCGACACAGACTATGGTTCCCAGTATTCGAGCAGGTAGCTAACCTCTCAGGCATCAACCACCGTGGCCAGGTGGTGATAGTAGAGCGGGTATCTCTACTACTAAGTGGGTATCCACACTACTTCACTTAGGCCTCCGTAGGCCTCAACGCTAAGAACACAACAGCGGAGCCCATGCGTACTATGGCCCAGCGGGAGTCTCGGGTAGATGTGCACCGAGAACCAAGCACCGAACTGGCCTTATGTGACCCGGAAGGGGCCTCAGAAGTAGGCACGAGGACCCAGCCCAACCGTTCACTTGGCACGGAAGGAGCCCCGGGACGTGAACACCAAGGACCAAGCCTAACCGCCCAAAGTCTAACTGTCAACTCCCGTCGGAGTGACGACTGGCGAGCCCATAGACCTGCCACACTATCCTTAACCCGGGATTACGACACCGCGTGTTGACTCACACCGCATGCAATTCCACATCACTGTGGCATGGAAGGGGCCTCGGAGAAAACACGAGGTCCAAGCCCAACCATCCACTCGGCATGGAAGGAGCCCCGGGAAATGAACACCGAGGACCAAGCCCAACCATCCGACTTTGACTCATCTCATCGCTATCCCAACTAGTGACGGTCAACACCGCACTTACATCCTTTCACAATGCTACCCGTAGGTAGACGACATTCTAAGCATTGGACTACTAAATTCATTCCGTTAATCAAACATTCACATGACCATAGATTATCCTCCTACATGTCATTCCAAATGATTTCAACACATTATAAACATGATGCACATATATATTACTCTACCAATTTCTATCAAATCATTTTGTTTAAGTATGCTTCGCTTCACAAATCAATTTCATGGGATCCAATTATTAAATTTCATCAATTATAGAACTAAGATGATTAACATAAAAGAGTTCACCCAAACCTCAAGTTAATGACAACATTGAATCCACCGAATCCAAATCCATGTTATACCAAACCTAGAATTTAATTGCAGAATAAATCTGGAAAGCAACTTCGACCGGTGATTCCCGAAGCTACATGAATCCGGTGAAGACGTGTAACCCCTCGATGGAAAGGTCTTTCCATGGGTTACAACTTTTATGTCAGACCACAACCCAAATTCAACAGTATCATACTTAAAATCAGCCTTGAAGTCCGCTGCGTACAGAACACAATTTCTGCATGTAGGATTTATCGGATGTCATTTTCATTCAGACTTTCCCGTGGCTACAGACTTCGCCTGAAGTCGTGCAATCACTCGTTGGAAAGGTATTGTCAAGGAATTCAACTTTCGTGTTTAGTCGAAAGCCCAGATCTGGCCATAACACATCTGGAAATGGCCAAGAAGATCACTGCGCACAGAACACAGATTCTGCGCGCATCTTAAAGTGGAATGAACGGCATCGGTTCATCTTCCTCCTCAAGTCGATCTTCCAAAATTACCTCCAGAAATTCCTCCTCCCTTATTCACCCTCATGAGGCCATGACTCTTCACGAAACCATCCCTCATCTTCGCATAGAAGGTTGGAGAGGTTGAAGACACCATTAACCTTAGAGCACAAGCCCTAGAACGACCTCTTCCTAGAGAAATCACCATCTCGCTAGTCTAGACTCTTTTGAGTCGACATCTCAACTAGATATCTACAGATCTAGCACCAAGGGAGAGGGGAGGAAGCTCACCTCATTTCCGGTGTTTCCATCATTTCTGGCCATGGATCGTGTAACTCTTCTCGGAGGCATCTTCTCCTTCACGGCGGCGACAGATCTTCTCCCCTAGGACTTGCTCCAGCAGTTTCTCCCTCTCTACAGAAGTTCTCTCAGAAAAATGGCTGGACTGAGAAGTGAAAACGGCTAGGGTTTTCACTGCCCTTATAAGTGAATAGTGACAGGGTAGGGACACGCCCATGTCCTTACCCGTGTCCTGCTCGGGCGAAGCGTCGATGACGGTTTTAGTGTCGGTTCAATACTCGACACAGGTAGGGACACGCCCGTGTACCTACCCGTGTCCACATGACACGACCGTGTTCTCTGGCCGTGTGCTTCTCTGGACACGCTTCGTCGAACTCAACTTGACACACACACACGTAGGGACACGCCCGTGTCACTACCCGTGTCCTTCTCGGGGACACTTCGACGAGCTCCATTCAACACACACACACGGGTAGGGACACACCCGTGTCTCTACCCGTGTCCTTCTTGGGTACGCTTCGTCGATCTCAACTCGACGTACATGGGTAGGGACACGCCCATGTCTCTACCCGTATCCTCCTCGGGACACACCTCGTCGAGCTCTACTCGACACACACGGGTAGGGACATGCTGTGTCCTTACTGTGCCATCATGCACACGGGTAGCGACACGCCCATGTCACTACCCGTGTCCTTCTCTGGACAGACTCGAGTCATGGACTCGAGAGCAGGGTTCTCTCACACGGGTAGGGACACGCCCGTGTCTCTACCCTTGTCCTATTCTGGACTAATTTCTCCTCCCATTTACAAGTGCAGCCCCGCTGCCAGCACTCCCCTGAACCCAAGTCAGCTCTGTAACGCCCCAAAATTTGTAGAAGGAAAATTGGTTTCTGCAGGGGTCACACGGCCTGGGACACGGGTGCGTCCCAGGGCGTGTCAGGCTCCAGTCGACGTTTTGGTCATGAGGTCGACGATTTTGGAGTCGACGATCATCGAGCAGAGAACACGGCCTGAGACATGGGAGTGTCTCAGGGCGTGTCGAACCCGTGTCGACAATCGGCCCGGGGAGTCGACGAATTTCGCTCGACGAAGTGTCGAGACAAGACACACGACTTAGGACACGGGCATGTCCAAGGCCGTGTCAGTCAGTCAACGAACTTCGCTCGACGAAGTGTCGAGACAGTGAACACGGCCTGGAGCCCAGACGTGTTGAGTTAGACACGGGTAAGGACATGGGCGTGTCCAGTACCCGTGTGAGTCTCGGGTTGTTTTCGGGGCTATGTCGATGGAGGCATACGGCCGACCACACGGCCGTGTCAGTTGGAACACGGGCATGTCGGGTTGAACACGGGCGTGTCGGATGCCCGTGTGTTGTTCCAGGCACGTCGATTTTTGACGGCGAATGGGGGACACGACCCTGGACACGGGCGTGTCGCAGGCCGTGTTCGGCCCAGTTTTAGCCTTTCAGGCCCGAATCAAGGCCGTTCATTTCTTTAATTTGGGATCCAACGGCTGGGGGTTGTTTCTGATGGGATATACTCGGGATTGGACCCTTAGAAACCCTCATTTTCTTTTGAGTGGTTCTCTTTCTAAGTTCTAGAGAGAAGGGAGAGCAAGGAAGAAGGTGAAGTAGAGATCCGGCTATTCAAGAGGTTTCGGTGCTCCAAATCGCGAGCCAAGTCCGGATCCGTGGAGGCTAGATAGTTGCGAAGTTTTTCATCCGGCTATTTTTCCATGGCTAGGAAGAGGAGTCGGAAGGTAACGACACTTCTCCTCTCAGTTTTAGGATGCATGTTTTAGTATCTTTTCTTTTCTAGTTTTTGGGCACCAAACACTCAAATGAGAGGGGTTTGGGTTGCCAATGTTCAAGAGGAACCTTCGGGTTGATTGAGTCCGTCCCCGGCAAGTTTTTGCATTAGCAATCTGCTCCGTTAGTGGATTAGGCATGGTGTGTGAAGCCGTAGTCGCAACCGTTAGTCCGATTCGGTGATGTTGCATACGAGCTTTAAGGATTCGTAGAGACCCGTTGCGGCAAGATGCCGTTTGTGATGTCGTGATGTTTTCCCCTCTTTCTCGAGTGTGTACGTGTCGTCAGAACCGGACAAGGTTAGCTCCTCAATGGCGGTAGATGGTTTCCTTGGTGGACAAGGTTAGCTCTGCATGAGTGGTAGATGGTTTCCTTGGTGTACGGGAATGCTGCAGTACAAATGTGGGGCTAGGGTGGAATTGTCTTGGATTGTTATGTACCAAGGCGTGATTGTGTCTCCGTGGTCGGCTGGCTATCCCGTGACATACACGTCATGAGCTCCCGATAGTTTATGCATAAACGCAGGGTTCCATCCTTCTTCTTGACGAACAATACAGGGGCTCCCCAGGGTGATGAACCAGGGCGAACGAACCCTGACTCCACAAGTTCTTGCAGTTGAACTCTAAACTCCGCGAGTTCCTTCAGGGCCATTCGGTAAGGGGCCCTGGATACAGGCTTGGCACCTGGTACTAGATTAATTTGAAAATTAACTTCTCTATACGGGGGTAATCCTAGAAGTTTCTCATGAAATACCTCGGGGAAGTCCCGCACTACCCGCACGTCTTTCATATCCAGCGTCATCTCCTTCAACTCGAAATAGATCATGAAGACTTCATCCTCCTTCATATGGGCTTTTACAGCCTGAACTGAAGATAACAACATACGAGGTGCGAATCTAATACCTTGGAAGATGACATCGGTGTCTCCATGCCTCAAGTAGATTCGTTTCTCTGCACAGTCAATCCTTGCGAAGTGTCAGTCCAACCACATCATGCCCAGAATGATGTTAAATTCCGGCATTCTCAAGACTGTGGCAGGCGTATCAAAGGCTTTTCCCCCAATGAATATCTCTAGCTCACACTTAGCGGTTGCGGTCATCTCTGAGCCGTCCAGGAGGCGTACTCGTCGGGCTATACCAGTAAAATATTGTACACCCTCCATGTCTTTAATGAATTCCTCGGACACAATGGAGTGTGAGGCACCGGTATCGAACAACGCATAGGCCATCTTTCCGCCAACTACCACGGTGCCTAAGTACCAATAACCAAAACTCAACACAAGGTGTCTAGTATGTCTTAAGTAATTTAAGTTAAACAATAAATGTGAAAGTTAACGACAACATACCTGCAATCACATCCTGGGGATTCCGTTCTTGCGCCATGTCCAACGCGTACACTTGATCCCGGGCAGGACCGGGGTTTCCTCCTCGTGGTCCTTGTCCTCAACCATGCATATGAAACCGTCCTCGAGGAGCTGCCGGAGGGAGAGCAGGAGGGACGTTCCTAAACAACTGCGGGCAGAAACGTCGAATGTGGCCAAACTGGTTGCATTCGAAGCATACCCGCCCATAACGCCCCTCAGGTTGCTGAAATTGTTATGGATGTAGCGGTGAAGGCAACGCGGGCGGCTGCAGAACCGGATGCTCCACTCTAAAATTTTGGTGGGGACGCCCTCCACCTCTTTGATATCCTATTCCTCCTCTATAGTCCTTCCTCCTTCTGTTGCTTGGGACAACTTCTATCATGCCCTCCGCAGGTCCCTTACCACTTCCCAAGTGATCCGCCTCCAATCTCTTCGCCATGTCGATAATCTCTGCTAAGCTAGCGTCCACTATAAACAAAAGGGCCTGCCTTAGGGGATCTCACAGCCCTTTGTAGAAACGCTTGGCATATCCTCTGTCATCCAAATCATATGAGTCTGCGAACCTCGCGAGATGTTGGAACTCTCGCTGATATTCCGTAACTGATTTTGATCCTTGCTTCAACAGTAGAAACCTCTACTCAAGTTCATCTCGAGCAGATGAAGGAATGAAGTGCTCCAAGAAGACACCCGAGAACTCGCTCTAACTTATCTCTGTATACACTTGCCCTTGGAAGGTGGAGCCCATGAGTGACTTCCACCACCTCTTAGCATGTAGTTCCAAGACGGACACCACCAACGTCATAGTCATGTTGGCTGGGCAACGAATCCCCGCCATCAACTCCTGCACAGTGTCAAGCCATTCCTCTGTGCATACAGTCGACTCCATTCCGAGGTAGGCGGGAGGGGAGAGAGCCCGAAAGGTGCTTAGCTAGTTAGAGCCCGGAGCTTGTTGTTGTATTGGAGTCTGCTGCGCCCTAAAGTCATCCAGAATGGCAGTGAGCGTTTGCCCCAACTCGGATTGTTGGAACTAAGTGGGTATGGAAGGGACAGGAGTGCCCCCCATCGGCTAAACAAGCACTGGAATCTACACGTAGAATACAAACGTATGGTCAGGTTGGCTAACCTTAAGGTCAAAGTTTTACATACTTAGTGTGAATTACATATGAGCACACTACTGCTTCCGCTAAGTCAGTTTGTCCCCAAACTAACTAATCGAACGGGGGTGGTACCATTGTTGAATGACTTCTTAAGTTGAGGATCGTGGCAGACTGATACCATTTGTAAAACCCCCTCCCGAATTCCAAAACACGGCACGAAGGGGGTCTTATGCCTAGAACAGCCGCATTGCGGTAGCATTAGCGCACGGGCTAACCTGTACCACAAGACGCCTATTCTGTCGGCTACAACCAATACCAATATATGCCAACCAACCAAAACAATAATAAGAGAAGTCAAGTTCACACACAGAATATATGTCCAAAAGTACATCAAATAAAGAAGCTAAAACATGCTTCTGCAATATCAGAGTACAGTTAATAAACGCCCAAAAGGCTACATCAGAGTCGCTCAACACTCACATCTGTAACCGACGGTAGCTACGCTACCGTCCCTTCAGGCCCTATCGTCCGGGCCTGGCACTACTGCTGCATAGTATGTGGCTACTCTACCTGCGGGGTGACCTCCTAAAAAGGAAGACGTAGCAACCGTTAGTAGAAAAGACTAAGTGGCTTCACATCCGCTCCCCCGGCGACTCCTCGGCACCAGGCGGAGAAAAGAGCAAGGGTACAAAGTATAATAAATAATATAAGCAGGTACAAACGGGTGGTAATAGTACAATAAGATTAACAGCAGTATAATATAGCAGTTCTACAAAAGCAATAACGAACCATCAAGTATAAGTATCTACAGAAGGAATGTAACTTAACTTATAAGGATGCCCATACAAGCTTATAAGTTAAGGATCGGTTTACATAAAGTAACTCGTCGTGTAAGAGTGCCCATACAAAATTATACGATGAGGATCTTGTTTGTTCAATGCTATGTAATGGTATGTATACTATGCAATGACTCACCCATGATCACACACATGCAACCTCTATGTCGACACAGACTATAGGTCCCACTATTCGAGCAGGTAGCTAACCTCTCAGGCATCAACCAGTGTGGCCAGGCGGTGACAGTAGAGTGGGCATCTCTACTACTAAGTGGGTATCCACACTACTTCACTTAGGCCTCCGTACATCTCAACGCTAAGAACACAACAGCGGAGCCCATGCGTACTATGGCCCAGCGGGAGTCTTGGGTAGATGTGCACCGAGAACCAAGCCCCGAACTGGCCTTGTGTGACCCAGAAGGGGCCTCAGAAGTAAGCACGAGGACCCAGCCCAAACGTTCAGTTGGCACGGAAGGAGCCCCGAGACTTGAACACCGAGGACCAAGCCCAACCGCCCAAAGTCTAACTATCAACACCTGTCGGTGTGACGACTGGAGAACCCGTAGAGCTGCCACACTATCCTTAACCCGGGATTACGACACCGCGTGTCGACTCACACCGCATCAAATTCCACATTACTGTGGCATGGAAGGGGCCTCAGAGAAAACACGAGGTCCATGCCCAACCATCCACTCGGTACGGAAGGTGTTGGGTACATTGGTTCAAATGTACCTGATTTGAAGAAGCCTCACCCAACTCAATGATATACATCAAATTGTATTTGATGTGTTTTGAGTTTACTTGTGCAGGCTAAGTATTTGCAGGAAAGAAGAAAAGTTTCTAAGTCCATGTGTCGACACCTAGAGGGAAAGTGTCGACACTTAAGAAGACTTGTGTCGACACCCAGGCAAGCAGTGTTGACACTTGGAGTCATTGTGTCGACACCAGGGATGCTGAGTCGACACCAGACAGAAAGTGTCGACACAAGGAGCTGTGTCGACACTCAGTGAAGAAAAGACAGTGAAGTTGTGTCGACACTTAGCAGTTGTGTCGACACCCAGAAAAACTGTGTCTACATCAGAAAGTGTCGACACTTGGAGGCTGTGTCGACACTCAGCAAAAGTCTGCAGAGACTAAGTACAAGTGTCGACACCCAGAACAATGTGTCGACACTCAGAAGAAGAGTCAACACTTGAAGTAAGTGTCGACACCCAGAACAATGTGTCGACACTTAGCTGAAGACTCAACACTTGAAGAAAGTGTCGACACAAGGAGCTGTGTCGACACTTAGTAAAGATTAGCAAAGTTCAAGAATATTCTAAGTACAAGTGTCGACACTAAGGGGATGTGTCGACACTCAGCTGAAGTCTCGACAGAAGAAGGATGTGTCGACACAAGGAGCTGTGTCGACACTCAACAAGTATCAACACTGAAGACATGTGTCGACACCAAGAAGCAGTGTCGACACTTAACAGTTTCAACACATGAAGATGTGTCGACACAAAGGAGATGTGTCGACACTTAGAAGAATTCAGCAAAATACTGAAGTACAAGGACTTGTGTCGACACTCAATTTCAGTGTCGACACTTGAAGAAGAAGTAGTGTCGAGATACAAAATCTACAACACAAGGAGTTGTGTCGACACCTTGTAGACTAGTGTCGACACTTAGACAACTTGTGTCGACACTTGGTCTATAAGTGTCGACACTTAAAGACAGAAAGTCTCGACACTTAAAGACAGTTACAAAATTTTCAAGAACTGACTGGATGACTTGACAGCTGCCATTCCAGCCGGTCTACAACACCTGTCAGAGTTGTCAGAATTCAGTTATGAACCGGACCAGCCGGTTACCATGAAGAAGACCTATAGAAAGGCTTATACTTTCTACAGAAACAGGTGATTGATGAAGTGGTTCAAGTGATCATTCACAAGAGAAACACACAAGAAGATCTAGCTTTCAAGTGAAGATCTAAGAAGTTGGAGAGAGAGAGCTCCATCCAAGAAATCAGCTGTTGGAACCCAGCTGAGAAGAAGGATTCAGATTGGTCTGAATCTTAAGAAGCAGAGATCAAGGATCAACTGCAGAGGAATCAGTCTTATTGTGTTCTACTTTCAAGAAGCTTTGAAGAAAGCAAAGTCAGATTGATTTCAGCTGAGTTCTTCCAAGAACTCATCAAGAATCTCACAACTTATCTCTCTTTCATCTAAGTTGTTGAGTTTATTCATTTTGTATTCATTATAACTTGTAGGATCCTTAGGGATCTGAGATTGTAAGCCTGCAATTATAAAGGCTGAGGGTAGGAGAGTTAAATCTCTGAGTGTAGGCCTTGGTGGCTGAGTGTAGGCCTTGGTGGCTGAGTGTAGGCCTTGGTGGCTGAGTGTAGGCCTTGGTGGCTGAGTGTAGGCCTTTGTGGCTGAGTGTAGGCTTTGTGGAAAAGCTGAGTTGTAGGGCCTTGGGCCTGAGGTGTAGGAGCCTGTTTTGGGTTCTGAGATAGTGAAGGAGTTTGGCCGAATCTAGTACACTGCTAGATAGGCGAAGGGGGAAAGTGGATGTACCCAAAGCTTGGGGAACCACTATAAAACTCTGTGTCTACTGTGTTTGCTGAGTTGCTGTGATTGCTGAATGTGTGCTATGTTAGATTAGATATAATTCTGTGATATTATCTGTTTGCTGCCTAAAAAGTTAAAAAGATTCAAGTCACCTATTCACCCCCCCCCCCTCTAGGTGCTAAGGGACAATATCTTTCAAGTGGTATCAAAGCAAGGTTCCTCAAAAAAAAGGGACATAACTGTCTGAGGAGATCCTGTTGGCAGATTCAGGTTAAGTCAAGTACAGATTCAAGAAAATCAAGAACCATGGGTTCCACTGAAAATCACAAGGAATTGGGATCCATGAAATTACCTATATGTAGGAAGGAATTCTTTGGCATATGGAAGGAAAGGGTGAGGCTGTTTATGGAGGCCTCAGACCCTAGGATTTATATCACAGTAAAGGAAGGGCCATATGTGCCCATAAAGGTGTCAGTCTTGGATGCAAATCAAAGAACACCAAAGGATTTCTCAGAAATGACAAAGGATGAAATTGTTCTAGCCACCATGGACAAGAGGGCTCAGAACATCATAGTGAGTGCCATAGATGATGCAACTTTTCAGAATCTAATACACTGTAAGACAGCCAAAGAGATGTGGGATACTCTTATTGTCTATATGGAGGGTTCTGAAGAAGTTAGGCAAGACAGAAAATCCTTGCTAAATCAAGAGTATGAAAGTTTTAGACAAGGAAAGGGTGATAGCATAACTGAGTGCTATAAAAAATTCTACAGAATTGTGAATGAACTCATGTCCTATGGCAGAGAGTTCAGTAATTATGAACTCAATGACAAGTTTCTAAGGTCCATTACTAAAGATTGGGACACCAAGATCTGTGCCATTAGAGAAATGGATAAGTTGGCAGAAATTCCTCCACCTACACTGTTTGACAAACTGCTGTCATATGAAATGCAGTTGATAGTGAGGAATGAAGAGGAGAAATCCACAAGAAATGAACACAAGGAAAGAACAGTGGCCTTTAAATCAGAAGCCCCCAGAAGGTACAGATGTAAGTCACCTTCTCCACCTCTAAAAGCAGCTGATTCTGAGTCAGATGAGTCAGCAAGTACAAAGTCTGAAAGCAGTGAAAGTGATGAGGACTTTGCTGCCTTCACTAGACATTTTCAGAAGTTCTTGAAGAAGAAACAGTGGAGTACAAGACCTTCTACATCACAGGCAAAGGAAGACTCATATCAGAAAAAGAGGTCTTCAAAGAAAGACAAGAAAAAGTCAAAGTCTAGCAAAGCTATACTATCAAAAATTGTGTGCTATTGCTGTAATAGATAAGGTCATGTGATAGCAGATTGTCCAGAGAAGAGAAAGGAGTCTAGTGACAAGAAGAAGACTCATTTCAAAGGCAAGAAAGAAAAGTCATTTGTTGCCAAAAAGGAGAAGACCCTGTCAGATATCTCTTCTTCAGAAACTGAGTCAGATGCTGAGGCATATATAGGGCTGTTTGCTGAAGAAGAAGAAGAAGTGTTCATGCATATTATGAATTCTATATATGAACAAGAAGACTGTCAGTGCCAAGGACTAATGGCATTGACTGAAAATGACAAAATCCTGGAGCAGCCAGGACCTAGTAAGGTACAAAGTTCAACTTTTAGTTCAATTTCTTGTGCCAGTACAGAATCAGATTCATCTTCATCAAGTGATGAGAGTGTATCTGAGTCTGAAGAAGATATTCATTAGTTGATAGATGAATATAAAGTACTGTTTCAAGCTTACAAGAAGAGCAAGTCCCTAGCCAAAAGTCAGGCAAAGGAAATTGCTAATCTTAAAGCTGCTGCAACTGAGTTTGAGAAGTCATTTGATCAAAAACTAAATGAGATAGCCAGATTGAAGCACATAACTGTGATTCAAATGGGGACTATCACATATAAGAATGATCAAATCAAGAGTCTGGAGATTAATCTTCAGAAGGAGAAGGACTTAGTTGCTAGGTTTTCTAAACCTAAGTCAGTTCTGCCCTTAATTGATGAATTTGTTCATCACAAAGGCAAAGCTGGACTGGGTTTTACAAGACCTGCAAGGACTGTTCAGTCCAAGTCCAAGGGCAAAGCCCCAACACTTAACAAGCCAGCTGTGGATAAAACAGCTAAGACTGTACCTAAGCAAACGTACAATAAGTTTGAGTGTTGGTGTTGTGGCAAGATAGGCCACTTTGCAATGGACTGTTGGCACAATGCTAGTGCCAAAGTGAGTAGCAAACTGCCTGATAGAAGACCAGCAGGTAGCCTTGTCAGGATGCAAACTAACAAATACCAAGGATCCAAGAATACTTTGGGTTCTAAGGTTCATTAAACTATTTTGCAGGTGAGTCCAAGTGGCCATGCCCCTATATGGTACTTGGACAGTGGATGTTCCAGTCATATGACTGGAACAAAGGGATTACTAAGGGACTACATTCCAATCAAAGATGGTCCAAAAGTCACCTTTGGTGGTTCTGAAAAAGGAATCATCAAAGGGTTTGGTAACATTTCTAGTAACTTAGTTACCATTACTCAAGTGGCTTATGTTAAAGGGTTGAAACACAACCTAATAAGTATAAGTCAATTAAGTGATGTAGGGTATGACATCTCATTTGTTAAGAATGGTTGTCATATCAAGAGGTCAACTGATCAAGAGATCATTTTGACTGGCTATAGAAAGAGTAATGTCTACTGCTTAGACATTATGTGTGAGACCAATGGTTCTCAAGTGTGTCTTGTGGCTGATGAGACAGTCACTCATTGTGTCAAATGGCACAAGAGGCTAGCTCATCTAAACTACAAGACAATTGGCAAACTCTTTAGCAAAGAGTTAGTGAGGAATGGTCCTCAAGTTAAGTGCATTAAAGATGGTATTTGCTCAGCTTGTCAAAAGGGCAAGCAGAGTAGATCCACCTTTAGAAGCATAGAAAACAAAGATTCTGTGAGGTGTTTATACCTCTTGCATATGGATCTCTTTGGTCCAATGCCAGTTCACAGCCTAGGTAGGAAGGTCTATACCTTTGTAGTTGTAGATGACTACTCAAGGTTCTCCTGGGTGTTCTTCTTAAGACAGAAATCTGAAACACCTAGTGTCTTCTATAGCTTTGTCAAGCAAATTCAGAATGAACTAAATAGTACAGTGGTCAAAATAAGAAGTGACCATGGTACTGAGTTTCAGTCTGATAGCATGACAAAACTATGTAAAGACTTTGAGATCTTTCAAGAGTTTTCTTCACCTAGAACACCTCAGCAAAATGGCATTGCTGAGAGGAAGAATAGAACCTTGATTGAGGCAGGTAGAACCCTATTAAGTGATACATCACTACCAGAATATTTCTGGGCTGAAGCAGTTAATACTGCATGCCATGTTATTAATAGGGCTACCATTATTAAAGGCCTCAACAAGACCCCCTATGAGGTTGTGAAAGGCAGGAAACCAAACCTATCCTACTTTAGGATCTTTAGTTGCAAATGCTTCATACTTAACAATGGAAAGTCTTACTTGATTAAGTTTGCTGCCAAGTCCCAAGAGGGAATTTTTGTTGGGTACAGCAACAATAGTAAGGCTTATAGAGTCTACAACTTGTCTACTCAAGTTGTAGAAGAGACTGTACATGTAGTATTTGATGAAACTAGGCTTATTAACAATGAGTTGTATAGTAGTGTATGCAGCCCCACAGGTTTAACAAAGAAGATGGACAAGCTCACTCTAGAAGAAGAATCTACTACAAGATAGCAAGTAGAAGACAGTGGCTGTTGTCTAGGGGGAGTACTACATGTACCAAATGCAGAAGAAGTACAAGGAGTACAGCAAGATGATGAAACTGAAGAGGTTCAACCAGAAGTCAGGATGCCTCCAGCCAATCGGCATCTTAGAGATCATCCAGTAGAGCAGATCATTGGTGATCCAAGACAAGGGGTACAAACAAGTAGCATAAACCTGAATGCAGCAGTCTACTCCAGCTTTCTATCCCAAGTTGAACCTAAGAATTTTGAAGAAGCCATCAAAGACCCTCTTTGGATTGAGGCTATGCAAGAGGAACTCAATCAATTCAAGAGATGCAAGGTCTGGGAGCTTGTTCCTAAACCTAAAGACCACAATATAATTGGAACCAAGTGGATCTATAGGAACAAGATGGATGAACAAGGAGTCATCATTAAGAACAAAGCAAGACTGGTTGCTAAAGGATATAGGCAGGAAGAATGTATTGATTTTGATCAAACCTTTGCTCCAGTAGCCAGACTGGAAGCCATAAGAATGTTCCTGGCCTATGCAACCTTTCAAGGATTCAAAGTTTACCAAATGGATGTCAAGTCAGCATTTCTAAATGGTAATCTTAAAGAATGAGTCTATGTGGAACAACCCTCAGGTTTTGTTGATTCAACTCTACCTAATCATGTCTATAGACTTAGGAAAGCATTATATGGGTTAAAGCAAGCCCCTATGGCTTGGTATGAAACCCTGTCTAGTTTCCTCATTGAGAATAAGTTCACAAGGGGGGAAAATAGACAAGACTCTATTCCTTAGGGAATCTAGAGGCAAAGTAATACTTGTCCAAATATATGTAGATGACATTATATTTGGGTCTACTGAAAGTAGCCTTTGTAAAAAGTTTGCAAAGCTAATGCAAGGTCAATTTGAGATGAGTAGTATAGGAGAGCTAAAGTTCTTCTTGGGTCTCCAAGTAAGACAGACTGAGAGTGGTTTATCCATATGTCAGTCCAAGTTCACCCTAGAACTCATAAGGAAGTATGGTATGAATTCATCCAGCACCATGAAGACTCCTATGGGGACAAGTATGTCTCTTAATAAGGATGATGCAGGGAAACCTGTAGATGAAACCTTGTATAGAGGGATAGTTGGCTCCCTATTATACTTGACTGCAAGTAGACCAGATATCATGTATGCTACATGTGTTTGTGCAAGGTATCAAGCCTGCCCTAAAGAATCTCATTTGACTGCAGTCAAAAGGATATTGAGATATCTAAAGGGCACTCCTTATCTAGGCCTCTGTTACCCTAGGAATGAGGATTTTGATCTAACAGGTTATTCAGATGCAGACTCTGCAGGATGCAAAGAAGATAGAAAAAGCACTACTGGAACCTGTCAATTCCTAGGTGGAAGACTGATTTCTTGGAGTAGCAAAAATCAAACAAGTGTGGCTATCTCCACTACAGAATCAGAATATGTGGCTGCAGGAAGTTGCTGTGCTCAACTTCTGTGGATACAACATCAGCTAGAGGACTATGGATTTCAGGTAAGTAGAACTTCACTCTTCTGTGATTCTACTAGTGCTATTTCAATAGCCAATAATCCTGTATCCCATAGTAGAACAAAACATATTGAAATTAAATATCATTTTCTTAGGGAGCATGTAGAAAGAGAAGATATTTTACTTGAATATGTTAAAACAGATGATCAACTAGCTGATATGTATACTAAGCCCCTAGAAGAAGCTAAGTTCAATAGGTTTAAGATTGAACTAGGAATGATAAACTTAGAGTAAGTTTATAGTATTGAAATTGGCTAAGTAAAAAGGTGTCGACACATAGAGATTTCTGTGTCGACACAGTAAGTAGGTGTCGACACTTCAGGAAAAAGGTGTCGACACAACTAGGAAGTTGGTGTCGACACTTCAGAATATTAGTGTCGACACATGTCAAGTAGGTATCGACACATCCAAAATGGTGTCGACACTTAAGTTTTACTCAGTATTCTCTAAGTACAGTCTCGACTAAATGTCGAGTTGAGTGGTGTCGACACATAAACAAGTGTCGACACATATAATATGTTGACTAAACTTGTGTCGACACATATGTGTCGAGACATTATAAGTTAGTGTCGACACTTATTGCCAGTGTCGACACAATTCAAGTTGGTTGCCCGCCTTTTCATCTTCAAAATTAGAAAGGTATAAATATGGTTTTGCCTTAGTCTGTCGACACGCTTTCAAAAGTTTCGAGACAAAAACTTGTGTGTCGACACCTCTCTTCTCTCCAGTCAAAATTCTTCAAACCCTAATGGCGCCAAAGCTTGAGGAGAACGTCAACGAAGGATACGAACTAGTGCGGGATGCATTTGGTGATGCAGACCAGGAAATCAAGAACGTGATAACCCTAGTTGCTGACTCAGGGTTAGAATATCTTGTTTCTGAACCCACAAAAATCTGGAAGAAAGAGATACTGGAATTCCTCAATGGAGCTGAAGTAGACGACACTGGATTGAAGATCAAATCCAGGGTTCATGGTGAGAAGGTGAAGGTTTCACCTAGAAGTCTGAGGAAAGTATTACAGCTACCAAGAACAAAAGAAGAAGATGAGGTTACTGCTTCAAAGACCAGGGAAGCTCTAACATGGTGTGGTCTAGATTCTAAGATGAAGATTGGATCAGTTTTTCTTAGAAAGGGCATGAACAATCAAGGGAAATTCCTTTCTGAGATTGTTGGAAAAGTACTATTAAGCAAGCCAGGAGGGCATGATAGGATATCTGCCTCAATGTTCAGCATTATGACCAGGATTATCTTCACTCTGAACACTGACTGGTCTGTTATAGTGTTTGAGAAAATCAAGAAAAGCCTGAAGAAGCCCAACCTGGGCAGAATTTTAAGTCTTTACCTTGCTGGTGTCATACCTGAAGTTATGGGTCAGGCTGCTGGAAGCAAAATCAATCATATGAGGAAGATGGATTTAAGGATATTCTCTAGATGGGACAGGGTGTTGACTAAGGACATGACAACCCCTGAAAAGATAATTTCTGAAAAAGTATCACCTCCAAAGAAGAAGAGGAAAGCTGCTCCAGTGGCTCAGGTTCCAACTAGCAGCTCTGAGAGTGAAGAGCAAGTGGTTTTTACACCAGATGAGAATGAGGAAGGAACTGCTGTAAAGTCTCCTGCTCCTCAAAATGTTGCTGAGATCCAGGGGAGCTACCTCAAGCTAGCCCCATACACAAGGATCACATCCAGGGGGAGTCTCTAGTTGTAGAAGAACCAACTACACTAGAAAGTGAACAAGCAACCCACACAATACTAGAGGTGATCACTGAACTAAATGCTTTAGATTTTCCAATAGAGGATACTGATTTGTCTGATGTTCATCAGCAAACTCAGCTGGATAGCCAAGTCCCAGAAGCTGTCATGGCAGACACATCTGTTGAAGTTGTAGTTACTGATCCAGTGGTTGAAGAGCCAAGAATTTCTCCAGCTCATTCACCACAAGAGTATACAATGGAAGATTTATTTCTAAATCTGGATCAACAAGACTTTGACAAGGACAATGCTGCTGCTGAGGGAGAAAATGCTCCAGTTGAGGGGGAGCAAGTATTATTTGTTGAAGAGCCTGCAAGGCAAGAAACTGTAAAGCCCCAAACTGTTGAAGAACTACCAAAGGAAAGGGTAGATATTGCCAGCTCCTCAGCATCTGAAGATGAGGAGGCTGCAAGGGCAAAGAAACAGAAAATTTATGTATTCAAGAGAAAGAGTCAGAGTTATAAAAAGGCCTTACAATCTATTGCACAACAGCCTATAGTTCAGCCAGCACCATCATTTGATTATAGTGCACTGATGGTTGCTATGCAGATTAAACTGGATGAACAAAGGCAGGCCATAGAGAAATATGTGGATGAAGGGCAGAAGTCTCTCCAATTTGATCTAGCCCAGGACATAAAATCTATCAGGTTTGAAATGAACCAAAATAAAAAGGAGATGACTGAATGTTTCCACAAGGGTGGAAATGCAGTAGTGTACTTGGCTACACACCAGGAGAAGATAAAAGCACAAGTGGATGACATGGTTGTGAAGCAAGGTTATGTTCTTGAAAATCAGATAAGAATGAATGACAACCTTACTGCATCTCACAATGCAATAGTCACAGAACTGAAGAATCTAGCTGCAGGGCAGACTCCATCTATAGCAAAGGCAGATTTTGACAAAGTATTCCTTGAAGAAATCACTGCTCTTAAGACTGTCATCCAAGATTCTGAAAAGTTGATAACTGACAAACTCCAAAGGTTAAAACCTTTCTTCAAAGATGGAGTTAATTATTTGGATAATCAAGTAAGATTTCAAAAAGATGATGTGAGAGATCATATAGAATGAGAAGTCATAAAGGGGGAGAGGGTTTTAGTCAAAGCTAGCTCTGATCATGCCAAGTGGATATCTAATTCCATCAGAGCTACACTGGGTTATCCTCCTCTTTGTGATGATGACAATGTGGCTGAATCTGGAATTCATCCTGCATATTTAGGAGGGGAGCAACCAGAAGTGGCTCAAGTTATTTACCCTCCTCCAGATTTTGACATGATTCATGCTGACATACAGTCCATGTATAGCCCACCTGGGGGTAAGGACAATGTCATTCTTGAGAAAGTTGTTCAGCCAATATCTGAAGCTATGCAAGAGGCACTGCAGAAAGAAGAAGAGACAAGATTGTCTAAGAAGAGGTTTAGGGAACAAGCTGAACAAAGGCCAGACTTTGAGCAGTGGAGCCCTACCTCAAGAAATATCATTTTGACTGCCTGGAAAGCTGCCAAAGATAACATTCAAGACAGGAATAAGTGGTTTTCTGAAACTGAATGGAGGAAACATGAATCAAGGCAGGAGGCCATAGTTCAATACAGAAGGAAGGCCAAGATGGGAAAGCTACCTCCTACTGCTCTGGAGCCTAGCAAGTACTTTCCAAAGCCTTATCACTACTTTGAGAGACAAAAGATTAAGGCTGAGGAACTCAAGAAGAAGGAGCTGAAAGGTAAGAAGCCTGCTGAAACAGAAGATGCTGAAGCCCCTGTACAAGCAAGGATAAAATCTAGAAAAGGGATAGTGATCAAAGATGCTGATCAAGAATAGAATTAAAATTTTCTTAAAGTTTACTATGCAATCTTTTTGATGATAAACATTCTGTAAACTTTTGAAAATGAATATGACAAAGTATTGGAACAATGTGTTGTGTGATAAATTAGCTATGTGTTAAATTTATTTCATAATTGTTCTGAGATGTTATCTGATTATGCATGTTTGTTTAATACATGTGATGCACTTTCCTGTTTACATAATCCTGCTTTACATCATTTTGTAATTTTATTATGAATGGTGTATATCATTGACTAAGGGTTATGACTTCTCCAAATAGGGGGAGATTGTTGGGTACATTGGTTCAAATGTACCTGATTTGAAGAAGCCTCACCCAACTCAATGATATACATCAAATTGTATTTGATGTGTTTTGAGTTTACTTGTGTAGGCTAAGTATTTGCAGGAAAGAAGAAAAGTTTCTAAGTCCATGTGTCGACACCTAGAGGGAAAGTGTCGACACTTAAGAAGACTTGTGTCGACACCCAGGCAAGCAATGTCGACACTTGGAGTCATTGTGTTGACACCAGGGATGCTGAGTCGACACCAGACAGAAAGTGTCGACATAAGGAGCTGTGTCGACACTCAGTGAAGAAAAGACAGTGAAGTTGTGTCGACACTTAGCAGTTGTGTCGACACCCAGAAAAACTGTGTCTACATCAGAAAGTGTCGACACTTGGAGGCTGTGTCGACACTCAGCAAAAGTCTGCAGAGACTAAGTACAAGTGTCGACACCCAGAACAATGTGTCGACACTCAGATGAAGTGTCAACACTTGAAGTAAGTGTCGACACCCAAAACAATGTGTCGACACTTAGCTGAAGACTCAACACTTGAAGAAAGTGTCGACACAAGGAGCTGTGTCGACACTTAGCAAAGATTAGCAAAGTTCAAGAATATTCTAAGTACAAGTGTCGACACTAAGGGGATGTGTCGACACTCAGCTGAAGTCTCGACAGAAGAAGGATGTGTCGACACAAGGAGCTGTGTCAACACTCAACAAGTATCAACACTGAAGACATGTGTCGACACCAAGAAGCAGTGTCGACACTTAACAGTTTCAACACATGAAGATGTGTCGACACAAAGGAGATGTGTCGACACTTAGAAGAATTCAGCAAAATACTGAAGTACAAGGACTTGTGTCGACACTCAATTTCAGTGTCGACACATGAAGAAGAAGTAGTGTCGAGATACAAAATCCACAACACAAGGAGTTGTGTCGACACCTTGTAGACTAGTGTCGACACTTAGACAACTTGTGTCGACACTTGGTCTATAAGTGTCGACACTTAAAGACAGAAAGTCTCGACACTTAAAGACAGTTACAGAATTTTCAAGAACTGACTGGATGACTTGACAACTGCCATTCCAGCCGGACTACAGCACCTGTCAGAGTTGTCAGAATTCAGTTATGAACCGGACCAGCCGGTTACCATGAAGAAGGCCTATAAAAAGGCTTATATTGTCTACAGAAACAGGTGATTGATGAAGTGGTTCAAGTGATCATTCACAAGAGAAACACACAATAAGATCTAGCTTTCAAGTGAAGATCTAAGAAGTTGTAGAGAGAGAGCTCCATCCAAGAAATCAGCTGTTGGAACCCAGCTGAGAAGAAGGATTCAGATTGGTCTGAATCTTAAGAAGCAGAGATCAAGGATCAACTGCAGAGGAATCAGTCTTATTGTGTTCTACTTTCAAGAAGCTTTGAAGAAAGCAAAGTCAGATTGATTTCAGCTGAGTTCTTCCAAGAACTCATCAAGAATCTCACAACTTATCTCTCTTTCATCTAAGTTGTTGAGTTTATTCATTTTGTATTCATTATAACTTGTAGTATCCTTAGGGATCTGAGATTGTAAGCCTGCAATTATAAAGGCTGAGGGTAGGAGAGTTAAATCTCTGAGTGTAGGCCTTGGTGGCTGAGTGTAGGCCTTGGTGGCTGAGTGTAGGCCTTTGTGGCTGAGTGTAGGCTTTGTGGAAAAGCTGAGTTGTAGGGCCTTGGGCCTGAGGTGTAGGAGCCTGTTTTGGGTTCTGAGATAGTGAAGGAGTTTGGCCGAATCTAGTACACTGCTAGATAGGCAAAGGGGGAAAGTGGATGTACCCAAAGCTTGGGGAACCACTATAAAACTCTGTGTCTACTGTGTTTGCTGAGTTGCTGTGACTGCTGAATGTGTGCTGTGTTAGATTAGATATAATTCTGTGATATTATCTGTTTGCTGCCTAAAAAGTTAAAAAGATTCAAGTCACCTATTCACCCCCCCCCCTCTAGGTGCTAAGGGACAATATCTTTCAAGTGGTATCAAAGCGAGGTTCCTTAAAAAAAGGGGACATAACTGTCTGAGGAGATCCTGTTGGCAGATTCAGGTTAAGTCAAGTACAGATTCAAGAAAATCAAGAACCATAGGTTCCACTGAAAATCACAAGGAATTGGGATCCATGAAATTACCTATATGTAGGAAGGAAATCTTTGGCATATGGAAGGAAAGGGTGAGGCTGTTTATGGAGGCCTCAGACCCTAGGATTTATATCACAGTAAAGGAAGGGCCATATGTGCCCATGAAGGTGTCAGTCTTGGATGCAAATCAAAGAACACCAAAGGATTTCTCAGAAATGACAAAGGATGAAATTGTTCTAGCCACCATGGACAAGAGGGCTCAGAACATCATAGTGAGTGCCATAGATGATGCAACTTTTCATAATCTAATATACTGTAAGACAGCCAAAGAGATGTGGGATACTCTTATTATCTATATGGAGGGTTCTGAAGAAGTTAGGCAAGACAGAAAATCCTTGCTAAATCAAGAGTATGAAAGTTTTAGACAAGGAAAGGGTGATAGCATAACTGAGTGCTATAAAAAATTCTACAGAATTGTGAATGAACTCATGTCCTATGGCAGAGAGTTCAGTAATTATGAACTCAATGACAAGTTTCTAAGGTCCATTACTAAAGATTGGGACACCAAGATCTATGCCATTAGAGAAATGGATAAGTTGGCAGAAATTCCTCCACCTACACTGTTTGACAAACTGCTGTCATATGAAATGCAGTTGATAGTGAGGAATGAAGAGGAGAAATCCACAAGAAATGAACACAAGGAAAGAACAGTGGCCTTTAAATCAGAAGCCCCCAGAAGGTACAGATGTAAGTCACCTTCTCCACCTCTAAAAGCAGCTGATTCTGAGTCAGATGAGTCAGCAAGTACAAAGTCTGAAAGCAGTGAAAGTGATGAGGACTTTGCTGCCTTCACTAAACATTTTCAGAAGTTCTTGAAGAAGAAACAGTGGAGTACAAGACCTTCTACATCACAGGCAAAGGAAGACTCATATCAGAAAAAGAGGTCTTCAAAGAAAGACAAGAAAAAGTCAAAGTCTAGCAAAGCTACACTATCAAAAATTGTGTGCTATTGCTGTAATAGATAAGGTCATGTGATAACAGATTGTTCAGAGAAGAGAAAGGAGTCTAGTGACAAGAAGAAGACTCATTTCAAAGGCAAGAAAGAAAAGTCATTTGTTGCCAAAAAGGAGAAGACCCTGTCAGATATCTCTTCTTCAGAAACTGAGTCAGATGCTGAGGCATATATAGGGCTGTTTGCTGAAGAAGAAGAAGAAGTGTTCATGCATATTATGAATTCTATATATGAACAAGAAGACTGTCAGTGCCAAGGACTAATGGCATTGACTGAAAATGACAAAATCCTGGAGCAGCCAGGACCTAGTAAGGTACAAAGTTCAACTTTTAGTTCAATTTCTTGTGCCAGTACAGAATCAGATTCATCTTCATCAAGTGATGAGAGTGTATCTGAGTCTGAAGAAGATATTCATTAGTTGATAGATGAATATAAAGTACTGTTTCAAGCTTACAAGAAGAGCAAGTCCCTAGCCAAAAGTCAGGCAAAGGAAATTGCTAATCTTAAAGCTGCTGCAACTGAGTTTGAGAAGTCATTTGATCAAAAACTAAATGAGATAGCCAGATTGAAACACATAACTGTGATTCAAATGGGGACTATCACATATAAGAATGATCAAATCAAGAGTCTGGAGATTAATCTTCAGAAGGAGAAGGACTTAGTTGCTAGGTTTTCTAAACCTAAGTCAGTTCTGCCCTTAATTGATGAATTTGTTCATCACAAAGGCAAAGCTGGACTGGGTTTTACAAGACCTGCAAGTACTGTTCAGTCCAAGTCCAAGTCCAAGGGCAAAGCCCCAACACTCAACAAGCCAGCTGTGGATAAAACAGCTAAGACTGTACCTAAGCAAACGTACAATAAGTTTGAGTGTTGGTGTTGTGGCAAGATAGGCCACTTTGCAATGGACTGTTGGCACAATGCTAGTGCCAAAGTGAGTAGCAAACTGCCTGATAGAAGACCAGCAGGTAGCCTTGTCAGGATGCAAACTAACAAATACCAAGGACCCAAGAATACTTTGGGTTCTAAGGTTCATTAAACTATTTTGCAGGTGAGTCCAAGTGGCCATGCCCCTATATGGTACTTGGACAGTGGATGTTCCAGTCATATGACTGGAACAAAGGGATTACTAAGGGACTACATTCCAATCAAAGATGGTCCAAAAGTCACCTTTGGTGGTTCTGAAAAAGGAATCATCAAAGGGTTTGGTAACATTTCTAGTAACTTAGTTACCATTACTCAAGTGGCTTATGTTAAAGAGTTGAAACACAACCTAATAAGTATAAGTCAATTAAGTGATGTAGGGTATGACATCTCATTTGTTAAGAATGGTTGTCATATCAAGAGGTCAACTGATCAAGAGATCATTTTGACTGGCTATAGAAAGAGTAATGTCTACTGCTTAGACATTATGTGTGAGACCAATGGTTCTCAAGTGTGTCTTGTGGCTGATGAGACAGTCACTCATTGTGTCAAATGACACAAGAGGCTAGCTCATCTAAACTACAAGACAATTGGCAAACTCTTTAGCAAAGAGTTAGTGAGGAATGGTCCTCAAGTTAAGTGCATTAAAGATGGTATTTGCTCAGCTTGTCAAAAGGGCAAGCAGAGTAGATCCACCTTTAGAAGCATAGAAAACAAAGATTCTGTGAGGTGTTTATACCTCTTGTATATGGATCTCTTTGGTCCAATGCCAGTTCACAGCCTAGGTAGGAAGGTCTATACCTTTGTAGTTGTAGATGACTACTCAAGGTTCTCCTGGGTGTTCTTCTTAAGACAGAAATCTGAAACACCTAGTGTCTTCTATAGCTTTGTCAAGCAAATTCAGAATGAACTAAATAGTACAGTGGTCAAAATAAGAAGTGACCATGGTACTGAGTTTCAGTCTGATAGCCTGACAAAACTATGTAAAGACTTTGGGATCTTTCAAGAGTTTTCTTCACCTAGAACACCTCAGCAAAATGGCATTGCTGAGAGGAAGAATAGAACCTTGATTGAGGCAGGTAGAACCCTATTAAGTGATACATCACTACCAGAATATTTCTGGGCTGAAGCAGTTAATACTGCATGCCATGTTATTAATAGGGCTACCATTATTAAAGGCCTCAACAAGACCCCCTATGAGGTTGTGAAAGGCAGGAAACCAAACCTATCCTACTTTAGGATCTTTAGTTGCAAATGCTTCATACTTAACAATGGAAAGTCTTACTTGACTAAGTTTGCTGCCAAGTCCCAAGAGGGAATTTTTGTTGGGTACAGCAACAATAGTAAGGCTTATAGAGTCTACAACTTGTCTACTCAAGTTGTAGAAGAGACTGTACATGTAGTATTTGATGAAACTAGGCTTATTAACAATGAGTTGTCTAGTAGTGTATGCAGCCCCACAGGTTTAACAAAGAAGATGGACAAGCTCACTCTAGAAGAAGAATCTACTGCAAGACAGCAAGTAGAAGACAGTGGATGTTGTCTAGGGGGAGTAATACATGTACCAAATGCAGAAGAAGTACAAGGAGTACAGCAAGATGATGAAACTGAAGAGGTTCAACCAGAAGTCAGGATGCCTCCAGCCAATCGGCATCTTAGAGATCATCCAGTAGAGCAGATCATTGGTGATCCAAGACAAGGGGTACAAACAAGTAGCAGAAACCTGAATGCAGCAGTCTACTCCAGCTTTCTATCCCAAGTTGAACCTAAGAATTTTGAAGAAGCCATCAAAGACCCTCTTTGGATTGAGGCTATGCAAGAGGAACTCAATCAATTCAAGAGATGCAAGGTCTGGGAGCTTGTTCCTAAACCTAAAGACCACAATATAATTGGAACCAAATGGATCTATAGGAACAAGATGGATGAACAAGGAGTCATCATTAAGAACAAAGCAAGACTGGTTGCTAAAGGATATAGGCAGGAAGAATGTATTGATTTTGATCAAACCTTTGCTCCAGTAGCCAGACTGGAAGCCATAAGAATGTTCCTGGCCTATGCAACCTTTCAAGGATTCAAAGTTTACCAAATGGATGTCAAGTCAGCATTTCTAAATGGTAATCTTAAAGAAGAAGTCTATAGACTTAGGAAAGCATTATATGGGTTAAAGCAAGCCCCTAGGGCTTGGTATGAAACCCTGTCTAGTTTCCTCATTGAGAATAAGTTCACAAGGGGGGAAAATAGACAAGACTCTATTCCTTAGGGAATCTAGAGGCAAAGTAATACTTGTCCAAATATATGTAGATGACATTATATTTGGGTCTACTGAAAGTAGCCTTTGTAAAAAGTTTGCAAAGCTAATGCAAGGTCAATTTGAGATGAGTAGTATAGGAGAGCTAAAGTTCTTCTTGGGTCTCCAAGTAAGACAGACTGAGAGTGGTTTATCCATATGTCAGTCCAAGTTCACCCTAGAACTCATAAGGAAGTATGGTATGGATTCATCCAGCACCATGAAGACTCCTATGGGGACAAGTATGTCTCTTAACAAGGATGATGCAGGGAAACCTGTAGATGAAACCTTGTATAGAGGGATAGTTGGCTCCCTATTATACTTGACTGCAAGTAGACCAGATATCATGTATGCTACATGTGTTTGTGCAAGGTATCAAGCCTGCCCTAAAGAATCTCATTTGACTGCAGCCAAAAGGATATTGAGATATCTAAAGGGCACTCCTTATCTAGGCCTCTGGTACCCTAGGAATGAGGATTTTGATCTAACAGGTTATTCAGATGCAGACTCTGCAGGATGCAAAGAAGATAGAAAAAGCACTACTGGAACCTGTCAATTCCTAGGTGGAAGACTAATTTCTTGGAGTAGCAAAAATCAAACAAGTGTGGCTATCTCCACTACAGAATCAGAATATGTGGCTGTAGGAAGTTGCTGTGCTCAACTTCTGTGGATACAACATCAGCTAGAGGACTATGGATTTCAGGTAAGTAGAACTCCACTCTTCTGTGATTCTACTAGTGCTATTTCAATAGCCAATAATCCTGTATCCCATAGTAGAACAAAACATATTGAAATTAAATATCATTTTCTTAGGGAGCATGTAGAAAGAGAAGATATTTTACTTGAATATGTTAAAACAGATGATCAACTAGCTGATATGTATACTAAGCCCCTAGAAGAAGCTAAGTTCAATAGGTTTAAGATTGAACTAGGAATGATAAACTTAGAGTAAGTTTATAGTATTGAAATTGGCTAAGTAAAAAGGTGTCGACACATAGAGATTTCTGTGTCGACACAGTAAGTAGGTGTCGACACTTCAGGAAAAAGGTGTCGACACAACTAGGAAGTTGGTGTCGACACTTCAGAATATTAGTGTCGACACATGTCAAGTAGGTATCGACACATCCAAAATGGTGTCGACACTTAAGTTTTACTCAGTATTCTCTAAGTACAGTCTCGACTAAATGTCGAGTTGAGTGGCGTCGACACATAAACAAGTGTCGACACATATAATATGTTGACTAAACTTGTGTCGACACATATGTGTCGAGACATTATAAGTTAGTGTCGACACTTATTGCCAGTGTCGACACAATTCAAGTTGGCTGCCCGCCTTTTCATCTTCAAAATTAGAAAGGTATAAATATGGTTTTGCCTTAGTCTGTCGACACGCTTTCAAAAGTTTCGAGACCAAAACTTGTGTGTCGACACCTCTCTTCTCTCCAGTCAAAATTCTTCAAACCCTAATGGCGCCAAAGCTTGAGGAGAACGTCAACGAAGGATACGAACTAGTGCGGGACGCATTTGGTGATGCAGACCAGGAAATCAAGAACGTGATAACCCTAGTTGCTGACTCAGGGTTAGAATATCTTGTTTCTGAACCCACAAAAATCTAGAAGAAAGAGATACTGGAATTCCTCAATGGAGCTGAAGTAGACGACACTGGATTGAAGATCAAATCCAGGGTTCATGGTGAGAAGGTGAAGGTTTCACCTAGAAGTCTGAGGAAAGTATTACAGCTACCAAGAACAAAAGAAGAAGATGAGGTTACTGCTTCAAAGACCAGGGAAGCTCTAACATGGTGTGGTCTAGATTCTAAGATGAAGATTGGATCAGTGTTTCTTAGAAAGGGCATGAACAATCAAGGGAAATTCCTTTCTGAGATTGTTGGAAAAGTACTATTAAGCAAGCCAGGAGGGCATGATAGGATATCTGCCTCAATGTTCAGCATTATGACCAGGATTATCTTCACTCTGAACACTGACTGGTCTGTTATAGTGTTTGAGAAAATCAAGGAAAGCCTGAAGAAGCCCAACCTGGGCAGAATTTTAAGTCTTTACCTTGCTGGTGTTATACCTGAAGTTATGGGTCAGGCTGCTGGAAGCAAAATCAATCATATGAGGAAGATGGATTTAAGGATATTCTCTAGATGGAACAGGGTGTTGACTAAGGAGATGCCAACCCCTGAAAAGATAATTTCTGAAAAAGTATCACCTCCAAAGAAGAAGAGGAAAGCTGCTCCAGTGGCTCAGGTTCCAACTAGCAGCTCTGAGAGTGAAGAGCAAGTGGTTTTTACACCAGATGAGAATGAGGAATGAACTGCTGTAAAGTCTCCTACTCCTCAAAATGTTGCTGAGATCCAGGGGGAGCTACCTCAAGCTAGACCCATACACAAGGATCACATCCAGGGGGAGTCTCTAGTTGTAGAAGAACCAACTACACTAGAAAGTGAACAAGCAACCCACACAATACTAGAGGTGATCAATGAACTAAATGCTTTAGATTTTCCAATAGAGGATACTGATTTGTCTGATGTTCATCAGCAAACTCAGCTGGATAGCCAAGTCCCAGATGTTGTCATGGCAGACACATCTGTTGAAGTTGTAGTTACTAATCCAGTGGTTGAAGAGCCAAGAATTTCTCCAGCTCATTCACCACAAGAGTATACAATGGAAGATTTATTTCTAAATCTGGATCAACAAGACTTTGACAAGGACAATGCTGCTGCTGAGGGAGAAAATGCTCCAGTTGAGGGGGAGCAAGTATTATTTGTTGAAGAGCCTGCAAGGCAAGAAACTGTTGAAGAACTACCAAAGGAAAGGGTAGATATTGCCAGCTCCTCAGCATCTGAAGATGAGGAGGCTGCAAGGGCAAAGAAACATAAAATTTATGTATTCAAGAGAAGGAGTCAGAGTTATAAAAAGGCCTTACAATCTATTGCACAACAGCCTATAGTTCAGCCAGCACCATCATTTGATTATAGTGCACTGATGGTTGCTATGCAGATTAAACTGGATAAACAAAGGCAGGCCATAGAGAAATATGTGGATGAAGGGCAGAAGTCTCTCCAATTTGATCTAGCCCAGGACATAAAATCTATCAGGTTTGAAATAAACCAAAATAAAAAGGAGATGACTGAATGTTTCCACAAGGGTGGAAATGCAGTAGTGTACTTGGCTACACACCAGGAGAAGATAAAAGCACAAGTGGATGACATGGTTGTGAAGCAAGGTTATGTTCTTGAAAATCAGATAAGAATGAATGACAACCTTACTGCATCTCACAATGCAATAGTCACAGAACTGAAGAATCTAGCTACAGGGCAGACTCCAGCTATAGCAAAGGCAGAGTTTGACAAAGTATTCCTTGAAGAAATCACTGCTCTTAAGACTGTCATCCAAGATTCTCAAAAGTTGATAACTGACAAACTCCAAAGGTTAAAACCTTTCTTCAAAGATGGAGTTAATTATTTGGATAATCAAGTAAGATTTCAAAAAGATGATGTGAGAGATCATATAGAACGAGAAGTCATAAAGGGGGAGAGGGTTTTAGTCAAAGCTAGCTCTGATCATGCCAAGTGGATATCTAATTCCATCAGAGCTACACTGGGTTATCCTCCTCTTTGTGATGATGACAATGTGGCTGAATCTGGAATTCATCCTGCATATTTAGGAGGGGAGCAACCAGAAGTGGCTCAAGTTATTTACCCTCCTCCAGATTTTGACATGATTCATGCTGACATACAGTCCATGTATAGCCCACCTGGGGGTAAGGACAATGTCATTCTTGAGAAAGTTGTTCAGCCAATATCTGAAGCTATGCAAGAGGCACTGCAGAAAGAAGAAGAGACAAGATTGTCTAAGAAGAGGCTTAGGGAACAAGCTGAACAAAGGCCAGACTTTGAGCAGTGAAGCCCTACCTCAAGAAATATCATTTTGACTGCCTGGAAAGCTGCCAAAGATAACATTCAAGACAGGAATAAGTGGTTTTCTGAAACTGAATGGAGGAAACATGAATCAAGGCAGGAGGCCATAGTTCAATATAGAAGGAGGGCCAAGATGGGAAAGCTACCTCCTACTGCTCTGGAGCCTAGCAAGTACTTTCCCAAGCCTTATCACTACTTTGAGAGACAAAAGATTAAGGCTGAGGAACTCAAGAAGAAGGAGCTGAAAGGTAAGAAGCCTGCTGAAACAGAAGATGCTGAAGCCCCTGTACAAGCAAGGATAAAATCTAGAAAAGGGATACTGATCAAAGATGCTGATCAAGAATAGAATTAGAATTTTCTTAAAGTTTACTATGTAATCTTTTTGATGATAAACATTCTGTAAACTTTTGAAAATGAATATGACAAAGTATTGGAACAATGTGTTGTGTGATAAATTAGCTATGTGTTAAATTTATTTCATAATTGTTCTGAGATGTTATCTGATTATGCATGTTTGTTTAATACATGTGATGTACTTTCCTGTTTACATAATCCTGCTTTACATCATTTTGTAATTTTATTATGAATGGTGTATATCATTGACTAAGGGTTATGACTTCTCCAAATAGGGGGAGATTGTTGGGTACATTGGTTCAAATGTACCTGATTTGAAGAAGCCTCACCCAACTCAATGATATACATCAAATTGTATTTGATGTGTTTTGAGTTTACTTGTGCAGGCTAAGTATTTGCAGGAAAGAAGAAAAGTTTCTAAGTCCATGTGTCGACACCTAGAGGGAAAGTGTCGACACTTAAGAAAACTTGTGTCGACACCCAGGCAAGCAATGTCGACACTTGGAGTCATTGTGTCGACACCAGGGATGCTGAGTCGACACCAGACAGAAAGTGTCGACACAAGGAGCTGTGTCGACACTCAGTGAAGAAAAGACAGTGAAGTTGTGTCGACACTTAGCAGTTGTGTCGACACCCAGAAAAACTGTGTCTACATCAGAAAGTGTCGACACTTGGAGGCTGTGTCGACACTCAGCAAAAGTCTGCAGAGACTAAGTACAAGTGTCGACACCCAGAACAATGTGTCGACACTCAGAAGAAGAGTCAACACTTGAAGTAAGTGTCGACACCCAGAACAATGTGTCGACACTTAGCTGAAGACTCAACACTTGAAGAAAGTGTCGACACAAGGAGCTGTGTCGACACTTAGCAAAGATTAGCAAAGTTCAAGAATATTCTAAGTACAAGTGTCGACACTAAGGGGATGTGTCGACACTCAGCTGAAGTCTCGACAGAAGAAGGATGTGTCGACACAAGGAGCTGTGTCGACACTCAACAAGTATCAACACTGAAGACATGTGTCGACACCAAGAAGCAGTGTCGACACTTAACAGTTTCAACACATGAAGATGTGTCGACACAAAGGAGATGTGTCGACACTTAGAAGAATTCAGCAAAATACTGAAGTACAAGGACTTGTGTCGACACTCAATTTCAGTGTCGACACATGAAGAAGAAGTAGTGTCGAGATACAAAATCGACAACACAAGGAGTTGTGTCGACACCTTGTAGACTAGTGTCGACACTTAGACAACTTGTGTCGACACTTGGTCTATAAGTGTCGACACTTAAAGACAGAAAGTCTCGACACTTAAAGACAGTTATAGAATTTTCAAGAACTGACTGGATGACTTGACAGCTGCCATTCCAGCCGGTCTACAGCACCTGTCAGAGTTGTCAGATTTCAGTTATGAACCGGACCAGCCGGTTACCATGAAGAAGGCCTATAAAAAGGCTTATACTGTCTACAGAAACAGGTGATTGATGAAGTGGTTCAAGTGATCATTCACAAGAGAAACACACAAGAAGATCTAGCTTTCAAGTGAAGATCTAAGAAGTTGGAGAGAGAGAGCCCCATCCAAGAAATCAGCTGTTGGAACCCAGCTGAGAAGAAGGATTCAGATTGGTCTGAATCTTAAGAAGCAGAGATCAAGGATCAACTGCAGAGGAATCAGTCTTATTGTGTTCTACTTTCAAGAAGCTTTGAAGAAAGCAAAGTTAGATTGATTTCAGCTGAGTTCTTCCAAGAACTCATCAAGAATCTCAAAACTTATCTCTCTTTCATCTAAGTTGTTGAGTTTATTCATTTTGTATTCATTATAACTTGTAGGATCCTTAGGGATCTGAGATTGTAAGCCTGCAATTATAAAGGCTGAGGATAGGAGAGTTAATTCTCTGAGTGTAGGCCTTGGTGGCTGAGTGTAGGCCTTGGTGGCTGAGTGTAGGCCTTGGTGGCTGAGTGTAGGCCTTGGTGGCTGAGTGTAGGCCTTGGTGGCTGAGTGTAGGCCTTTGTGGCTGAGTGTAGGCTTTGTGGAAAAGCTGAGTTGTAGGGCCTTGTGCCTGAGGTGTAGGAGCCTGTTTTGGGTTCTGAGATAGTGAAGGAGTTTGGCCGAATCTAGTACACTGCTAGATAGGCGAAGGGGGAAAGTGGATGTACCCAAAGCTTGGGGAACCACTATAAAACTCTGTTTCTACTGTGTTTGCTGAGTTGCTGTGATTGCTGAATGTGTGCTGTGTTAGATTAGATATAATTCTGTGATATTATCTGTTTGCTGCCTAAAAAGTTAAAAAGATTCAAGTCACCTATTCACCCCCCCTCTAGGTGCTAAGGGACAATATCTTTCAGAAGGAGCCCCGGGAAATGAACACCGAGGACCAAGCCCAACCGTCCGACTTTGACTCATCTCATCGCTATCCAAACTAGTGACGGTCAACACCGCACTTACATCCTTTCACAATGCTACCCGTAGGGAGACGACACTCTAAGCGTTGTAGTACTAAATTCATTACGTTAATCAAACATTCATATGACCATAGATTATCCTCCTACATGTCATTCCAAATGATTTCAACACATTATAAAAATGATGTGCATTTATATTATTCTACCAATTTCTAAGAAATCATTTTGTTTAAGTATGCTTCGCTTCACAAATCAATTTAATGGGATCCAATTATTAAACTTCATCAATTATAGAACTAAGATGATTAACATAAAATAGTTCACCCAAACCTCAAGTTAATTGCAACACTGAATCCACAAAATCCAAATCCATGTTATACCAAACCTAGAATTTAAGTGCAGAATAAATCTGGACAGCAAATTCGACCAGAGATTTCCCAAGCTATAGGAATCCGGTGAAGATGTGTAACCTCTCGATGGAAAGGTCTTTCCATGGGTTACAAATTTTATGTTCAGACCACAACCCAGATTCAATAGAATCATACTTAAAATCAGCCTTGAAGTCCGCTGCGTACAGAACACAATTTCTGCATGCAGGATTTATCATACGTAATTTTTGTTCAGACTTTCCCGTGGCTACAGACTTTGCCTGAAGTCGTGCAACCACTCGTTGGAAAGGTATTTTCAAGGACTTGAACTTTTGTGTTAGGGCAAAAGCCCAGATCTGGACATAACGCATCTGTAAATGGCCAAGAAGATCGCTGTGCACATAACACAGATTCTGTACGCATCTTCAAGTGGAATGAACGTCATCGGTTCATCTTCCTCCTCAAGTCGATCTTCCAAAATTACCTCCAGAAATTCCTCCTCCCTTATTCACCCTCATGAGGCCACAACTCTTCACGAAACCATCCCCCATCTTCACATAGAAGGTTGGAGTGGTTGAAGACACGACTAACCTTAGAGCATAAGCCCTAGAACGACCTCTTCCTAGAGAAATCACCATCTCACTAGTCTAGACTCTTTTGAGTCGACATCTCACATAGATATCTATAGATATAGCACCATGGGAGAGGGGAGGAAGCTCACCTCATTTCCGACGTTTCCACCATTTCCAACCATGGATCGTGTAACTCTTCTCGGCGACATCTTCTCCTTAATGGCGGTGGTGGATCTTCTCCCCTAGCACTTGCTCCAGCAGTTTCTCCCACTCTACAGAAGTTCTCTCAGAAAAATGGTTGGAATGAGGAGTGAAAACTGTTAGGGTTTTCACTGCCCTTATAAGTGAAAAGTGACACGGGTAGGGACACGCCCGTGTCCGTACCCGTGTCCTACTCGGGCGAAGCGTGGACGACGAATTTAGTGTCAGTTCAATACTCGACACGAGTAGGGACACGCCCGTGTCCCTACCCGTGTCCACATGACACGGCCCTGTTCTCTGGCCGTGTCCTTCTTTAGACACGCTTCGTCGAATTCAACTAGACACACACACGGGGAGGAACACGCCCATGTCACTACCCGTGTCCTTCTCGGGGACACTTCGTCGAGTTCCATTTGACAAAAACACACACATGGGTAGGGACATGCCCGTGTCTCTACCCGTGTCCTTCTCGGGTACGCTTCGTCGATCTCAACTCGATGCACACGGGTAGGGACACGCCCGTGTCTCTACCCGTGTCGTCCTCGAGACAGACCTCATCGATCTCTAATCGACACACACAGGTAGGAACACACCATGTCCTTACCGTGCCATCATGCACACGGGTAGGGACATGCCCGTGTCACTACCCGCGTCCTTCTCTAGACAGACTCGAGTCATGGACTCTAGAGCAGGGTTCTCCCACACGGGTAGGGACACACCCGTGTCTCTACCCGTGTCCTATTCTGGACTGATTTCTTCTCCCATTTACAAGTGTAGCACCGTTGCCAACACTCCCCTGAACCCAAGTCAGCTCTCCTGACACAAAAATGTGTACGAGGGGCCTAGTGTGAATCGGTATGTTACACCCTAGGGGGGCACGTTGGTCCAGTTCCTCCTCACTTTCCTGTCAACATGCTTTAAGCAGAACCCCTCCCCCCCCTCCCCCCCCCCCCGCGCGTGAATATTCAAGACAACGAAGCCCGTCTTGCCAATGAACCTGAAGCCCAAAATCACTGCAACTGCCATGAAGTTGCGGACCTCGATGTAAGGCTCACACACGAACAAGTTTTCAACTTAATCACAGAAGAGCGTGAGCGAGCCAAGCGAAGTGCCACTTCAGCCAGCTACCCCATCCATCATTGCTCGCCATTTGCATATGAGATCTTGACACATCCAATCTCCTACGGTTTCAAGCTCCCAAAGATCGAGACATATAATGATACAAGTGACCCGTCAAAGCATGTCAAACACTTCGCTATCATGATGCAACTTTGCAATGCCTCAGATCAACTATTGTGTTAAGATTTCCTTGTGATTTTTGAAAGGACAAGATTGCACCTGGTTCCTATCTCTGAAGGAGGGGGAATAAAGAATTTTGCTGAACTATCACAACAATTCACGAACCAATTCATCGCCATCCATCGAATAGTTCAAGATTCTTCCCACTTATATGAGATCTGCCAAAGTAAAGGAGAAACCCTTAGAGATTTTTTTCTTCATTTCACTGCAGAAGCATGACTGATCCCGGGCATCAGCCCTGAGCTCTACGAGGCTTCCTCTATGTAGGACTCTACCCCGATGACTTCTATTCAGTATTAATGAAAGAAACAACATCAAGTTATCATAATCTAATACGACAAGTCGAAGCCTAGATTGCCGCTAATGAAGCAATCGAGACACATCAATGACAGTTTGATAGAGACATAAAAAGCAGAATGGTACAAGAAGCTTCGTTATACCTGGGGAAGAACAATGAATGTCGTGGCAGCCCACGTCCTCGACAGCTCCTGAAATTTATGCCCCTCAATACCTCTAGAACAAATGTGATTTACTCAATCCAAGGCAGTGAGGCGCTCTGAAAGCCCAGACCCCTCGCTAAAAATTAGGGGGACCAAACAAAGTACAGTGAGTTCCACCATGGACGAGGACACGACACTGAAGATTGCTCAAAGATTAAGTAGGAGGTCGAGTATCTCATCAAACAAGGACTACTGGGGAAATTCTTGCGGATCTAAGCGCCAAGACTGCTAATAGGACAATAGTCAGCTACTTGCTAGAACGGATTATCCCAAGAAAGGGCTACATACCCATCTATAGGGCTCCGCTTGTTGAAATATTTATTAATTTTACTTTCCAATAAATTCTTCCTATGAATTACCGCGAGACCAGACTCGCAATTATGAATCTAATACCTTTTAAAGTTTTCTCATTCCAGACTTGTAGAAGACAAGCATCATCTGTGCAGTTAAAAATGCGTACTCATTTCGCCCAAATGGAAGGTGCGCTCCCTACAGGAACTACCTCCAAGCAGCACGCTCCTCACAGCAGCTGTCTCCGAGTAGCACGCTGGCTTACAACAACCGTCTCCGGGCAGCACGCTGCTCACAACAATTGTCTCCGGGAAGCACGCTCTGAAAGAAATGGTATACCTCTGATACCAATTGAAAGATAGGGGACATGGCTAATATACTCTAGAGGGGGGTGAATAAAGTGATTTAAAATCTTTTGTCTATTTTTGTAATTTATCATAGAAATTAGTGATAGTAGTAGTATAAGATGAAATAGAAACCAGGATAAATTACACAGTCACAGCACAACAAAACAAAGAAGAATGAACACACAGACAACACAAGAATTTATAGTGGTTCCCCAAATCTGGGTACATCCACTCTTCTACCACCCTGGTAGGAATCCACTAGCAGGTTTTTGATCAGTGGACTACCACCATAGGTTTTTGCACAGGTGCTCTGTCACCACAGGATCTATTTGCAGGGAGATCTGACAACCCTTTAGGCTTTTGATCAGGTGCTCAAAAAACTAACAAAATTTTTTGAAGGGAGTTAATAAGCCCTTTGTACAGGAGGTTAAGAAGGTGATGTTGTCTTCTCTTTCTCTAAGCAACAGAGAAGACTTCAGTGGATTGCTGGTGTCAAAGCTCCCCCTGAGATGTTGAGATGTTCAGGAAGACTGGAGCTTTGCTCAGGGTGTAGGTCTTCAGCCTTATCTTGAAGATGTCCAGGAACTTGTAGACAGATGTTGAATAATTGTCTCTGAAGATCCCGGATCAGAAGTTGAAGAAGACTCTTGATTTTGTAGATGATGTTCTTCTTCAGTCTTCTTGAATGTGCAATAGTAAACAGAATTTCTTTTCAGAGAGAAGGTCAGAATCTTAGTAGCTCTCTGTTCGTCGGCTACCTCTATTCTGTGTGTTGTATTTCTTGTCTCTCTGTATGTATGTCCCAGAAGAAAAGAAATTTTCTTTATATATGTTGCTGCAATTTTTTTCTTCAGAATTTGAAATGAGTCCATTAATTACTGCTGGAAATCTGGGAGGGAAAACGGCTGGAATAACTGTCTTTAATTGTATTTCCCCAACTGTCCCGGGAATAAGTCAAGTAATTACTCTGATGAAAACCATAATTAATGTTGCCTTCAATGACTATATTCTTAGAGAATTTAAGCATTAATTACTCAGAGAATTATTGACTTAGGATGGAATGAAGAGAAGGACAGATAAGGAAAACTTAACATATAGGCTCTAAATAGATTTCGTCGACCTCGGGACAGATTTCGTCTATCTGTACTCCAAGTTCGTCGAGCTGAGAAATCCCCTTCGTCGACCTGAACTAAGCAATCCAAGTTCTTAAGAATAACTGACATCCTCTGAGCTCAAAGTTCGTTGAACTGAGAAATCTGTCTGGAACAGAGTTCGTCGACTTGATCTCAGCGAACCTCAATCTAGAAATATCTTGTAAAATCTGGGCTCCAAGTTCGTCGATCAGAGAATCTGTCTTCAGGAAAAAATCATCGACCTGAGCTCGAATATTGTCGAGCTCAACTCAGATAAAGAACTCTGAGTTCGTCGATCTGCGATCGACAATCGTCGAGCTGAGTTCGAAGAACTTCGAACTAATAATTCTAAATCTGAATTCTTCTAAGTCTTGAGTCTCCTAAATTCCACTGCAGGCTGGTCAATGAAGATTGATTCTAATCACTAGCCTAAACTCTAGGACTGAAAAACTTGACCCTAGCTATACAAGGTGGGTCAAATATCCTGAGTAGTGAACCTAGCCCAAATCCAAATCAGGGGCTCCAGCAATTTTCCCATATTTGGGTGAGGTCACTACAACAAAATATAAAATACAATATAATCACAAAGCAAAACAACAGATATCTAGCAGAGAATAAAAGTCTAGCAAATATATACAACAAGTGATTTATGATGAATTAACATAAATAGTTCAGAAAATATACTAATCAAAAGTTATTTAGGCTTCTTGGATTTGTATTTCTCAGCTTTCTCAAAGTGTTGTCTGAATATGATTTCTCTGTTAGGATTAGTAGCTTCTCTCTTGGACATTGTCATATCAGATTCTCTAATGATGTTGCAAGAGATTGCTCTTGGGTCAACAAATTTTGGGTGAAGACTCATGTAAGCATCAATATTGAAAACTGATTAGCTTTATCATACCTTTTAACTCTTCTTTCCTATAGGAAGACATGGTAGAGTATTGAGAGGGATCCTTCCCTTCTGCTTTTGCTTTATTGATCAGAGATAGTCCAACTAGTTCATGAAATCTAACCATTTGGGCAGTGTTCTCCTGTTCAGGATCAACAAATGGAATTGGTGGAGATATAGGCTGTCACGACCCGCATTTTCTCCGTATCCAAAAATATGTCAAAGTAAAGAAAATACGAGCTGTGATGCCACGCCGTGCAGGGGAAAACTGCAGACGCTCACGCAGCTCGTCCTCACACTTACTTCATGTAAAAGATTTATGCAATTAAGTTAAAAACAATACATATAAGTTATTAGAGTTACTGACTGTGTCCCTCTGTCGGGTAGATCACTAGTCCATAGGTAAGAAAATATATAAGTTTTACGAGGCGGAAAATACTGAGTTGATTCATTTGTTAACCTATATGAGAGTAAAGGTCTAATATCTTAAAATGATGATGTGGCTTCTACATTTAATATATATATATATATAGGACTTTTATAGTGCTTAAAAGTAATAGATTTGACAGTTAAAAGTCATGTCATGCCGATATTCCAGAATGCAGTTTTGTATACTTTTAAATAACTAAATGCATCCTAACATAAATCCTTCCCAGAGAGCAAGTATAAACAGGTAAAAATAAGTAACAGCAGTAAAAGCAGCAAGTAGTCCACCACAGAAAAAGTCAAAGACTACGGGCGTCAATAATTGACACGAACCCATAGTAAAATCTGACAAGTCTAAACAGAGTCAACTACCTCAAAGCTCTGAGGTGGAAGCAAACGGCCGTAGCAACCCGCAGCACCAGAAGCACAACATGGTCAGCTAAACCTGCTACTGCTCTAATCCTGAGGCATTCAAAAGAAGAACCAGAATCAAGATACAAATGGTGCAAAGAGTAAAGATAGACTAAACAAACCTCAAAGTGAAGGAAATTGTAAAGTGACTGCAACGAAAAGGTCAGCAGCAGAGTAAAAGTAAGCAACAGTAAATCTAGCCAAGCAAGAATGACTAATCACATCATCAGGACAGAACGAAGCACCAACATCAGAAGTTCAAATTTTCATCTTTCATTAATATTCGTGTTATTCATCAATAAAAATGAGACTGATCAGCTCAACAATAAAGAGTACCGTGTCGGTGAAAAAGATCCACTACGCGCACAAACGCAGCCAACAGGCACCATGCCGAGGGAGAAACCCCAACGCGCACAGACCAAGCTAAGGTAATGTGCCGGGGATGAAAGTCCATAACGCGCACAGACTCAAGCATAAGGCACTATGCCGAGTGAGAAACCCCAACACGCATAGTCCATCTGTGTTTCTTTAGTTACATAATTATACAAGTAGAGTTCTTTTTTTATTCATCACAGACTCACGGTCAACAATCAATGTGGACTGCATAAAGACATTTCAAGGTCAAGCAAAGTGAAGTTTTAATCAAAAACAACGGAAAACACAAGATGTCACGACGATCAAGATGACTCGATAGTTAAAATGACACGATAATCGATTCGTTTACCAATTCTACGGACTAAAATTTTGGGGGTATGGTTTTAGGGAAAATAAGTCGCAATTCAAGGAAAGAGAAAGAAAATTAGAATTTAAGGACAAGTTTCTAAGTAATTGAAACATGACAAACTCAAACAAATGTAACAAAAATTTAGAATAAAGGTGCAAGAGGGAGAGCAAGAACACCACTTGCCTCGGTTTTACCGGAAAAATCCCCCGAATCACCTCACATCACAAATCAGGGCAAAAAAAGAAGTGGGGAAGCGGAAACTACAAGATCAAGGCCGGGAGAGAGAGGTTAAGGTCGAAAACCCTAACGAAAAACTTACAGGAAACGAGAAATACTTACAACAAACGTGAAGATCACGACGAGAGCTTTCCGGATCTATGCTCGGTTTGCGATTCTGAGCACCGTAGCTCCGACGACGACTATCCGAAGCTTCACGAACGGACATTCTATGGCTCGCTCTCGCTTCTCTGGTTCGGTGATGACGTGAGGAAGAATATGAAGATCTATATAATTTTATAAGTATAAGAGTATATATATATACATATATATATATGTATGTATATATACATATATATATATATATATATATATATGTATGTATATATACATATATATATGTATGTATATATACATATATATATATATATATATATATAATTTCTGTTCTAAAACGGAATATCTACGAGCGGGTGCGCAGAAGATAAAAATAGAGATTTAGTATGACTTCAAATTGAAAAGTGACCAACATGAAAGTTTTCGATCTCGTCGAGACGAACAAATTTAATGGTAACTATTTTTCCATATGATATTGTTTTGACCCTCAAAACAGTGCTCGAATGCAAACTGCAACGGACTACTCGAGAAGGGCTACAGACCACTTGAGAACAAGTTTACAGGTACTCGAGAGGTAGAAAATATGCTACTTGAGTGGTTGGAAGCAGCACTCGAGTAACAAGAAGTGGCACTGAAGAGGTTAGAAGATCACTCGAGAAGCAGAATTAATTTACTCGAGCACTAAATCTTAGTACTCGAGTACATGGATGCAGTACACGAGAGGCAGATCAGAGCACTCGAGAGAAAATTTGCATGAACAGTAGACCTACTCGAGAAGCAGGAAAATTACTCGAGTAAAAATTTCCATGAACAGGACAACTTACACGAGAGGAGGAAAAATTACTCGAATAAAAATTGCATGAAATACAAATTTTTTGCAAATCTAACCTTTTGATCAAACTATACGAATGAATAGTACTTTTCATTTTTGAATAGTACTTTAATATTAAAATAATCATATTTATATATTTTTGAATAAGGAAACGCGAGATCAAAACAGAGGCCCAAACGCGTGCTGAATTAAACGAAACTCACACTGTAGGCGAACACAGACGCTACGAACACAACGGTGAAGTCAAAACTAAAATCCGACGAGCCATTAGATTCCAGATGAAGGAGATGAACAACTACAAATCGCCCACATATATATATATATATATATATTTGGGCTGACACGGACTGTGACACGCCCGTGTCACAGGCCGTGTACCTTAAGCGGCACACAACTAACTTAACCCGAACAGGACAAGACCATGTTACACGCCCGTATTACAGACCGTGTGCCCTGACACGTCTTTGGACACGCCCGTTTCCCGCCCGTGTTCACCGGGCCTTATTGCCTTGGCCAAATCCAGAGAAGGACACGACAATGGGACACGCCCGTGTCACAGGACGTATTTCCCACTCGAGGATCGTCGAGTGCATTTACTCGAGTGGAATTCATCGAACCAGAGGAGGATACGGCCTCGGACACGCCCGTATCGCAGGTCGTGTTACCTCTCGAGAACTCGTCGAGTGCATTTTGTCGAGCACTCAACAGGCTGCTCAACCATACAGAGCAGAACATGGTGTGGGACACGCCCGTGTCCCAGGCCGTGTTGCCCAGCCTGAACCCAATTTTGAGATTTGGGGTGTTACAACCCTCCCTTCCTTACAAGAAATTTCATCCCGAAATTTGCACACAGTAAGGAAATAAAAAGCAAGATGTTATAACTCCACAAAAGTTGGATACACCTTGAGGCGCGCTGCACAACAGTTTTAAACAAATAGCTCAGGAAATTCATCTCGCATGGTCTTCTCTCACTCACATATTAGCTCCTCACGGCCACAGTTGTCCCACCAGAATTTGACCATCCTGATTGTCTTGTTCCGCAACTATTTATCGGCTCTATCTTCGATCTGAATGGGCCTAACCTTCGTCATTAGCCCATACTCAACCGGCACACGATCATTCTCAATCACTTGAGCTGGATCTTTGACGGCTTTCCGAAGCACAGGTATGTAGAACACATCATGCAATTCACTCAATTCTGCCGAAAGAGCTAGCTGATAGGCAGCTTCCCCAACTCGCTCCACCACTTCAAGTGAACCAAGATATCTCAGACTTAACTTTTTCAGATGCTGAATCCTGGACACATCTTTGAAGGGTTTAATCTTCAAATATAACCAATCACCCACCGCGAACTCCACGTTCCGATGCTTGGCATTGTAGTATTTTGCTTGACGATCCTCGGCTATCAGTAGTGTTGGGTATTGTATCCACAACGTACCTGATTTGAAGAAGCCCCTGAACAAGCTAAGGTAAATAGACAATGTATTTGATAAAATCTTTCAAGTTGTGCTTGCAGTTATTCCACACTAAGTGCACACCAATGTCAGGGTGCAGTAGGTCAATATACACGGGTCTGCACGACGTAATCCCTCGTTGAGCAGATCAGTGTGTTGGCCTACATGTACTCTCTCTATTGGAGTGTACTTACTTTCAAGTACAGGGATGTGATAATACAAGAGCAGACAAGGAGCAAGGATGGGTCAAGGAGCAGCTCATGGGTGGAAAGACGAAAAATCATCTAAGTGATAATCAACGAGAATCACCAAGTGATTCTCGCCGATTCGGCGAGAATCATTAGTGATTCTCGACGAATCGTCGAGAATCACTGAATGATTCTCGCCGTCTTTATCCGGCTACATCAAAGCATGCAAATCTGGCGCCAAGTCATAATCGTCGAGAATCATCAAGTGATTTGGCGAGAATCACTAGTGATTCTCACCGAATCGTCGAGAATCACTGACTGATTCTCGCCGATTCGACGAGAATCACCTTCGATTCTCGCCGATTATGCCTTAGACCATTGTCTGGATCCCACTGGACCGGATCAAATGTTAAGGCGCCGTTTTGAACCGATATTAGGGTTTCTTCTGGTGGACCCACAACGGTCATAAAGGTGTATTCTACTGTATAAATACACGCGTATTTTTGAACAAAAAAACACAGAAAAAGACGAAGCCGAGCCGCCGACCTTGACCTAGATCGCGATACCTGCTCCGCCGCCGTCGCCGCTCGTGCTAGTCGATCGCCGGCCGTTTGATCGTGTTTTCTTCCAGATCTCCCGGCGACAGAAGCTTAGCCAAGAATAGCGTCTCACGCGTCTAACCAGAGATCCTTTGTCTCTTGATTCGTTGATCGGGAAAACCTTCCCCTTCCGAATCGATCGAGACGATCGATCCTAGTGTGACCATTGGTAGACCTTGCTAGCTTTGCTACGAAGATTGAGTCTCCAAAGTACAGCAGCCACACACTGTTGTCGCCGCCGATTCCGAGAACCGAGCTGCCGCCCTTCTTGCCGCTGCCGGTTTCGGGGAGATTCTCTCCAAGAGAGATCTAGGGTTGTGGACTCTTCGTTGACTTCAAGAACACGTCATCGAACGAAGAGGGACACCTTAGTCTCCAAAAGTTGTTTTTATTTCTTGTACATTCTAGTTTCATTTTTGTTGTAAAGGAATGTTGGTTCCTAGTTGTAAGGGTTGGGTGCAACCCGTGTTGTGGGAGAGTTGTCTCCTACGTGTGGAAGGGTTCCTTCCGATAGTGCAAGGATTGGATTTCAATCCTGTTGGTGAAGTGACCGAGTCGTCCCTTGTTGGGAGATAGGTCGAAGGGGGAAAGTGGATGTACCCAAATCGGGGAACCACTATAAATTGATTGTGTCATTTCCTTGCTGTGCAGTTTTGTTTTCTTGTGCAGGTACAATTTTAATTCCGCAAAAACGCTGCACGTCACCTATTCCCCCCATAGGTGAAGGTAGTTGACACTAGTTGGACTTTCAAGTGGTATCAGAGGGAGGTTGCTCATCAAAAAGGTTAACACCTTGAGTAGAATCCTACCACTAGTGTCAAGAAGAAGGAAAACATCTACCATGGACGGGCTCAAGTACACAGGCAAGATCCTAGTGTGCACCAAGCTAAACTTTCCTATCTGGAAGGAAAGGATCAGGTTCTACATGGAAGCAGTTGATCCTCGACTCTTCATGATCGTGGAGGAGGGACCTTATGTCCCCACTAAGTTCTCCACCATTGATCCTACCAAGAAAGTGCCAAAGAAAATTTCTAAAATGGACAAGGACGAGATGGTGCTGGTGGGACTTGACAAGAAGGCGCAGAACATTCTAGTCAGCGCGGTTGATGACTCAATGATGCAGAACTTCTGCAACTGCAGGACAGCAAAGGAGATCTGGCACTGCCTGATTATCCTAATGGAGGGCACTGATGAAGTGAGGGATGATCGGAGATCCCTCCTGAACCAGAAATATGAGGCCTTCAGACAAGGGCCTAAGGAAGAGATCGGAGTCACCTTCGAGAACTTCCTCAAGATTGTCAATGCCCTCAAAGGATATGGAAGAGTGTTCACTGATGGTGAACTTAATGATAAATTCCTTAGGTCCCTTACTAAGGAATGGGACACAAAAATCTGCGCCATCCGAGAGTTTGGCAAACTAGCTGAAACAGACCCGCAAATTCTGTTTGGGAAACTGATGTCCTATGAGCTTCAACTGAACACCAGGAAAGCAGAAGAAGAAGCAGAGAAGGTTGCAGCCAAGGAAAAGACCGTGGCCCTAAAAACCATTCACTCTAGGAAGGGCAAGGGTGCGGTTTCATACCGTGCCAGGAAAAAGGATGAGGAGGAGGACTCCGAGCCATGCTCCTCCAGCTCAGAGTTGTCTGAGGAAGATTTCTCACTAATCACCTGAGAATTCAAGAAGTTCCTCAAGATGAGAAATCAAAGAAAGAGAGACGGCTCCTCCTCCAGGCTTCAGAAGAAAAATTATTCTTCTGACAGGTATGCATCTAAACCGAACAAACATCGCTCCTCTGACATTATCTGTTTTGGATGCAATAAGCCAGGACACGTCGTGGCCGACTGCCACCAAGGCAAGAGAAAAGGAGAAGGGAGAGGAGCACAAGTCCTCTAGAGATAAGAAGAAAGAGAGGAGCTACATCGCCAAAAAGCCAAAGACACTGAGTGAATCTGATTCCTCAGACTCTAGTGATGATGAGGAAGCCTACTTCGGGCTGGTGGGTCGCTCCGACTCAGAAGGAGAATGCCCCCCTTTTTCTGGGAAGGTAAAAGCTCACACCCCTCTCTCCGACTCTGACTCTGATCCTGAGTCTCAAGATGATGACCCTGAAGATAGCCTTTCGGCCCGCGAAGCGGAGCTCCTCGAGAAGTATGAACTTCTGCTCAACACTTTCGAGGAGTGTCGTAAGAGATTGAAGGCTGAGAAAAAGGAAGTGAAATTCCTTAAGGGTGAGAGTTTCTCCCTAAGGGAAGAGATCACCAGTTTGATCTCTCTCCGACAGGAGCACCAAGACCTGACTTCAAAGCATTCAGAGTCTCTTAAGCTCCTTGATCTTAAGCAGGAGGAAGTCGACAAGTTGGAAGAACAACTTGCGGCAGAACGGAAGATCGTCAAGAGCTTCTCTATGCCAAAAACAGTTCTTCCAGTTGTTGATACCTTCTCTGCTCAGGCCAAAGGAGCTGGCTTGGGGCATGTGTAACGTCCCGAATCGCTCTAGGCCCCTATTGTGTGTGTTTTGAGTCAGGAGGGTTGACTCAAGTCCTGAGAAGTGCAGGGAATTGGACTGCACTTGAGGAGAAGTGGAGAAATCAGTGTAAAAAGACACGGGCGTGACACGGGTAGTGACACGGGCGTGTCCATACCCGTGTGCGTCGAGTTGAGCTCGACGAGGCGTGTCGAGATCGTCGAACTGTGTCGACACCAAGTGACACGGGTAGTGACACGGGCGTGTCCCTACCCGTGTGCGTCGAGTTGAGATCGACGAGCCGTGTCGAGACTGTCGAACTGTGTCGACACCAAGTGACACGGGTAGTGACACGGGCGTGTCCCTACCCGTGTGCGTCGAGTTGAGCTCGACGAGCCGTGTCGAGACTGTCGAACTGTGTCGACACCAGGTGACACGGGTAGTGACACGGCCGTGTCCCTACCCGTGTGTGTCGAGATGGTCTCGACGAAGCGTGTCGAGATCGTCGAGATGCGTCGAGATAGTCGAGCGGGGGACACGGGTAGTGACACGGGCGTGTCCCTACCCGTGTGCGTCGAGTTGAGCTCGACGAGAAGTGTCGAGATGCAACCTGAGAAGTACACGGCCAATGACACGGCCAGGCACACGGCCGTGTCATGTGAACACGGGTCGGGACACGGGCGTGTCCCTACCCGTGTCAAACATTGAACCGACATGGAAACCGCCACGGCCGTTTCGCGGAAGCGGGACACGGGTACGGACACGGCCGTGTCCCTACCCGTGTCATATTTTGTTTATAAGGGGCAGAGGAAACCCTAGCCATTTTCACTCTCATTTCACCCCCTATCTTCTGTGAGAACTCTTGGTGAGAGGAAAACCGCTGGAGCAAGTTCTACCGGAGGAGATTCGCTATCGCCGTGAAAGAGAAGATGCCGCCGAGGAGAACTACGCGATCCATGGCAAGAAATGGTGGTACCGCTGGAGCCAATGTGAGTTTCCTACCCTCTCCCTTGGTGCTAGATCTATAGTTATGTCTTAGGAGAGACATCGACTCAAGAGAGTCTTGATGGAGAGGAGAAGATTTCTAGGTTAGGCCATGTTAGAACTTGTGTTCTAGACTTTAGATCTCTTCAACCCCTCCCCTTTTCTTCAATATGACGATGGGTGGATGGTCTCGTGAGGAGTTTATGGCCTTTGAGGTTGAATAAGGGAGGAGAATATTTCTGGAAAATTTAGGAACGATCGTCTTGAGGAGGAAGACGAACCGATGCCGTTCATTTTCCTTTAAGATGCGCGCAGAATCTGTATTCTGCGCGCAGCAATCTTCTAGGCCATTTTCCAGATGGATATGGCCAGATCTGGGCTTCTAGCTAAACACGAAAGTTGTAGCCCTCGGAAATACCTTTCCAACGAGTGGTTGCACGACTTCAGGTGATGTCTGTGGCCCCAGGAAAACCTAATCGAGTTTGCTGTCCGGCAATTCCTGTACACAGAAATTGTGTTTTGTGCGCAGTGAACTTTGAAGCCGATTTCGAGTACGTTATTGTCAGATCTGGGTTGTGACCTGAATATGAAAGTTGTAGATCATGGAAATACCTTTCCAACGAGGGGTTACACGCCTCCACCGGATTCCTGTAACTTCAGGAAACTCCGGTCGAAGTTGCTGACCAGTGCTAATCCTGCGCTGAAATTCTGGGTCTCTACATACATTGTGGATTTGAAATTGGTGGATCCAATGTCGCAATTAATTCGTGGTTTTGGTGAAATAATTTTATGTTAACCACCAAAGTGTTATGGATGATAATATTTACTGTTTTAGAAATCAATTTATTATTGCAAGATAGCTTGAGGCCTGTTGATTTCCTTATGTTTAATTGGATTGATTTGATAATACTTCGGTAAGTTGTCGTAAGAGCAAATCTTATTTATATCATGTTGAAATCACTTGGGAAGATATATAGATGGGTAACCCATGGCCATGCATATGTTATATATATCGGATTGAATTTAGGAGTCCAACAATAGTGTGTCGTCTCCTATTGGCATCTTATAGTAAATGTGCAAGTGCGGTGTTGACCGCCATCTGTTCTGGTCGTGTTGAGGTAAGGTGTGGATGGATGGTTGGGCTGTGTCCTCGTGCTCTCTCCGAGGCCCCTTCCATGGTATGATGAGGTTGTGAATTGCATGTGGTGTGAGTCGACACGCGGTGTCGTAATCCTGGGTTAAGGATAGTGTGGCAGGTCTACGGGCTCACCAGTCGTCACACCGACGGGAGTTGGCGGTTAGACTTGGTCGGTTTGGGCTGTGTCCTCGGTGTTCACGTCCCGAGGCCCCTCCGACCATGTGAACGGTTGGGCTGTGTCCTCGTGCTTTCTTCCGAGGCCCCTTCCGGGTCACGCAAGGCCAGTTCGGGCTGTGTTCTTGGTGCACATCTACCCAAGACCCCGCTGGGCCATAGTACGCATGGGCTCCGCTGTTGTGTTCTTAGCGTTGAGGCGTACGGAGGCCTAGGTGAAGTAGTGTGATACCCGCCTAGTAGTAGAAGTGCCCGTTCTACTGTCACCGCCTGGCCACGGCGGCTGATGCCTGAGAGGTTAGCTACCTGCTCGAAAAGTGGGAACTATAGTCTGTGTCGACATAGCAATTGCATGGGTGTGCATGGGTGAGTCATTGCATAGCATTCATAGCATTTCATATCATTGCACCACAAGATCCTCATCGTATAAGTTTGTATGGGCACTCTTATACGATGAGTTACTTTTATGTAACCCGATTCTTAACTTATAAGTTTGTATGGGCATTCTTATAAGTTAAGTTACTTTCCTGCTGTTACTTATACTTGCTAGTTTAGTGTAGCTTTTACATAAATGCTGATTATGATGCTGTTACTCTTACACTACTGCCACCTGCTTGTACTTCCTTTACTTGCATACTTGTTATATACTATACTCTTGTTCCTTTTCTCCGCCCGGTGCCGAGGAGTCGCCGGGGGAGCGGATGTGAAACCACTTAGTCGTTTTGACTAACGGTTGCTACGTCTTCCTTTTTAGGAGGTCACGCCGCAGGTGGAGCAGCCGCAGACTACGCAGCAGGACAGCCAGGCCAGGATGACAGGGCCTGAGGTGACGGTGCCGTCGATACCGTCAGTTACCGATGTTAGTTCTATTACTCTGTTGTAGCCCGTTTGGGCAATGTTTAGCTGTACTCTGATATATTGTAGAAGCATGTTTTAGCTTCTCCTTATTGATGTATTTGGACATTATAACTTAGTGTGGATTTTGACTTCTTCTGCTTATTTATTTTGGTTGGGTTGGCATGATATATTGATATTGTTGTAGCCGGCGGAATAGGCGTCTTGTGGTACAGGTTAGCCCGTGTGCTAATGCTACCGCAAGGCGGCTGTCCCGGGCATAAGACTCCCCCTTCGTGCCGTGTTTTGGGATCCGGGAGGAGGGGTCTTACAAATGGTATCAGTTTGCCACGATCCTCAACTAAGAAGTCATTCAACAATGGTGACACCCCCGTTTGGTTAGTCAGTTTGGGGACAAACTGACTTAGCGAAAGCAGTGGTGTGCCCATATGTAATTCACATTAAGTTTGTTCAACTTTGACCTTAAGTTTAGCCAACCTGACCACAAATTTGTCGTGTATGTGTAGGTTCCACTGCATGTTGAGCCGATGGGGGGTACTCTTACCCCTCCCATACCCACTCAGTTCCAACAGTCTGAGTTGGGGCAGACGCTCACCGCCATTCTTGATGCTTTTAAGGAACAGCAGGCTCCGGTGCAACAACATGCCCCGAGCTCCAACTGGCTGAGCACCTTCCGTGCTCTCTCCCCTCCCGTCTACCTTGGGACGGAGTCAGCCGTACGTACAGAGGAATGGCTAGATACGATACAGGAGTTGTTGGCTGGTATCCGTTGCCCAGCCAACATGGCAGTGACATTGGCAGTGTTCGTCTTGGACTTACATGCGAAGAGGTGGTGGAAGTCCCTCATGGGCTCTACTTCCAAGGCCGGATCTACGCGGAGATAAGTTGGAGTGAATTCTCGGGTGTTTTCTTGGAGCACTTTATCCCTACATCGGCCCGAGATGAGCTTGAGCAGAGGTTCCTTCTACTAAAGCAGGGATCAAAGTCGGTTACAGAATACCAGCGGGAATTCCAGCATCTCGCAAGGTTTGCGGACTCTTATGAGTTGGATGACAGAGGTTATGCCAAGCGCTTCTATAAATGGCTGCGAGATCCCCTAAGGCAGTCCCTTTTGTTTATAGCGGATGGTAGCTTGGCGGAGATCATTGATATGGCGAAAAGATTGGAGGCGGACCACATGGGATGTAGTAAGAGGCCTGCGGAGGACGTGATGGAAGCCGGCCCAAGTAATAGAAGGAGACGGGACTTCAGAGGAGGAAGAGGTTATCAAAGAGGTGGAGGGCATGTCCACCGAAACTATAGGGTGGAGCATCCAGTTCCGCAGCCGCCTGCGTTGCCTCCACCCCCACAGCCTCAGCGATTTCAACAACCTGAAGGGCGTCGTGGTCTGGTGTGCTTCGAATGCAACCAGCCGGGCCACATCCGGCGTTTTTGCCCGCAGCTATATGGGAACGCCCCTCCTGCTCTCCCTCCTGCTCTCCCTCCAGCAGCTCCACGAGGGCGGGGATATATGCGTGGTCGAGGACGAGGACCGCCAAGAGGAAACCCTGGACCGGTCCGGGATCAGGTGTACGCACTTGACATGGCGCAGGAACGGAACCCACAAGATGTGATTGCCGGTATGATTTAATTAATTTACATATTTGCATGGTCTAACTTGAATTTATTAGAACTTACTAGCCACTAGCAATAAGTTTTGGTTGTTGGTACTTAGGCACAGTGATTATTGGCGGGAAGACAGCCTATGCGCTGTTCGATACCGGTGGCTCACACTCATTTGTGTCCGAGGATTTCATAAAAGACATGGGGGATGTACAGTACTTCACTGGCATAGCCCGACGTGTACGCCTTCCGGACGGCTCGGAGATGATCGCGACCGCTAAGTGCGAGTTGGAGTTATTTATTGATGGGAAAGCCTTTGATACACCGGCCACGGTTCTGAGAATGCCGGAGTTCGACATCATTTTGGGCATGGCATGGCTGGATTGGCACTTCGCGAGGATCGATTGCGCGGAGAAGCGAATCTATTTGAGACATGGAGACTCTGACGTCATCTTCCAAGGTATTGGCTTCGCGCCACGTATGATATTATCTTCTATACAGGCTATAAAGGCTCATATGAAGGGGGATGAGGTCTTCATGATCTGGTTCGAGTTGAAGGAAGCAGCGTTGGAATTAAAGGATGTACGGGTAGTGCGGGATTTTCCCGAGGTATTTCCTGAGAAGCTACCAGGATTACCTCCGCATAGAGAGGTTGACTTCCAGATCAATCTAGTACCAGGTGCCAAGCCAGTATCCAAGGCTCTGTACAGAATGGCTCCGAAAGAACTCGCGGAGTTTAGAGTTCAATTGCAAGAACTGGTGGATTCAGGGTTCGTCCGCCCCAGTTCATCACCATGGGGAGCCCCTGTGCTGTTCGTAAAGAAGAAGGATGGAACCCTGCGATTGTGTATAGATTATCGGGAACTCAATCGGTTGACGGTACGGAACACTTATCCACTACCTCAGATCGATGAGTTGTTCGATCAACTAGTGGGAGCACATTGGTTTTCTAAATTGGATTTGCGCTCCGGATACTATCAGTTGAGCATACAAGAAGGGGACATCCAGAAAACGGCCTTCAGTTCGAGATATGGTTTGTATGAGTTCACAGTAATGCCGTTTGGGCTCACAAATGCCCCTTCGGCCTTCATGAGTTTGATGAACAAGGTGTTTGAACCGTATTTGGACATCTTCGTCATTGTTTTCATCGATGACATCTTGGTCTACTCAAAGACGGAGGAGGAGCATGTAGAGCACCTGACCTTGGTTTTGAAGAAATTGAAGGAGCATGCCTTGTATGCCAAGTTTAGCAAGTGTGAATTCTGGCTTAAGGAGGTAGCCTTCTTGGGGCATGTGATCAGTGGAGCAGGATTAGCGGTGGATCCAGCGAAGGTGCGAGCCGTGAAGGAGTGGTTGCCCTTGAAGTCGGCGGCCGATGTACGAAGCTTTCTTGGACTTGCTGGGTACTACCGCAAGTTCGTGAAAGGATTCTCCAAGATCGCTCTTCCTCTTACCTCCTTGACGAAGAAGGGTGTGCCATTTGAGTGGACACCTCAATGTGAAGCGGCATTTCAAGAATTGAAAGATAGGCTTACCTCCGCCCCCATCCTTGCACTTCCGTCGGGGAAGGAAGGATTCCAAGTTTACACGGACGCATCATACCAAGGGATGGGAGCGGTGCTGATGCAGCACGGGCATGTGATCGCTTATGCTTCAAGGCAGTTAAAGAAACATGAAATCAATTACCCGGTTCATGATTTGGAGTTGGGAGCAGTGGGATTCGCTTTGAAGGTCTGGAGGCATTATTTATATGGCGTCCACTGCGAGATCTTTTCCGATCACAAAAACTTGAAGTATGTTCACACTCAGAAGGAGTTGAACCTGAGACAACGACAGTGGTTGGAATTTCTATGCGACTATGAGTTCACCATGAACTACCACCCCGGGAAAGCGAACTCGGTAGCCGATGCCTTGAGTAGAAAAACGCCAGGCTCTAGCCCAGTGTCTCAGTTGATGAGTATGGAGTTGGCTCGGATGATCGAGGAGATGGAAATTACTCGAGTATTCAAGGCTCCTTCGGCCGAGTATGCGGAGTATTTGGCCAACATGAGCATAGTTTGTGATATCCAAGACCAGATTCGGGTGGAGCAAGGAATGGATGCGGCCTTGGCCCCGGCAATCAAGGCAATTGAAGATGGGACCACCGATGAGTACACACTCAAGGACGGCCTTGTTTATTTTCGTGGCCGACTCTATATTCCCAAGGGCGGCAAAATTTGGGAGGATATCTTGAGAGAGGCACATTCCTCTCAATATTCAGTGCACCCGGGTATTGCTAAGATGTACGCCGGATTGCGAAAGACCATGTGTTGGCCGGGAATGAAGAAGGATGTTCGCTATTATGTTACACATTGCGAAGCTTGCCAAAGAGTGAAGGCTGAATGCAGGAGTCCCGGTGGTTTGTTGCAGTCGCTGCCCATCCCCGAATGGAAGTTCGAGGATATCTCCATGGACTTCGTTCATGGGTTACCCCGTTCCCGCTCCGGGAATGATTCAGTGTGGGTTATTGTTGATCGACTGACAAAGGTGGCCCGGTTCATTCCAATGAAGAAGGAAGCACACGTGGATGTTTTGGTACGCCTTTTTGTGGAGCAATTTGTACGGTATCATGGCGTGCCCAAGACAATTGTTTCGGATCGGGATGGTCGATTTACATCCAATGAATGGATGGCGGTACAGGTGTATTTGGGCTCGCGCCTAACCTTTAGTACTGCATTCCACCCACAGACGGACGGGCAGTCTGAAAGGACCATCAGGACACTGGAAGATTTATTGAGGTTATGTGTGCTGGACAGAGGAGAGCCATGGGAAAGGCTCTTGCCACTAGTGGAATTCTCCTATAATAATAGCCATCAGGCGAGCATCGGCATGGTGCCCCATGAAGCCCTTTACGGAAGAAGGTGCAGGACTCCCTTGTCTTGGGTGCAAGATGAAGATCCGAAGGCATTGGGAAATGAATACATAGATGATACTGATGCGGCGGTCAGATTGATACGGGATCGCATGTTGGAGGCTCAAAGTCGACAGGCGAAATATTACAATAAAAAGCACCGGATGGTGGAGTTCCAAGTGGGCGAAAAAGTGTTCCTCAAGATTCGGCCGATGCATGGAGTGTCGCGGGTGCGTGGAGTGAAAAAGCTCAGCCCAAGGTATGTTGGGCCTTATACTATATTGGAAAGGATTGGCCCGTTGGCCTATCGGTTGGAGTTACCACCAGAACTAGAAAATCACCACGACGTGTTCCATGTGTCGTCGCTTCGAAAAGCACTGTTGCGGCCCGACCAGTATATTCCCACTACTGATGGTGCAGTGGCATCAGATAGGTCTGTGCGACTAGAGCCGGTGCGGATTGTTGACAGCGAGACAAGAACTTTGCGCCGCAAAAGTGTACCCTTGGTGAAGGTACTATGGTCGAATCATGGGAAAGAGGAGTACACGTGGGAGCCAATGGATTTGATGCAGCAACGCTACCCGGAGTTGTTTGCCCAAGGTAGTCTTATTTAAAAACGTATGATAAATTTCCTGTTAAGCTTTTTTCCACACAGCCTAAGCCTGATTTCGGGGACGAAATCTTTTATTTTGTTTATAGGATTTGTAACGTCCCGAATCGCTCTAGGCCCCTAGTGTGTGTGTTTTGAGTCAGGAGGGTTGACTCAAGTCCTGAGAAGTGCAGGGAATTGGACTGCACTTGAGGAGAAGTGGAGAAATCAGTGTAAAAAGACACGGGCGTGACACGGGTAGTGACACGGGCGTGTCCATACCCGTGTGCGTCGAGTTGAGCTCGACGAGGCGTGTCGAGATCGTCGAACTGTGTCGACACCAAGTGACACGGGTAGTGACACGGGCGTGTCCCTACCCGTGTGCGTCGAGTTGAGCTCGACGAGCCGTGTCGAGACTGTCGAACTGTGTCGACACCAAGTGACACGGGTAGTGACACGGGCGTGTCCCTACCCGTGTGCGTCGAGTTGAGCTCGACGAGCCGTGTCGAGACTGTTGAACTGTGTCGACACCAGGTGACACGGGTAGTGACACGGCCGTGTCCCTACCCGTGTGTGTCGAGATGGTCTCGACGAAGCGTGTCGAGATCGTCGAGATGCGTCGAGATAGTCGAGCGGGGGACACGGGTAGTGACACGGGCGTGTCCCTACCCGTGTGCGTCGAGTTGAGCTCGACGAGAAGTGTCGAGATGCAACCCGAGAAGTACACGGCCAATGACACGGCCAGGAACACGGCCGTGTCATGTGAACACGGGTCGGGACACGGGCGTGTCCCTACCCGTGTCAAACATTGAACCGACATGGAAACCGCCACGGCCGTTTCGCGGAAGCGGGACACGGGTACGGACACGGCCGTGTCCCTACCCGTGTCATATTTTGTTTATAAGGGGCAGAGGAAACCCTAGCCGTTTTCACTCTCATTTCACCCCCTATCTCCTGTGAGAACTCCTGGTGAGAGGAAAACCGCTGGAGCAAGTTCTACTGGAGGAGATTCGCCATCGCCGTGAAAGAGAAGATGCCGCCGAGGAGAACTACGCGATCCATGGCAAGAAATGGTGGTACCGCTGGAGCCAATGTGAGTTTCCTACCCTCTCCCTTGGTGCTAGATCTATAGTTATGTCTTAGGAGAGACATCGACTCAAGAGAGTCTTGATGGAGAGGAGAAGATTTCTAGGTTAGACCATGTTAGAACTTGTGTTCTAGACTTTAGATCTCTTCAACCCTTCCCCTTTTCTTCAATATGACGATGGGTGGATGGTCTCGTGAGGAGTTTATGGCCTTTGAGGTTGAATAAGGGAGGAGAATATTTCTGGAAAATTTAGGAACGATCGCCTTGAGGAGGAAGACGAACCGATGCCGTTCATTTTCCTTTAAGATGCGCGCAGAATCTGTATTCTGCGCGCAGCAATCGTCTAGGCCATTTTCCCGATGGATATGGCCAGATCTGGGCTTCTGGCTAAACACGACAGTTGTAGCCCTCGGAAATACCTTTCCAACGAGTGGTTGCACGACTTCAGGTGATGTCTGTGGCCCCGGGAAAACCTAATCGAGTTTGCTGTCCGGCAATTCCTGTACACAGAAATTGTGTTTTGTGCGCAGTGAACTTTGAAGCCGATTTCGAGTAAGTTATTGTCAGATCTGGGTTGTGACCTGAATATGAAAGTTGTAGATCATGGAAATACCTTTCCAACGAGGGGTTACACGCCTCCACCGAATTCCTGTAACTTCAGGAAACTCCGGTCGAAGTTGCTGACCAGTGCTAATCCTGCGCTGAAATTCTGGGTCTCTACATACATTGTGGATTTGAAATTGGTGGATCCAATGTCGCAATTAATTCGTGGTTTTGGTGAAATAATTTTATGTTAACCACCAAAGTGTTATGGATGATAATATTTACTGTTTTAGAAATCAATTTATTATTGCAAGATAGCTTGAGGCCTGTTGATTTCCTTATGTTTAATTGGATTGATTTGATAATACTTCGGTAAGTTGTCGTAAGAGCAAATCTTATTTATATCATGTTGAAATCACTTGGGATGATATATAGATGGGTAACCCATGACCATGCATATGTTATATATATCGGATTGAATTTAGGAGTCCAACAATAGTGTGTCGTCTCCTATTGGCATCTTATAGTAAATGTGCAAGTGCGGTGTTGACCGCCATCTGTTTTGGTCGTGTTGAGGTAAGGTGTGGATGGATGGTTGGGCTGTGTCCTCGTGCTCTCTCCGAGGCCCCTTCCATGGTATGATGAGGTTGTGAATTGCATGTGGTGTGAGTCGACACGCAGTGTCGTAATCCTGGGTTAAGGATAGTGTGGCAGGTCTACGGGCTCGCCAGTCGTCACACCGACAGGAGTTGGCGGTTAGACTTGGTCGGTTTGGGCTGTGTCCTCGGTGTTCACGTCCCGAGGCCCCTCCGACCATGTGAACGGTTGGGCTGTGTCCTCGTGCTTTCTTCCGAGGCCCCTTCCGGGTCACGCAAGGCCAGTTCGGGCTGTGTTCTTGGTGCACATCTACCCAAGACCCCGCTGGGCCATAGTACGCATGGGCTCCACTGTTGTGTTCTTAGCGTTGAGGCGTACGGAGGCCTAGGTGAAGTAGTGTGATACCCGCCTAGTAGTAGAAGTGCCCGTTCTACTGTCACCGCCTGGCCACGGCGGCTGATGCCTGAGAGGTTAGCTACCTGCTCGAAAAGTGGGAACTATAGTCTGTGTCGACATAGCAATTGCATGTGTGTGCATGGGTGAGTCATTGCATAGCATTCATAGCATTTCATATCATTGCACCACAAGATCCTCATCGTATAAGTTTGTATGGGCACTCTTATACGATGAGTTACTTTTATGTAACCCGATCCTTAACTTATAAGTTTGTATGGACATTCTTATAAGTTAAGTTACTTTCCTGCTATTACTTATACTTGCTAGTTTAGTTTAGCTTTTACATAAATGCTGATTATGATGCTGTTACTCTTACACTACTGCCACCTGCTTGTACTTCCTTTACTTGCATACTTGTTATATACTATACTCTTGTTCCTTTTCTCCGCCCGGTGCCGAGGAGTCGCCGGGGGAGCGGATGTGAAACCACTTAGTCGTTTCGACTAACGGTTGCTACGTCTTCCTTTTTAGGAGGTCACGCCGCAGGTGGAGCAGCCGCAGACTACGCAGCAGGACAGCCAGGCCAGGATGACAGGGCCTGAGGTGACGGTGCCGTCGATACCGTCAGTTACCGATGTTAGTTCTATTACTCTGTTGTAGCCCGTTTGGGCAATGTTTAGCTGTACTCTGATATATTGTAGAAGCATGTTTTAGCTTCTCCTTATTGATGTATTTGGACATTATAACTTAGTGTGGATTTTGACTTCTTCTGCTTATTTATTTTGGTTGGGTTGGCATGATATATTGATATTGTTGTAGCCGGCGGAATAGGCGTCTTGTGGTACAGGTTAGCCCGTGTGCTAATGCTACCGCAAGGCGGCTGTCCCAGGCATAAGACTCCCACTTCGTGCCGTGTTTTGGGATCCGAGAGGAGGGGTCTTACAGCATGTAGGGGTATCTGGTTCCTCATCCAAGAGAAACAGGAACCAGAGAAGGAATAAGGCCGCCAAGAAGGCCTCTGCTGTTGAAAAGGGAAAGGCTCCCCTCAGTCCTGTTGCATTCAGAAAGCCTAGCTTTCCTTGCAACCAACATGACTTTGAGTCAACCTTTGGTCATCATTTCCGGCCCTCGGTTGCAAAGCCAAAGAGCCGATATGATGGTTAGACTTTTCTCCGCAACTTCGGTGAGAGTGTCTTCAAGGCACCTTATGAGGAAATCCACATGGGAAATTATGGTCAATTCTCTTGCGGCCATAATGGAAAGCAGGCACCAATAGCCAAGCCTGTTATACTGAAGGAACAGAAGGTGAAGAAGTCATGTGACTGCAATCACTATGATGCCTCCACCTCCAGATCCAAGGCCCAGGCTATACCCACCATTCCCAGGGTAAAGCAGGAGTCTAGGAAGAGGTACAACAGATTTGACTGTTGGTGTTGTGGCAAAGTCGGTCACTTTGCCGTGGATTGTTTGTTTAATCCGAGGTATAACGAGACTCCCTCTGTTAGCAATGCGAGGCCGACCACTCGTAGGGTTAACCACCCGAGGGGGAGTATGCTAACCAAGAATCTAGGACCCAAGTTCGATTGGGTTCCTAAGGGAAATTTATTTTGTTTTGCAGGAATGTCCAAAGGCCACCAAAACTCAAATATGGTACTTGGACAGTGGATGCTCCCGGCATATGACTGGGACAAGAAGCCTGCTGCGTGATTACACTCCAGTCGAGAATGGACCCAAAGTCATCTTTGGGGGGTCAGATCGAGGAGTCACCAGAGGTTACGGTATGATTTCCAACGGTATAATCTCTATCACCGACGTGGCTTATGTTGAAGGGTTAAACTATAACCTGATCAGTGTAAGTCAGTTATATGACAAAGGTTATGACGTTAAGTTCTGCAAGGATAAATGCCTGATAATATCATGTGCCTCTTCTGAGACGGTATTAACAGGCATTAGGAGCCGAAATATCTCCTGCTTAAATTTTCTTAGTTTAGATTCATCTATCCCCGTATCCCTAGTGAAACCAGGCAGTGCATCTCTTTGTGAACAATGGCACAAGAGATTGGCACATGTTAATTTCAAAACAATTAGTATGCTGTTTTCTAAAAACTTAGTAAGGGATGCTCCCGTTATCAAGTGCATCAAAGATATCCCCTGTCCTGCATGCCAGATGGGCAAACAGACTCGGGCTACATTTAAGAGCATTGCAGACAAAGACTCTTCCCGGTGTCTTTATCTTCTGCATATGGACTTGTTTGGTTCAATGCAAGTTCATAGCTTGGGAGGTAAGTCCTATACGCTAGTGATAGTTGATGATCACTCTCGGTTTACATGGGTGTTCTTCTTAAAACGAAAGTCAGATACGTTTGACATCTTCACTAGTTTTGTCAAGTAGGTTCAGAACGAATTTAACTGCTCAGTGGTCAAAATCAGAAGTAACCATGGAACAGAATTCGAATCTGGTGCTATGACAGAGTTTTGTGAAGAACAAGGTATCTTTCATGAGTTTTCCTCCCCGCGCACTCCTCAGCAAAATGGAGTTGCGGAGAGAAGAAACAAAACTCTCATTGAAGCCTGCACGACTATGTTGAAAGACGCTTCTCTCCCAGAATACTTCTGGGCAGAGGCGGTCAATACAGCATGTCATGTACAAAACCGAGCATTAATCAACAAGCATCATCGTAAGACGCCTTATGAGCTACTGAGAGGCAGGAAACCAACCATGTCCTACTTAAGGATCTTTGGTTGCAGATGTTATGTACTGAATAATGGGAAGTACTCGCGTACTAAATTTGGTGAAAAATGCTTCGAAGGCATATTCATGGGCTATAGTTCCCACAGTCGGGCATATAGGGTCTTCAATAATAAAACCCTAGTGGTAGAAGAATCAATTAATGTTGTATTTGATGAAGGAAGCTTGCTTAACAACAATTCTTCCAGCGGTATTCTTGAAGATGCAGGTGCACGACTTGAACAGTTGAGTCTCGATGAGACCGCTAAAGATGAAACTCCTAAGTACGTCAAAGTTTCCACCTCAACGTCAACTGGGAATGTTGAAGATCAAAATGGAACAAATCTCTTAGAAGAAGGAGAAGCCCAAGAAGTAGTCGAAGCTCCAGACGCCAGACTTCTAGAGCTCCGGCACGTGAGGGATCATACTAGAGATCAGATCATCGGAGATCCTCGTGACGGTGTCAGAACTCGAAGAGGTACTATTAACGAGATTTTGCATCTTAGCTTCCTGTCACAGGTTGAGCCAAAGAAGTTCGATGAGGCGAACAAAGATGCGGCATGGATTTTGGCCATGCAAGATGAACTACATCAATTCGAACGATGCAACGTTTGGACGCTGGTTCCCAGACCACAAAAGCAGAATGTGATTGGCACCAAGTGGATCTTCAGAAACAAACTGGATGAACATGGTGTCATCATAAAGAACAAGGCCAGGCTGGTGGCTCAAGGTTACATACAGGAGGAGGGGATTGACATCGACTAGACCTTTGCACTAGTGGCAAGGCTCGAGGCAATCAGATTGTTCCTGGCGTATGCTTCGCACAAAGGATTCACAGTCTATCAAATGGATGTGAAATCAGCATTCTTGAACGGAGACCTGAAAGAGGAAGTATACGTCACTCAACCCACAGGTTTTGTCAATCCTACTTATCCCAATCATGTATATTTTCTTAATAAAGCTCTATATGGTTTAAAACAAGCTCCACGAGCTTGGTATGAGACTTTATCTAGTTTTCTTCTTGAGAACAAGTTCTCTAGAGGTAAAATAGATAAGACATTGTTTCTCAGGGAAGTCAAAGGCAAGATTTTGCTGGTGCAAATCTATGTCGATGACATTATATTCAGCTAAACGGACAACAATCTTTGCAAAACGTTTTCTAAACTTATGCAAGGAAAGTTTGAAATGAGCAGTATGTGAGAGCTAAAGTATTTCTTGGGACTTCAAGTGAAACAGTCTGAGGATGGAATCTTCATCTCTTAGACGAAGTTCACAAATGAACTCCTCAAGAAATTCGGTATGGAGAATGCAACCTCTATGAGGACTCCAATGGGATCCACTATGTCTCTGGATAAGGATGAGAAAGGTAAACCTTTCGATGAAACCAAATACAGAAGCATCATTGGATCCCTGCTCTACCTTACTGCCAGTCGACCGGATATCATGTTCTCCACATATGTCTGTGCCAGATATCAGGTGAACACTAAGGAATCTCACTATGTTGCTGCAAAGCGAATTCTAAGATACCTTAAAGGTACTCCCAATCTTGGCTTGTGGTACCCGAGAAACAATGATGTCGAGCTAATAGGTTTTTCAGATGCTGATTTTGCAGGGAGTAGGGATGACATGAAAAGCACTTCCGAGACGTGTCAATTCCTCGGAAGAAGGCTTATCTCATGGAACAGCAAGAAGCAGAATTGTGTAGCAACCTCCATAGCAGAGTCTGAGTACATCTCGGCAGGCAGCTGTTGCGCACAACTCTTATGGATCAGAAACCAGTTAGCCGACTACGACCCTCAGTTCAAGGAAGTACCAATGTACTGCGACTCCTCCAGTGCAATTGCAATTGCCAACAATCCGGTATTGCACAGCAGAACGAAGCACATTGAAGTGCGCAACAACTTCATTCGGGAGCATGTGGAGAACAAGGACATCTCTCTCTGTTATGTCCCCACGGACAAGCAGATTGCAGATATTTTCACAAAGCCCTTAGACGAAGCCAAGTTCAGTCTTTTCAAAACTGAATTGGGGATGCTAAACTATGAGGAATGAAGACTACAGAAGCTCCAGGCTCGTGCATCTAGGGGGAGCCTCTGCCAGGAACTCAAGTGTGAGCACAGGTGCAAGAACTGAGGGGGAGCAAGGGGTCAAATGCAACAGACCCAGATTTGCAGAAGCCGAAAAGGGGGAGATTGCCCTCTCGGCTAAGGATAAGGTGGCTCCAAGTTTGCTCTCAAGAAATTGGTATTGGTAATGAATATCTCTCTCAACTCAATTTTAAGTTTATGATTTTCATTCCCATACGCTCTATTCACCTTAGCTTGTAGGGTTTAGGCTTCTTCAAATAGGGGGAGATTGTTGGGTATTGTATCCACAACATACCTGATTTGAAGAAGCCCCTGAACAAGCTAAGGTAAATAGACAATGTATTTGATAAAATCTTTCAAGTTGTGCTTGCAGTTATTCCACGCTAAGTGCACACCAATGTCAGGGTGCAGTAGGTCAATATACATGGGTCTGCACGACGTAATCCCTCGTTGAGCAGATCAGTGTGTTGGCCTACGTGTACTCTCTCTATTGGAGTGTACTTACTTTCAAGTACAGGGATGTGATAATGCAAGAGCAGACAAGGAGCAAGGATGGGTCAAGGAGCAGCTCATGGGTGGAAAGACGAAAAATCGTCTAAGTGATAATCGACGAGAATCACCAAGTGATTCTCGCCGATTCGGCGAGAATCATTAGTGATTCTCGCCGAATCGTCGAGAATCACTGGCTGATTCTCGCCGTCTCTATTCGGCTACATCAAAGCATGCAAATCTGGCGCCAAGTCATAATCGTCGAGAATCATCAAGTGATTCAGCGAGAATCACTAGTGATTCTCCCCGAATCGTCGAGAATCACTGAATGATTCTCGCCGATTCGACGAGAATCACCTTCGATTCTCGCCGATTATGCCTTAGACCATTGTATGGATCCCACTAGACCGGATCAAATGTTAAGGCGCCGTTTTGAACCGATATTAGGGTTTCTTCTGGTGGGACCCACAACGGTCATAAAGGTGTATTCTACTGTATAAATACCAGCGTATTTTTGAACAGAAAAAAAACACAGAAAAAGACGAAGCCGAGCCGCCGACCTTGACCTAGATCGCGATACCTGCTCCGCCGCCGTCGCCGCTCGTGCTAGTCGATCGCCGGCCGTTTGATCGTGGTTTCTTCCAGATCTCCCGGCGACAGAAGCTTAGCCAAGCATAGCGTCTTACGCGTCTAACCAGAGATCCTTTGTCTCTTGATTCGTTGATCGGGAAAACCTTCCCCTTCCGAATCGATCGAGACGATCGATCATAGTGTGACCGTTGGTAGACCTTGCTAGCTTTTCTACGAAGATTGAGTCTCCAAAGTACAGTAGCCACACACCGTTGTCGCCGCCGATTCCGAGAACCGAGCTGCCACCCTTCTTGCCGCCGCCGGTTTCGGGGAGATTCTCTCCAAGAGAGATCTATGGTTTTGGACTCTTCGTTGACTTCAAGAACACGTCATCGAACGAAGAGGGACACCTTAGTCTCCAAAAGTTGTTTGTATTTCCTGTACATTCTAGTTTCATTTTTGTTGTAAAGAAACATTGGTTCCTAGTTGTAAGGGTTGGGTGCAACCCGTGTTGTGGGAGAGTTGTCTCCTACGTGTGGAAGGGTTCCTTCCAATAGTGCAAGGATTGGATTTCAATCCTGTTGGTGAAGTGACCGAGTCGTCCCTTGTTGGGAGATAGGTCGAAGGGGGAAAGTGGATGTACCCAAATCGGGGAACCACTATAAATTGCTTGTGTCATTTCCTTGCTGTGCAGTTTTGTTTTCATGTGCAGGTACAATTTTAATTCTGCAAAAACGCTGCACGTCACCTATTCCCCCCCATAGGTGAAGGTAGTTGACACTAGTTGGACTTTCAAGTAGCCTCTCCCGAATAGAGCGTATCGTCGAGTTAGCTTCATCGACTTCTTTACGCTTATATATTTTGGATTTGCCTGCTTCTGTCCAAGCTAACGGTGTACGGTATTTACGACCATACAAAGCTTCAATCGGTGGCATACAGATACTCGCATGGTAGCTATTGTTGTAGGCAAACTCCACCATATAGAGATGATCTTCCCATCCCTTACCAAAATCCAGGGAGCACATTCAGAGCATATCCTCCATTGTTCTGTTGGTCCTCTCAGTCTGGCCATCAATTTGGGGATGAAAGGCCGCACTAAATGTTAACTTCGTTCCCAAAAATTGATGGATTAGCCTCCAATCATTCGATGTGAATCGCCCATCACGGTCACTCACGATGCTACGGGGAACACCATGCAGCCGTACGATCTGCTCAACATAGAGTTTCGCCAAACTTTCTACGGAATCGTCCCGCTTGTTCGGAAGGAAGTGAGCCACTTTAGTCAACTGGTCTACAATCACCCAGATTGAATCATTCCCGTGTTGAGATCTCGGCAACCCGTGCACGAAATCCATTGAAATATCATCAAACTTAAATTCTGAAATCGTAACGACTTCAAGAAACCTCCGGGCTTCTGTCATTCCGCCTTTACCAAAGCATAAGTTTGACATTTAGCCACATAATGAGCTATGTCTTTCTTTAGTCCTAGCCACCGGAATAACTTTTTCATATCCATGAACATCTTTGTGCTCCCAGGATGAATTGAGTATTTTATGAAGTGAGCTTTATACATCAATTCTTCTCTCAACTTACCCATACTCAGGATGCGCAAACGACCCTCTTTCCGCAAAAGGCCGTCTAGCCCATCCTTTGCATAGCGTTGGAGACTTTCATCTAGCTCCATTGCTCGTCGAACACTGTCCGCAAGGTCATATTGTACCTCCGTCCAATGTAAGCATGCATCGGCTATGGAATTCTTGTCAACATAAGAAATCTCTAACGCTTCCAACTCCTAGATCAGACGCTCATCATGCATCTGCAACCAATTTTCCCTTGACGGAGTCCTACGACTCAAGGCATCAACGACCACGTTTCCCTTCCCGGGAGTATAATGAATATCAAAGATGTAGTCTCCAAGGAACTCCATCCACCTTCGTTGTCGCATATTAAGATCTTTCTGATCCAACAAGTACTTTAAGCTCTTATGGACCGTAAAGATATCCACTTTTACGCCATATAGATAATGCCGCCATAACTTATGCGTAAATATCACCGCCGCCAACTCTAAGTCGTGGACGGGATAATTTCGCTCATGCACTTTCAACTGGCGTGAGCCATAAGCAATCACCATTCTAAACTGCAGAAGAATGCAGCCTAAGCTGCTCCCTGACGCATCACTATAGATCTCATAGCCGTCTATACCACATGGCGATGTCAACACAGGCGCCGTGGTCAAACGACTTTTTAGCTCTTCAAAAGCTCGCACGCGCTCTGGCGTCCAAATTAACTTCTGATCCTTCCGCATCAACGTGGTCTGAGGCAAAGCAATCCGTGAGATGTTTTCTACAAAACATCTGTAGTAGCCTGCTAGTCCAAGGAAACTTCTGACCTCGGCCACCGAAGACAACACCGGCCACTCTTGTATGGCTCTTATCTTTGACGGATCCACTGCTATGCCCTCTCCACTTACCATATGGCCAAGAAAAGCCACAGACGACAACCAAAACACACACTTTGAGAACTTGGCATAGAGCTTATTCATCTGCAAGGTATGCAACACCTACCGCAAGTGATTTTCATGATCAGCTTCCGATTGAGAGTACACCAAAATATCATCAATGAATACAATCACAAATAGGTTCAAGTACTTTCAGAACATTTGGTGCATTAGGTCCATGAACACCAATGGCGCATTATATAGCCCAAACGACATTACAGTGAACTCATAATGACCATATCGTGTTCCAAATGCTGTTTTGGGAATGTCACCTTCCTGAATCCTCAATTGGTAATATCTAGATTTCAAATCCAATTTGGAATAGACGGTTGATCCCACTAGCTGATCAAACAATTCATCTATCCGAGGAATCAGATACTTGTTCTTCTCTATCAGCTTATTCAATTCACGATAGTCAATACATAACCACAAAACACCGTCCTTAGTTTTCACAAAAAAAACAGGTGCGCTCCAAGGTGACATACTTGGGCATATATACCTATATTCCAGCAAGTCTTGCACTTGGACTTTCAATTCAACCATTTCCTTTGGCGCGATGCGATATGGCGAGCGTGCCATAGGTTTCGCACCTGGCACCAACTCTATAGTGAAGTCTATCTCCCACTGGGGTGGTGGCCCAGGGAGATCCTTAGGAAACACATCAGCAAACTCCGATACAATCGAAACAACACTCACACTGTCCTTTGGCTCAACTGCCTGAATCAGCGTGAAGAATAACTCCGGGCCCTTCCGAACAGCATTGATGTCTTGGAGTGCAGACATCAAGGTCCCGCTCACCCCTCGCATACCAGCGAACTTAGTCTCAAGCTCGGTATTCTGGCCTAGTGTGATCTCTTTTGACTTGCAATCAATAAAGGCAGGCTGCTCCGAGAGCCAGTCCATATCAGAAATCACATCAAATTCCGATATCGATAGCACAGATGTGTTCAAACAGAAATCCCGACTTCCTATTTGAACCGCCACATTGCAAGCCCTATTAGCAAGCATCTGACATCCATTCGATAATAACACCTTCACGCTATCTGTCTTCACATGACTAGGTACTCCAATTCGAGTTATGAAGTCCTTTGACAGAAATGAATGCGAAGCACCCGTATCAAAAAGTGCTCTCGCAGGCGTGTTCCGAATCAAAACAAAGCCTGTGGCAAACACATCACACACAAGCTACAAACAAAACATGCAATAAGAAAAGCAATCAATAACTTAAATCGTACCCGTGATGACGTCACTTTGCTTTATAGCATCCTGCTGGCCAAGGTTATATACTCGGGGCTGCACCTGGGATGTAGAGGACTCCACCACTGCCTTCCCCTTTTCAGCATGAGACACTCCCGTCTTCTTTTCACCCTTTGGTAGAGTAGCCCGACATTCACGGGCTATATGCCCCACTCTTCCACAAGTAAAGCAGGTACGAGTCTCTGGCCTCGAAGTTGCCCCTAACAAAACTGTTGAAGGAGCTTGCCCAGAAGGCTTGGACCTCTTGCCCCATTTCTCTTGATAGTACGACTTATCAGGTCGAGGCGCTCTAAACTTTGGCTTTGTCACAGCCACGACCCTTTTTCCTTGCGCTCGCTTCATATCTTTCTCCAGCGCACACGCAGTATCGACCAATGCCTGAAACCCTTGGTTTAACAAACTCGAGAGCAGGAATCGCAGCTCATCCCGCAATCCTTCGTAGAACATATTGGTTTTCCGTTGCTCATCAATGAAGATAGAGCCGGCATAACATCCCAACCTTATGAACTCATGCAGGTAAGTCTCAACATTATTTTCTCCTCACGTTAGCCATTGGAACTCATTTTCCATGGCAATGCGTTGTGTCACTGGTAGGTGCTTTGCCAGGAAAAGTTGCGAGAACTCCTCAATAGAGACTTGTGTTAACTGTCTGCCCGCTAAGTGGTGTAACTCGATCTTGTCCCACCATAACCGAGCCTCGCCTTCCAATAAGAAGGTGGCTAAGGCGACCTTCTGATCTTCCTCCGTCCTGATCGCCTTCAATATACGCTTTACGTGTGACAACAAATCCTTCGCCTGCGTTGGGGATCCCACACCCGTAAACGTAGGAGGATTGAAGCTCATGTACTGCTTCAACTGCCGTTCAGCTGCTTGAGGATCAACAGCCGCAACATGTTCTGGCCTTGCCCCAACCTGTTCTAACACCATTGCCGGCTACGCTTGCCCACCAGGCTGTGCTTGAAACATTGCAAACAGCGCCTCAACAACTACGCAGACAGTTTCTACAGAAGGGGAGGTGTAGGCACCTCAGCTGGTGCCGTACTCTCATTAGAACGCTGGGGCTCTGACTTCCCAGCACCACTACGAGTCATATATAGGTGAACAAGACACACATTAGCGATCTTGCACAAGCAATAACAACAATTTAGGAACACGCAACTTCCTCAAACAAGTGTATTTGCATTCTTAAGTGGACATTTAAGAGTTCATTAGTGTTAACGCGGTTCACACTTACAGGTGCTTGCCACCCCACAAAAGAATTCGACCACGAATTCGAAAGAGGAAGACCGAGACAGTCGGGTACCAAAATGTAACGACTTCATCCGTTCATATAGCATATAATATAAGGTCCGGCCGGGGCCCCACACCATATGTCACAAAACAGGCGGTGAGGTTACAGGTTAATACCTAAACACAATCACATCCTAACTCAGAGCATGCTAGCGGAAGATTTTAACAATAATATTGAACTCCAACCATGAATGTCCACTATATGCATAAATAACCACATTTATATATAAACTCTCGAAGGAATGTACAACAAATACATTATCGTTTGGCCTCATGGCCTTACAGTTACTCTTTACAAGTGTGGATTTCAAACATCGGTGCGCAGACCGGCCACACATGAACAAAACATAACATTCTTTGCTTAGCCTTCAAGGGATAGCAGCAGCAACAATAACAACAGCAACAACAGGGACTTCAGCCCTTATGTGTCCTGCTAGGCTCTCCGACGCCTGCATAAGGACAGCCCACCAAGTGATAGCAAACAAGGAAACGGTCAGCATTTAGCTGACCAATTTTTAATGACCCTACCCCATTCCTGGGGCAGTGGTATTACTTCCCTGCAGGCATAGCAATTCATCGACCGATATATCACACATTGTGCTCTTTCACACAAACAATCCATCACAACCGTCAGCCACGCTGCCCGACGATCCGTGAACTCAGGGCACATTCTTGGTGTACGGGTGTGTAACTCCACGAAACTCAAAAGAGCGACGGGTGACATTTCTGTACCAAATTTGGAATTTGGCAGGGGTACACGGCCTGGGACACGGGCGTGTCCCAGGGCATGTCGGGGTCGTTCAAAGATCTAGCAACAATCAGACAGTATTTGGGTTCGACGATCGTCGAGCAGCGGTCGACGATTTGGTCGAAATTCTACGGTCGATGATTTGGTCGACATTCTGCGGCCGACGATTTGGTCGACGTTCTACGGTCGACGATCGGGCCTTGGGTTCGACGATCGGGCCGTGGGTTCGATGATCGGGCCGTGCGTTCGAAAATTTGGCCAGAGATTTCCGTTCGATGATCTGGCTACGTTCGACGATTTGACCAGAGATCTCCGTTCGACGATCTAGCAACGGTCGACGATCTTGGTTCGACGATCGTCGAGCACGGGGCGCATTGTGGCGTCTTTGACTCTGTCAATGCGGAGTGTCGACACAGGGGTTTTGGTGGGAGTTGACTAATTGTTCCGACACTGTTTTGACGCGGACATGTCCTTCTCCTGTTGGTGATTCGTGCAGTGTTTAGCCCCATTTGTCCAGGTCCGACCTGGATCGTATCCGTGCATCCCTTTTGTGGTATCCGATGGCTGTAGTTATCCCGAAGGGGTTATACCCGAGAGAAGGGTTTCAAAACCCTTATTTTTCCATCGTAGTTCTCTGTTTAAATCTTAGAGAGATGGGAGAGCAAAGGAGGAAGAAGAAGTCTAGATCCAGTCATTGGAGGAGTTTCAGATGTCCAAATCGCGAGCCGACTTTGGATCTATGAAGGCAAGGAGATTGTGGTGCTTTTCATCCGCGTACATTTCCATGGCCCTAAGGAAGAACACTAGGGTAACGATTCTCTACTTGAGCATGTGAAGCTTTACTTCTTTTGCATAGGAAGCCCGCTCTCGCGAGTTTGTGGTGAGTTTGAGGCATTCCTTCGGGTAGATATGTAAAGTCCCCATTGTTTAGAGTCCGTATTCGAGAACGGACATAAGCATGTTGTGTGAAGCCTACCCGGACAAGTTGGTCTGGATCGGTGATGTTGCATTGCATAAATGGCCGGAGAAGACTCCACGCAAATGTTTGTTTTTCGGGTTTTCTACGCGGTAGATTGCAGCAGGGAGCCTTGGGGGCTAACCTCGGGGTGCACCCGGAAAACTGGGCAGATGCGTGATTCTGCCGTCTTGGTGGCCTGGGAGCCAACTTGTACATAGCTGGGTTATGTAATATTGTGCGTTCGATTCACGGGCTTCAGGGAAACTTAACTCGTGCCGATGATTTTTAATGTCATGGCAAGTGAGCAACGGGTTGAGTGGAACCGTTCCTGCTCTATACGGTTCGGTTTTTGAGGCCTACCGAGGGCATAAAGGTCGGGTCTTTGGCTGTCGATGATTTTAAGTGTCATGAATTCTGCTTATAGGCTGTTGATGATTTTAAGTATCATAACTTCTGCCTAAAAGACTCAAATGCTCACGTGTGGTGCCGTCCAAGTGGCGGTTGTGGGACCACGATTTTGACCGGGTTCACCGAGAATGTGCCCTGAGTGCACGGGGTGTGTGGCCATGTGAGCCTACTCCTGTGATGTAGTGACATTACAATACTGCTTGGTTATGCTAATAAACTGCAGGGAAGGAGCATCGCCGCCCCGAGTTGGGGGTGGGATCATTATAATTTGGTCAGCATTGCTGACCGTTGCCTTTGTTTGCCACCGTGCGGTGGTTTGTTGCTTGCAGGTGTTGCTGGACCAAGCGGACAATAGCGGGCTAAAGCCCAAATTACGAAGCCGGCCCTCGAAGGACTAATTGGAGTGTTTACTTGCTTTTGTTCATGTATGACCGGCCTGCGTGCCGTGGTATGGAAAACATGTAATATGAGCAAACCATTTGTAAGGCCTTAAGGCCAGTACTAGTGTATGTACTTTATTCCTTTTTGGCTTGTTAGTGGACATTCATGCTTGTTGCTGGGTTCTTTTAATTGCAACTATTTAAACTGCTTCTACTAGAATGCTGTGTGTAGGACGTTGTGATTGGTTGGATGGTTTCCATTGAGTAACCACCCGGTCTGTCTGTGGTATATGGCGTCGGGCCCCGGCCAGACCTACTGCTATATGCTATGTGACGGATAGGGGGTGTTACAATTTGGTATCAGACTTGTAACATCCCAAATTCTAGAATGGTGGAAAAATTGGGTGACACGGCCTGGGACACGGGTGTGTCACACGGCGTGTCCCGCTCGGGTTGCGTCGTGAGGCGCGAGGTCGATGATTTTTCGGTCGACGAAATGTTTGGGTGGTCACGCCCTGTAACACGGGCGTGACAGGGGGCGTGTCCCATAGGTTCGACAATTTTCTGGGAGATCGTCGAGTGGAGAACATCGAGCGAAAATCGTCGAGTGGAGATCGTCGAGCGGAAATCATCGAGTGGAGATCGTCGAGCGGAGATCGTCGAGTGGAGATCGTCAAGCGGAGATGGGTGTCACGCCCTGTGACACGGGCGTGACTGGGTTGACACAGCCGTGATATGCACGTGTCATCTTGGCGTGGATAAGTTTGGATAAGTCGGTTTGGGCACCGCTTGGTGGACACGGCCTGTGACACGGGCGTGTCACAGGGCGTGTCAGGGCCGAAAGGAGGGTTTGTAGCGGTTTTCTGGACATTCTTTTCCCTATCCTGTATCCAAGGGCTAGGCTCTGTCCAGGTGTTTATTTGGCCGAGAATTGAGATGTAAGCCCCTTATCTTCATCTTCATCTTCTTCTCCATCTCATTTCAAGAGAGAGAAAAAGAGGAAGAGTAAGGGAAGAAAAGGAGAAAGCAAAGCCAGCTGCTGGAGGAGCTGTGGAGTGCGGAGCGAAGATCCGAGAGCGGATTCGTGAAGGCAGAGCCAAGGCGGTGACTTCCATCCGGCTACTTCATGGCACCGAAGCGATCTTCGAGGGTAACGATCTCCTTCTTGTACATCAAAGTCCTTTCTTTGTGCATGTGCTTGGAATCCTCCACCAAGAGGTGGATCCCGTAAGCGATTCCTCGGTTGAGTCTGCTTCTAGAGCCGAAATTATGGAGTACGACATAGGCATGCTGTGTGAAGCCCATCTGGACGAGTAGTCTGGATTGGTGATGTTCATGGGTAAACCGGAGAAGACTCCGTAGATTTGATGAGATTTGTGCTGTGATGAATGTATGAATGTGATGATGGATGTGAGGAGGCTTTGGTTAAGATCCTGGTTGTGGAGTGATCAATTGGTAGCACGCCTGGGGAGCGCGACATAAACCCGGCCTGTTACACCACTAGGGTGGGTTGATCTGGTTAGTAAGGGATCGATTGGCAGCAATGCCTGGGGAGCCGAGTTAAACCCAGCTTGTTGCACCACATGGGTGGGTCTATCAGGAATAGGTGAGGGGTCGATTGGTGGTAATGCCCGGGGAGCTATGATAAACCCGGCTTGCTACACCACATGGTGTGGGTCGATCTGCTCTGGTTGTTTATGAATGCTGTGAGGTTGCACCTCTGAGTGGTTTGGGTGGTATGTCGCCAGCTTGCGAGACTGGTGGACTAGGTCCGGTCAACCAACAAGTTAAAACCTCTGATCGGCGGTGTACGACTGGGATGCTCGATATGACAAGAAGGTGCCCTGAGTGCACGGAGCGTCTGGTGGATTCCAGCGTTTGTGATGTGATGTACTTGATAGATTGATAGAGAGAATGATACATATGATGCTTGATGATGCTTGATGATAGATGATGACAATACATACATGGAAGGAACCACTGCCCCGGGTAGGGGGTAGGGTCATTATAAATGGGTCAGTGAATGCTGACCGTTACTTTGTTTCTCTTTTGGCTTGGACGGTAAATTGCAGGTAGAATGAACAAGTGGAATGGATGTATGGCTGCTAAAGGCCCTTGAAGGACATTGCGAAGAAGTGTGTTTGGATATCATGTGTGGCCGGCCTGGGTGCCGATGTACGAAAATGTAATAGTGTGCAAAGAGAAATTTGTAAGGCCTTAAGGCCAGTGTGTGTGCGTTGTATACATTCCTGGTTTTGCTATATAAATGTGGCGTTTATATAGAGTGGACATTCTCTGAGCTGAGTTCTTGAACTTAAAAATGTTGCGCTAGAATGGATTGAGTTAAGAATGCGAATAGAGTTTGATTTCCACAAGTAATTCAATCGCTTGTCTGTGACATATGGCGTGGGGCCCCGACCGACACCACCGTTATATGCAATGTGATGGGAGGGGCGTTACAAAGTGGTATCAGAGCCGGGTTTAGATTGTTTGTGAGGGAGAGAACATTATTGAACTCACGAATATCCACTAGGAATGTATTTCATGTACGTACGGTACATGTGTGTGTAGTCAATATATAATTCCCGGTATGCCATGGATGATTAATCGTGTTTTGTACATTGACTCTAGGTGGCGAGGAGTGGAGCTGGGCAGTCTGAGCCCCAGCGGTCTGATGAGAGTGCAGCACCCATTGAAGCGCCTACGCCTCCTTCGGCAGAGACTATACGGGTGGTGACGGAGACAATGCTTGCGGTATTACGGGCATAGCCTACTGGACAGGCAAGACCTGACAGTTATGGTGGAGGCGCAAGCAATCAATGAGGAATTGAAAAGCTTTATGGAATTTCATCCACCTACGTTCGGTGGGGCGATTTCCCCAACACAGGCGAAAGATTGGTTGGCTAGAGTGAAGAGGATCCTGACTGTAATCAGGATGGCAGAAGAGTAGAAAGTGACCTTATCCACTTTCCTGCTGGAAGGAGATGCGAGATTATGGTGGGATGAAATAGAAGTGCATCATTTGGCAGGTCGAGGTTTAGCGGAGGTTTCAATGGAGGAATTCTCTCGATTATTTCTTGCCAAATATATGCCGGTGTCACTGCGGATTGCGATGGAGAATGAGTTTCAACATCTGGTGCAGGGTAATACGGATATTGATACGTACCTGCATGAGTTTACCAGACTTGGTCGTTATGCAGGGTCTACCTTCACGGAGGAAGATATAAAGACAAATCGCTTTTATGAGGGACTGTGGGATGAGTTGAGATTATTACTCCCTAGTTCGGTGAACCAAGGCTTCCAAGCATTGGTAGATACGACCCGTGATCTGGAAAAGGATTTGAAGCGGGTACAAGAAAAGAAGAGACTGGCAGTGGAAAAGCCAGAGTTGAAAGTTCCTCAATCGGAACAATCATAGTTTAGACGACGAGAGAAGAAAAGATTTAGGCCTGCGAACTCAGCTCCGTCGACTGTTTCTTTGGGGGCGACGTATGGGCCAGGACAAGACACACATATATGTTATAAATGTGGGCAAGAAGGACACATAGCACGATTTTGTTGGAATGCCCCTCCAGGGAGTGAGAAAAAGACAGGTGCATCATATGAAGAAAATGTTAAAGCAATGGCCGAGTCATCTGCACCCCAGACACAACTTCGCTTGCATGCTATAGAAGTGCCAGAGCCGCAAAGCTCAATTGGTGAAATTCAGCCTCGAGTGTTTAATTTGTCTCTTAGTCGAGAAATGAAAAATAGGGAGGCTGAGCGAAAGTGAATCGTGATTTGTATCACTTGGACAATATGTGTATTGTATATGTTTGATCATGTGTTCGATGTGAGAACAATGTTATGTTGGTGCATACTTGGTGGTGGGGAATAAAATGGTTGTTCATTTGCTGGATTGCTGGATGAATATGCACAAGTGGACAGAACAAAAGTTGTTGTAACCTAGGATTTTGGTTGTTGCAACAAGTTGGTTGTTGTTTCCCTGCTGTGGACAAATTTCGAGGACAAAATTGCTTGAAGGAGGGGAGGGTTGTAACATCCCAAATTCTGGAATGGTGGAAAAAATGGGTGACACGGCCTGGGCATGGGCGTGTCCCAGGGTGTGTCCCGCTCGGGTTGCGTCGTGAGGCGCGAGGTCGATGATTTTTCGATCGATGAAATGTTTGGGTGGTTACGCCCTGTAACACGAGCGTGACAGGGGGCGTGACAGGGGCGTGTCCCATAGGTTCGACGATTTTCTTAGCGATCGTCGAGTGGAGATCATTGAGCGGAAATCGTTGAGTGGAGATCATCGAGCGAAAATCGTTGAGTGGAGTTCGTCGAGCGGAGATCGTCAAGTGGAGATCGTCGAGCGGAGATGGGTGTCACACCCTATGACACAGGCATGACTGGGTTGACACGGGCGTGACATGCACGTGTCATCTTGGCGTGGATAAGTTTGGATAAGTCAGTTTGGGCACCGCTTTGGGGGACACGGCCTGTGACACGGGCGTGTCACAGGCCGTGTCAGGCCCGAAAGGCGGGTTTGTAGCGGTTTTTTGGCCATTCTTTTCCCTATCCTGTATCCAAGGGCTAGGCTCTGTCCAGGTGTTTATTTGGCCGAGAATTAAGATGTAAGCCCCTTATCTTCATCTTCATCTTCTTCTCCATCTCATTTCAAGAGAGAGAAAGAGAGGAAGAGCAAGGGAAGAAAAGGAGAAAGCAAAGCCAGCTGCTGGAGGAGCTGTGGATTGCGGAGCGATGATTCGAGAGCAGATTCGTGAAGGCAGAGCCGAGGCGGTGACTTCCATCCGGCTACTTCATGGCACCGAAGCGATCTTCGAGGGTAACAATCTCCTTCTTGGACATCGAAGTCCTTTCTTTATGCATGTGCTTGGAATCCTCCACCAAGAGGTGGATCCCGTAAGCGATTCCTCGGTTGAGTCTGCATCTAGAGCCGGAATTGTGGAGTACGACATAGGCATGCTGTGTGAAGCCCATCTGGACGGGTAGTCTGGATTGGTGATGTTCATGGGTAAACCGGAGAACACTCCGTAGATTTGATGAGATTTGTGCAGTGATGAATGTATGGATGTGATGATGGATGTGAGGAGGCTTTGGTTAAGCTCCTGGTTGTTGAGTGATCAATTGGTAGCATGCCTAGGGAGCGCGACAGAAACCCGGCCTGTTACACCACTAGGGTGGGTTGATCTGGTTAGTAAGGGATCGATTGGCAGCAATGCCTGGGGAGCCGAGTTAAACCAGGCTTGTTGCACCACATGGGTGGGTCGATCAGGAATATGTGAGGGGTCGATTGGTGGTAATGCCCGGGGAGCAATGATAAACCCGGCTTGCTACACCACATGGTGTGGGTCGATCTGCTCTGGTTGTTTATGAATGCTGTGAGGTTGTACCTCTGAGTGGTTTGGGTGGTATGTCGCCAGCTTGCGAGATTGGTGGACTAGGTCCGGTCAACCAACAAGTTAAAACCTCTGATCGGCGGTGTACGACTGGGATGCCCGGTACGCCAAGAAGGTGCCCTGAGTGCACGGAGCGTCTGGTGTATTTCAGCATTTGTGATGTTGATGAGTACGATTATGATAGGCCTTTTACTATCATAATTGTGATCATGTCTACCATTTCCTACCCCTTTTTGTATTGATTTCATGATAATAGTAAAGAAACTGTCATATCATAGATAGAAGAGCGTATTTAGAAGTCTGTTGTAGTTCTTGTAATAAAACTATTTACTGAGTCTATCATTTTTCTATTGCAGGTAATGCCAACCAATGGACCTAAAAGTTTCGGAGCAAACAGAGGAGTTCACGGAGTCTACGTGGCTGATGATAGGACGAAAATTTGGTGCACACGGCCAGACACACGGCCGTGTGCCCACCCGTGTCCTATGCACCTGGAGCTGAAGAATTTGGGCGCAGACGATGGAACCTCACACGGGCATGGCACACGCCCGTGTGCCTGCCCGTGTCATCTTTGCACACGACTGCCAACCAACCCGTGTCTGATTAACACGGCCGCACACACGGCCGTGTCCATACCCGTGTCATCTGACACGACCCACTACCAGATACGCCTGCTCGTGGGGAACCGCCCAGGAACCGCCTAGGAACCGTCCACACGGCCTGCCACACGGCTGTGTGCGACCCCGTGTCCGACCTGTTTGCAAGGGAACTATAAATTTCCTGTAGAAAAATTTGTTTAGAACTTTTGGATCATTTCTGGATTGGAGAACTGCTGGAGGCCGAAGGGGAGCATCCAAGACAAGGAGGATTGAAGGGTATTTCATATGTATTTTTTATTTAATCATTAACCCTTTGAATCCTTCCTTTATCTTGATGATCCATCTTCAATTTATGTTTTAATTTGCATGAATTTCTCTTTGAACATTCTAGTAATCATGTATCATCTTGTTTATGTTACATTTGTAGTATTTTGTTTGTGTTTATGCAATCAAACAAAGAGTTTAATCCTCCTTATGAATTACTTATTTGTTTTACACAATTTGCAATTGGCTAGATTGAGAAATTGGTTATTTGCAATGATTTTGGTATGTTCATATTGTGATGATAATTCCCTTTGTATTTCCAACTTTATGATCGAGAGATATTTTGTTTGGAAAATTAGAACACGAATAAAAGGATTCATGTTAATTTAGAGATAAAATTCATGAATTTATGTAGTAATAAAGGTATTTTGTTTAATGCAAACTTGAGTGTTGTGAATTGTTCGAGAGAAAATTTACTATCTTAGGTTTAGATTTGGAATTGCTCGAGAGAGAATTTTGTTGAAAAATTAACCTTTACATTGCACAAATGTAACAATCTTTTCATGTCATGATCGCTTAAAATTGAATTGATAAATGGATTTGTTCATGTAATTATTTAAAAGCTTCATGTTGTTATCGTTTTTATTTCTCCAATATTGAATCATCCAATTGGTCATAGTTAGGTTAATGTAGTTTAAATATCACTTTTGTTTAGAGGTATGATAATAAAGGGAGGGTGAGTACGAATAGTTGAAACGACCCTGTGGAATACGACACGAGATGTAGATTTCTCATATATTACGATTAATAGGTGTGCTTGCCTGAGTGCTAATTCAATCTAGTTAAGTCCATCTACATAATTGTATTAGAATGTAGAATGAAATCACATTGAGTTATTACTTGTTAGCAAGAAAAATCATCAAGTTTTTGGCGCCATTGCCGGGGATCGTTTTCAATATTTTGAAATCCTAATCTTTATTGATCTACCAATTTTCATTTATATAGTTGTAAATTAGAATTTGAATAATTATATTGCGTAATATTTTTTTTTGTAGTCTGTTAGTCTATGACCAGGGGCAGAAATTCTGGGCTAGCACCATTTCATCTTGACCCAGAACGAATTCTCCATAACACTAACTTAAGGGACGTGGGAATTAATACCACAGATAATTCAAACGGACTATCAGAAGAGGAGACAGTAAACCAAGGAGAGAATCATCTTGAAAACTTAGATACCATGGCCAACCAAAATGAGCAAACCATGTCTGCCTTTGCTAGAACTAACCTCCAAGGAACCGGGTCGAGCATTGTTAGACCACCGATAGCTACCAATAACTTTGAATTGAAGCCTAGTGTGATACAAATGGTTCAACAGTATGTCCAATATGATGGCTTGCAAGATGAGGATCCTAACACCCACTTGGCCGGATTCTTAGAGATATGTGACACATTTAAGATCAATGGTGTTTCCAACGACGCCATTCGATTGAGATTGTTTCCATTTTCTTTAAGGCATAAGGCGAAGCAGTGGTTGAATTCCTTACCTAGAGGGTCGATCACTACTTGGGACATGATGGTTGAGAAGTTTCTGATGAAGTATTTTCCACCTGCGAAGACTGCGAAGTTAAGGAATGACATCTCTACATACATTCAATTGGAGTCTGAATCGTTGTACGACACATGTGAACGATTTAAGGAGTTGTTAAGGAGATGTCCCCACCATGCTCTACCTTCATGGCTTCAGATTCATACCTTCTATAATGGTCTAAATCCAGCCACCAAACAAATGATTGATGCGGCTAGTGGAGGAACTTTGAACAACAAGACACCTGAAGCGGCTCAGCAGTTGATAGAGGACATGGCAATGAACAATTACCAATGGACTACAGTAAGACAAAGGTCTAGCAAGCCCGCAGGAATTTATGAAGTAGATGTCGTTACCGCCTTAGCAATTCAAGTGGAGAAACTTCACCAAAAGATGGACAACCTTGCCTTAGCATCACCTTCCATGACACCGCAACAATGGGACTCTTCATGCACTGGAATGCCTGGATGTGAACCGCAAGTTCAAGAGCATGTTGACTATATGGGTAACAATATTAGGCCACCTTTCAATCAAGCCAACAACCCATATAGCTCTACATATAATCCTGGATGGCGAAACCACCCCAATTTCTCTTGGGGAGGACAAGGAAATCAAGGGAAGCAGCCCATGTTTGGACAACAACCACAGTTGGAACCAAGGAAGCCTACATTGGAAGATGTGCTTACCAAATTCATGCAAACCACCGATGTAGCCTTCCAAAATCAAGAGGGTTCAATTCGGAACTTGGAAAATCAGATTGGTCAGCTTGCAAGGATGGTTTCTGAAAGGCAGCAAGGAACACTTCCAGGGAATACAGAGATAAATCCAAGGGAGCATGCAAAAGCCGTTCAATTGAGGAGTGGAAAGGAGTTACAAGACCCAAGGCCTGCAAAAGAAGCACCCCAAATGGAGTCTAGCGGCGAAGGACCAAGCGAGATGAACGTACAACCGATGGAGTACCAACCAGCATTACCATACCCAGCAAAGCTTAACAAGGAGCGCATGGATGTGCAGTATGGTAAATTTTTATCTATGTTTAAGCAATTACATGTTAATTTACCTTTTTCTGAAATTATCCAAATGCCTAAATATGCAAAATTTCTTAAGGATTTGATTTCCAATAAAAAGAAAATAGAAGAATTATCATTAGTAACATTAAGTGAAGAATGTTCTGCTATTTTGCAAAATAAATTGCCACAAAAACTTAAGGATCCCGGTTCATTTTCAATTCCATGCTTAATCGGTGATTTACAAGTAAATAAGGCTTTAGCAGATCTAGGAGCAAGTATAAATTTAATGCCTTATAATCTATATCTGAAACTAGGCCTAGGAGAACTTAGCCCAACAAGAATGAGTATTCAATTAGCAGATCGATCGGTTAAGTATCCTAGAGGAATAGTAGAAGATGTATTAGTTAAGGTAGATAAATTTATATTTCCTGCTGATTCTGTTATTTTAGATATGGATGAAAATATCGAAGTACCACTCATACTAGGTCGTTCATTTCTAGCTACATCTAGAGCACTTATTGATGTTTTTGATGGTAAATTAGTATTGCGAGTAGGAGAAGATGAAGTCACTTTTCAAATTGGCAATACTATGAAACAGTCTTTAGATAACGATGATTATTGCTATTTTTCTCATGGTATTGATGACTTTATGTCTTCTATAAATTCAAATTTTTATTATAAAGATCCTTTAGAAATTTGCATAACTAACAACTATCTAGAAGATGATAAAAATGATGACATTATTGAACATTTATTTTTTCTAGAAAATTGTGTTGCTATGAATAGAACAACGGAATATAGTTTAATTACTGAAGGAAATCATGAAATTCTTAAGAATAATACTAAGGATCCACCAATAGTAGAATTAAAAAAATTACCGGATCATCTTGAGTATGCATTCTTAGGAACAAATTCTTCGTATCCAGTTATCATATCTTCAAATCTTTCCAAACTTGAAAAAGAAAAATTGATAACTGTATTGAAGAAATGTAAAGGTGCAATAGCGTGGCAAATATCTGATATAAAGGGTATTAATCCTAGTTTTTGCACTCATAAAATTCTTTTGGAAGAAAACTATAAGTCGTCTATTCAACCGCAACGTAGGCAAAATCCTAATATGAAAGAGGTAGTTAAGGCTGAGATTGTGAAGTTATTAGATGCTGGTATTATATATCCTATTTCGGATAGTTCATGGGTTAGTCCTGTCCAAGTAGTTCCTAAGAAGGGTGGCCTGACTGTAGTAGCAAATGATAAAAATGAATTAATTCCAACGCGAACGGTAACAGGTTGGCGTGTCTGTATAGACTATAGGAAATTAAACGATGCCACTAGGAAAGACCATTTCCCCCTTCCTTTCATTGACCAGATATTAGAACGCTTATCAGGACACTCTTATTATTGTTTTCTAGATGGACTTTCTGGATACTTTCAAATTCCTATAGCACCAGAAGACCAAGAGAAAACAACATTTACTTGCCCATTTGGTACCTTTGCCTATAGACGTATGCCTTTTGGGTTATGTAATGCGCCCGCCACATTTCAAAGGTGCATGCTAGCCATCTTTAACGAGTATGTTGAAGATATTATGGAAGTGTTCATGGATGATTTTTCGGTTTTTGGCGACTCCTTTGAGTTGTGTTTGAATAATTTAGAGAAAGTTCTTAGGAGGTGTGAGGAGACGAACCTAGCGCTTAGTTGGGAGAAGTGCCATTTCATGGTAGAAGAAGGGTTAGTACTTGGCCATAAAATTTCAAGCCAAGGAATTCAAGTAGATAGAGCAAAAATAGAGACCATAGAAAAATTACCACCACCAACCTCCGTAAAGGCAGTGAGAAGTTTCTTAGGACACGCGGGATTTTATCGCCGTTTTATTAAAGACTTCTCTAAAATAGCTAAACCACTTACAAGACTTTTAGAAAAAGACACACCTTTTATTTTTGAACAAAAGTGTCTACATGCCTTTGAGTTCTTAAAAGAAAAATTAATTAATTCTCCTATTATGATCGCACCTGATTTTAGTAAACCATTTGAGATCGTGTGTGACGCTAGTAGTTTTGCGGTAGGGGCTGTTTTAGGACAACGCCGAAATAAACATTTCCACCCAATATATTATGCTAGTAAAACACTTAATAATACACAGGCGAATTATACAACTACTTAAAAAGAACTCCTAGCAGTGGTATTCGCCTTTGATAAATTTAGACCATATTTAACATTGTCCAAAGTTTTAGTTTATACGGATCACTCTGCACTTAGATATTTGCTAGCCAAAGCGGAAGCAAAGCCTCGTTTAATCCGATGGGTTCTTCTTCTACAAGAATTTGATCTAGAAATTAGGGATAAACGAGGAGCAGAAAACTTAGCGGCAGATCATCTTTCACGTTTAGAAAACCCACTACGATCAATGTTAGATGAATCTGAAATTTCTGATACATTTCCTGAGGAATCATTATTTGCCATATCTACCAATATACATCTAGATTATCCATGGTTTGCAGATTATGCAAACTATCTTGTGGCTAAGGTCCTTCCAAAAGACTTTTCATATCAGCAGAAAAAGAAATTTTTCTCTGACTTGAAATATTACTTTTGGGAGGACCCTTTTCTTTTTCGGATATGTGCAGATTCTGTTATAAGAAGGTGTGTATCAGCGGAGGAAGGTTGGAAGATTTTGGAGCAGTGTCATTCAGGTCCTGCTGGTGGTCACTATGGAGCGAATCGCTCCGCTAAAAAGGTTCTTGATTCCGGTTTTTATTGGCCCCTTCTATTCAGGGATGCCCAAAGGTATGTGCTTTCATGTGATTCTTACCAAAAAGCAGGTAATATTTCTAAATTACATGAAATGCCTCAAAAATTTATCCTTGAATGTGAAGTATTCGATGTGTGGGGTATAGATTTTATGGGACCATTCCCAGTTTCTTCTGGGAATAAATACATTTTGGTAGCTGTAGATTATGTATCAAGGTGGGTTGAAGCGCAAGCTTTACCTACTAATGATAGTAGGGTTGTAATTAGATTTTTGAAATCCTTATTCGCACGATTTGGCACACCACGTGCACTTATTAGCGATAGGGGTTCACACTTTTGTAATCTACAACTAGACAAAGTATTAGAAAAATATGGAGTTACACATAGGATAGCCACTCCGTATCATCCTCAAACTAGTGGGCAAGTTGAAGTTTCCAATAGAGAGCTTAAGAGAATCTTAGAAAAATCTATAGAAGGGAATAGGAAGCAGTGGTCTAGGAAACTTAACGACTGTTTATGGGCTTATAGGACCGCCTACAAAACACCTATAGGGACCACCCCCTTTAGATTAGTCTACAGTAAATCTTGCCACCTACCTATAGAATTAGAACACAAATCATATTGGGCAATACGCTCCTTAAATTTTGACACTAGCTCTATAGGAGAGAAGCGTAAACTTCAACTTAACGAATTAGATGAGTGGAGAACTATGGCCTATGAGAACTCCCGGATCTATAAGGAGAAAACCAAACTATTTCATGACCGTCACCTTCGCAAACCCAAGGTATTCCAAAAAGGTGACCAACTCCTTTTTATAACTCCAGATTACGATTATTCCCAGGGAAGTTAAGGTCTAAGTGGTCCGGACCCTTTAAAGTTAAAGAAGTCTTTCCCTACGGTACCGTCGAGTTAACTCACCCAGAGAAAGGAGATTTTAAGGTTAATGGTCACCGACTTAAGCCTTATTATGGTGAAATCCCTATGGACTTCGCTCGTATAGAAACCTGCCTCCGGCTAGATTAATTTAATATTAAGTATAGTAGGTGTTTCTAAGTATTCTTGCTTTAGTATAAATCTAATTAGTTGCAATGAAAAAGTTAAAGAAAAAAAATGTTAATGAAAAAAAAAAAAATTTCCATCAAATTTTAATGAGAAAAAGAAAAAAAAATTTTCTGTAAAAATATTTTCAAAATGGAGAGGCACACGGCTCACCACACGGCCGTGTGGGTGGCCGTGTACGTGACACGGGCTCAGGCCCAGCCGTGTGGATTAATTCCAAAAAATGTCCTAATTCATCCCGAGCACAACACGGGTTCGCACCAACCCGTATGCCTAGCCGTGTCGCCATCTCGACGATCGTCGAGATCGCTGTGTCGAGACATCAGACACGGGCGTGTCGGATAACACACGGCCGTGTCACCTACCTACCCGTGTTTGTGTACCGTGCCAGCTGCGACACGGGGCAACACACGGCCGTGTTGTCGCCCGTGTCCGCCTGACGCGCTGACCCCAGCCAGTTTGACCACACGGACCGAGGCAGCCCCGTGTTCCACGAGGCCTCGGATCCCTTAACACGGGTGCACACACGGCCGTGTGCGCACCCGTGTGCCCATTTTTTACACGGACCGACGCACCCCGTGTTCCACGAGGCTGCAGATTCCCTAACACGGGTTCGCACATGCCCGTGTGCGAACCCGTGTTCAACATGTATTAATAGGGGCCGTGTCTTTGATCTTCCCTGCTCATTTCAAACCCTCTCCCAGCACAAATTCATCCCTTGGCCTGACCTCAGAAGCGCCATTTTCTCCAATTCTTTTCCCCCTTTACTCGTACCTGCCCTTCTACATCATGTCTTCCGGAAGAAGTGGAGGTCGCCGTCGCCGACCGGAATTACAAGTCTCAACGGAGAGGCGGGATGCCGCTGCTCCGCTAATTTTCACAGATGCGTCGCACACCGCCCGCTTCAACCGCTTGCAATCAAAAAAAAAAAAAAATTTCAAGATATACGTATGATTGATTGGAGCGTACTTGAGGAGATAAACTTAGCTGGAGATGTCAGGGGGCTAATTTCTGTAACGGGGTGGAGTCAATGTTTTGCCATAGAGGAGTTAGGCTTTAGGGAACTCACCTTAGAGTTCCTATCTTCATTTTATTCCAGCTTTAGGCCTAATTTCATCGGCGCACCGCACGCGCCCGAGGGGATAGTTTCATTTCGAGTGGGTGGCACATTTTATACACTCACCATGCTCCAATTCACCCAATACTTAGGGGTGTATGAGGAGTCGTTCCTTTTCAGTGCTTCCTACCCCGAACTCCACTTTGAACTCCCCAACCGCGATATGGCCGGTGGTATATGGCGCCAGATTTCTTTTGACACTGGCGCCTACGAGGCCAAGAGATCTAAGGCATCTAAATTGATTTCTCCCGCCCTTCATTACATCCACCATCTCCTCAGCCACACGTTGAGCGGCCGGGGCGAAAGCTCCGGAGTTGTTAGTAGGCAGGACCTATTATACCTCTACAGTATGACTTCACGATATCCTCTACATCTCGGTTATCTTCTAGCCCAGTTCATTCTCCATCAGGCTGACACCCCTCGTATAGGGTCTATTTGCGTAGCACCCTACATTACTCGCCTCATGAAGAATATGGGAATCTTTTTAGCCCTCCCCCAGATGACAGTGGTCGCAAAGACCGTGCCTATCACGATGGCTAGTCTTCGCGCCCTCCGCCTCGTCACCACCCGTCAGGGCCGGGGAGGGGTTAAATATTCTATTGCTCGACGTGGACCGCATAAACAGGATGACAGTGATGATGAGATAGATCCTGACCTCGACGTGCCATTGGTACCTCCACCCCATTCCACCTACGCTCATGGCGAGTCGTCTACTGCACCTCCTCCACCTCATTCACGATACTCGCGCGAGTTCCGTCAGTTTTTCGACACCGAGCTATCGCCGCGCCTACAGGACATTAAGGAGGCACAGCAGCGGACTGAGGACCTCCTTATACAGATCAGAGACCACCTTGGGCTCGCCCCTCGCCAGCCACCAGCTCCAGCACCGCCTTCCTTCCCGGACGATTCGACAGGCCACCATGATTACTTCTGATATGTATCGATGTAGTGTTATCTTCATGTATCATATCTTGTACTTTTTTTTATATCAGTGTATTCAGTTCTATCAGCTATTATATATCAGTGCATTCCGGTACAGCTCCTGTTTCTTTACTGTGCTCTTCTACTTATTATGATAGCAGTTTCTTTTTATATATCATCATGAAATCACTCTATGCCCGCTTTTTACATTGCACTGAGGACATTGTAAATCTTAAGTCTGGGGGTAGAATGGTTATTCATGTGGTTACAATTGATTCTAATCTGCTTATCATAATACTCAAGTTGTTAAAACCCCCTTACAAATTTTTGTTTGATCTTTTAAGCTCTCATTATTCTTTCATTTGGGATTATAAATATTTAATTTAACTTCGTACATTGATTAAAATGAATTGATGTAGACTCATAGAGTATTCAACTTTGTTGATTTCGTAATTAAGCATAGAAATTTTTTTAGCTTAATTTTCTATATATAATTTAATTTTAAGATTACTCCTCTATATTAGTAACTATCCAACACTCTATTTTAGAAAATATATTTATCTATAATAAAGTGAGTCGATGAGTGTAACATTTTTATAATTTGGTATTAGGGTTTTAAAATTAAAAATTACTCCCTATTAATGTCTAGGACTCACCCTCTAGCATTCCTCAAAACATTACATAAGTTAATTAGTAAGGGCGAAAATGACTTAGGCCTCCTATTGGATAGCTTGAGCCTTGTTATCCCAACACCTTTAACATGATACCTTTGCACACCCAATTTGAACCTAATCCCCATCCTATTGATGCTCTACTATTAAAATTCACCAAGGCCAAATCCTTACCTATTAGCACACCTATCATTGATGCCTGCTTGGAATGATTTGTTCATTGTGATATGTGGCCTGAGTGCGTGTATCCTTGCACCCACTTGGAATGATCCCTACTTTGAACACAAAAAAAATAACACATAGTGATATGTGGCCTAAGTGCGTGTATACTTGCACCCACTTGGAATGATCCCTACTATGGCCCCTTGGTTAAAAAAAATATATGTATATATAAAAAAATAAATAGAGTGCCCTTCAAAATGTGGGAAATATACAAATTGCAAAGTCTGGGGGTGTTTACATAAAATTGAAATATGTTAAGGTATCTTCCAACATAAGGCTCAATCAAGATTTAGGTGTGAAAAATTCATCGAACTTATCCTTCATTACCTCACCTTTAATCTTCTATCCTAAGCCAAAAAGGCTACACCAAAATTCAAGTCCTAAGGATCCAACCTTACTAATTCTAAATTATGCTGTGATGAGGGTGTAAAAAGGGTAAGCTCATGATTATCAGTAAGAGTACTTATAAGTTTTGAAACATTAATATGTATCTTATAGAGATTGTTATTTTCTCCTCATATTTGTTAAAGATGACTATACTTTTATTTCTAAAAGCGAGTGAGAGATAGTTAAGATGATATATTAGAGGAATTTTAAGATAAATCTATATTTAGAAAAGTCTGCTAAATTATTTCCTATGCGATTACATCATCAAAGTTCTCTTAAATTCATAGCAACCAGTGTGCGGAGGCAAAACTATTTAATGGTAACCCAGGTGTTTGAATTAGTTTGCTTAGGGACAAGCAAACATCTAAGTCTGGGGGTATTTGATGAGTACGATTATGATAGGCCTTTTACTATCATAATTGTGATCATGTCTACCATTTCCTACCCCTTTTTGTATTGATTTCATGATAATAGTAAAGAAACTGTCGTATCATAGATAGAAGAGCGTATTTAGAAGTCTTTGGTAGTTCTTGTAATAAAACTATTTACTGAGTCTATCATTTTTCTATTGCAGGTAATGCCAACCAATGGACCTAAAAGTTTCGGAGCAAATAGAGGAGTTCACGGAGTCTACATGGCTGATGACAGGACGAAAATTTGGTGCACACGGCCAGACACACGGCCGTGTGCCTACCCGTGTCCTATGCACCTGGAGCTGAAGAATTTGGGCGCAGACGATGAAACCTCATACGGGCATGGCACACGCCCGTGTTCCTGCCCGTGTCATCTTTGCACACGACTGCCAACCAACCCGTGTCTGATTAACACGGCCGCACACACGACCGTGTCCATACCCGTGTCATCTGACACGGCCCACTACCAGACACGCCTGCTCGTGGGGAACCGCCTAGGAACCGTCCACACGGCCTGCCACACGGCCGTGTGCGACCCCGTGTCCGACCTGTTTGCAAGGGAACTATAAATTTCCTGTAGAAAAATTTGTTTAGAACTTTTGGATCATTTCTGGATTGGAGAACTGCTGGAGGCCGAAGGGGAGCATCCAAGACAAGGAGGATTGAAGGGTATTTCATATGAATTTTTTATTTAATCATTAACCCTTTGAATCCTTCCTTTATCTTGATGATCCATCTTCAATTTATGTTTTAATTTGCATGAATTTCTCTTTGAACATTCTAGTAATCATGTATCATCTTGTTTATGTTACATTTGTAGTATTTTGTTTGTGTTTATGCAATCAAACAAAGAGTTTAATCCTCCTTATGAATTACTTATTTGTTTTACACAATTTGCAATTGGCTAGATTGAGAAATTGGTTATTTGCAATGATTTTGGTATGTTCATATTGTGATGATAATTCCCTTTGTATTTCCAACTTTATGATCGAGAGATATTTTGTTTGGAAAATTAGAACACGAATAAAAGGATTCATGTTAATTTAGAGATAAAATTCATGAATTTATGTAGTAATAAAGGTATTTTGTTTAATGCGAACTTGAGTGTTGTGAATTGTTCGAGAGAAAATTTACTATCTTAGGTTTAGATTTGGAATTGCTCGAGAGAGAATTTTGATGAAAAATTAACCTTTACATTGCACAAATGTAACAATCTTTTCATGTCATGATCACTTAAAATTGAATTGATAAATGGATTTGTTTATGTAATTATTTAAAAGCTTCATGTTGTTATCGTTTTTATTTCTCCAATACTGAATCATCCAATTGGTCATAGTTAGGTTAATGTAGTTTAAATATCACTTTTGTTTAGAGGTATGATAATAAAGGGAGGGTGAGTACGAATAGTTGAAACGACCCTGTGGAATACGACACGAGATGTAGATTTCTCATATATTACGATTGATAGGTGCGCTTGCCTGAATGCTAATTCAATCTAGTTAAGTCCATCTACATAATTGTATTAGAATGTAGAATGAAATCACATTGAGTTATTACTTGTTAGCAAGAAAAATCATCAGATGTGATGTGCTTGATAGATTAATAAAGAGAATGATACATATGATGCTTGATGATAGATGATGGAAATGCATATAGGGAAGGAACCACTGCCCCGGGTAGGGGGTAGGGGGTAGGCTCGTTATAAATGGGTCAGCGAATGTTGACCGTTACTTTGTTTCTGTTTTGGCTTGGACGACAAATTGCAGGTAGAATGAATAAATGGAATGGATGGATGGCTGCTAAAGGCCCTTGAAGGCCATTGCGAAGAAGTGTGTTTGGATTTCATGTGTGGCCGGCCTGCGTGTCGAGGTATGAAAATGTAATGGTGTGCAAAGAGAAATTTGTAAGGCCTTAAGGCCAGTGTGTGTGCGTTGTATACATTCCTGGTTTTGCTTTATAAATGTGGCGTTTATATAGAGTGGACATTCTCTGAGCTGAGTTCTTGAACTTAAAAATACTGCGCTAGAATGGATTGAGTTAAGGATGCGAATATAGTTTGATTTCCACAAGTAATTCCATCGCTTGTCTGTGACAAATAGCGGGGGGCCCCGGCCGGACCCACCGTTATATGCGATGTGACGGGAGGGGGCGTTACAAGACTACTGGTTTCGGTCAGGCTTAAATGAATTCGTGGACGACTTCTTTTTAAGTGGTGGTGAGCACATGTATATGCGTCATCGTTATAACAACAAAAGAACCCATGAATGTCCACTTAGGAATGAAAATACACATGTTTGGGGAACCTGCGTGTTCCTATAATTGCTGTTTGCAATTTTGTTTGGTCGCTTAACGGTGTTTTGTGCCACTATAGGTATCCAGAAGCGATGCTGGGCCGTCGAAACGGCCGAGTTTCTGAGGCTAGCTGTGCACCAAATGATGCTCCTGCAACACCTCCATCGGCTGAGACCATACGATTGGTGGCCGAAGCAGTGTTTTCCATGATCAATGCGCAGCCTGCAAGGCAAATGCAGCAGCCCGCTCCTGCGATGGAGCAGGTACCTCTTCTAGAGGTTGAGCCGAGAAGAGTGGAGCAGGTAGTAGTGGAGCTGTTGGTGCCGAGGAGGGAAACCGAGAGACAGCTCAAACATATCATGAACTTCAATCCTCCTGTATTCTCAGGGTTGGGAACCCCATCTCAAGCTGAAGATTGGATCTCCCGTGTGAAGAGAGTCTTGACAGCGACAGAGACGGAGGAGTGGCATATGACCACTATTGCTACGTTCCTTCTGGACGATGAAGCGAGATTGTGGTGGGAAGGATTGGAGCTGCATTTATTGAGAGGTAGGCAACTTACAGACGTCTCGATGGAAGAGTTCTTGAGACTGTTCTTGGCTAGGTACCTCCCTTCGGCGCAGAGTATAGCATTAGAGAACGAGTTCCTGAAGTTGGTTCAAGGAGAGAGTAGCATGGATGAATATCTCCACGAGTTTACTCGATTGAGTCGGTATGCTAGCTCCACCATCGCAGATGAGGAGCGCAAGACGAATTGATTCTACGAAGGGTTGAGAGATGATTTGAGGCTACTACTCTCGGGGCCGATGACGCAGGGTTTCTTGACCCTGGTCAACACGGCTCGGTCCTTGGAGAAGGACATGAAGAATGTACAAGCAAAGAAAAGCGTTAGTGACAAGAAATCAGAGTTCAAAGTGCCGAAATCCTCAAAGTCTGTGTTCCGGAAGTGGAACAAGAAAGCTAGGACTTCGGGTCCAGCCCCCCCAGCTGGTGCTTCTGGGGAGACTACGGGTCGGACCCCGGGCGCATGTTACAACTATAGGAATCCGGGGTATTATGCCTGTTAGTGCCGGGCTGGATGTCTAAAGTCTGAGTTGAAGCCGGGAGCAACGTATGAAGGAAAGAGCAAGACAGTGGAGTCGACCGCGTCCCATTATGCTCCGGCCCAACCGAGGGTGTACAATCTTGGCCAACAGGAGGCCATAAAACATGCGGATGTGGTGACAGGTAAAAATTAAATTTATAGCAAGTTAATCTTTTAAATACTTGTTATGTGCATGTTACCTTACCACTGCTTGTTTAGGATTTATTTTGATTTGTGAAAATCCGGCAAGAGCACTCTTTGATACAGGAGCTTCACACTCCTTATTATCTGAAGAATTCATATCTCACATCAGAATACCTTCTTCGATGGCGAAGGACAATTTGGATGTGTTGTTGCCCAATGGGTGTTCGATGCGCGCGGATAGAATCTGTGGTGCGTGGATTCGAATTGGGAGCCAGGAGTTCCATTTGCAAGCATCATTATTGCCGTTAGTGGAATTCGACGTTATATTTGGCATAGACTGGATCTCGGAGCAGCGAACCTATATTGATTGCGGTATCAAGGAAGTCAAGCTGGGAACAGGTCGTGAGACGACTTTCACGGGCTTGAAGGGGTCGAGCAAGACGTTGATGTCTGTTCTTCAGGTGGTGAAGGCGGTTCGTTCCAGTGCAGAACTATTCTTTACACTAGTGGAGGTTGCAAAGCCTAAGCCCGCGTTGGACAGTATTTCAATGGTATCAAATTACCCTGATGTGTTCCCTAGCGATCTTCCTGGAGCCCCGCCGTAGCGGGAGATAGATTTTACTATAGAGCTCGTACCAGGTGCAAAGCCTGTGTCACGCTCTCCATATCGGCTAGCGCCTAAGGAAATGGCGGAGCTAAAGGTTGAACTGCAAGAGTTGTTGGAGCAAGGATATGTGCGTCCAAGTTCTTCGCTTTGGAGCGCGCCGGTCCTCTTTGTTAATAAGAAGGACGAAAGCTTGAGGCTATGTATTGATTATCAGGAGCTCAACAAGTTGACGGAAAAGAAGAAGTACCCGATCCCCGGATTGATGATCTATTCGATCAGTTAGTCAGGTCGATGGTGTACTCAAAGTTGGACCTCAAGTCTGAGTACTATCAGCTGCGAATAAGGGTGAGTGATATCCCGAAGATAGCGTTCAGTACGAGATACGGGCATTACGAGTTTATAGTCATGCCGTTTGGGCTGACTAATGCGCCGTCAGTGTTCATGGATTTGATGAACATGACCTTCACGGAGTACTTGGACCATTTTGTGATCGTCTTCATCGACGATATTTTGGTGTACTCGCAGAGTGAAGAAGATCACTTCAGGCATCTTCATTTGGTTTTGGAGACGCTAAGGAGGAATCAATTGTATGCCAAGTTCTCAAAGTGCGAGTTTTGGTTGTCCTCAGTGGCGTTCCTCGGTCATATAGTGAGTGGGGAAGGTATTGCAGTGGATCCGGCGAAGATTGTTGCGATACGAGAGTGGCCTGAGCTTTCTACGGTAGTGGAAGTCCGGAGCTTTCTATGGCTTGCCGGCTATTATAGGCTTTTCGTAGAGAACTTCTCGCGGATAGCATCACCTCTCACTACTTTGACGAGGAAGGAGCAGAAGTTTGTTAGGACGCCGGAGTGCGCGCGAGCTTTTGAGGAGTTGATATGTCGGTTGACCACGATGCCTGTGCTGAGTTCGCCGAGTGGGACCGAAGGTTATGAGATTTATAGCGATGCTTCGGGTCAGTGGTTTGGGTTGTGTGCTGTGTAACACCACCTATCCGTCACATAACATATAACAGTAGGTCCGACCGGGGCCCAACTCCATATACCACGGACAGACCAGGTGGTTACTCAATGGAAACCATCCAACCAATCATAACGTCCTACACAGAGCATTCTAGCGGAATCAGTTTATAAGTTGCGATTAAAGAACCCAGCACAAAGAGCACGAATGTCCACTAATAAACCAAATAGGAATGTAGTACATACACAAGTACTGGTCTTAAGGCCTTACAAAATGGTTTACTCCTTATACATGTTTTCCATACCACGACATGCAGGCTGGTCATACATGATCAAAAGCAAGTAAAACACTCCAATTAGGCCTTCGAGGGCCGGCTTCGCAATTTTGGCTTTAGCCCGCTATTGACCGCTTGGTCCAGCAGCATCTGCAAGCACAATCCACCGCACGGTGGCAAACAAAAGTAACGGTCAGCAATGCTGACCAAATTATAATGATCCCGCCCCCAACTTGGGGCGGCGATGCTCCTTCCCTGCATTTTATTCGCACAACTAAGCAGTAAATAAATACATTACATCACAGGCGTTGGCACGCACGGCCACTCGCCCCGTGCTCTCAGGGCACATTCTCGGTGATCACTGTCTAAGTCTGCCGACTCACCACCGTCCCCGGGACGGCAATCTCTCGTGAGCATTTATTCTTTCAGGACACTGCCTAAGACCCTCAATCTATGCCAACGGTAAGTGCCACGTAGCTTTAGGTCTCTTTAACCGAACGACATAGAGCGGGTACGGTTCCGCTTGACCCGTTACTCACACCGCAACGTTAATTTAAAAACATATGCGCGGAGTCAAACTTCCCCGAGTCCCAAATCGTTTACACACAACACATAACCCAGTTATGTTCGAGTTGGCTCCCAGGCCCACAAATTTGGCAGAATCATGCATCTGCCCAGTTTTCCGGGTGCACCTCTGAGTTAATCCCCAAGGCTCCCTGTTGCAATCTACCACGTAGAAAAACCCAAAAACAAACATTCGCACGGAGTCTTCTCCGGCCATTTATGCAATGCAACATCACCGATCCAGACCAAAATGTCTGGGTAGGCTTCACACATCATGCCTATGTCCGTTCTCGCTTACGGACTCTACACAACGGGGACTATTCATGTCTACCCATAGGAATGCCTCAAACTCACCGCAAACTCGCGAGAGCGGGCTTCCTTTGCAAAATAAGTAGAGCTTCACATGCTCAAGTAGAGAATCGTTACTCTAGCATTCTTCCTTGACGCCATGGAAAAGTAAGCAGATGAAAAACACCGCACTCTCTTTGCCTCCGTTGATCTGAAGTCGGCTCGCGATTTTGAGCTTCGAAGCTCCTTCAATGGCCGGATCTAGCTTCTTCTTCCTCCTTTGGCTCTCCTCTCTCTCTATACTTTAGAAAGATAACCTCTCAAGTGAAATGAGGGTTTCAAGGGCCCAATCCCGTGTATATCCCATCATTAACAACCACCAGCCATTGGATCCCGAATTAAAGAAACGAACGTCCACGATCCAGATCTAAAATGCAGAATCTGGACCGAACACGGCCTGGCACATGCCCGTGTCCCTCATTGCCGTCAAAATCAACGCGTCTTGAAAGACACACAGGCATCCGACATGCCCGTGTTCGAGCCGACATGCCCATGTTCCACCTGATACGGCCGTGTGCTCGGCCGTGTGCCCCCATCGACACAGCCCAAAAACCAACCGAGACTCACACGGGTATTGGACACGCCCGTGTCCTAACCCGTATCTACTCGAACACGCCTGGGCGCCAGGCCGTGTTCACGGTCTCGACACTTTGTCGAGCGAAGTTCATCGACCTCACGATACGGCCGTGGACATGCCCGTGTCCGAGGTCGTGTGCCTTGTCTAGACACTTCATTGAGCAAAATTCATCGACAGTACAAGTCGATCGTCGACACGGGCTCGACACGCCCTAAGACACACCCGTGTCTCAGGCAGTGTGCCCCCTCTCGACACATCGTCGAGCGAAATTCATCGACTCCCGTACCGATAGTCGACACGGGCTCGATACGCCCTGAGACACGCCCGTGTCTCAGGCCGTGTGCTCTGTCTCGATACATTGTCGAGCAAAATTCGTCGACTTCGCGGCCAAGTCGTCGACTCCAGCCTGACACGCCCTGGGACACGCCCGTGTCCCAGGCAGTGTGCCTACTGCCAGATTCCAAATCTGGCCCAAAACGTCCCCCGTCGCTCTTTTGAGTTTCGGGGCGTTACAACTCTCCCCTCTTAAAAGAATTTCGTCCACGAAATTATATAAAGGAAAGACAAGTACGAAAATTAAATTGTACTTTAGTGGAACAATTCCGGATATTCGTCAAGCATAGTCTGCTCTCGCTCCCAAGAGAGCTCCCCACGACCGCAATTGTCCCATCGGACCTTGACCATTCTGATCTCTTTATTGCGTAGCCGCTTGACTTCCGAGTCTTCAATCTGCACGGGCTTGAATTTTGTCGTCAACCCACTATCAATCGGCACTTGATTGACCGCGATCACTTGCGTAGGCTCTTGCACCGTCTTCCGTAGCGCTGATATATGGAATACCCCGAGCTTAGCTTTTTCAATTGCCGTAACCGCGAGACACCCTTGAACGGCTTGATCTTTAAGTACGCATAGTCACCCACAGCGAATTCCACGTTCCTGTGCTTGGCAGTATAGTACTTTGCTTGCCGGTCCTGAGCAATAAGCAACCTCTCCCGAATGGTACGCACCAACGAAGTAGCATCCTCCACTTCTAAACGCTTATACAACTTTGACCCACCCGTTTCTAGCCAAGACAATGACGTGCGATATTTTCTACCATACAGGGTCTCGAAGGGCGCCAGTTGAATACTCGCCTAGTAGCTATTGTTGTACGCAAACTCCACCAAATAAAGATGGTCTTCCCATTGCTTTCCAAAGTCCAATACACACAGGTGGAGCATGTCTTCATAGTTCTATTGGCCCTCTCGGTCTGCCCATCTGTTTGCGGATGGAAGGCTGTGCTGAATTTCAACTTTGTTCCCAACATTTGCTGCACTAGCCTCCAATCATTGGACGTGAACTGCCCATCTCGATCACTCACGATGCTGCGGGGCACACCGTGAAGCTGTACTATATTATCCACATAAAGTTTTCCTAACTTTTCCACCAGATCATCCTTCCTATGCGGGATAAAATGCGACACCTTCGTTAGCCGATCTACGCCTACCTAGATGGCGTCGTTCCCCTTTTTGCGACCTTGGCAAACCGTGCACAAAGGCCATAGAGATGTCGAATTTCCACTCCGAAATAGGCAAGGACTTAAGAAATCCTCCCAGCTTTTGGCACTCTGCCTTCCCCAAGGCGCAAGTTTGGCACTTCGCTACGTAGAACGCCACATCCTTCTTCAAACTCGGCCACCAAAACAGGTTCTTTACATTGCGGTACATCTTCGTGCTCCCCGGGTGAATTGAGTACTTGGTATGGTGTGCCTCGTACAACAATTCCACCCGCAAATTGCCCACACTTGGGACGCAAAGACGACCGTCTTTTCAAAGCAATCCGTCCTCCACAACGAATTGGGAATCTGACCCATCTAGAGCCTCTACCATGAACTGCTTCAGCACTTGATTGCTTATCCACACAAATAATCTCCAACGCCTCCAACTCCCGAACCAACCGCTCATCATGCATCGATAGCCAATTGGCTTGAGCTGGGGCCCGGCGACTCAACGCGTCCGCAACTGCATTACCTTTACCAGGCACGTAGTGGATCTTGAAAGTATAGTCCCCCAGATACTCTGTCCATCTACGCTGCCGCACATTCAGATCTTTATGATCAATCAGATACTTCAGGCTCTTGTGATCGGTGTAGATATCAATCTTCACACTATACACATAGTGCCTCCACAACTTCAAGACAAAAATCACGACCGCTAACTCCCAGTCATGGACCGGATAATTCCCCTCGTGCACTTTTAGCTGTCTCGAGCTATAAGCTATCACCCTTCCGTGTTGCAGTAGCACGCACCCCAAACCACTTCCCGAAGCATCACTACAATTCTCATAACCTTCGGTCACACTCGGCGAACTCAGCACAGGTGTTGTGGTCAACCAACATTTAAACTCCTCAAAAGCTCGCGCGCACTCCGACGTCCAAACGAACTTCTGCTCATTCCTCGTCAAAATAATGAGAGGTAACGCTATCTGCGAGAAGTTCTCTACGAAGCGCCTATAATAGCCGGCAAGCCACAGAAAGCTCCGGACTTCCGCTACCATAGAAAGCTCAGGCCACTCCCGTATCACAACAATTTTCGCTGGATCCACGACAACAACTTCCCACTCACTATATGACCGAGGAACGCCACTGAGGATAACCAAACATTGCACTTCAAGAACTTGGCATACAATTGATTCCTCCTTAGCGTCTCCAAAACCAAATGAAGATGCTTGAAGTGATCTTCCTCACTCTGCGAGTACACTAAAATATCGTCGGTGAAGACGATCACAAAATGGTACAAGTACTCCCTGAAGGTCCTGTTCATCAGATCCATGAATACTGACGGCGCATTAGTCAGCCCAAACGGCATGACCGTAAATTCGTAATGCCAGTATCTCATACTGAACGTTGTCTTAGGGATATCACTCTCCCTTATTCGCAGCTGATAGTACCCGGACTTGAGATCCAACTTCGAGTACACCATCGACCCGACCAAATGATCCAAAAAGATCATCGATCCGGGGGAGATCGGGTACTTCTTCTTTTCCGTCAACTTGTTGAGCTCCCGATAATCAATACATAGTCTCAAGCTTCCGTCCTTCTTCTTAATAAAGAGGACCGGTGCGCTCCATGGCGAAGAACTTGAACGCACATACCCTTACTCCAACAACTTTTTGAAGTTGCACCTTCAGCTCCGCCATTTCCTTAGGAGCTAACCGATATGGAGAGCGTGATACAGGCTTTGCACCTGGTACTAGCTCAATCATGAAATCTATCTCCCGTTGAGGCGGGGCTCTAGGGAGATCTCTAGGGAACACATCAGGGTACTCCGATACGACTGATATACTATCCAACACGGGCTTCGGCTTTGCAACCTCCACTAGCGTAAAGAATAGTTCTGCACCGGCACGAACCGCCTTCACCACTTGAAGAGCAGACATCAACGTCTTGCTCGACCCCTTTAAGCCCGTAAAAGTCGTTTCACGATTTGCTCCCAACTTGACTTCCTTCCGACCACAATCAATATAAGCTCGCTGCTTCGAGAGGCAGTCCATACCAAATGTTACGCCGAACTCTTCCAGCAGTGATAGTGATGTTACCAAATGGAACTCCTGACTCCCAATCCAAACCTAAGCGCAAGAAATTCTACTCGCGCACAATAAGCACCATTGGACCGTAACACATCCAATATGTCTCTTCCCATCGAAGGAGGTACTTCGACGCGCAATATAGTTCCTAAATAAAGGAATGCGAAGCTTCGTTTACACGAACGGTGCTCTCGCCGAATGAATGAAAATCAGAACAAAGCTTAGCACAAGTAGTTCTAAGTTAACACGCAAAAGAGCGACAAGTATTTAAGGCTAAGCTGCTATAACTTTAAACCATACCTGTCTTCACGGCGGCGTGCATTCTCCCGGGCTTTAGGCACCCACGGGCATAGTGCCCCGACTCCCCGCAGTTATAATATGCGCCCGGGGTTTGGCCTGTAGATGCCCCCGAAGCACCGAAAGGATGGACTAGACCCAAAGTTCTAGCCTTCTTATACCACCTACGATAACCAGACTTTGAGGTGTTCGACGTTTTGAATGCCATTTCCTTTGCACTAAAGTCCTCAACTCCTCCTGACATAACTTTCTTAGTCTTCTGAGCACCTTTCCAACACATTCGGGCAAAGTGCCCTTTCTTTCCACAAGTATAACAAGTGGAAGTAACTTTGCTAGTCGATGTCGTAGCCCCCTTCTCCAGCACTCTGCCGGATGCAGCTCCTATGGGGCTTGCATATTTCGATACCATGGTTGCTGGCATCGGGAGAGTCTTTCTCAAATCTGCCTCCAACGATCTAGTTGATTCCACCAAGGCTCGGAATCCCAATAACCTTCGTCCTAGCAATAGAACTCGTAACTCGGCGCGCAGGCCATTATAAAATCTATCGACTGTAGCTTGCTCATTATCCAACTCGAAGCATGGGTAGCGGCTTATCATAAGAAATGCTTGCAAATATTCTTCAACTGTGTGCGCTCGCTGCACTAAATGCATATTCAGCTGCTGCCCCGATGATCTAACAAAAGTCATCTGCTCCATCACGACAACCGGCGTTGAAGCCACAACAAGGGCGCAGGGTTGTGCATTTCTTCCATGCTGTGCACCCGTCACAGCGAACACCGCTTCGACGATCCTTCTAATGGTTTCATACGAAGGAGGGGTCTCAAACACCTCACCGGGTGCACTATGCTCCTCAGAAACCGAACATTCTGGCGGCCCAGCACCGCTTCTAGTCACCTATAGTGGTACAAAACACCATTAAGCGACCAAATAAAATTGCAAACAACAATTATAGGAACACACAGGTTCCCCAAACACGTTATTTTCATTACTAAGTGGACATTCATGGGTTCTTTTGTTGTTATAACGATGACGCACACACATGTGCTCACCACCCCTTAAAAAGAATTCGGCCACGAATCCAGTTTAAGTGTGACCGAAACCAGTAGTCTGATACCAAATTGTAACACCCCCTATCTGTCACATAGCATATAGTAGTAGGTCCGGCCGGGGCCCGACGCAATATACCACGGACAGACCGGGTGGTTACCCAATGGAAACCATCCAACCAATCATAACGACTTACACAGAGCATTCTAGCGGAAGCAGTTTATAAGTTGCGATTAAAGAACCCAGCACAAAGAGTACGAATGTCCACTAATAAACCAAATAAGAATGTAGTACATACACAAGTACTGGCCTTAAGGCCTTACAAAATGGTTTACTCCTTATACATGTTTTCCATACCACGGCACGCATGCCGATCATACATGATCAAAAGCAAGTAAAATACTCCAATTAGGCCTTCGAGTGCCGGCTTCGCAATTTGGGCTTTAGCCTGCTATTGACCGCTTGGTCCAACAGCACCTGCAAGCACAATCCACCGCACGGTGGCAAACAAAAGTAACGGTCAGCAATGCTGACCAAATTATAACGATCCCGCCCCCAACTCGGGGCGGCGATGCTCCTTCCCTGCATTTTATTCGCACAACTAAGCAGTACGGTTCCGCCTGACCACTCGCCCCGTGCTCTCAGGGCACATTCTCGGTGATCACAGTCTAAGTCTGCCGACTCACCACCGTCCCCGGGACGGCAATCTCTCGTGAGCATATGGTCTTTCTGGCCACTGCCTAAGACCCTCAATATATGCCAACGGTAAGTGCCACGTAGCTTTAGGTCTCTTTAACCTAACGACATAGAGCGGGTACGGTTCCGCCTGACCTGTTGCTCACACCGCAATGTTAATTTAAAAACATATGTGCGGGTCAAACTTCCCCGAGTCCCAAATCGTTTACACACAACACATAACCCAGTTATGTTCGAGTTGGTTCCCAGGCCCACAAATTTGGCAGAATCACGCATCTGCCCAGTTTTCCGGGCGCACCTCTGAGTTAATCCCCAAGGCTCCCTGTTGCAATCTACCACGTAGAAAAACCCGAAAACAAACATTCACACGGAGTCTTCTCCGACCATTTATGCACTGCAATATCACCGATCCAGACCAACATGTCCGGGTAGGCTTCACACATCATGCCTATGTCCGTTCTCGCTTACGGACTCTACACAATGGGGACTATTCATGTGTACCCGTAGAAATGCCTCAAACTCACCGCAAACTCGCGAGAGCGGGCTTCCTATGCAAAAGAAGTAGAGCTTCACATGCTCAAGTAGAGAATCGTTACACTAGCATTCTTCCTTGGCGCCATGGAAAACTAAGCGGATGAAAAGCACCGCACTCTCTTTGCCTCCGTAGATCCAATTTCGGCTCGCGATTTGGAGCTTCGAAGCTCCTTCAATGGCCGGATCTAGCTTCTTCTTCCTCATTTGGCTCTCCTCTCTCTCTATACTTTAGAAAGATAACCTCTCAAGTGAAATGAGGGTTTCAAGGGCCCAATCCCGTGTATATCCCATCAGGAACAACCCCCAGCCAATGGATCCCGAATTAAAGAAACAAACGGCCACGATCCAGATCTAAAATGCAGAATCTGGACCGAACACGGCCTGACACACGCCCGTGTCCAGGGCCGTGTCCCTCATTCGCCGTCAAAATCAACGCGTCTTGAAAGACACACGGGCATCCGACACGCCCATGTTCGAGCCGACATGCCCGTGTTCCACCTGACACGGTCGTGTGCTCGGGCGTGTGCCCCCATCGACATAGACCAAAAACCAACCGAGACTCACACGGGTATTGGACACGCCCGTGTCCTAACCCGTGTCTACTCGAACACGCCTGGGCGCCAGGCCGTGTTCACAGTCTCGACACTTCATCGAGCGAAGTTCGTCAACCTCACGACACGGCCTTGGACCCGCCCGTGTCCGAGGCTATGTGCCTTGTCTAGACACTTCGTCGAGTAAAATTCGTCGACAGTACAGGTCGATCGTTGACACGGGCTCGACACGCCCTGAGACACGCCCGTATCTTAGGCCGTGTGCCCCCTCTCGACACATCGTCGAGCAAAATTCGTCGACTCCTGGGCCGATAGTCGACACGGGCTCGACACGCCCTGAGACATGCCCGTGTCTCAGGCCGTGTGCCCTGTCTCGATACATTGTCGAGCAAAATTCGTCGACTTCGCGACCAAGTCGTCGACTCCAGCCTGACACGCCCTGGGACACGCCTGTGTCCCAGGCCGTGTGCCTACTGCCAGATTCCAAATCTGGCCCAAAACGTCCCCCGTCGCTCTTTTGAGTTTCGGGGCGTTACATGCTGTTACAACATGAAAGCGTTATAGCATATGGCTCGAGAAAGCTCAAGGTGCACGAGAGGAACTATCCGGTCCATGACTTGGAGTTAGCGGCCGTGATTTTTGCCTTGAAGCTGTAGAGGCATTATTTGTATAATGTGAAGATTGATATCTACACCGATCACAAGAGCCTGACTTATTTGATTGATCAGAAAGACCTGAACATGCGACAGCGTAGATGGATGGAGTTCCGGGGGGACTATACATTCAAGATCCACTACGTGCCTGGTAAAGGCAATGCAGTTGCGGACGCATTGAGTCGCCGAGCCCCAGCTCAAGCCAATTGGCTATCGGTGCATGATGATCGGTTGGTTCGGGAGTTGGAGGCGTTGGAGATTTCTTGCGTGGATAAGCCGTCAAGTGCTGAAGCACTATTGAATTGGACTGAAGTTTAATATGACCTGGCTGATCGGATTCGACAGGCTTTGGATTTGGATGGCCACATGAAGCAACTCATGATAGAGGCTCTGGATGGGTCAAATTCCCAATATGAAGTTGTGGATGGATTGCTTTGGAAAGACGGTCGTCTTTGCGTCCCAAGCATGGGCAGTTTGCAGGTGGATTTGTTGTACGAGGCGCACCATACCAAGTACTCGATTCACCCGGGGAGCACAAAGATGTACAACAACGTTAAGAAACTGTTTTGGTTGCCGAGTTTAAAGAAGGATGTGGCGCTCTACGTGGTGAAGTGCCAAACTTGCGCCTTGGTGAAGGCGGAGTGCCAAAAGTCGGGAGGATTTCTGAAGTCCTTGCCGATTCCGGAGTGGAAATTCGACGACATCACAATAGACTTTGTGCACGGGTTGCCAAGGTCGCAAAAGGGGAACGACGCCATCTGGAAGGTTGTAGATCGGCTAACGAAGGTGTCACATTTCATTCCGTATAGGAAGGATGATCCGGTGGAGAAGTTGGCAAAGTTATATGTGGATAACATAGTGCGGCTCCACGGTGTGTCCCGCATCATAGCGAGTGACCGAGATGGGAGGGTCACGTCCAATGATTGGAGGCTTATGCAACAAATGTTGGGAACAAAGCTGAGTTTTAGCACAACCTTCCATCCGCAGACGGATGGGCAGACCGAGAGGGTCAATAGAACTATGGAAGACATGCTCTGCATGTGTGTGTTGGACTTTGGAAAGCAATGGGAAGACCATCTTTATTTGGTGGAATTTGCGTACAACAATAGCTACCAGGCGAGTATTCAAATTGAAAGAATTAGTGCCTAACACCCTAGCGGGGGGGGGGGGGGGGGTGAATATGTGTATTTCCTTTTTCTTCTAAGGTAGAATATCTATTCAGTTAATTACTCAAAAAAATATAATTCTACAGCTAACACAATACAGAATTCACAGAATCACACACTTACAGATTGCACACAAATTTTATAGTGGTTCCCCAAGGTCTGGGTACATCCACTTTCCCCCTTCCCCTATCTAGTAGTGTGCTAGATTCGGCCTAACTTCTTCACTTCACCTCAGATCCGCAGATCTTATAGCTCAGAACCCAAACAAGGCTCCTACAACTCAGAGTGAGTCCACAATCCTACAGCTCAGGCAATCTGCCCTACCTCAGCCTTTAACAAGGCCTACAACTCAGAGATAACAATCTCCTACAACTTAGGCTCACAGCCCTACCACTCAGAGATCTAAATCTCTTACAACTCAGCCTTTATAACTCAGGCTTACAACTCAGATCTTAAAAATATCCTACAGAAAATAGTTTTAACAATGTATTTTACCACCACCCTGGTAGAGAGAGAAAGGCTGGATGGCTTCTTGATCAGTTCTTGGAAGAATCTGATGTCAGAGAACAACCACCCTTAGCTTTCTTCAAAGCTTCTTGAATCTGAACTCAGTAGGGTTGAACTCCTGTGAAGTTGATCTTCAATCAGCTTCTTTCTTGATATTCAGATCTCAATCTGAATCCTTCTTGGTATCCTGGTTCAGCAACTGCACTTCAGGGACTTGTTGATATAAGCCCCTTCCTTCTCTTCAATAGATGGAGCTCTCTCTCTCCAACTTCTTCTTAGATCTTCTTAATTCTGTATCTAGTTCTGTTGTGTCAAATCGATCAATCTCTTCTTTTGTTTTTATGTATTCTGTATCAGATAACTTCTATGATCAATCTCTTTTTATTGAAGGAGAATTCCTTTATATAGACTTTCTCCATGGTAACCGGCTGATCCGGTTTCTAACAAACTTCTGACAGCTCTGACAGTTGTAGTAGACCGGTTGGTAATGGCAGCTGTCAAGTCATCCAGTCACTTCTTGAAACTCTGTCTCTATCAGCAAAATGTTGAGACTGAACTTCTTCATGTGTCGACACAAGTAGACTAAGTGTCGACACAAGTGGACTAAGTGTCGACACAAGCTTTGGTGGTGTCGACACATCTCCTTTGTTGTTGATACTGCTTCTCGACACAGCTTCTGTAGTATGTATCGACACTAATTCTGTGTTTCGACACAATCACTTCTTCTCTTTAACTTAGTTGAAACTCTGCTGAGTGTTGACACAAGTCCTGTGTGTCGACACAGTTGATGTCGACAAAGTCTTCTGTGTGTCGACACTGCCTCTTGGTGTCGACACAGTTGATGTCGACTAAGCTTCTCTGTGTCGACACTGCCTCTTGGTGTCAAATGATACAACTACCATTTTCCTCATCCAGCTTTGCAGGTGTAACTTCTCTGATAGTAAGCTGGTCCATCTTTTGCTGTATATCTGTGGAGCTACAAGAACTACTTGGCAACTCACTATTAATAAGTCTAGTTTCATCAAATATGACATGAACTGACTCTTCTACAACTTGAGTAGCCAAGTTGTAGACCCTATAGGCCTTACTATTGTTGCTGTACCCAACAAATATCCCATCTTGGGATTTGGCAGCAAACTTAGATAGGTGAGATTTGTCATTGTTAAGTACAAAGCACTTGCAACCAAAGATCCTAAAATTGGATAAGTTTGGTTTTCTGCCTTTCACAACCTCATAGGGTGTCTTTTTGTGTCTTTTGGTGATGGAAGCCCTATTGAGCACATGACATGTAGTGTTAACTACCTCAGCCCAGAAATATTCTGGGAGAGAAGTATCACTCAATAGTGTTCTTCCATCCTCAATCAATGTCCTATTCTTTCTCTCAGCAATGCCATTTTGCTGAGCTGTTCTAGGTGAGGAGAATTCCTGATGAATCCCAAACTCTTCACACAGCCTTGTCATACTTTCAGATTGGAATTCAATTCCATGGTCACTTCTGATTTTGACCACTGAACTATCTAATTCATTCTGAATTTGTTTGACAAAATTGTAGAAGACCTTTGGGGTTTCAGATTTATGTCTCAGAAAGAATACCCATGAGAATCTAGAATAGTCATCTACAACCACAAAAGTGTAGACCTTCCTACCTAGGCTCTGAACTGGCATAGGACCAAATAAATCCATATACAAGAGGTACAAGCACCTCACTGAATCCTTAGTTTCAAGGCTATGAAAGGAGGATCTAGTTTGCTTGCCTTTTTGACAAGCTGAACATATTCCATCCTTATAACACTTAACTTGAGGACAATTTCTCACTAACTCTTTGCTAAAGAGTTGGCCAATGGTCTTGTAGTTAAGATGAGCTAGCCACTTGTGCCATTTGACACAATGAGAGACTTTCTCATCAGCCACAAGATAGATAGGAGAATTTTTATTCTCACACACAAAGTCTAGGCAATATACATTTCTTTTTCTATATCCAGTAAATATGACCTTTTGATCACTTGACCTCTTGATATGACACCCATTCTTGACAAATGATATGTCATATCCTAGATCACTCAGCTGGCTAATGCTTATTAGATTATGTTTCAAACCCTTTACATAGGCCATTTGAGTGATTGTAATTGAGTTATTAGAAATGTTACCAAAACCTTTGATGACTCCCTTTTCAGAACCACCAAAGATTACTTTATTCCCATTCAGCATAGGTGAGTAGTCCTCCAGCAATCCCCTTATTCCAGTCATGTTCCTGGAACAACTACTGTCCAAGTACCATATAGGGGCATGACAACTTGGAATCACCTGCAACACAGATTACTTAACCTTAGAACCCAAATAACTTTTGGGTCCTTGGTTCAAGTTAGTCTGAAACTTAACAAATCTGCCTGCAGTTCTTCTAACAGGCAAACTGCTATTCTCCTTGACACTGATATTATGCCAACAGTCTAAGGCATAATGGCTTATCTTGCCACAACACCAGCACTCAAACTTATTATACCTCTTTTTATGTATAATCTTAGCTGTATTGTTTACAGCTGGTCTTTTGTTTTGTGCTAGAGCTTTGCCTTTCTTATTGGACTGTGCAGCCCATGTAGTTTTCTTAAAGCCTATTCCTGCCTTACCCTTTTGTGACACAAAGTCATCTATTAAGGGTAATACAGATTTTGGCTTAGAAAAACTAGCCACACTCTCCTTCTCTTTCTGAAGTCTATTTTCCAGACTTTTAATCTGATCATTTTTGAATGTGATTGTTCCCATTTGAATAACAGTTATGTTCTTCAATTTGGCAATCTCATTCATCTTTTGATCCAGCAGCTTCTCTGAATCAGATGCAGCCAACTTAAGAGCTGTAATTTCCTTAGCCTGATTTTTGGTCAAGTTTTTTCTTCTCTTAAGTGCCTGCAATAAATCCCCATATTCATCTATCAGCTGATGAATATCTCCTTCAGATTCAGACCCATCATCATCTCTTGATGGAGATGCATCTGATTCTGACCCAGTGAAGTAATAAGAATCTACAGATACACATTTTACCTTACTGGGGCCAGGCTGATCCTGACACTTATCTTCTTCAGACACAACCATCAGTCCTTTGCACTGATGATCTTCCTGCTCATAGATAGAGTCCAGCAATTGCATGAACTCATCCTCTTCTTCTGCAAACAAACCTATGTATGCCTCAGCCTCAGATTCAGACTCTGAAGTTGATTGATCTGTCAAACTTTTCTCTTTCTCAACAACCAAGGATTTCTCCTTTTTGCTCTTGTGCTGTGACTTCTTCCTATTAGCTGACTCCTTCCTTTTGTCTGGACAGTCAGCCACAACATGTCCAGCTTTGTTGCAGCAATAGCATATAATATTGGATGTAGTTGACTTGCTAGGCTTTGTCCCATTCCTGTCCTTCCTGAATGATTTCCTCTTCTGATAATAATCATCACTGGACCGAGATGTGGACGGCTTAGATTTCCACTGCTTCTTCTTTAAGAATCTCTGGAACTGCCTTGTAAATGCTGCAAAGTCTTCATCTGAATTACTGCTGTCTGAACTGGGATTATCTGAATTTTCTGAAATCATTTCTGCATCTCTCTTAGGAGAAGATGGAGACATTCTCTTATTTTTCCTTGTGGCTTCTACCTTGAAGGCCACTGACTTTTCTTTATAGTCACCCTTTGTAATTTTCTCTTCCTCCTTTCTAGCTAATAGCTGCATCTCATATGACAGCAATTTTCCAAACAATGTTGGAGGAGAAATATCAGCCAGTCTGGCCACTTCCCTTATGACACAGATTTTTGTATCCCAATCCTTAGTCAAAGACCTAAGGAATTTATCATTTAACTCATAAGTACTGAAAACTCTTCCATAAGACATTAGTTCATTGACAATCCTATAGAACTTCTTATAATATTCAGTAATACTTTCAGACTTGGCTTGTCTGAAACTCTCATATTCTTGATTAAGCATAGATTTTCTATCTTGCCTAACCTCTTCAGAACCCTCCATGTAGACTATCAATGTGTCCCACATTTCCTTGGAGGTTTTGCAATGAATTAGATTCTGGAATGTTGAATCATCAATGACACTTACTATAATATTCTGTGCTCTTTTATCCATTATTGCCAAGATAATCTCATCTTTAGTCATCTCAGAAAAATCCTTTGGAATTCTTTGATTGGCATGAAGAACAGAAATCTTCATTGGAACATATGGTCCTTCCTTAACTGTTATATATATTCTAGGATCAGATGCCTCCATAAATAATCTGACCCTTTCCTTCCATATTCCAAATATTTCTTTCTTGCAGATGGGTAATTTCATTGAACCAAGTTCTTTATGGTTTTCTCCTGAACCCATCTTCTTGATCTTAATTTTGCATTACAGATCTCACTCAGACTGCTGAGTCTAACTTTGAGTAACCTCGCTTTGATACCACTTGAAAGAATTAGTGCCTAACCACCTAGAGGGGGGGGGGGGGTGGTGAATAGGTGTAATTCCTTTTTCTTCTAAGGCATAATATCTATTAAATTAATTACTCAAAAACAGATAATTCTACAGCTAACACAACACAGAATTCATAGAATCACACACTCATAGATTGCACACAGATTTTATGGTGGTTCCCCAAGGTCTGGGTACATCCACTTTCCCCATTCGCCTATCTAGCAGTGTACTAGATTCGTCCTAACTTCTTCACTTCACCTCAGATCCGCAGATCTTACAGCTCAGAACCCAAACAAGGCTCCTACAACTCAGAGTGAGTCCACTCTCCTACAGCTCAGGCAATCTGCCCTACCTCAGCCTTCAACAAGGCCTATAACACAAAGATAACAATCTCCTACAACTCGGGCTCACAGCCCTACCACTCAGAGATCTAAATCTTCTACAACTCAGCCTTTATAACCCAGGCTTATAACTCAGATCTTAAAAAGATCCTACAGAAAATAGTTTTAACTATGTATTTTACCACCACTGTGGTAGAGAGAGAAAGGCTGGATGGCTTATTGATCAGTTCTTGGAAGAATTTGATGGCAGAGAACAACCACTCTTAGCTTTCTTCAAAGCTTCTTGAATCTGAACTCAGTAGGGTTGAACTCCTGTGAAGTTGATCTTCAATCAGCTTCTTTCTTGATATTCAGATCTCAATATGAATCCTTCTTGGTAGCCTGGTTCAGCAACTGCACTTCAGGGACTTGTTGATATAATCCCCTTCCTTCTCTTCAATAGATGGAGCTCTCTCTCTCCAACTTCTTCTTAGATCTTCTTAATTCTGTATCTAGTTCTGTTGTGTCAAATCGATCAATCTCTTCTTTTGTTTTTATGTATTCTGTATCAGAAAAACTTTTATGATCAATCTCTTTTTGTTGAAGGATAATGCCTTTATATAGACTTTCTCCATGGTAACCGGCTGATCCGGTTTCTAACAAACTTCTGACAGCTCTGACAGTTGCAGTAGAGCGGTTGGTAATGTCAGCTGTCAAGTCATCCAGTCACTTCTTGAAACTCTGTCCCTGTCAGCAAAATTTCGAGACTGAACTTCTTTATGTGTCGACACAAGTAGATAAGTGTCGACACAAGTGGACTAAGTGTCGACACAAGCCTTGGTGGTGTCTACACATCTCCTTTGTTGTTGATACTGCTTCTCGACACAACTTCTGTAGAATGTGTCGACACTAATTCTGTGTGTCGACACAATCACTTCTTCTCTTTAACTTAGTTGAAACTCTGCTGAGTGTTGACACAAGTCCTGTGTGTCGACACAGTTGATGTCGACAAAGTCTTCTGTGTGTCGACACTTCCTCTTAGTGTCGACACAGTTGATGTCGACTAAGCTTCTCTGTGTGTCGACACTGCCTCTTGGTGTCGACACAGTTGATATCGACAATGCTTTCTCTGTGTGTCGGCACTGCCTCTGTGTGTCGACACATCTGCTTCTGGTGTCGACACAGCCTTTCCAAGTGTCGACACAATTAACTCCAAGTGTCGACACAACTTTTCTCTAGTGTCGACACAAGCCTTCATAAGTGTCGACACAGCTTCTCCTGGTGTCGTCACATGGACTTAGAAATTTTTCTGCATTTACTTAACCTGCACATATAAACTCAAAACAACATCAAATACACCTTGATGCATATCATTGAGTAAGGTGAGGCTTCTTCAAATCTGGTACATATTTTCCAATGTACCCAACACAAATGGCTCCCTTCGAGGCCCTTTATGGTAGAAGATGTCGCACGCCATTGTCCTGGTTGGAAACGGGTGATTCATTGTTGTACAAGCGTCAATAGGTGGAGGGTGCTACTTCATCGGTGCGAACCATTCGGGAGAGATTGCTTATCGCTCAGGACCGGCAAGCGAAGTACTATAATGCCAAACACAGGAACGTGAAGTTCGCTGTGGGCGACTGGGTGTACATAAAGATCAAGCCGTTCAAGGGTGTCTCGTGGGTGCAGTGCTTGAAAAAGCTAAGCCCGAGGTACCTTGGGCCGTTTGAGGTTCTGGAGCGGATTGGCGAAGCAGCCTATCAGTTGAAGCTATCGATGGAGCTTAGTGGTTTACATGATGTATTCCACATATCGGTGCTTCGGAAGGCGGTTCTAGAGCATACGCAAGTGATCGCGGTCGATCAAGTGTCGGTTGATAGTGGGTTGACGACAAAGGTCAAGCCGGTGCATATCGAAGACTCGAAAGTAAAGCGGCTACGCAATAAAGAGATCAGGATGGTCAGGGTTCGATGGGACAATTGCGGCCGAGAAGTGCTCTCTTGGGAATGAGAGCAGACTATGCTTGATGAGTATCTGAAGTTGTTCCGCTCAGGTACAATTTAATTTTGTACTTATCTTTCCTTTATGTAATTTCGTGGACGAAATTCTTTTAAGAGGGGGAGAGCTGTAACGCCCCGAAACTCAAAAGAGCGACGGGTGACGTTTCTATACCAAATTTGGAATTTGGCAGGGGTACACGGCCTGGGACACGGGCGTGTCCCAGGGCATGTCTGGGTCGTTCAAAGATCTAGCAACGATCAGACAGCATCTGGGTTCGATGATCGTCGAGCTGTGGTCGATGATTTGGTCGACATTCTGCGGTCGATGATTTGGTCGACATTCTGCGATCGACGATTTGGTCGACGTTCTGTGGTCGACGATCGGGCCGTGGGTTCGACGATCGGGCCGTGCGTTCGACGATTTGGCCAGAGATTTCCGTTCGACGATCTGGCTGCGTTCGACGATTTAGCCAGAGATCTCCGTTCGACGATCTGGCAGCGGTCGACGATCTTGGTTCGACGATCGTCGAGCGTGGGGCGCATTGTGGCGTGTTTGACTCTGTCGACGCGGTGTGTCGACATAGGGGTTTTGGCGGGAGTTGACTAATTGTTCCGACACTTTTTGACGCGGACATGTCCTCCTGTTGGTGATTCATGCGGTGTTTAGCCCCATTTGTCCAGGTCGGACCTGGATCGTATCCGTGCATCCCTTTTGTGTGATCCGACGGCTGTGGTTATCCCGAAGGGGTTATACCCCAGAGAAGGGTTTCAAAACCCTTATTTTTCTGCCGTAGTTCTTTGTCTAAATCTTAGAGAGAGGGGAGAGCAAAGGAGGAAGAAGAAGTCTAGATCTAGTAATTGGAGGAGTTTCAGAGCTCCAAATCGCGAGCCGACTTCGGATCTACGAAGGCAAGGAGATTGCGGTGCTTTTCATCCGCGTACATTTCCATGGCGCCAAGGAAGAACGCTAGGGTAACGATTCTCTACTTGAGCATGTGAAGCTCTACTTCTTTTGCATAGGAAGCCCGCTCTCGCGAGTTTGCGGTGAGTTTGAGGCGTTCCTTCGGGTAGATATGTAAAGTACCCATTGTTTAAAGTCCGTATTCGAGAACATAGATAGGCATGTTGTGTGAAGCCTACCCGAACAAGTTGGTATGGATCAGTGATGTTATATTGCATAAATGGCCGGATAAGACTCCGCGCAAATGTTTGTTTTTCGGGTTTTCTACACAGTAGATTGCAGCAGGGAGCCTTGGGGGCTAACCTCGGGGTGCACCCGAAAAACTGGGCAGATGCGTGATTCTGCCGTCTTGGTGGCCTGAGGGCCAACTTGTACATAGTTGGGTTATGTAATATTGTGCGTTCGATTCACGGGCTTCGGGGAAACTTAACTCGTGTCGATGATTTTAAATGTCATGGCAAGTGAGCAACGGGTTGAGTGGAACCGTTCCTGCTCTATGCGGTTTGGCTTTTGAGTCCTACCAAGGGCATAGAGGTCGGGTCTTTGGCTGTCGATGATTTTAAGTGTCATGAATTATGCTTATAGGCTGTTGATGATTTTAAGTATCATAACTTCTGCCTAAAAGACTCAAATGCTCACGTGTGGCGCCGTCCAAGTGGCGGTGGTGGGACCGCGGTTTTGACCGGGTTCACCGAGAATGTGCCCTGAGTACACGGGGTGTGTGGCCGTGTGAGCCTACGCCTGTGATGTAGTGACATTACTATACTGCTTGGATATGCTAATAAACTGCAGGGAAGGAGCATCGCCTCCCCGAGTTGGGGGCGGGATCATTATAATATGGTCAGCATTGCTGACCGTTTCCTTTGTTTGCCATCATGTGGTGGTTTGTTGCTTGCAGGTGTTGCTGGACCAAGCGGTCAATTATGGGCTAAAGCCCAAATTGTGAAGCCGGCCCTCGAAGACCTAATTAGAGTGTTTACTTGCTTTTGTTCATGTATGACCGACCTGCGTGCCGTGGTATGGAAAACATGTAATATGAGTAAACCATTTATAAGGCCTTAAGGCCAGTACTAGCGTATGTACTTCATTCTTTTTTGGCTTGTTAGTGGACATTCATGCTTGTTGCTGGGTTCTTTTAATTGCAACTATTTAAACTGCTTCCGCTAGAATGCTCTGTGTAGGACGTTGTGATTGGTTGGATGGTTTCCATTGAGTAACCACCCGGTCTGTCTGTGGTATATGGTGTCGGGCCCCAACCGAACCTACTGCTATATTCTATGCGACGGATAGGGGGAATTACACGGCGAACCAGGGTCCCACCACCGTTCCAGGTCCGAAACCCGACAGTAAAATTGAGTATTTAGTCTTAACGGCGCATAGGCCAAGACTCTCATTATGCGCTACAACTGACCGCACTTTCAAGTCTACAAGTCGGACGGACATAACGCAGGTACAGATCAACCACCCTCCGTTGCTCAAGTCACCTTGCCATCACCGAATACCAATGTATTAAAGGCCAAATCTAAGGCACGGGTCGGTTTCACATTTCCTGTTCGGCACGAGACCTTTTCAAGAGCTCGCAACTCACAACAGCCATACCGTCCACCAAGTACTGGCTTCACAATAGCTACACTGTCCAGCAAGGACTGGCTTCACAATAGCCACACTGTCCACCAAGGACTGGCTTCACATTAAAAAAGTTGAGTTCATGCTAGTATTCTTCGCGGTCACTTAGCAGGTTTCAGCAGAAGCTCTCTTTCTGCACCCAACTCAACCAAACCCTGCAGCATCCTGCAGTGCCAGAAAACTGGTCTTGCCATAGCACACAACACAAGCATCACAAGGGTATTTTCCTGGACTACCACTCCAGTACTTCCTGCTACTGCCATTCACAGGTCTAACCCATCGACTCAACAAACCACACATTTAACCACAGAGTCTTCTCCGGTGTGCAAATGAAACATGACCAATCCAGGCCAACCTGTCTAGATGGGCTTCACACATCATGCCTTTTCCGTACTACATATTTCCAGATCTATATGAAAGACTATTGGGGATTCCAAGAATCAACCCAAGGGAAATCCCTTTGCAATCCACCCTCTGGTGGGGGAAATCCATGCACATGCCAAAAATAAGGACTTCATATATCCAAGAAAGAAGATCGTTACCCTTGACGACCTCTTTGGAGCCATGGAAATCTAGCCAGTTGGAAAGCACCGCAGCAGCCTTGCCTTCACAAATCTGGCGTCGGATCTAGATTCGGCACTCGGAAGCTTCACCGACGGCTGGCTCCCTTTCTCCTCCCCCTCCTTGCTCTCCCTTCTCTCTATCTCTTTTAGAAAGAGAAATGGCCAAGATGAATGAGAGTTTCTCTCTCAACTCCTGGGTTTAACACAACAGGGTGAAGCCTAAGCCATTAGATCCTAGATGAAGGAGATGAACGGCCACAAATCGCCCACACATATCTATTTTTGGGCTGACACGGCCTATGACATGCCGTTGTCACAGGTCGTGTACCTTAAGCGGCACACAACTGACTGAACCTGAATAGGACATGGCCATGTGACACGCCCGAATTACAGGCTGTGTGCCCTGACACGGCTTTGGACACGCTAGTGTACTGCCCGTGTTCACCAGGCCTTATTGCCTTGTCCAAATCCAGAGAAGGACACGGCCGTTGGACACGCCCGTGTCATAGGCCGTGTTCCCCACTCGAGGATCGTCGAGTGCATTTACTCGAGTAGAATTCGTCGAACCAGAGGAGGACACGGCCTCAGACATGCCCGTGTCACAGGCCGTGTTCCCTCTCGAGAACTCGTTGAGTGCATTTCGTCGAGCACTCGACAGGCTACTCAACCATACAGAGCAGAACACGGCTTCAGACACGCCCGTGTTCCTGGTAGTGTTTCCCAGCCTGAACCCAATTTTGGGATTTGGGGTGTGATGAATTCGATTTATATAGGGTTTTTAGGACCCATCTGGGCTTATTTTCTTGCATGTGAACTACTTTTTCAATTGGAAAAGTTATATTTTTGTTTAGGGCCTCACTTCACCAATAGTGCATTATTTTGTGCCTGTGGGTGTACAATTGCGCATTCTATTGTCGGTGGTATGCACATGGTGCTGCTTGTTATCTTTCTGTTTAGTTTTTTTTTTTGCATTTTGGTGCTAGAAGCTTGTGCTCCAGCCTGGTTTTATTGTTGTGCAGGTAGTCGGGATGTCTCGAATTCCATTTCCAGTTTCTGTATAAAATGCACGGTCGTGCACATTTCTTCGCGCACGGTTCCAGTCCAATCGTGTGTTTTACACAACTTTCCTGGGGCATCTGTTTCTACTCGTGCGATTTGTTCCCGCACGATTTCGGCCAATCCATGCGAGAAGGAATTGCAGGACCTGCACCTTTTGCCATGCTTTCCCGTGATCTGTGGTTAATCGTGCGTTTCCTTCACGCACGGGCAACAGTGCCCGTGTGCGAGTAAAACACACAATTGCATTGTTTTCTCCTGCATTCCCGCACTCTTTTTTTACCCGTACGATTTCCTTCACGGATGGGCAGAATAAAACGTACAGGCGGAATCGCCCGTGCGCAAAGTAAAACATACGGGTCAACACTTCATCTTCTACAAGCTTGGCCTGCAAGTTAATAACAGACGGTTAGTGCACGGTCGTGTGTCAGACCGTGCGTGACCAATTTTTTGACATTTTTCTATTTAAGCGCAGATTTCCTTCCATTTTGAGGAGATCTGGATTACAGGTCATTCCAGCCGCATTTTAGGGCAATACCCCGCCTTTCCACCTCCATCCTCCATCTTCCACCAAGAAGAGAAGCTCCGGCCATGCTCACAAAGCCTACATCTTGTCGGTGCTTGCTCTCGGCCTTCTCCATCATATATTGAGCACCATTCCATGGTTTGATGCCATAGCCAACAAGCGAAGGGAAGCTTGAAACTTTCTTCCGGATCGTGACACGAAAAAGACGAGTTCATTGGGAGTTCGTGACAGCCTCCTCTACCCCGGATGTAGTTGAGGACCGAGCTTGGAAGCGGATTGACAACCCGATGATTCCTTCCGTGACCCCTCAACGAGCCTTCAGATTCGTTTGATCTCTTGTCTTGTTCTTGTTTTCTTTCTTAATATTGGTGTTTAAATCTATTTATTTTGATGATGTGCACTTTAGATGTAAACTTTATGTGATTCATGTCTATGTGAACCTATATTGTTTTGAGGAGTTCGTGACAGCCTCCTCTACCACATCCGGTTTTTGCCGCTCAAGCAATTGCTAGAGGCGTGCATAGCGAAAGGTGATCTCAACCCTCATTCCGCCTTTCTAACAACCTCATCCGCAAGCCTTCTCGTCCATCCGCCCAGCGATTAGGTGCATAACGGCCCATGTAGTCTTCCATCCCGCCTGGCGAAGCATCGCATAGCGGCGTTGCATAGGAGTAGCTGTTAGTGTTTTATTTCCTGTTTCCGCAACCATCAAAATCCCCCTTAGTTAACTCTGACCTAAGGACTTCAATCTCAAGTCCTCCTCGAAATTAACTCCCCCTTACTGTGGTCCTCGAAGAGATCGATACTTGGGGAAATTCACTCATTTTATATTACTTGTGCGACCGGTACACTTGCCGTCCAACACATCAGGTTTTTGGCGCCGTTGCCGCGAAACACAGCCGTGTGAGTTGCTGGAGAGGGAAACATGAGATTGCTTTCGTTTTCCTTTGTAAATCTGAAAGTGCAACTAAATCTGATATACTCTAGAGGGGGGTGAATAAAGTATATGGTGCTTTGAAAATTTTTACAATAATTGTTGTAATATGTGTGAGCAGGGAAGCAATACTAAATCTAATCACAGCACTAAGTTAAACAAAAACTAAGCACAGAGAAATCAAGGCCAGAAACAAAAATGAAAACAAGCAAAACCAGAAGACACAAGGAAATATAGTGGTTCCCCTAAACTTGGGTACATCCACTCTTCTACCACCCTGGTAGGAATCCACTGCAGGATGAGTTGATCAGGTGTCCTGGGCACCAATGAGCTTTTGATAAGGTGCTCAAAAACCAAAGCAGATTTTTTGATCAGGTGTCTTGCCACCAATGAGCTTTTGACAAGGTGCTCAAAAACCAAGCTCAAACTTTTGAAGGGAGTTTGAGAAACCCTTTACAGAGTGGGGGTGAGAGAATGATGGAAGTCTTCTCTTTCTCAAACAACTGAGAAGACTATGTGGATTGATGTTGTCAAAGCTCTCCCTGCATCCTTGAGATCTTCAGGAAGAAAAGCTTTGCTGAGGGTGATAGGCCTTCAAAGATTGAACTCCAGCAATGGATGATTTCAGCAATAGCTGAAATGTTGAATGTCTAGAGTCTGGAAATATGTTGGCCTTGAACACTTTGAAGACTAAGGAGATCTAAAGATTTGAGAGGGGTTGATCTCCTTGGATGTGTGTTCTTCAGAATTCTTTTGTGACAGAAGATTTTTGAATGCTTCTATGTAATCTGTATCCTCTCTCTGTATTGTGTGTGTTCTTTTGAGAGATTCAAAAATCCTGTCTTTTATTCTCTGGTATAGAATAGAATAACATTCTCTGTCAAGTATAGCCGTTGGCCTGCATTAATTGCATCCTTAATTGCATAATCTCTTCTGGAGGAAAGTCCACAGATACATTCCTTGAAAAATCCCTTGAAATTTGGTCCAAAATTGAATGATAACGGCTAGGAAATCTCTGAATTAATTACAGAATAACTCTTAACTGATTTGAATTTGAATTAAGAAATATCCTGGAAGTTGTCTGAAATCGTCGAACTGAGCTCTGCTATCGTCGAGCTGAGCTCAGCGATCTGGAAACATACAGCAGCAAAATATCGTCGATCTGAGCTCAAAGATCGTCGAACTGAGCTCAGAGATAAAGTTCCAAAGCAGAGTCAAAATCGTCGAACTGAGCTCACCGATCGTCGAATGGAGTCCGACGATATGAAGAAGTTGAGCTCAGCGATCGTCGAATGGAGTTCGACGATCTGTCGAAGTTGAGCTAGACGATGGTCGACCGGAGTTCGACGAATCGTCGTACTGAGCTCAACGATCAGACTTAGTCTCCAGACAGAAAATCTTGGTCTTCAGGGCAGCTTCCAAACCTAGACTACTAACCCTTAGACTCAACTCTAATTGACCTATTAAGCTATACAGAAGGTCAAGCAAAGGTTCCTAGAGACATAGTAATCCTGACCCAAATTAGTAATAGGGTGTTCCAACAATCTCCCCCTATTTGGGTTAGGATTACTATTTACAGACTTTGGAAAAACTTAAGTAACAACATACAATCAGTAAAACATAAAAACAACAGCTAGACATTGCAGAATAATCACAGAGATATATATATATGGCATCCAGATAATCAGAAATTGTAGAGATTGTCACCTTACAACATCATTTCTTCTCTTTGCCCTTAACCATTTTAATTTCTCTGTTAGGATTTAGGGCTTCCTTCTTAGATCTGGTGTCATCTGCTGCACCTAAGGATGTCTGCTGTTTAACCCTGGGAACCACTGCTTCAGGGTGTAATTCCATGTATCTGTCAGCATCAAAGAATTTACTTGAACCATATCTCTCTAGTTCTTTTTGTCTCTGTTCAGACATTGTAGAAATGTTGGAAGAATCTAATCCTTGTTCTCTGGCCTTTTTAATTTGGTCCAGTGCAGCTAATTCCTTTAACCTTGCAGTCCAAGCAGCTGGATTATTTTCAGGGTCCTCATAAGGTACAGGTGGCTCATACCTGTTGGAGGGGTTGTCTTGAGAGGGCCTGGCAGACACAGTTTCTTTTAGTTTATAAGGGAAGGAGCCAGATGTTGTATCAGTTGAAGTTTGTCTTTCCCTGGAATATGGGTGCTGCCTGGAGTAGCCTTTAGAATAGACTTGAATATCTCTTTGAGTACCTCTATATCCTCCTCTCCTAGAATGTGAACCCTTGGATTGGCTTTCCCTTTGGTAAGATCTGGCATGAGGTTGATAGGGAGCCTGGCTTCTGGCTGGGGGTTGACTTGCAGAGCTTCCACCTGCACCTGCATTAGGAGGAGGTGGTGGAGGAGGATGAGAGTGCTGGAATTGGGATGAACCCTTCTCATATTTTCTCTTTTTCTTCATTGCTTTTAGCTGGTTCTTGGAATACTGCATCCAGTGTTCAGTGATTGGGCAATCATGTAGAATGTAATAAGGGATATCATTGTTATCTTTAACTTTAGCAGGAGGTACCCTTTTCATAGCCTTGCTCCTTGCCTTCCTTTTCCTGGCAATGGTAGCAGAAGAATCATCAGAGTCTGTTTTAAATTCATCAGATTCAGAACTCTGGTCCTCATATAGAGCATCTATTTTCTTCATTAAATCTTTCTTAAGCTGAACAGAGGCAGATGAGGCAGAAGTTGAAACAGCAGCAGCAACAGGTGTTGAGATGGTAACAACAGAGACAGTAGTAGATGGAGAAGGTGAAGCAGAAACAGCAACAACAGCAGTAGACTCTGGACAGGTGACAACAACAGAAACTGTCTCACTAACATCAGCAGAAACTTTACTGACAACAGCAGAAACTTCACTAACAGTAATAGAGGCAGAAGGAAAAACATCAAGGACTGCAGAAGGCTCAAATTCAGTGGCCTCTGACATCAGGATGTCCTTGGAAGATGGTTCATCAGAAACAGTAGGAACTTCAGCATCAGCAGTATCAACATTCTCAGAAGCAAAATCAGTCCTTTCTTCAGAAGAGGCAGCAGCAGCAACATTTTCAGTAGCAGCAATTACTGAATGTACAAAAGAGGTGATAATGCTAGGGTCACAGCAAGAGAAAGGCACAAGTGCCTTGAATAAGTCTTCTGGGGGCTGGACAGCATTACCCTCTGGTAGACAGCTAAAGAAGGCAGAATCAAAAGCTGATAGCAAAGAGCTGAGGTCTATTGCAAGAACTGCAGTTGAACTCTGACTTTGTGGAGGCACAGCAACAGCAACAGAAGGAGCAGCAGAAGAAGCAGAACTGACAATAGCAGCAGACAGAGAGCTTGCAGAAACAGCAGCAGCAACAGCAGCATGAAGATTCTCTTCATATGGCATCTCCCCCTGCCTAGATGCAGACAGGTCTGGATCAAGGCACACTACTGTAGGTGCTGCCTGAGGGAAGAGGGAAGAAAGCCTGGCAGAAAGGGCTACCACTGACAGGTGCAGAGGAGGCAAGGAGGTCTCTAACAATAGAGAGAGCCTGGGGGCAAGCAGCTCATACAGCCTGTCATCAAGGGCTGAGAGGTCAACTTGCTCAAGAGCTGGAGCAGAGGTAGAAGGTATGGAAGCAGCTGGGGATGCTGGAAGGGAAGGGCTGGAGAATTGTGGAATGGATGGCTGAGGTGTTGGTAGGGTGGATATGGAGGATAAGGGAATGGATATGGATGGGATGAAAGTTGGTTGATCAATGATCTGGTGTAGTAGGTCTTGAAATGAAGTGGAGGAGGTAGGTAAGTCAGGAGGAGAGGATGGGGAATCATCCATAAAGGAATCATCCATTAGGGTGAAGGATGGAATGGAGGGTGATGAGGTGATATCTGGTGGAGGATAGGAGAATAATGAGTGAAATTGGTCTGCTGGAGGAGGTAGAGTGGATTCTGGAGAAGGTATGGATGTTGGAGAGGGGCTGGATATGATGATGGTGGATGGAGCTGGAGAGGTGGCTGGTAGGGGTAGGGAGGGAATTGGAGGAGGAGGAGAGGCAGCAACAGCAGCCAGGTCATCTACAGGAGCAGAGACCTGTGGAGGAGTGACTCTTGGAGTCCTTGTGCCTGAAGGAGCACTGGAGGAGGTCCTGCTAGGCTTGCTGATTTGCCTGTCCCACTTTCCAAAGAGGGCACAGGTCAATCTCTTGGAGGCATTTATGTGAACTCCAGAGGAGACCAGCAAGGCAGGGCACCTGTGCTGCAGAAATACTCCAATAATCCTTCCAAAATTAACAAAACTTTTGTTTATTTGCTTTTTGATGAGGTCAAAGAAAACCTCTCCCCAGTTCAGATTTTTCTTATCCACAAGTGCTCCCATGAGACAAAGCTGATGTCTGGATATTGTATCATGGGCTGAGTGCTTTGCCAGTAGCACTTTCCCCACCACATCTGCCATGAACCTGTATTCAACAGACAGGTTCCTTTTGAATAGCTTGCTAGGGTTTCCCTCTGGATGACCCATCCTGGCAAGCAGTTCAGAATATTCCTCTCCAGATAGCTCAGCAGAATCTTCTCCATTTCTCAATTCAAAAACTTCTGAGAGAATGGTTGGGGTCAAGGGTACCTGATTTCCAGCAATAGACCCAACTATTGTAGAGTTATCTTGATTATGGGCAGTATAAACCCACTCCTTAATCTCGTCTGAAGCCAGCTTGATCCTGGTGGTCATTATAGCAGTTAGATTCTGATCCTTGAACAGACCCAGTATATCTTGAAAAATCTGATCAGTCGTGCTGAAGGATTCTACATCAATGTCAAAACCGGCATCAAACTTCATTGCAGCAAGAACAGCAACTGACACATCCATTGTACCTGCAAAAACTCAACAAACAAAACGACCAAGAGTAGAACTGTTTGGAGGGAAAGAAGATTCGTGCAGAGAAATCGAAAGCACAAATGAGAACGACGGCGAGAAATGAGTTTTATATTAGGGCTCGACGCAGAAATGGAAAGATCGTGGAACTCAGTTCGATGATCGAGGCTTCTAAAGGAATCTGAAGAGACTTCAACATCGTCGATCTCCGTTCGACGATATTGGAAAGCGTCGAGCTCCGTTCGACGATCGTTCAGAGAACAAAACTGTCGAGCGCCGTTTGACGATCGTTGACCGGAAGAGATAGTTCACACTATCTGAGAGGCGCTGAACTCAGTTCGACGATTTTTGGAAATCGTCGATCTCCGTTCGACGATCTTAGGGCAAATCGTCGAGCGCAGTTCAGAGATCAGAAAAATTCTAGACACTAAGAAAAAATCAGAATGTTTGCCTAGTATTGGTCAATTTTTAGGCTTTCAAAATCTTGGAGATTATTTAAGGCTTCCTCCATCTAACATTCCTAACTGATTTAGGAAGAAGGTGTGTTTCTTTTCATCCAAGGGCTTGGTGAAAATATCTCCCCTTTGTAAATCAGTTGGGATATATTGTAATTCAATTTTATTCTTTTCAATATTATCCCTTAAGAAATGATGCCTAATCTCTATGTGTTTTGTCCTACTATGGAGGACTAGATTTTGAGCTATGTAAATAGCACTAGTATTGTCACAAAAGATTTTAGACTTCTCTAAGTTGTAGCCATAGTCTAGGAGTTGGTTTTGAATCCACAAGATTTGTGAACAACAACTGCCTGCAGCCATATATTCAGCTTCAGCAGTTGAAGTTGACACAGATGTTTGTTTCTTACAAAACCAAGAGACAAGCCTGTCACCAAGGAACTGACAAGTTCCACTGGTGCTTTTCCTGTCAATTCTGCATCCAGCATAATCAGTATCTGAGAATCCAGTTAAATCAAATGCTGAATCCTTTGGATACCAGAGACCTAGATTTGGACAACTTTTAACATACCTGAGAATCCTCTTTACTAAAGTTAGGTGTGACTCTCTAGGGCTTACTTGGAACCTAGCACATATACATGTAGCAAACATTATATCTGGTCTACTAGCTGTAAGATACAGTAAAGAGCCAATCATTGCTCTATATGTTGTCTGATCAACAGGTTTCCCATGTTCATCAGCATCCAATACAGCATTAGTAGGCATGGGTGTTTTCATACAAGATGCCTCAGACATGCCAAATTTCTTAACCAGTTCATTTGCATACTTGTTTTGAGAAATGAAGATGCCTTCAGCATGTTGCTTGACTTGCAGTCCTAGGAAGAAGGATAGCTCACCCATGCTACTCATCTCAAATTTAGAATGCATTAGGTTGGAAAACCTTCTGCACAATTTGGAGTCAGTAGAACCAAAAATAATATCATCTACATAAATTTGTACTAGTAGGGTATGGGACTTATGGGTTCTAATGAAAAGAGTTTGGTCTACTCTACCCCTTATAAAACCATTTTCCAAGAGAAAGCATGCTAGGGTCTCATACCATGCTCTGGGAGCTTGCTTGAGACCATATAATGCTTTGTTCAGTTTAAAAACATGATCAGGATAAGTTGGAGAGATAAAACCTGGAGGTTGTCTGACAAAAACTTCCTCTTTGATGTCTCCATTCAAGAAAGCACTTCTGACATCCATCTGATATACTTTGAAGCCTTTATGAGCTGCATAAGCTAGAAATATTCTGATGGCTTCTAATCTTGCAACAGGTGCAAAAGTTTGGTCGTAGTCGATTCCTTCTTCTTGAGAGTATCCCTGAGCAACTAGCCTTGCCTTGTTCCTTATAATTACTCCTTGATCATCCAGTTTGTTTCTGAATACCCATTTTGTTCCAACAATGGAGTGATCCTTATGCTTTGGCACTAGTTCCCATACTTTTTTCCTCTCAAATTGATGCAACTCCTCTTGCATTGCAATGATCCAGTGTGGATCTTGCTCTGCATCTTGAATGGACTGAGGTTCACTTTGAGATAGGAAGCAGGTGTGCAATAGGTTTTGGTTGACCTGATTTCTGGTTTGCACACCAGCTGAGATTTCTCCAATTATTTGGGAAATTGGATGGTCTCTTGATGTTACTAAATCAACATGGGGTGTTGATTGTTCACCAACCTGTGTTGTTGTTTCCTCTTGTGGTACAACAACTGGCTCTTCAAGTTGTGCTTTAATGTGTTGAGCATCTTCTTCATCTTCACTGCTTTCATCCCTTTGAGTGACCTGTAACTTGTTCAAGTCTTCAACTAGAGAATGTTCCTGCAAGGGTTCTATGGTAGAAGAATTCTTCTCCTTGAAAGACATGTTAGTTTCATCAAATGAGATGTGAACAGATTCCTCAATTTTCAAAGATGATTTATTATAGACCCTATAGGCCTTGCTGATCATGGAGTATCCCAGAAACACTCCTTCATCAGCTTTGGCTTGAAATTTTGCTAAATATTTCTTGTCATTATTGTGAATGTAGCAAATACAACCAAAAACTCTAAAATAGTCCACTTTAGGTTTCTTCCCTTTGAGTAATTCATAGGGAGTCTTTCCCTTTAGTTTATGTATCAGACTTCTGTTCAGCACATAGTTGGAGGTGTTCACTGCCTCTGCCCAGAAGGATAGAGGTAGATGAGCATCTGACAACAATGTAGTGGCAGATTCAATAAGGGTTCTATTTTTCCTTTCAGCTACCCCATTTTGTTGAGGAGTTCTAGGAGCTGAGAAAGTATGCTTGATCCCTGCACTCTGACAGAACTCTTGCATAAGAAGAGAATCAAACTCTGTCCCATGATCACTTCTGATCAGGGCAATGTGAGTATTGAACTCAATCTGTATGCATTTGAGAAACTCTGTCAGACACTTAAGGTTATCAGACTTCTTCCTTAGAAAGAACACCCAAGTGAATCTAGAGAAGTCATCTACAACTACTAAAGTGTAGGATTTCCCTCCTAGGCTTTGTACTGTGATGGGTCCAAAAAGATCCATGTGTAACAGATACAATATCCTAGGTGAATCACTCTTATTAAGTGATTTAAAGCTGTTTTTAGTTTGCTTGCCTAATTGACAAGCCCTGCAGAGTCCTTCCTTCTTGTAGGGGCCAGAAGGTAGACCTCTAACAAGGTTGTCTTTGGATAGCCTAGCAATAGTTCTAAGGTTTAGGTGTCCTAATCTCTTATACCATAAAATATTTGGTCTACAGACAGAATTAAACAGGCAGATATCTACATCAGTTGAAAGAAAATCTACTAGGTAGATGCTACCTTTCCTTTTACCTGTCAACACAGTTGTGTTGTCCTCTGACTTGATTTTGCATAAGGCTTTGCTGAAGGTCACCTGGTAGCCTTCATCACATAGCTGACTGATGCTAATTAGGTTGTGCTTCAGTCCTTCCACATAAGCTACCTTCTTGAAAGTTACTGAACCAATCTGGACTGCACCATATCCTTTAGTCTGTCCAAAGTTTGAATCACGAAAGATAACTTTGGGTCCAAGCTTGGCTCTGAAGGATGTGAGGTTGTCCTTGTTCCCTATCATGTGCTTAGAGCACCCACTATCCAAATACCATTGCTGGTTAGATGTTGGATAGGTCTTCACCTGCACATAAAATAATTTACTTGTTTTTGACCCAGTTTACCTTGGGCCTAGGTTGATAGCCTTTAAATTCTGAAATGAAAGACATCCCAGGTTGACTCTTATATCCTTCAGGATGATATCTCCTTGGAGGTAAAATCCATTCAGTATAAGGGTTATAGATTTGGGATGAAGGACCCTTAGGATTCAATTTTGATTTGCCTTTGAAAAATTTTCCAGAGCTCTGACCTCTGCTCGACGATCTTGGAGCTGCGTTCGACGATCTTGGGTCAGATCGTCGAGCTCCGTTCGACGGTCGACTATGGCTGAGGTCAGGAATTTGAGATCGTCGACCTACGTTCGACGACTTTGGCTGAGATCGTCGATCTACGTTCGACGATTTTGCTTGAGATCGTCGAGCTGCGTTCGACGATCGTCGATCTTCATTTGGCGATCGTCGATCTCCGTTCGACGATTTCTGCTGGGACTTAGTTTTCTGAGGCAGATCAGAATTTTTCCTGGCAACCTCTACAACTCCCTTTCCCTTGTCAGAAATGAATTTGATGAGAGTTGTTAGGACTATAGGTTGGCTGGATGAATCACCCAAGCCCAGTGTAGTGTTGAATCTGGAGTTCACTGTGCTTGTGATGTCCATCAGCTTGATGCTTCTCCCATTAAGGGATTCTTCAAGCTTCTTGGCCTCAGAGAGCTCACTTTTCAGTGAAGCTATCTGTTCACTACAGCACTCCAACTCCTGAGAGAGTTTGAGGTTTTCTGACTTTAGAGCATTGTGTTCAGATAATTGATTTCTGAGAGAGATAATCTCTTTCTCAGACTTTAGCAGGTCTAAACACAGTGCTTTAAATTCAGATTTAAAATCTTCTGAACTAAAATCAAAGGAACCAATTACCTGATCTTCTTCAGGTTGAGTCTCTGAGTCTGACTCTGACTCCTCTTCCTCTGAATTGTGCTGTGAGGCATTGATTGCCATCATGCAGAACTCCTTTTCTTCTGCATCATCCTCATCATCACTAGAGCTGGATTAGGCTTCTGACGCTTCTTCTATCTCACTCCAGGATTCAGCAACAAACCCTTTTCTTGTATGCTTGTTTTTGCTTGAAAAAGGTTTACCATTGTCATTCCTTTTGGAGTCTTTCTCCTTTCTTCTTTCTTTTCTGTCCCTTCTGTTCTTCTTCTTGTTCTCTGGACAGTCAGGAACTATGTGCCCTGGTTTCCTGCAACCAAAGCAAATAATGTCTTTATTATTACTAATGGACTTATCATACCTTGGCTTGTCCTGCTCCTTGTATGATCTTCTTCTGAAGTCCTTTCTGGCCATCTTGTAGAATCTTTTGGCCAACAGACTGAGTAGTTCATCATTGCCTGTAACTTTATCTTCAGGCAGATCCTCAGTTGCCTTGAATGCTATGGTCTTCTCTTTTCTTGTGGCTGGTGAGGTAGCCTTCTGTTCTTCCTCTCTATTTTTGATGAGTAGCTCATAAGATTTGAGCTTACCCAATAGAGCTTCAGTGGTGATCTCATTTAGACTTCTGGCATCCTTAATTGGCCAGATTCTTGAATCCCAAGTGCTGGGAAAGCACATTAGGATCTTGTCATTAAGTTCAGTTAGAGAGATCTCTTTGTCTAATGTCCTGAGTTTACTGACAATTAGACTTAGTTTGTTGTACATGTCTCCCACTGACTCAGTTTCTCCCTTTTTGAAATTCTCATATTGAGAGATGAGATGGGATCTTCTATCCTTTCTCTCATCAGCTGAGCCTGAGACTATTTCTGAGAGCTTGTCCCAAATTTCCTTGGCTGAATTACATTCTGCTACCTTTTGAAATATGTCATCTGACATTGTCTGGGCTAGGATGTTCATAGCCTTAGCATCAGCTACCTTCCATCTCTTGATGTCAGCATCTGTTCCTGATGGAGGTGGCACAACATTTGTACTTGTGCACTCTGGGGGTCTTGGACACACTGTCAAAACAGAATTAAAAATATCTTCGTCAATATAATTCATGTAAAGTCTGATTCTTGCCTTCCAAAGTGCAAACTTGGATAGATTGCACACTGGAGGTCTGGTGCTTGCGTAATCTTTGTTTTGGGCCATGATTTGAGAAAAAAAATCTAATAATAAAATACAAAGGACAACAGATCTAGTTTGGGATCTTTGGGTTCAGGTGTTAGCCTGTACAACCAATCAGGTATGGTATGTTTAACCAACCTGCCTCTGATACCAATTGAAAGTGCAACTAGTTCTGATATACTCTAGAGGGGGGTGAATAGAGTATATGGTGCTTTGAAACTTTTTACAACAATTGTTGTAATATGTGTGAGCAGGGAAGCAATACTAAATCTAATCACAGCACTAAGTTAAACAAAAACTAAGCACAGAGAAATCAAGGCCAGAAACAAAAATGAAAAGAAGCAAAACCAGAAAACACAAGGAAATATAGTGGTTCCCCTAAACTTGGGTACATCCACTCTTCTACCACCCTGGTAGGAATCCACTGCAGGATGAGTTGATCAGGTGTCCTGGGCACCAATGAGCTTTTGATAAGGTGCTCAAAAACCAAAGCAGATTTTTTTATCAGGTGTCTTGCCACCAATGAGCTTTTGACAAGGTGCTCAAAAACCAAGCTCAAACTTTTGAAGGGAGTTTGAGAAACCCTTTACAGAGTGGGGGTGAGAGAATGATGGAAGACTTCTCTTTCTCAAACAACTGAGAAGACTATGTGGATTGATGTTGTCAAAGCTCCCCCTGAATCCTTGAGATCTTCAGGAAGAAAAGCTTTGCTGAGGGTGATAGGCCTTCAAAGATTGAACTCCAGCAATGGATGATTTCAGCAATAGCTGAAATGTTGAATGTCTGGAGTCTGGAAATATGTTGGCCTTGAACACTTTGAAGACTAAGGAGATCTAAAGATTTGAGAGGGGTTGATCTCCTTGGATGTATGTTCTTCAGAATTCTTTTGTGATAGAAGATTTTTGAATGCTTCTATGTAATCTGTATCCTCTCTGTATTGTGTGTGTTCTTTTGAGAGATTCAAAAATCCTGTCTTTTATTCTCTGGTATAGAATAGAATAACATTCTCTGTCAAGTATAGCCGTTGGCCTGCATTAATTGCATCCTTAATTGCATAATCTCTTCTGGAGGAAAGTCCACAGATACATTCCTTGAAAAATCCCTTGAAACTTGGTCCAGAATTGAATGATAACAGCTAGGAAATCTCTGAATTAATTGCAGAATAACTCTTAACTGATTTGAATTTGAATTAAGAAATATCCTGGAAGTTGTCTGAAATCGTCGAACTGAGCTCTGCTATCATCGAGCTGAGCTCAGCGATCTGGAAACATACAGCAGCAAAATATCGTCGATCTGAGCTCAAAGATCGTCGAACTGAGCTCAGAGATAAAGTTCCAAAGCAGAGTCAAAATCGTCGAACTGAGCTCACCGATCGTCGAATGGAGTTCGACGATATGAAGAAGTTGAGCTCAGCGATCGTCGAATGGAGTTCGACGATCTGTCGAAGTTGAGCTAGACGATCGTCGATCGGAGTTCGACGAATCGTCGTACTGAGCTCGACGATCAGACTTAGTCTCCAGACAGAAAATTTTGGTCTTCAGGGCATCTTCCAAACCTAGACTACTAACCCTTAGACTCAATTCTAATTGACCTATTAAGCTATACAGAAGGTCAAGCAAAGGTTCCTAGAGACATAGTGATCCTGACCCAAATTAGTAATAGGGTGTTCCAACAAAATCGCTTTTATTTTGTTCTATTTCTATTTATCTTGGTTTTTTTTCTTCTTGTTTGTTTAGACAACTGTAGTGATATATTGTTGTATTTAATAATTTGCACAATTTATTTTGAATCTGCTATTTCAACACCATGTCGGGTTATTCGTATGCCCGATGTCGTTGGTGTGGAATTTCCTCCCACGCTAGTTATGAATGCCCTACCAGAGATATTGTGCATACGCCTCAGTGCACAATGCATGAGATGTTGTTTTCGTACAACCCTTCAAACACTGTGCCCCGAGCTTATGGCTATTCGTCCTCGCCATATACACCGTTCTCTTATTCCTCTCCAGCCCCACAAGGACCACAGAGTACTGTGAGAAAGCATTTGTATTGTCGTAGAACAGATCATGTCCTGAAGAATTGTGCCGAGTACCTCCGTGTTATTGAAGAGGATGATGAGCCGGAAATCCGGATCATCCCGACTCCTACCCTCGGTGGCACACCTTCATCATCTAGTTATGTAACCCTGTCACCTTCATTTTTTGAAGGGAATGATGCAGACACAACAACCAGATGTGTTGCTGATCTAGGCTTCGATGTGGCTGAGCCCATCTCTCCTGTGCATACATCTCCAAGCATGGAGCCGATTCTTTGTGAGGAACCTGTGCTTGACTTTTATCTAAGCAATTCTCTTCCTCCTTTTGTGCATTCTACTACAGTCGTTTCTCACCACATTTTCGATGATGCATCGCAAGTTGAGGCTTGTGATACATGGATTGTTTCCACCCCCGTGGAGGAGGATAACCTTCCTGGTGTTAAGGATTCTCCCTCAACACTAGTGGAGGAAGTCCAAGTCTTGGTGTAGGCCTCTATGGATCCTGCCGAAACTTTTTGCATTGTTGACAATGTCGACGATATTTTTCTAACTCAGTCTTTAGGGAGTGAGACCGGGATCACTCCCCCGATTAGTTCCTTGTGTTCTTCATCTCCCTTATTTCCTGATCGCCTTTCCATATCTGAGCCCGCGCGGGTTGAGTCTCCGTAGGTGATTTAGGAGGACTTGGAGCTTTCAGCTCAAGTCATGGATGATAGCATCCTCTTTCACGAGGAGGTTGATTCCTCCTTTGTTGAGGAAGCTCCATTTATTACTCTCTCCTCCTGCCATCTCCCTGTAGTGGACAATACCTTGCTGGGCAAGGATATTTTTTGTGACAAGACTAGTGAGGACCAGCACTCCTCCTTTTATTATTTCCTATTTCCTTTACCTGTGTTGGGCAAGTATTCTTATTTAGGTAGAGGGGTAACTGTTTTATCTCCGTATAGGTACTAGTTACCGCAACGGATAATGTAATAGTTACCCGTGCATTTTTCTTTTCATAGGCCCAGTAGCTAGAACCTTTTACTTAGCTGAATAAGTCGTGCTGGGATGACAGTAACCCCAGTACTTATTTTCATTTCCTGTATTTTTATTTTTCATGTCAATTTTAATTTTAGTATTTCTTTGTATTTTATATATTTTTCTTTTGTTTTTGCGGAGCTCACCCCTGCAGCTATTCATGGCAAATCGTATTGGTGGGTTGTGATTCTTCGTATGGCGGAGCTGCTTCTGTGTTTTTCAAGCGTCTTCTGGTATGCTCACTGGCTGAGCATTGGGTAACCTCTTCCCTTGTCTCTATTTGATTTAAATTTCTATATCATATGTTGTGCAGCTTAGTTTAAGTCTGGGGGAGAGTCAGTAAGTGTTACCTTTTGCACGCGCACATTTCATGTGCATACTAGAAGCTTTTATTATTTTATTTTGATTGTTCATTGCATCACACAACACTGCACCCACATGAGCGCGTGCTTAGCTGTTATCATGCTGCGAGTTAAACTCATATCTTTTGTATGATTTGGGCAAATTATTGTGTTGGTATAGTATTGTGAGACGGAGTAAAATGTTGACCTTGCTGTGCTCCTAGTCGAGTGTGTTGGAAGCCTAGTTCTGATTTGGGTCAAGAACACTATTAGGAATATTAGATTGACCCAACATGTATAGTCATGGGTCATAGGATTATTTCTAGGCTTGGTCATTCAGAAGGTTTCTCCAGAATTGCTGAAAGAAGTCCAAAAAATTCAGTAAAGACAAAGTCAGAGAATCAGATCGATGATCGTCAAACGCAGTTCGACGAACGACAATCTCCGGTCGATGAATTCTGAATTGCTTCTCTGAACTCAGGTCGACGATCTCAAGACTCAAGCAAGGCTGTGTCGACACCATCATAGCAACTGTGTCGACACTCAACAACTCTCTCAGCTCGACGAACATAGAAACTAAGCTCGACGAACTGCAAGCTTCGGTCGACGAACGCAGGCAAGATATTCAGCTCGACGAATCTAGCTGAGTTCGACGAATGTCGAACTCAGGTCGACGATCAATGTACTCGACGAAAGTTCAGGTCGACGATTTCTGTGGAATCAGTAACAGTTGGCAGAATTTATTAAGGATTAATTACAGTCGACATTCCCAGTGAAAATAGCCGTTCAAACAGACAGTTACAGAAGAGTTAAGTAAGGATTAGTTTATAAAGCATCTTTACTCTCGAGAATGTTTCTTCCACCATCAAGTCTGCGGAATTCAAATAGAGGGAAGAAGAGAGAAAAACAACAGACAGAAAAGAAGAAAAACTACTGTAGAAAGAAAAACAAGAGACAAAAAAAGAAAGAGACAGAAAGGGCAATATCACTACAGTAACAAGAAGCCCTAGACCAGAGCGATAACAACCATCTGAAGAAGACGAAGAACATCTAATCACTATCACGAGTCTTCTTCTTCCCTATCACTGCAGGACAACTTCAAGGACAACAAATCTCTATCAGTCAGAAGTTCATGAAGGATACTCTGGTCCAGGCCTGAAGATTGAAGGCCTATCACCCTGAAGCAGTACTCAAGCTTTCCTGATACACTCAAGATCTCAGGGGGAGCTTTCTGCTAACATCAAATATCCACAGTCTTCTCTCTGATTGCTGACAGAGAAGACACCATCACTCTTTTCCACCTCCTGTATAAAGGGTTGCCATCTCCCTTCAAAAGTGATTTCTGGTTGCAAGTCTCCTTCCAAAAGACTTGAGGTTTTGGTTTTTGGGGACCTTATCAAAACCCATTGGTGTCAGGGCACCTGATCAAAAACCTGAGTGGAATCCTACCAGGGTGGTAGAAGAGTGGACTACCCAGATTTGGGGAACCACTATAAAATCCTTGTGTCTCTTCTGGTTGCTTGATCTTCTTTCTTTATTCTGTGCTGTGATTTTACTCAAATTAGTTTAGTTAAGATCTATCTCTTTCAATTGGTATCAAAGCGAGGTTGGTTAAACTACCACACCTGAGAGGTTGTATTGGTTGTACAGGCTAACACCTGAACCAAAAGATCCTTTGATAGATCTTAAATATCTTTAGAGTTATTATGGCACAACTTGATGAGTTTTCAAGCACCAGACTACCCATGTGCAATCTAGATATGCTTGCACTATGGAAGACATAGATTAGATTTTTTATGGACTCCATTGATGAAAACATCTTTACATCTATTTTGTCAGGTCCAGCTCCACCTCAGCAAACAACAAGTCCAAATGATGTTCCATCATCCCAATGGACAGATGCTCAGCAAAAGATGAAGATTGCTGATGCACAAGCAATGAACATTCTGGCACAGTCAATGTCTGATGACATTTTTGAAGAACTTGCTGAATGTTCATCTGTAAAAGACATGTGGGACTCCCTCACAACAATGGCTGCTGGATCAACTAAAGAAATAATATTTGATGCTGAATCCTAGAGTGACTCAGATGCTTCCTCCTGTTCAACTGAGGATGAAGAAGAAGCAAGAGCAAAAGAATTTTGCCTAATGACAATAGATGCTTCTCTCAGCAGCTATGCTGAAGAATCTGAAGAATCAGAGTGTGAATCAGATGAAGAAGATCAGGTTAATTCTTCCCTTGACTCTCCTTTAGCTAAATTTAACACTGATTTCATATTATCTCTTGAAAATCATCAGAAAATCTTAGTTCAAAATATTTCGTCGAACGGAGATCGACGACATCAATACTATTCGTCGAACTCAGATCGACGAACTATGAACAAAGATTTTGCTTTGAACTATTCAGGACTCTGTGCTCGACGAAAAAAATTTAATTCGTCGAACAGAGATCGAGGAAAATGGATCACAGAAAACAATTATTATCATTCTGTGAATAGAGATCAACGATCTCAATATCATTCGTCGAACTCAGATCGACGAAAATATTTTTCGTCGAACTCAGAATTTCAAAACAGAAATTTTTATTCTTTTATTTCTGACTATTATAAAAGAGAACCAGGGCCCAAGGTTTTCTGGGTCCAGAACTCCTAACATCTCCTTGCAGGAAAAGAATTCAGTCCAGCAAATATACAGGATATCAGTGGCTGAATAAGTTGTGCAAGGCTATGTATATAGGGGGAGATGCCTGTAAATGAAGCTGCAGAAATTCCAGCAGTAGCAGCAGTTTGTGGGGATTGTAACAACAACAACAACAGATTATAATGCTGCAGATTTGGGCAGGGATCAACAACAGCTGTAACAACAACAACAACAGTAGAAGTATTTGATCCAGATTTAATTGTATTTAATTGCCTTGTATTTTACTTATATTTATGTAAATAGTGTCCTTACCCAAATAGGGGGAGATTGTTGGAACCCTAGTTCTGATTTGGGTCAAGAACACTATTAGGAATATTAGATTGACCCAACATGTATAGTCATGGGTCATATGATTATTTCTAGGCTTGGTCATTCAGAAGGTTTCTCCAGAATTGCTGAAAGAAGTCCAAGAAATTCAGTTAAGACAAAGTCAGAGAATCAGATCGACGATCATCGAACGCAGTTCGACGAATGGCGATCTCCGGTCGATGAATTCTTAGTTGCTTCTCTGAACTCAGGTCGACGATCTCAAGACTCAAGCAAGGCAGTATCAACACCATCACAGCAACTGTGTCGGCACTCAATAACTCTCTCAGCTCGACGAACACAGAAACTGAGCTCGACGAACTACAAGCTCCGGTCGACGAACGTAGGAAAGATATTTAGCTCGACGAATCTAGCTGAGTTCGACGAATGTCGAACTCAGGTCGACGATCGATGTACTCGACGAAAGTTCAGGTCGACGATTTCTGTGGAATCAGTAACAGTTGGTAGAATTTATTAAGGATTAATTACAGTCAACATTCGCAATGAAAATAGCCGTTCAAACGGACAGTTACAGAAGAGTTAAGTAAGGATCAATTTCCAAAGCATCTTCACTCTCGGGAATGTTTCTTCCACCATTACGTCTGCGGAATTCAAATAGAGGGAAGAAGAGAGAAAAACAACAGACAGAAAAGAAGAAAAACTACTATAGAAAGAAAAACAAGAGACAGAAAAAGAAAGAGACAGAAAGGGAAATATCACTACAGTAACAAGAAGCACTAGACCAGAGCGATAACAGCCATCTAAAGAAGAATAAGAACATCTAATCACTATCACGAGTCTTCCTCTTCCTTATCGCTGCAGGATAACTTCAAGGACAACAAATCTCTATCAGTTAGAAGTTCCTGAAGGATACTCTGGTCCAGGCCTAAAGATTGAAGGCCTATCACCCTAAAGCAGTGCTCAAGCTTTCATTATACACTCAAGATCTCAGGGGGAGCTTTCTGCTAACATCAAATATCCACAGTCTTCTCTCTGATTGCTGACAGAGAAGACACCATCACTCTTTTCCACCTCCTGTATAAAGGGTTGTCATCTCCCTTCAAAAGCGATTCCTGGTTGCAAGTCTCCTCCCAAAAGACTTGAGGTTTTGGTTTTTGGGGACCTGATCAAAATCCATTGGTGTCAGGGCACCTGATCAAAAACCTGAGTGGATTCCTACCAGGGTGGTAGAAGAGTGGACAGCCCAGATTAGAGGAACCACTATAAAATCCTTGTGTCTCATCTGGTTGCTTGATCTTCTTTCTTTATTCTGTGCTGTGATTTTACTCAAATTAGTTTAGTTAAGATCTATCTCTTTCAGAGTTCTCTCGTCTCGTGTAGAAATTGGAGTAGATTTAACTTTTCTGTATGCTTATACTTTTATATTTTTCTATTTGCGTAAAGACTTTTTATTCTACTCAAAAATTGGTGAATCCGGTGTGAATCCGACGGTTACTTAGGGATGTGTAGACGGTCGTTAGGTTCGTATTGCTCAAGTCGGGAGGATGGATAGTCTTTCTCGTTGGCTAAGAACTTGCCCCAAGCTATTCTTGAAACATGGGTATAGGTTAGCCATGCATGAGCGTGATGTAGGCCATCATTTTAGCCCGGTTGAGCTTTATACTATTCCTAATGTCTTTTCCTCGCTAGCCCCATTGTGCCTACCCATTCTTTTGATTCAGCTTCATCATTATTTCACCAAAGCCTCATAGCCGATCCTAGTCACACACCCAAGTCGAGCTTTAGTGTTTATTTTCCATGTTGGGGTGTTGATGTGGTGATATTCTTTGTGAATGTGTGGACGTGCTCCAAAGTTTATTTGCTGAAATTGTTAAAAGAGAGTGATTTGAAAAAGATGACTTAAAAACATGTATAAAAAAGAAGAAAAGTGAAAAGAAAAAGTTTAATTGAAAATCCTATTTGTGATGAGATTGTATTTGGAGTAGGCGCTGCACACACCCATATTTGAAAAATTAAGTCTGGGGGTGTGGTGTACCTGTATGTATTTTGCTTGGCAGAGGGATTCCTTTTATGATAGCTCATTTGGGTTAGGTGTGTAGCCTTCCTGTTTAACTTTGTTTACCTCACCGAAACCCAAGCCACATCTCTTCACCTAAAGTCCTACTGATTCGTGTGTGAACCAAACCAATGTCGTGGAGAGAGTGCGATAGAGCAAGCATATGGTCACCGACATTGGTGGATTACTTTGGAGGTTATCCTGAGCCCTAATATTTGGCAATGTTCGCCTAGCGATTTGTTTACTTTCTCCCTACGTGTGGCCGAAAGATTCACCGTGATTCCATTTTTGAGTAGTAATAATAAAATGTTGATACACATTGTGAAAAATATAAACTATTTTGTATACTTAGAAATTTCCTCTATTATCTTTTTACGCGTGCGAACTTGCGACTTCTCATGGTACTCCGTATCTCAATTTCTGTGTTAGCGATTTTATTTTCTTTATATGCATAGATTTTGTTTGCTCGGGACGCGCAAACAGGTAAGTTTCGGGGTGTGATGAGTCCGATTTATATAGGATTTTTAGGACTCATCTGGGCTTATTTTCTTGCATGTGCACTACTTTTTCAATTAAAAAAGTTATATTTTTGTTTAGGGCCTCACTTCACCAATAGTGCATTGTTTTGGGCCCGTGGGTGTGCAATTGCGCATTCTATTGTCGGGGGTATGCACATGGTGCTCCTCGTTATCTTTCTGTTTAGTTTTGTTTACATTTTGGTGCTGGAAGCTTGTGCTCCAGCCTAGTTTTACTATTGTGCAGGTAGTCGGGATATACCGAATTCCATTTCCAATTTCTGTATAAAATGCACGGTCTTGCGCATTTCTTCGCGCACGGTTCCAGTCCAATCGTTCGTTTTACACAGATTTCCTAGGGCATCTGTTTCTACTCGTGCGATTTTTTCCCGCACTGTTTCGGCCAAACCATGCGAGAAGGAATCACACGGCCTGAACCTTTTGCCAATCTTTCCAATGATCTGTGGTTAATCGTGCGTTTCCTTCAGGCACGAGCAACAACGCCCGTGCGTGAGTAAAACGCACGGTTCCACTGTTTTCTCCTGCATTCCTGCACTCTGTGTTTACTCGTGCGATTTCCTTCACGCACTGGTGGAATCGCCCGTGCGCGAAGTAAAATGCACGGGTCAACGCTTCATCTTCTGCAAGCTTGGCCTGTAAGTTAATAACGCACGGTTAGCACACGGTCGTGCGCCAGACCGTGCGTGACCAATTTTCTGACTTTTTTTCTATCTAAGCGCAGATTTCCTGCCATTTTGAGGAGATCCGGATTACAGGCCATTCCAGCCGCCTTTTAGGGAAAAGCCCCGCCTTTCCACCTCCACCCTCCATCTTCCACCAAGAAGAGAAGCTCCGGCCATGCTCGTGAAGCCTACATCTTGCCGGTGCTTGCTCTCGGCCTTCTCCATCATATGTTGAGCTCCTTTCCATGGTTTGATGCCATAGCCAACAAGTGAAGGAAAGCTTGCAACTTTCTTCCGGATCGTGACACGAAGAAGACAGGTTCATTGGGAGTTAGTGACAACCTCCTCTACCCCGGACGTAGTTGAGGACCGAGCTTGGACGTAGATTGACAACCAGATGATTCCTTTCGCGACCCCTCGACGAGCCTTCAGATTCGGTTGATCACTTGTCTTGTTCTTATTTTCTTGTTGAATATTGGCGTTTAAATCTATTTATTTTGATGATGTGCACTTTAGATATAAACTTTATGTGATTCATGTCTATGTGAACTTATATTGTTTTAAGCTTTAGTTGCTTGAGAAGCACCTTTATTTTCCATCTGCCACCACATCCGATTTTGCCACTCTAGAAATTGCTAGAGGCGTGCGTAGCGAAGAGGTGCTCTCGACCCTCATTTCGCCGTTCTAACCACCTCATCTTCAAGCCTTCTCGTCCATCTGCCCAGCGATTCGGTGCATAGCGGCCCGTGTAGTCTTCAATCCCGCCTAGCGAAGCATCTCATAGCGGCGTTGCATAGGAGTAGCTGTTAGTGTGTTATTTCCTGTTTCCGCAGCCATCAAAATCCTCCTTAGTTAACTCCGACCTAAGGACTTCAATATCAAGTCCTCCTCAAAATAAAATCCCCCTTACTGTGTTCCTTGAAGAGATCGATACTTGGGGAAATTCACCCATTTTATATTACTTGTGCGATCGGTACACTTGCCGTCCAATGCATCAAGGTGTTACAGTCCATGCCCAAAATCACGTCAAAGTCTACCAAATCTAGCACCTTCAGATCCGCAAAGGCTAGAAAACCACCTAGGAAGATGTGGCATTTTTGGATACCCTGACTTGACCTCACCAACTCTCCTGAAGGAAATTTGACGTTTATGGAGGTGTATAACTAGTCGAGAGCCCAGCGATGTCGGTCTACAAATCTCCTTGCCACGAAGGAGTGAGTAGCACCCGAATCGAACAAAACGCGCGCCCACTTATTCTTCACCTTAAATTCACCTGAGATCACTTGAGTCAAAGATTGGGCTTCCTCCTTGGTCAACACATTCAACTTTCCTTTTCCCTTATCCACGAGAGGCGGGGGTAGTGGTAGAGTTTGCAACGGGACTGCATGCAGCGCACGCTGGTTCTGCGAGCGATTAGCCTTCATGTGCCCTTTCTGGCCGCAGAGAAAACAAGCTCTAGCCTTCTATCGACAACGGGCCACATCGTGCCAACTCCTCTAGCAATAAGTACATACAAGGCCTCCCTTTGGTGCATCCTGGATCGCGTGTTCCTGAGACAACTTCTGCGTATCCAGTCTCTTAAAGAACTTCTCAAAAGGGTGTCCTGGCTTACCACAGAAGCTACACGCTTCCCTTCTATCCTTCTTCTCTGTAGGGCAAGATGCCCTAGCACTTCCTACATTGTCAGATTTCCTCTTGTCCTTCTTTGCATGCAATCCCCGATTCTTCGCATTTTCTATCACCTCAACCTTTAAGGCGGCTTCGACTACTTCTGCAAAGGTCTCACACTTGTACGCGCTATCCAACTGCTGGATATCATATCTCAGACCACCTAGGAAACGCTTTACTCTGCCTTCTTCGGATTTTACCAGATCTGGGGCAAAACGACTGAGCTTGCTAAACTCGACCTCGTACTCACTAACAGTGAGTTGCCTCTACTTCACGTGTAAAAAGTTGTTCATTAGACGGTCTTGCTCGACCAATGGTAAAACCTTCTTCAGTAACATACTCTTGATTGATTCCAACGAGCACCCATAAGAAAGATTCTCCTTTTCTCTGATCCACCAACTCTTCGCAAGACCCTTTAGCTGATACGCAACAATCATCACCTTCTGATCGTAGGAAATGCCAGAATAGGAAAACATCTCTTCCATGGCAATGATCCAGTCATCCAATGCCATGAAGTCTGCTCTACCATCATACGAAGGAGGTCCTAGTCGCTGGAAGTGAAAAATGAAATTCATCTCAGGCGGTAGTGTGACTGGGGGAACTAGAGCAGCAGGGGGAGTAGCAACAGTTTGGCCCACAGTAGGGTCCTGCGCTCTAGTTTGCTGCCCGACGACAACAACCAACAACAGTTGTATCTGAGATTGTATGTCCACCATCTGCCTTGTCAGGGCCTCAATATGTTTCCGCAGCACTTCGATCACCGCTTCGCTCTAGGCACTAGAAGACTCACCCTCTCACTGGGGAGTCGATCTCGTCGCAATGCGTTTAGGCAGCATTCTATAGAATAAACAGATATCTAATCAAACCTTGCCTAAGACATCACAAACTGGGAAGATATTCCCTTAGCAAAATGTTTTGGGTTCATATTTTACCGATACGAACAAACGACTTATCATGGACCTAGCTTACGCCACCGAAGCTAGAAAACTCGAATACCCTGACCCAGATCAGATCAGGAACGAACAAACTCAGATCATACCGAAAAAGAACAAATACTTGCTCTTGCTATTACCTTGCTTTGGGAAATCATAAAATGATGCTATGCTTCTAACTTGTGCCTATAATATGAATGCATAATGTTTAAATTTCATCTCAAATCATGGGTGTACATATGCCATCATGCAGATATTTAACTTGGCACGTGTTCTCATGCGATGATATGTTATGTATGCAGTGCTATGCATTCTAAAAAAGGCCTTAGTACATGTTATGAGCGGCGTACACATAAAATGTTATGCATCCCATAATACATAATATTGTATGTAACGAAGAAAAGTAAACGTGCTAATGGGCATCCATGTGATGATGGTTATGCATCCAGTACTACATAACCGTCACATGTTGCCACCTATGGTGAATCCATAGACAAACATATATTATGCATCCCATACTACATAGTATGCCCTGTACACTTCTTATCATGCTATGAGTATAGTGTTCATGCTTCTATCAAGATCTACTGATGATATATCAGTGTGTGTATGCAATGAAATGATATGATTAGAGTTTTTTTAAGTGAAAGTTATTCAACTGGCATGCCAAACCAACCAACCCTCTTGAAAAACCTCCCTCTGATAGCAACTGTCACGACCCGTATTTTCTTCGTATCCAAAAATACGTCAGAGTAAAGAAAATATGCACCATGATGCCACGCCGTACAGGAGACAACTGCAGATGCTCTGGCAGCTCGTCCTCGCACTTACTTCATGTAAATGATTTATGCAATTAAGTTAAAAACAATGCATAAAAGTTATTAGAGTTACTGACCGTGTCCCTCGGTCGGGTAGATCACTAGTCCATAGGTGAGAAAATATATAAGTTTTACGCGGCGGAAAATACTGAGTTGAATCATTTGTTAACCTATATGAGAGTAAAGGTCTAGTATCTTAAAATGATGATGTGACTTCTACATTTAATATATATAGAGGACTTTTATAGCGCTTAAAAGTAGTAGATTTGGCAGTTAGAAGTCATGTCATGCCGATACTCCAAAATACAGTTTTGTATACTTTAAAATAACTAAATGCATCCTAACATAAATCCTTCCCAGAGTGCAAGTATAAACAGGTAAAAATAAGTAACAGAAGTAAAAGCAGTAAGTAGTCCACCACAGAAAAAGTCAAAGACTATGGGCGTCAACAACTGACACGAACCCATAGTAAAATCTGACAAGTCTAAACAGAGTCAACTACCTCAAAGCACTGAGGTGGAAGCAAACAGCCGCAGCAACCCGCAGCACCAGAAGCACAACACGGTCAACTAAACCTGCCACTCCTCTGATCCTGAGGCATTCAAAAGAAGAACACCTCAAAAACAAGATACAAATGGTGCAAAGAGTAAAGACAGACTAAACAAACCTCAAAGTGAAAGAAATTGTAAAGTGATTGCAACAAAAGGGTCAACAACAAAGTAAAAGTAAGCAATAGTAAATCTAGTCGAGCAAGAATGACTAATCACAACATCAAGACAGGACAAAGCACCAACATCAGAAGTTTAAAAATTCATTAATATTTGTGTTACTCATCAATAAAAATGAGACTGGTCAGCTCAACAATAAAGAGTACTGTGCCGGGGAAAAAGTTCACAACGCGCACAAACCCAGCCAACAGGCACCATGCCGAGGGAGAAACCCCAGCACGCACAGACCAAGCTAAGGTAATATGCCCGGGATGAAAGTCCACAACGTGCACAGACTCAAGTATAAGGCACTATGCCGAGGGAGAAACCCCAATGTGCACAGTCCATCTGTGTTTCTTTAGTTACATAATTATACAAGCAGAGTTCTTTTTTTATTCATCACAGACTCACGGTCAATAATCAATGTGGACAGCATAAAGACATTTCAAGGTCAAACAAAGTGAGGTTTTAATCAAAAACAACAGAACACAAAGGTGTCACAACGATCAAGATGACTCAATAGTTAAAATGACACTACAACCGATTCGTTTACCAATTCTACGGACTAAAATTTTGGGGGTATGGTTTTAGGGAAAACAAGTCGCAATTCATAGAAAAGAGAGAGAAAATTAGAATTTAAGGACAAGTTTCTAAGTAATTGAAACATGACAAACTCAAACAAATATAACAAAAATTTAGAATAAAGCAGCAAGAGGGAGAGCAAGAACACCACTTATCTCGGTTTTACGAGAAAAATCCTTCGAATCACCCCACGTCGCAGATCGGGGCAAAAGAAGACGCGGGGAAGCGGAAACTACAAGATCAAGGCCGGGAGAGAGAGGTTAGGGCCGAAAACCCTAACAAAAAACTTCCACGAAACGAGAAATACTTACAACGAACGTGAAGATCACGGCGAGAGCTTTCTGGATCTATGCTCGGTTTGTGATTCTGAGCACCGTAGTTCCGACGTCGGCGATTCGAAGCTTCACGAACAGACGTTCTATGGCTCGCTCTCGCTTCTCTAGTTCGGTGATGACGTGAGGAAGAAGATGAAGATCTATATAATTTTATAAGTATAAGAGTATATATATATAAATCTATATATAAAGACGAGTGACAGGCATGGGCCTTCAGCCCGATGGCCACGCGCCACAGTACCCGGCCCCACCCCCGGCGGGCTTCGCCCGTCGCCGGCGACGGCGGGCTTGCGCCACAGTACCCGTCCCAGGCCCCGGCCCCGGCGGGCTTCGACCGCCGCCGGCGATGGCGGTCTTCGACCGCTGCCGGCGACGGCGGTCTTCGACCGCCGCCGGCGACGGTGGGCTTCGCCCGCCCCAACGATTATAAATAATATTAGTACAAATAAAAAAAATTTATTTAACTTAAAGAAAACAAAAAAGTTATTTCTAAATTTGCGTTCAAAAAAAATAAGGTATTTAACTTAATAAAACAATTGTTTTAGTACATATATCAACGACGCATAGATTAGAATGTGAAAGTATTATGGTTTAATGGTTAATGCATATGATTGAAACCAGGTGGTCGGCGGATCGAGCCTCATGTGGTGCGCCACTTTTTGCTTTTTTTTTAAAAATTTATAATAAAGTCTTCCTCAAATTTAGTCCCACATCGTGGGATAAAGTTATATTTTCTATTATATATTAAGGAAAGCACATTCAATACTTGAAATTGTATTTCAGGCAGGGCTGTACTGTGCGTGCAAAGCATCATTGTGCGAGCCGGGTCTACCTGTTTCAAATTTTATTATTTTAACATTGTTTTTAGGTCTCCCAGTGTTAAGTTTAGGTCGCCCTTAGTAGGTTTAGGAGGCATACGAAAAAGTGGAGAGAGGGAGTGCGTTTGATCAGACGGTTGCTGAATAATGCTTACAGATCGAATGGTTGAAATCACTCCAATGAATTTATAATTCATGAGTTTGATACTTCTATTATAAGGAAAGCACATTCAATACTTGAAATTGTATTTCATGCAGGGCTGTACTGTGCATGCAAAGCATCATTGTGCGAGCCGGGGCTACCTGTTTCAAATTTTATTATTTTAATATATTTTTTAGGTCTCCCAGTGTTAGGTTTAGGTCGCCCTTAGTAGGTTTAGGAGGCCTACGAAAAAGTGGAGAGAGAGAGAGTGCGTTTGATCAGACGGTTGCTGAATAATGCTTACAGATCGGATGGTTGAAATCACTCCAATGAATTTATAATTCATGAGTTTGATACTTCTATTATAGTGGTAGAGATTTATAAAATTTCTTGTCTAAAACGGACTATCTACGAGTGGGTGCACAGAAGATGAAAATAGAGATTTAGGATTACTTCAAATCGAAACGTGCCCAACATGAAAGTTGTAGCTCTCGTCGAGACGAACAAAGTTCATGTTAACTATTTCTCCATATGACATAGTTCTGACCATCAAAATGGCGCTTGAACACAAACTACAACGGACTACTCGAGAAGGGCTGCAGACCACTCGAGAACAAGTTTACAGGTACTCGAGAGGTAGAAATTAAACAAGCTACTCGAGTGGTTGGAAGCAACACTCGAGTAACAAGACGCGACACTCGAGAGGTGAGAAGATCACTCGAGAAGTAGAATTAATTTACTCGAGTACTAAAATTTAGTTTTAGTACTCGAGTACATGGATGCAGTACACGAGAGGTAGATCAGAGCACTCGAGAGAAAATTTGCATGTATAGTAGACCTACTCAAGAAGCAAGAAAAGTACTCGAGTAAAAATTTCCATGAACAAGACAACCTACACGAGAGGAGGAAAAATTACTCGAGTGAAAATTGTATGAAAAATAATTTTTTTGCAAATCTAACCTTTTGATCAAACTATATGAATGAATACTACTTTTAATTTTTGAATAGTACTTTAATATTAAAATAATCATATTTATATATTTTTGAATAAGGAAACACGAGTTCAAAACGGAGGCCCAAACGCACGCCGAATTGAACGAAACTCACACCATAGGCGAACACAGACTCTACGAACACAACGGCGAAGTCAAAACGACAATCCGACGAGCCGTTCTTGAGATATAAATTTTCAAATTCTACGATGAACATAAATTCTACAAAACTTCGGAAATTCGCCGAGGCTCGAATATCGCTCGGATCGTGACGAAACTTGACGAGCGTGTCAAAAATTAGTCAATTTAATTTTTCAATATGTAATTTTCCATTTTCGGCAAGGATTCACGAATTTGGCCGACTCGATCGAATAGACGCGAAAACGCACTAACGGCACCGCGCCGTCAACTCCACGTTAACGTAATGCCCCTTACGTCATTATGACGTCAACAAGAGGATTAAATAATTGCCGAAAAATCAGGGGCGTTACACATGACTTTTAGAACTATTATCCTTTTCAGGTTCAACTGGAGCTTTTGGAGGACTTGCTGGTTTTGGAGGAAAAAGAGAACTGCTTCTTGAAGATTTAGGATTTTGATGCTGACTGCTTACTTGAAAATAAGATCTTGAAGATCTATCTTGCCTTTGGTATGTTGAGTGAATGAGGTAGATCTCTGTGATACATTTCCTGAAGTGCCTACTGCTGGGGGAGGAGGAGGAGGACCTCTCCAGTTCCTTTTAGAAGGAGGAGGAGGAGAGTACCTTCTGCTCTTCTTCCTTGCTTTTTGCTCATTCTTTGACACCCACATCCAGTTAGACATCCCTTTATATGGAGTTATTTTGTTCAAAATGTAATAGGGAGTGTCTGTATTGGGATTAGCCTTAGGAACAACCTTAGCAGGAGCTTTCCTCTTCTTAGAATTTGATTCATCAAAATCATCATCATCATCATCATCCTTGTCATCAGAGGATCTAGGAGGATTATAATACAAATCATCAATCTCTTTCAGAATTTCTTTAGAGAACTGTTTCTCAGGTTAAGGCTTTACTGGAATTTCTGGCTCTACAACACTTTCAGTAATAGTTTTATTTTCTTCTTATATATCTGCAAGTATGATATCATCCAAGTTTGGTAAAGGATTGTCATCCATTTTGTAAGTTGGAGGAGAGATAGCCTTGGGAGCTGATTCTTTGATTGGCTCAATTACTACAAAATAGGCCTTCAGTAGCTTTACAACCTCAGGGCTAATGGGAGGAGTATAGCAAACCAAAGCTTTAGACTGATCTTGGATCAGGTCTGGAAGAAAATTAAAGAATGTTGAATTAAAAGAATTCAATAAATAAAACAAATCAAGTGTGGGATTGATCACACAATCACCAACAATTATGATCTCAGGCACAATATCTGGAATCACTGTTGCTGCTGCTGGAGCTTCATATTTAATTGCTGGAGCTGTTGCTGCATCTGAAACTGCTGCCGCTGGAGCTGCTTCTTCATAGAGCATCTCCCACTGCCTGGTTTTAGTGGATACTGGAACCAGGCCCCTGATAGAAGGAGGGATAGAGGAGGCAGCAAAGAGGGCAGCAAGAGATGAGATGGAGGCAGCAAGAGGTGTGATTGCCTCTATAATGAGTTGTCTGATAACTGGAGTGATGTGCTCCAGGAGGGTGGTCATGGAGGGAGAATGCATTTCCATAAATTTAGGAGGAGTCTGAGTGGATACAGAGGGATGGATGGAGATGGAGGTAATACCCAACTGTAGAGACTCAAGTGCGATCTAAGTATACAGATGGAGGAAAGGGAGGAATGATATCGGATGGAATAACATCTTGCATGATGTCATCCTGAGAAGGTGATGCAGGAGGAGATGAAATAGGAGTTGGGATGTCATGTTGAGGTGAATTTGGTGTAGATGGTATGGAAGTTAGCAAATCAAAGGTTGGAGATGACATGAATGTATGAGGATGTATGTCAGTAAGATGAGGTGGTAATGAAGATGGAGGTGGTGTGATGTGTTTTGGAGATGCCGTGAGTATTGGATGATGCATTGGTGAGGCAGGTGGTTGTTGAGGTGAAGGAGTTATTGTTGTTGTTGTTGGAAGAATTGTTGTTGAAGTAGGTGGAAGAGGGGGGATGGAGGATTCTTCAACAGGGTGGGGAGTGGCCGGTGCGGCCCTTGTTCTCTCAGAAGGTCTTGAGGATTAGGAAGCCTTGGATGGATTGAAAATGGTCCTCTCCCATCTGCCAAAGAGGGCAGAGGTTAACCTTTTAGAAGCATTAATGGAAACTGACTGAGAGACCAGTAAATCATTCGCCTTCTCCTGCAAAAAAAAATACCAAGTACCATTGCAAAACAAACTTCCTTCTTGGAGTTCTTCTTCAAGATTAAGTCAAATAAACTCTGACCCTAGTTAACCTTTTTCTTATCCACCAAGGCACTCATAATCAGAAACTGGTGCCTCGTGATGTAGTCGTGAGAGATGTCCTTTCCCAGCAGGACTTTGCCCACTACATCAGCCAAGAATTTATATTCAGCCAATAAATTCTTCTTCAATAACTTATTTGGGTTTCCTTCAGAGTGACCATTTTGATCAACATATTATCGTATTCAGAAGCATCTAACTCAATATCATCTTCTCCATTAACTAAACCAAAAATCTCTGTTAAGACGGCAAGGGTTAGTGTAACCTGATTCCCTGAGATGGTGTCTATCATTGTATCTACATCAGGAGTAGTTGAAGAATAAACCCATTCTTTTATCTCTGTCGTCGACAGTTTGATCCTGAAAGTCATGAATTTATTCAAATGTTGATCTTCACATAATTGCAGAATATCCATGAAGATTGGATCAGAGTGATGAAATGAGTCGAAATCGATGTCAAAGCCTGTGTCAAACTTCATGCTTGTTATAGAAAGTGCTGGAATCACCATTGTTGTCCTGCAAAACAAAAAAGAGATGCAGTGCAAGAGAGTTCTGAAAGCGCGGGATGGAGCTTGAAGAAAAACCCTATTATAAGGTTTTCAGAATATGAAGCAGCGAGCTCTGTTCAGCGAAAAATAAAAATTCTTCGATCTCAGGTCGACGAATACTGGAAATTCATCGATCTCAGCTTGAAGAGGAGGGAAAATAGTTCGTCGATCTTAGGTTGATGAAATATTTTCGGAGGCAAGTTCGTAGATATCAGGTCGATGAAAATGACTTCACACTGAGATATCGTCGATCTCAGGTCGACGAAAAATCTCAAGAAGATTTCTTGGCTCGTCGATCTCCGTTCGACGAACTTTGATAAATTCTTCGACCACAGACAGAAATTTAAATTAAATCCTCTCCATTTATCATTCATAGCTAATTTATAAAGAACAGATGGTTCTTCTCATCCATGGGTTTGGTGAAGATGTTTGCTCTTTGCAAATCAATGTAGATATAGACAAACTTAATTTTCTTTTTGTCCACACACTCTCTAATGAAATGATGTCTTATGTCTATATGCTTAGTTATACTGTGATGCACTGGATTTTGTGCAATGGAAATTGCACTTGTATTATCACATAGTAAAGTTGGATTATTTAAGTTGAAACCATAATCTAGGAGTTGGTTCTGAATCCACAACATCTGGGAACAACAACTGCCAACAGCTTGTATTCTGCTTCTGCAGTTGAAGTAGGCACAGATGACTGCTTTTTGCAAAACCAGGACACTAGTCTAGCACCAAGGAACTAACATGTTCCTGAGGTACTTTTTCTGTCCACTCTACGTCCAGCAAAGTCAGCATCTAAGTATCCAGTCAACTCAAACTATGACTCAATTGAATACCAAAGTCCTAAACTAGGACAATCCTTTATATATCTTAAAGTCCTTTTTAGAGAAATAAGGTGAGATTCTTTAGGGTTCACCTGGAACCTAGCACAAAGGCATGTAGCAAACATTATATCTGGCCTACTTGCTGTGAGATATAACAGGGACCCAATAATGCCCCTATATAGTTTCTGATGAACAGGCTTGCCATGTTCATCAGGGTCAATCACAGCATTAGAATCCATGGGTGTTTTCTTTGCTGAGGCATCTGACATCCCAAATTTTTTGATTAGCTCCTTAGCATACTTGGATTGGGAAATGAAGATGCCATCAGGCAGTTGCTTCACTTGGAGGCCAAGGAAGTAAGAGAGCTCACCCATGGTACTCTTTTCAAACTTGGAATGCATTAAGTCAGAGAAACTCTTGCATAGTTTGGAATCAGTAGAAGCAAAAATAATGTTATCTACATAAATTTGAACTAATAAGATTTGATCCTTATGATGTCAAGTGAATAATGTTCTATCTATTATGCCCTAGAGAATTTATACTCTATAAGAAAGCTAGCTAAGGTTTCATACCAAGCTCTTGGAGCTTGCTTTAGATCATAGAGAGCCTTATGCAATTTAAAGACATAAGAAGGATGGGTTGGAGAAATAAAATCTGGTGGTTGCTCCACATAAATCTCTTCTTTACGTTCACCATTTAAGAATGCACTCTTGACATCCATTTTATACACTTTGAACTTCTTATAGGCAGCCTAAGCAAGGAAGAATATGATTGCTTCCAGCCTTGCAACAAGTGTAAATGTCTGGTCATAGTCAATGCCTTCCTCTTGTCTATAGCCATGAGCAACTAACCTTGCCTTATTCCTGATGATAATACCTTGTACATCTAGTTTATTTTTGAATACCCATTTAGTTTCAGTGAATGGGTAGTCTTTGGGTCTTGGAACTAAATCCCAAACTCTACTTCTCTCAAACTGGTTGAGCTCCTCTTGCATTGCAATAATCCAGTGTGGATCTTGCTCAGCATCTTTAATGGATTGGGGCTCTGTTTGAGATATGAAGCAGGCATGTATCAAGTCTTGGTTGAGTTGATGCTTGGTATGCACACCTATTGACATGTCTCCAATCACTTGAGATACATGATGATCTCTAAGTGTGACAAACTCAATAGATGGAGTTGGTTCAGCAACAGCTTGGGTAATTAATTCCTCTTGTGGAATTATGGGAGCTGTTGTTGGTTCAACATCCTCTTCAGTGGATTCATCTTCACTGTCTTCATTTATATGTGGAGAGGGATGTGCAACATTCTCATATATGAGGGTTAACTCATCCAACTTCTCACACAAGTGTGGCACCTGCAAAGTTTCATTGGTAGAAGGATTCTTCTCCTTGCAAGACATGTTAGTTTCATCAAATGATATATGTACAGTTTCTTCCATTTTCATAGTAGATTTATTATATACCCTATATGCCTTACTGACTTGGGAATATCCTAGAAAAATTCCCATTGCAGCCTTGGCTTCAAGCTTTCTAATGTATTTCTTGTCATTGTTATGAATGTAACATAAACAACCAAAAATTCTAAAGTAATTTAAATTTACTTTAGGTTGCTTTCCTTTAAGTAATTCATAGGGAGCCTTTCCCTTAAGCTTATGTATCAGGCACCTATTCAGTACATAATTTACTGTGCTTACAGCCTCTGCCCAAAAGTATAGTGGGAAGTAAGCATCTACAAGTAATGTGCCTGTAGCTTCAATCAGGGTCCAGTTTTTTCCTTTCTGCTACCCCATTTTGTTGAGGAGTTCTAGGAGCAGATAAACAATGCCTGATACCTTCCTTCTCACAGAATTCTTGCATGGGAAGAGACTCAAACTCAGTACCATGATCACTTCTGATCAATGCAACTGGAGTAGAATGCTCAATCCTTATGCTCTTAAGAAAATCTGTAAGAACCTTACAGTTATCAGACTTGTTACTCAAGAAGAACACCCAAGTGAACCTTGAGAAGTCATTAATAATCACTAAGGTATACGACTTCCCTCGCAGGCCCTGTACAATAATGGGTCCAAAAAGATCCATATGGAGCAAATACAGAATCCTAGGTGAATCACTCTTATTAAGTGACTTAAAACAATTTTCGATTTGCTTACCTAATTGACAAGCTCTGCAAAGGCTTTCCTTCTTGTAGGGGCAAGAGGGCAAACCTCTAACATGGTTGTTCCTAGAAAGTTTAGCAATATTTTTCAGATTAACATTTCCTAATCTCTTATGCCAAAGTTCATTGTTGTTGCTAGTTTGATTAAACAGACATATTTCTGACTTAGCAGATTTAAAGTTCACTACATAAATGTTTCCTACTCTAGTTCCAGTTAACACAACTTGGTTATTTACTGAAGTAATAATACAGGAGGATTTATTAAATGATACTTGAAACCTTTCATCACATAATTGACTTATGGATATTAGGTTGTGCTTCAGTCCACTTACATATGCTACCTTCCTGAAAGTGACAGCTCCAATTTTAACCTTCCCATAGCCTTCAGTTTGGCCATAGTTGGAGTCACCAAATATTACTTTTGGACCTTGCTTGGACTTATAGTTGATTAGGTTGTCCTTGCTGCCAGTCATGTGCTTTGAACATCCACTATCCAGGTACCACTGTTCCTCTGTGGTGAGATAGTTTTTCACATGCATTTAAACAGATTAGATATCCTTGACCCAGGTAACCTTGGTTCCTTATTTCTTTTCAAAATTAAAACTAGAAATATAAGAGTATTCAGGTTGGTTCTTATATCCTAGGGGATTAAATTTTCTTGGTGGAATTATCCACTGATTAAATTGGAAAGATCTTGGCTGATTATAAGTTTTAGGAAAATTTGAGTTTCTGTTAAATTGAACTGGGATCGATGAATGTTGATAAGTTCGTCGATCTGCGTTTGACGAAAAGGGATGAGTTCGTGAAACTCTTCTCAGAGAATGAAGGTATTCATTTTCTATGCCCCAATATCATCGATCACAGTTCAAAGAACTGTATTGGTTTCATCGATTGTAGTTCGATGAATAATTATAAGAGAATTCTGCATTTAGAGTTCGTCGATTGGAGTTCGACGAACTGTAAGCATTTCGTCGATCTGAGTTCGACAAAAACTGTTGAACATAGTTTTTATAAGATTTCTTATTTTTCTTTCTCTTTTTCTTGGTCTTCTGAGTGACTGTAATTGGTTGATTATTTTCATTTAGCTTTTCTTAGCCTTTTTTCAGAAACAAATTTGATTGGAGTTGACAATATGTTTTTCTGAATTAATGGGGGTTGGCTTGATGAAGCACCTAATCCCAGCTTGCCATTAAGTCTGGCATTTACTGTGCTTATGATATTCATCAACTTGATGCTTCTCCCATTTAGGGATTCTTCAAGTTGACTTGACTCAGCTAATTCGGATTTTAGTGACATGATTTGTTCAGTTGCAATAGTTAGTTCATCCTTTAATTTGATATTTTCAGATAGAAGATTTTCTTGTTCAGTTATCTTATCTCTATGTATTTTAATTTCCTTTTCTGAATTAATCAAATCTTTACATAATAGTTTGAATTCAGTTCTAAAGCTATCTGAATTAAAATCAAATGAAAAGATTTCCTTATCCTCTTCAGATTCTGATTCTTTTTCAAATTGCTCATCTTCAGAAAGGCTGCCTGATGCATTGATAGCCATCAAGCAAACTTATCTTGCTTTTGCGTCGTCTTCTTCTTCACTTGAGCTGGAAGATGAAGATTCTTCTTCTTAATCACTCCAGGTTTCAGCAACAAAGCCCTTATCTTTCTTTTATACTTGCTGGAGGAGGGCCTGCTGTAAAGCCTTCTTGATACCGTTTCCTTTATTTTCTTCTTATTATTATTCAATAGACACTATGAAATGATATGTCCTGGTTTACTACATCCAAAACACACAATTTGTTTAGTAAGTGTTTTGTCATACCTTGGTTTGTCATCCTGTCTGGATGATTTTCTTCTGAAATCCTTTCTTGCTATCTTGTAGAATCTTCTTGCCTGAAGAGCTATAAGCTCATCATTAGCAGGTGGAGCATCTGATCCTTCAACTTCTTTAAAGGTAATGCTTGGCTCTTTTCTCCCTGATGTGGAGGTTTTCTGCTCAGCAGCTTCTCTAGTCTTCATCAGGTACTTATAAGATTTGAGCTTTCCCAATAAAGACTCAGTAGTGATCTCATTCAGGCTTCTGGACTCCTTGATTGGCCAGATCCTAGAATCCCATGAGCTGGGGAAGCACATGAGAATCTTGTCATTGATCTCAGTCAGGGTTATGTCCTTGTCCAAGGTTTTTAGCTTATTGACAATTGAGCAAAGTCTATTATACATATAACCCACTGCTTCAGATTCTTCTTTCTTGAAGTTCTTATACTGGGAGATGAGATTAGATCTCCTGTCTTTTCTCTCATCTGCATATCTAGCAACCATCTGGTTTAGGGAATCCTAGATGGCTTTAGCTGAGGTGCACTCTGCCACTTTCTGGAAAATGTCATCTGACATTGTTTGAGCCAGAATGTTCATGGCCTTGGCATCAACAATCTTGGCCGTCTTCTGTGCATCTGTCCACTAAGGTGGTGGAACATCATGAGTGCTGGAAGTTGCAGTAGATGTAGCCACTAGAGCTAGTGGACCAGTCAAAATAGAATTAAAAATATCTTCATCAATGGAGTTCATATATAACTTAATTCTTGCCTTCTAGATAGCAAACTTATTCATGTTGCAAACAGGAGGTCTGGTGCTTGCATAGTCCTTATTCTGTGCCATGATATACGTAATATGCTAGATAAATTTAGATCTTAGAAGGATCTGTTGGTTCAAGTGTTACCTTGTACAACCAAATAAACCTTCCTCTAATACCAATTGAAATAAATGGTATACCTCTAATACCAATTGAAAGATAGAGGATAGATCTAATATACTCTAGAGGGGGGGGGGGGGTGAATAGAGTGATTTAAAATATTTTGTCTGTTTTTGTAATTTATCAGAGAAATTAGTGATAGTAGTAGTACAAGATGAAATAGAAACCAGGCTAAACTACACAATCACAGCACAACAAAACAAAGAAGAATGAACACACTGACAACACAAGAATTTATAGTGGTTCCCCAAATCTGGGTATATCGACTCTTCTACCACCCTGGTAGGAATCCACTAGCAGTTTTTTGATCAGGTGACTGCCACCACAGGTTTTTGCTCAGGTTCCCTATCACCACAAGATCTATTTGCAGGGAGATCTGACAACCCTTTAGGCTTTTGATCAGGTGCCCCAAAACCAACAAAAACTTTTGAAGGGAGTTAATAAATCCTTTGTACAGGAGCTTAAGAAGGTGATGTTGTCTTCTCCTTCTCTAAGCAACATAGAAGACTTCAGTGGATTGCGGGTGTCAAAGCTCCCCCTGATATGTTGAGATGTTCAGGAAGACTGGAGATTTGCTCAGGGTGTAGGTCTTCAGCCTTGTCTTGAAGATGTCTAGGAACATGTAGACAGATGTTGAATAATTATCTCTGAAGATTCCCGGATCAGAAGTTCATGAAGACTCTTGTTTTTGTAGATGATGTTCTCCTTCAGTCTTCTTGAATGTGCCATAGCAAACAAAATTTCTTTTCAGAGAGAAGGGCAGAATCTTAGTATCTCTCTGTTTGTTGTCTCCCTCTATTCTGTGTGCTGTATTTCTTGTCTCTCTATATGTATGTCCCGGAAGAAAGGAAATTTTGTTTATATATGTTGTTGTAATTATTTCTTCAGAATTTGAAATGAGTCCATTAATTACTGCTGGAAATCTGGGAGGGAGAACGTCTGGAATAACTATCTTTAATTGTATTTCCAAAACTGTCCCGGGAATAAGTCAAGTAATTACTCTGATGAAAACCATAATTAATGCTGCATTCAACGACGATATTCTTAGAGAATTTAAGCATTAATTACTCAGAGAATTATTGACTTAAGATGGAATAAAGAGGGGGACAGCCAAGGAAAACTTAACATATAGGCTCTGAACAGATTTCGTCGACCTCAGGACAGATTTTGTCGACCTGGACTCCAAGTTCGTCGAGTTGAGAAATCCCCTTCGCCGACCTGAGCTAAGCGATCCAAGTTCTTAAGCATATTTGACATTCTCTGAGCTCCAAGTTTGTTGAACTGAGAAATCTGTCTGGAATAGAGTTCGTCGACCTGAGCTCTGCGAACCTCAATCTAGAAATATCTTGTTAATTCTGGGCTCCAAGTTCGTCGATCAAAGAATCTGTCTCGAGGAAGAAATCGTCGACCTGAGCTCGAATATCGTCGAGCTCAACTCAAAGAAAGAACTCTGAGTTCGTCGATCTGCGATCGACGATCATCGAGCTGAGTTCGAAGAACTTCGAATTAATAATCTAAATCTGAATTCTTCTAAGTCTTGAGTCTCCTGAAGTCCACTGCAGGTTGGTCCATGAAGATTGATTCTAATGACTAGCTTAAACTCTAGGACTGACAAACTTGATCCTGGCTATATAAGTTGCGTCAAACATCCTAAGTAGTGAACCTAGCCCAAATCCAAATCAGGGGTTCTAATACGCTCCTCACAACAACTGCCTCCGGGCAGAGCACTTCTCATAGCAACTACCTTCAGCAGGGAGCTCCTCACAGCAACTGCCTCCGGGCAGTGCGCTCCTCACAGCAACTGCCACAAGGGAGCGCTCTCCTAATAGCAACTGCCTTGAGGCAGCGCGCTCCTCACAGCATCTGCCTCCAAGCAGCGCGCTCCTCACAGCATCTGTCTCCGGGCAATGTGTTCCTCACAACAACTGCCTCCAGGCAGCGTGCTCCTCACAGCAACTACCTCCGGGCAGCGCGCTCCTCACAGCTATTGCCTTCGGGCAGCGCGCTCCTCACAACAACTGCCTCCGGGAAGCGATCACCTCATAGTATCTGCTTCCGAGCAGCGCGCTCCTCACAGTAACTGCCTCCGGGCAGCATGCTCCTCACAACAAGTGCGTTCGGGCAGCGCGCTCCTCACAGCAAGTGCCTCCGGGCAGCGCGCTCCTTATAGCAAGTGCCTCCGGGCAGCGCGTTCCTTATAGCAAATGCCTCCGGGCAGCGCGCTCCTTACCGGGGAGCGCTCTCCCTACAATAACAGCCTCCAAGCAGCGCACTCATTACAGCAACTGTCGCCAGGAAGCATGCTCCTTACCGGGCAGCGCTCTCCATTCAACAATTGCCTCCAAGCAGCGCGCTTATTACAGAAACTGCCTCCAGGTAGCCCGCTGGTTACAGCAACAGCCTCCGGATAGCGCGCTCCTCCTAGCAACTGCCTCTGGGCAGTGCGCTCCTTACCGGGCAGCGCTATTCCTACATTAATTTCCTCCAAGCAGCACGCTCATTATAGCAATTGCCTCCAGGCAGCGCGCTGGTTGTATCAACAACCTCTGGACAACGCGCACCTCCTAGAAACTGCCTCCGGGCAGCACACTCCAGACTGCAACTGCCTCCGAGCAGCAAGCTCCTCACAGCAACTGCCTCCTGGCAGCGCCCTCCTCATATCAACTGCCTTCGTGAATCGCGCTACTTACAACACGCGGATCAGATACTTACATTTTTCAGTAATGCTCTCTTGGCCAGGTTCAGCCCCACAACCAAATATGATCGTTACATTCTCCGATCCTTGGATTGAGTTAAGACACTCTCTGACGCTACCATAAGTTTGCATTCCACTAGCTACCAGGACTCATAATAAGTAAAGTTGCAAATGCGCTACATAAAATCACCAAATGGTGACAACAAGCATGCACTAACAATGACAATCAAAAGTGAAAAACAAACATACAATAGACTCAACAAATGAAGATACACGCATACAAGCTTAATGAAACAACACTGCTATACATTAGCCAGACCCACATTAGAGTCAGGACTCGGGCTCTCGTCATCTGAGATATCGTCAAAATGGAAGCAAGATACATCACACCCTAAGCTCCTGCCAACCAGGCGAAAAGCCATCGAGACTCAACGTCTGAGCGCTAGTTCACAAACATCCTCCATCTGGGGTTCAACCTCTCGGGTCCAGACATCATTGCGAACCCCCTCGACAAGCAAGTCATGATCGTGTTGGAAGTCCAAAGAACCTCTATACTCCTCCAGGCCAGTTGCCTTCATCTCAAGTACCTGCTCTTCAGAAGAAATGCACATTATTTCTACCTCGAAAGCCTCCAACTTTACTCGCAATCCGAAACTCTCCTCTCGTGTAGTATTCATAGTCTGCACAATCTTCTCTGCCATCAACTTCTCAGTCTGTAGCAATACTTGTGCATCCCCCATCTCGGATTTTAACTCTGATCCAATTCGCTAAAATTGGGATACTTCTCGATCTAACTACTCCCTGGAAGCGACAATTGAAGCCTCTGAAGCTCGAAGCCTCTCCTGAAGAGCAAAATACCTGTCCTTCAAGCTCACATAATGATCATTCTAAGTAACAACAATCTAAGCCTGGGCCTCGATCTACAAGAAAAAGATGGAGAAAACTCAATACAAACGGAACAACGAAGGAGAACCAAAAATAATGAAACTCGCTTACCACTTCATTCATTGCCTTCAAAGAAGAAGACAACCTCAGAGCAGCCGACTCCACAGGGGGGCCCAAGGGGGCAGAAAACCTAAGCCCCTGTACCTCAGAAGCAGTCCCGCTTCAACCATCAGAAGGAGTAGTCTTACCCTGATAAACCAAACAAGGGACTGTACCATCGCCACCACGAGGGGCTGAAAAGGCCTTCCTCTTCCGACCACAATCCGAAGATGTCTCAGTAATTCACCTAGAATACGACGAAATACTACACCGCAACAAGCATTTCTCTTTCACAAATGAGGAAATGCTGAACAATTGGTTCACCAACTCACAAGGCTCTGAAAATCCTAGCACTGGGGAGAACTCCCTCTCCTTCCCCTTTTGGCAGCGACAAGGATTTGACAAAGCATTCCACAACTTCGGCAAACCCCAAGAATTCATGACATACCCAAATAAAGTATTTTCGTGACGGCGGTCCGTCCGAGTCTCAAAATCAAGCTAGCTATTATTGCTATGAATTTCAACACGTTCACCACCATCAGAGCGAATGTCGCACCAATCTCGAAAACAGTCCAAAGAGAGTTGAGTTTCCCGCCATGTTCATGAAAAAGACAACCAATCCCATGAGGCGCACTACTCCCAGTGGAGTAAACTGAGAAATTGGCACATCACAAAATTTCAAAATCTCGATCACCCCCTTGCATGGTGGGAACCAAAAACCCGACCTCAAAGTTGTCTCACAGATTGTCAACCAACCGCAAGGCTGATTTTGAACCATCTCTTCAACGCGCGGTATCTTCACCTCAAGGTCGTCAGGCAAATCGAACCTCCTCCTCCAAATCGCAATTTGATCATTGGTAAGAGAAGAATGCAGGCACATCGGTCTCGCAGTACGTTTCAAACCCTGCCACAAAGAATCAAGACTGGACTTAAATAAAAATCCACAAATCAAAAATTTTTCGCCCCCAGGAGCATGAAGGCACATCGCGCAGTAAAACCAAACCATACAATGCGCCCAAGTACGCATGCGCCAGTCGGCTCAAGCACAACCTTGAGCGTGGGCGCGCAACATCAAACGCACTCGCGCACACACGCATGTTTACAGGCACACAATGAGGTGTGCAATCATGTGCGCGCGCAGAGTATGCGGTCAAGTGCACAAGCTCTCTCATGCGGTCAGGAACAAGTGCGCCCATGCGTAGTCAGGCACGTGCGCGGTCAGGAATGCGCTCGCGCCCACGTGCACCCACGGACGATCAAGCGCATGAGTGCCCGTGCGCAACCAGGCCCGCCCCCCCCCCCCACACGGTTGATGCACGTGCGCCCTTGCACGACATGATTTGCCTCCAACGCATGGTTAGGCACGCGTGCCCACGCGCACACTTCCTGGTGCGCGCGCACCCGCTTGCACAGGTGCACAAATGACATTCCCCTGGAACATTCGTCGCCTCTCCTTCTCCTGCTTGGAATATTCTAACATTTTTACTGGAGTTTGTAGGGCGCCGCTATCCGCTGTCTCAAGCCTTTCACCGTTCGCCATCGTCTCCACTGTGAAAAATGAGCAAAGGGAAGATCCTTTTTTTTCTTCGCCCGAGATGGTCTCATACAACAAGGATCTGGGGAACAATTGTTAGGAATGAGTCCATCTTTATAATGATGGGTGCGCACAAAACAACACCCCCCATAATCTCCACCAAAAATAGTGGGATCATAGGTTTGACCGCATGAGCGATCAACACGCCTGATCCCACCACGCACCGATCCCATCACGCTTAACAATGGAACCCCGCGGACGTCTCCTAGCCGATGCCGGGAGGCCGACGTCATCCCCAGATGTCGGCCTCCTGCTCCTCTTATCATCGTCATCCGTCGCCTCGGATGCCGGCGCGCGGCCAAGGGAGCGGCCGAGTCGCCTCCCCTCAGCCGCCGGTGCGCGACAGAGGGTGTGGCCATGCTGGCCGCACTCCCTCGGCCGCTGGCGCATGGCCGAGGGAGCGGCCGCGCCGGCCCCTCCCCGTTGGCCGCTAGCCGGCGGCCGAGGGAGCGGCCGCGGTGCCCACTCCTCCTCGGCCGCCAGCCGCGACCGAGGGAGCGACCAAGCGACGACCGCTCCTCGTCGGCCGCCGGCCACGGTCAAGAGAGAGCCCGCTGACTGCAACTCCTTGGCCGCAGGCGCACGACCAAGGGAGCGGCCGCGGCAGCTGCTCCTCCACGGTTGACGGCCGCGGCCGAGACAGCGCCCGTCGGGCGCTCCTGCTTCGGCGCTGGTGCACGGTCAAGGGAGTGACTGAGCCGACCGCCCCACCTCGTCCGTCGCCGATGGTTACCTCCTCGCCGGTGAGGTTGGCGACAAGTTTGTCGGCCTCCCTTGGGAGCCCGTCCCCACCGTCCGATCATTTAGGGATGTTCCTCATCCTCCGATCCACGTGTAACAACCCACTAACCGCCAGATTAGTTGAGGAATTTTATTTTTAATTTAATTAGGGTGCAAATAGCTGGATTAATTATCATGACACGCACTCCCAAACTATAACAAAAATTTTTATGAGGTTGGCTATGTTGTGCGGATAGCCACGTAACCATCATAACCACCCCCTGGAGGCTATAAAAGGAGCTATATGCCTCCTCATTTCTCATCTTTTTCCTCCGAGTCTTATTCTTCCTCAGATTGGAGCTCTGCCAAATTGCTCCTACGAGCAGCGTCCGAGCAGCAATCAAGCCGCACCAGAGCCATGAACGTGCAACGTATGATCCACGTTCAAGCCACCTGACGAAGCCCAATTTCTCGGTTTCTAAGAGACCTTTGCAGCCGCAAATTCAAGTGCTCTGCTCCATTTAGAGCCCGCAGGACACTCAGTGAAGCTCATCATCGCAAAGTGCAATTTCTAACAAATGCCAGGCGTGACAGCCAGCCGTCCACCGTTTGCCAAGTGTTATCTCACCTCAAAGTTGTAACAAGAGGTGGCATGTCGCCCTCGATTCAAGGAGCAGGTTGTAACAGCCAGGAAATAGTGGATTTTGACAAGCACAGATTCGGTCACGTGATTTTTTTCCCAGATGAGGGTTTTTTCTACATTAAAACTTCGTGTGTACGATCGATCTTCTTCATTGACTATATGCGTGCTTGACCGTTTCGATAACTAAGGCGGTTCAGGTTTTTCCGGTCCAACCGAGACTTCGAAGTAGACCTCAACAATTTTCAATATCAAAAATAGTTCGAGATATTTTAAAACAAAGTTATGACAGATAATAAAATTTCAAAATTTTTTAAATATTAAATATACAACTTTTTAAATTTTCTTATGAACGGATCTGTTGCGTGATTTATATGTATAGTGGATCACCTACATGAATTAACAAGTAAAAACTAGATATAAATACACAAGCACACTTGCGTTTCAATGGAATCGATGTTCTGTTGATATCGCCTGGCGGTATTGAGTACCACTAGCGATAGCTCCTAGTGAGATGATTAATGATTGTCAAGCCCATGTCCTGGGTACAAGGTGGGCGCATCTTAAGATGTGAGACCTACAGTGTAGGATCAAGCGCATGCCCAACTATTCCAAAAGACCGGACTGTTGGAAAGGGTGCTACATAATTTTTTAAATAAGTAGTAGTGCGCCACAGGTCAAGTGACGGAATGCCAGACCCAACAATCCCCCCCGGCATCTAGCACAACCCATCGGCTCAGAGGTGGAGTTACCACATGGCCCACACGTATCAGAGGTGGGGTTAACACATGTCCAGGATTAACTGGATCAGAGGTGGAGTTACCACATGGCCCACACGGCTCAGAGGTGGGGTTACCACATGTCAACAGTTGTCTAACCCGCCGGACCCACACAGGTAGAAGGGAAAAATTAGGATTTAATAGCGCCTCCCCCGGTCTTGAACCTGTGACCTCCTCTAATACTAAATGTAGGATCAAGGGCATACCCAACTATTCCAAAAGCCCAGACTGTTGGAAAGGGTGCTACTTAATTTCTTAAATAAGTAGCAGAGCGCCACTAGTCAAGTGAGGGAATGCCGGGCCAAACATACAGTGCCTAAGTTGGTGGCCTTGAGTGCCGACCATAATAGATAACACTTGTTATCTTTTTGTTAACGGGCCGAGGTGAACCCATACTTGCGTTGTGCCAGCTTGATGTCAATGATTTGAACACAGGAAAAGCTGATCCGAACCCGTCCCTTACTGGTAGGTGAAAAAGCCGCTCCTCAGTGCTCCTTTTGATTTTGGGAGAGTCCGTGAGGCAAGGTGGCCTTGACGGTAAAAGCTCAATGACCATTTAAGTGGTTGATACTTAGGATGGAGGTGGGACTTGAATTTCAGTACACTTATAATGTGTCCTGAGTGCAAGGGATGTGTGGTCATGTGTGCCAATGTATGTGATGGTTATGCAATTATATAAACTGTCATACTACTTGCTTGTAGTGAAGGAGTACCACCATCCCGGGAATATGGTGAGTTCGTTATAACTGTGGTCAGCTAAAGCTGATCATTGTTTTTTTTTTGCAATGTCTTCGTGGATTGAACTTGTGCAGGTGTTGGCTAGCAGAGCGGGAAGTAGCGGGATGATACCCTTTGTGTTGTGCTGGCCTTTGAAGATTTAAGTGCTTGTTTACAGCTTTCATGTGTTTTTGGCCTACATGTTGATGTATTCAAATCACTCTTTTTTTATAACAATGCAAGGCCTTAAGGCCAAACATTGTGTGTACACTCATTTCATGTTATATCAATATAGTATACATTCCATGATGTGGGTTATTATTACCCCTCTATTTTCGCTAGAATGCAACTATGTGTTAGTTTGCAAAGATGTTTGGTATTTCAATTTCGTATTGCTTTCATCTATTCATGGAATATGGCGTGGACCCCCAGTTAGATCTTCTGTTATATTCTTCATGACAGACAGGGTGTTACAATTTAGTATCATCTTTTATTATAAATCCCTTCTCTTTCGATTTCGTTAGCAAATTCTTTTAAGGGGTGGTGGGAACGTGTGTGCGTTACCGTTTTAATGTATAATAACCCATGAATGTCCATTTAGGAATGAAAAATACACATGTTTTAGGAACCTGCATGTTCATATGAGTGTTGTTTGTAATGTTAATAGTTGCTTAATTGTGTGTTTCACAATTATAGGTTACTAGGAGTGTTGCGGGGAAGTCTCAACCGCAGCACTCTAGTGAGAGTAATGCACCAACTGATGTGCCAACACCTTCTCCTTATGCTGAGACTGTTCATTTAGTTGTTGAAGCTATCTTTGTGATGATCAATGCGCAACAAGGAAAGCTTGTACAACTTCCTACTCCTGGAGTGGACCTGGCACCAATTAGTGTAGTTGAGCCTGTGATAGTGAGGCAAGTGGCTGAAGAGCCATTGACAGCAAGATGAGCGATAGTTAAGCAACTAAGTACTTTCAAAGGTTCTATCCTATTACGTTTATGGGTACTGGAACCCCAACTCAAGTCAAATACTGTCTCTCTCGTATACAGAGAACCCTGACGGCAATAGAGATGGAGGAAGGGCAAAAAGTTACCTTAGCTTCATTCCTATTGGAAGGAGAGGCAAGATGTAACACCCCAGGTTTCACATGTTTGAAAACAATAAATTTTCTAGTTACTATAAGCTACCGCCCTATGATAGCAAGATACCGCTAGCGGTAGTGATGATGTTGATCCAGTCAAATCCGTGCAGTCAATCCAGTCGATGTAGTCGAAAAATTGATGAAGTTGAATTTGCTAATGCCAGGCAATAGAGGTGTCGCTGGCAGTAGCGATGCCACATGTCGAGCTATATTTAGGCAGTTGTTAAGTGGCAAAGCGCTGCTGGATAATACCACCGCCTAATCTATTGTTAGGCGATAGCGTGTCATCATGCGACGATATCAAATTTAAAGAGAATGGCCAATTAAATCGTGTCCATTCATTTGTTTTGGCATAAGGATTCTAAGGCTAGGATTGCTCCCGTGTAGCTTAACTATAGGAGTGTGGGACGAGATATCCATTTCTCTTTCACTCTCTCTCTGGCTTTCTCCACTCTCTTCAAACTTAAGAAAAGAAGAAGGGAAAAGAGAGGAAGAAGAAGGCCATAATCGGCTCTTTAGGATAGCGGTTGGAGAAGTTCTTGAGATCGAATTCGCGAGCCAAGGCTAGATATATGGAGAGGAAGGCGATGCAAACGCTTCCATCCGGATAAAATCTGCGTTCATGGATCCTAAGGGATATACAAGGATAATGATTCTCCTCTTGAAAACCTTGGAAATGCTAGTCTTTTGTTTTGGCATAATCGGTAAGATACTCTATGAACTAGTGGAGGAAACTCTTCTGAAGATTCAATCGGTTATATCCCCAATAGAAATTGCATATAGAATCCGGAATCAAAGTACGGAATAAGCATATTGTGTGAAGCCCATATGGATATGTTGGTCTGGAATGGTGATGGTTATCTTGTTGATTGCGTGCCAGATAGCACTTTGTGGTGAGTATGTTGTTTTCGGGTTCTGAGTGTTGTATAGTGTTGTAGGGAATCTCGAAGGCTAACTCTAGAAAAATCCCGAAAAGTGGATAGGAAAATTGTTCTGTCAGATACCGTCCAAAAGAAGTGCTATTGATGGCGGTACCTCTCTGAGAGCTATGTTTGTGAGGCTTATCTCCTGGATACTAGGGGCTAACATATTGTGTTGTGAGCTTCGAGTGCCCAGCTATGGTGGCCATGAGTGCCAGCCTTGGAACATAATGTGGTTATGTATCTGTGAACAGGCAAGGGGAATCTAGCTCGGGTCGTGTAAGTGGGCATAATGATTTGTGCAACCAGCTTGGTAGAACGGTACCCGACCTATGGCGATCGACTTGAAGTGAGTCATTGGCTTGAATCTTGAGGTAATAGAGCGCCTTTGACTTTGTTGTAGCATATGAGAGAGTCTTAGGCTATAGGCCAGAAAGATTAGAAATCCTCAAATATTACCATCAAAGTGGTTGATGAGTACGGTGGTGGTGGGACTGGGAATTTTAATACACCGATAATGTGCCCGGTTGAATGAGATGTCTGGTGGTGCGCTCCAACGTCTGTGATGAATGATGCTTAAATTGTACTTTGTTATGTCAATATATATAAATGTCGCTTGCCTACAGGGGAGGAGTACCATCTCCCAAAGAAAGGGGTGTGGTTGTTATAAATTAGTTAGCTAAAGCAAACTGTTCCCTTGTTTGTCACTTCTTGGTGGATTATCCTTGTGCAGGTATAGGAGAGTCGAGCAAGAAATAGCAGGCTGAAACACCTCTGTACTATATCGGCCACCAGAGGCCAAGCACAATTGTGAAGGAAACGGTTTGTAAGGCCTTAAGGCTAAACAATATGTGTATTTATATGTCATTACTATCTTTGGTTACTGGACATTCTTTATGTTGAGTTCTGATTAATTAAAATACTTCCACTAAAATGCAACTCTGAGTTAGAATGCAAGAATGTTATGGTTTCAATGTGTAACTCCACGACTATCCGTGGAATATGACGTGGGGCCCCACCCCGAGCTTCTGTTATATTCTACATGATGGATGGGGGCATTATAATTTGGTATCTGCTTTTGGTGTCGTTCTTCCTTCTTCGAATTCATGGTCAATATTTTTAAGAGGTAGTGAGCACGTCTATGTTCATTACCATTACAACACGAAATAACTCATGAATGTCCACTTAGGGACAAAAATACACATGTTTGCGGAACCTACATATTCTTGTGATTGTTTTTTTGTAATATGTTTAGCTACTTAATTGTATGCTTCATGATTATAGTTGATTAATAGTAGTGTGGGGCAATCTCATCCCGAGTGCTCGGTAGAAAGTAGTGCATCGGCTGAGGTGCATACAGCTCCTCCGTCTGCAGAAACAGTTCGAATGATAGTTGGTGTTGTATTTTCCATGATCAATGCCCAACTTGGAAAGCATGTGTAGTCCCTTGTCCCTATGGTGGCTTCAATGTCGTTGGTGTACTTGAGCAGATTGCAATTCGAAGAGCCTTGGTTCAGCAGTCGAACATGTGTTTGGTACAGGGAGCGCTGACGGTTGATGAGTGCTTACATACTTTTGTCATGCTGAGGCGCTATGCAGGGTTTGTGTTGGAGGATGAGGAGACCATGATCAATAGATTTTATAATATTCTATGTGATGATCTATGGCTTCTATTAGTGGGCTCAAAGTTATTTGGATTCCGAGTATTGGTGGAGTCGGCTACTACTAGTCAAGTTTAGCTTATTTGCTACACTTGTGGCAAGAAAGGACACTATGCTCCAGAGTGTCGCATTGGTCCTCCGAGGATGGCGAAAAAGGCGAGTGTTTTTCCTATAAAAAGGGAAATCTCTAGAACCAACTACATGTATTAATGGTTTATAACTATTACACCTGTGATATTTTATACCTTGTTAACTATGGCATGTTTTGTATGGTTATAATTAGGCTAAGTCCGCATACTTTATTGTCCGACATGAACCCTTTTGACTTGGAACATTTCACTTTAATTAAGGACTTCATATATGATAATGAAGTACCTTCTTAAATGTTATTTTTTGGGTGTACTTTCAACGTGGATAGGAAGGGTAGTGTTATGTTGCGATTAGGAAGCCTTGACTTTGGATTGGAAGCATCTGTACAGCCAATATCTGAGTTCGATGTGCTCTTTGGCATGGACTAGCTCTCGGAATAGCGTGCATGTATTAATTACAACTCAAAGGAAGTCACATTGGGACAAAACACCGAACACGAGAATAAGTTCGCGGGTATGTGAGGATCAAGCAGGATACTGATGTCCACTCTCCAAGTGGTTAAGGCAGTCTGAAAGGCCACAGAGTTATTTTTTTCATGTTATTGGAGGTTGTAGTGCGGAGGACCAATTTGAGTGAAGTTCCTATTGTATAAGAGTTTGCGGATGTGTTTCTGAAAGAACTTCCTGAAATTCCACCTCAGCGAGAGATCGAGCTCACTATTGAGTTGGTGCTAGGTGCGAAACATATATCACACTCACCATACCATGTAGTGGCAGAAGAGATGGCAAAATTGAAGGTTCAGTTGTAGGAATTGCTAGAGCAAAGCTCTATATCTCCAAGTATATCACCTTGGATTGCACCGGTTCTCTTTGTGAAGAAGAAGGATGAAAGCTTGCATCAATATATTGACTACCCAGAACTAAACAGGCTGACAGAAAAATAATATCCGATTTCGAGAATCGATTATTTGTTTGATTAGCTGGTTGGGTCAACTGTCTGTTCGAAGCTTGATTTAAAGTCTAGCTATTATCAGTTGAGGATTAGAGAAAGTGATATTCCCATGCCAGCATTTAATATACACTATAAACACTATTAGTTCACTGTGATGCCATTTGGGCTAACAACTGCGCCATTATTATTCATGTACCGATGAACACAACTTTCAGGAGTATTTGAATCGATTAGTGATCGTATTTATAGATGACATATTTGTATACTCTCAATTAGAGGTGGATTATGTGAATCATTTAAGGTTAGTTTTGCATACCCCAAGGAGAAATCAAATCTATGCCATATTCTTAAAGTATGAGTTTTGGCTATCGTCAGTGGCTTTTCTTGGTCATATGGTTAGTGGGGAGGGTATTGCAGTGGATCCGGTGAAGATAATTACGATATAGGAGTGGTATTTGTTGTCTACTGTGGCTGAATTCGGGAGTTTCCATGGACTTACTAGCTGCTATAAGCGCTTCGTAGAGAACTTATCGTGGAGAGCTCTACCTCTCACTACGTTGGCAAGGAAGGATCAGAAGTTCATTTGGATGCCAGAGTGCGCACGAGCTTTTGAAGAGTTGAAGAGTCATCTGATCACAACACCTATTTTGTGTTCTTCATATGGTGTAGAACGCTATGAGATCTATAACAATGCCTCATAGAGGCTTAGGATGTGTTATTCTACACTTTGGGAAGGTTATGGCTTTTGGCTCTTGCCAGCTGATGGTGCACAAGAGAAATTATCTATTCCATGACTTGGAGTTGGTGACTGTGATATTCTCCCTGAATCTGTGGCGACATTACTTGTATGTCGTGAAATTTACATCTTTATAGACCATAAGATACTAAAGTACCTGTTGGACCTGAAGGATTTGAATATGCCGCAAAGAAGGTGGATGGAGTTCCTTGGAGACTACACGTTCAAGATATACCGTGCTCCTGGGAAGGAAAATATTGTCGCAGATGCGTTGAGTCGCAGGGCTCCAACACAGGCCAACTAGATAGAGATACATGATAAGCGTCTTATTCAAGACTGGGAGGCCATGGAGATCCCTTTTATTGGTTGGGAGTTCTGTTGCAAATACATGTTTAAACTGGACGGAGGTGAAATATGCCCTCACAGATAAGATACAACAAGCATTAGAGATGGATGGAAGCATGAAATGCTATTTGGCAGAGAATATGGATAGGTCAAATGCTCAATTTTCTTTTGAAGATGGACTCTTATGGAAGGACATCGGGTTGTGCATCCTGAATATGGGCAGGTAACAAGAGGAATTAATGTACGAGGTACACTTTACAAAGTAATCAATCCACCCGGGGAGCACACAGATGTTCAAGGACATGAAAAAGCAATTTTGATGGCTAGGAATGAAGAAGGACAACACTTATTATGTGGCGAAGTGTCATGCTTGCATCCTAGTGAAGGCTGAATTTATGAAACCTGGTGGTTTCCTGAAGTCGTTTTCGATACCAAAGTATAAGTCTGATGGCATATCTATGCATTTTGTGTACGGCTTGCCGAGATCACAGAGCAAGAACGATGTCGTTTGGTGATCATTGAATGATTAACAAAAATGTCACACTTTATTCCAAATAGGAGGGACGATTCAATGTAAAAGTTGGCAAAGCTTTAGGTTGACAATATAGTATGATTGCATGGTGTGCCCCGCAGCATTGTGAGTGGCCGAGAAGGGCATTTCACTTCAAAAGATTGGAAGCTAATCTACCAATTTTTGGGTACCAAGCTGAAGTTAGCACAACCTATCACCCGCAAATTGATTGTCAGACCGAGAGGGCAAATAGGACAATGGAGGATATTTTTTTCTTGTGCGCCTTAGATTTTGGGAAGAGGCGGGAGGACCATCTCTTTATGATCGAGTTTACCTATAATAATAGCTACCAAGCGAGTATTGAAATGGAGCCCTTTGATTCCTTATAGGGTAGGTAGTGTCATACTCCGTTGGCTTGGGTAGAAACAGGTGAATCGAAGCTATAAAAGCACAAAGATGTCGAAGATGTGACTTTGATGATACTTTTGGTTCAAGAGCGATTTGTAACACCCCACTTTTGTAGAACTTGAGGTTCTGGGACCTACTGTGCGGCGGTAGGTAGCTACTGCCCGGAGGTATCCTTCTTTAGTCCATAGCAGATAGTCGAGACGAATGGTTGGGTGGTAGCGCGTGGCGATAGGTAGCTACTACCCGGGGTAGACCCTTTTTGTCGATACAAAGGTGTCGAGATGAAAGTGTTGAGAAGAAATCCATTGAGAGGCTACCAAGTGACGGTATCACTACTGCTGGTGGTAGTGGGCCATTCTACGGAGGAAGACAGGTCGTGAGCTACCGCGGTGCAGTAGGTAGCTACCGCCCGACAGTAGCAAGTGGAAGCAGTTCCATAGTTTGTGATTTCTGGCCGTCCAAATTTCTTGTGATTTAATCCTATGGACCAGGATGCTCCGTCCACAAGGCTTAACTAGGGCTGAAGGGATCTATTCCTCTCATTTTCTCTTTTGAGTGAGAAATTAGGGTTTTGGGAGAGAGGGAGTTGGAGGAGAAAGAAGGTATATCTTCTACCATTGACGAAGATTTAGAGATCTATTCATCGATCTGAGGATAGATTCGTGGAGAGGGCTTAAAGGAGCACACTTTCATACGTGCAAGTCGAGATCCCCATGGCTAGGAAGAGGAGTCGTAAGGTAACGACATTTCTCCTCTCAGTTTTAGGATGCGTGCATAGAATCCATTTTGTTTCTGCTTTCTTTCAAGTATTTAGGTATCAGATCTCTCAAATGAGAGGGGTTCATGTCGCTATGGTTCAAGAGGAGCCACCAGGTTAATTTATTCTGTCCCCGACATGTTGTTGCGCTAGAAATATGCTCTGTTAGTGGATTAGGCATTGTAGGTGAAGCCATAATCGCGACCGATTGTCTGATGCGGTGAAGTTTCATGACGAGCACTAAGGATTTTGCTAAAACTCTGATTGCAGTGAAGACGATGATTGTGATGCCCTCTTTTTCATGTGAGTACGAATGGTGATTTAGGGAGGAAATGTTGTGGTTGTCGAATGGTATGCAAAGTCTTAACTTTGTCTCTGCAGTCAGCTGGCTAGCCCGTGACGTTGCAAGTCATATGTGAAGAGTTTCCCAGCAACACAAGTCCCCTTTTTTAAAATTGACAAGAACGCCAAGCTTTTGGACAAGCCCGGGAGATGAAGCCCACGAGCAGGCAGGGTCAAGCAAGGTTTCTTAGCATTAATTTGTTTGTGTGACGGAACTGACGTGAGAGTCAGAGCTTGCAGGAAGGCCCGATTATTGAGGCCCATGAGTGTGTGGGGCCTAAGAAGGAGTTCTGTGTATCAGCTGGAATGTCGATGGGGTAAATTTGAAGTTCATGTATGATGTTGTGATGTGCTGATGTGTGTTGATATATTAGAATCATATGTGTTATAAGGTTCATTCAGTGAAACCCAGGTTTGAATACATGTTGCATTGTAGGCTCCCTTTTATTTAAATGCTCAACATAGAAATGTGCTTGATGTATGCTGCCTCCAAACCTTTTTATTCATGTTTTATGATATATGCATATGAAGTGCTGACATGTAGGGTGACGGAGTGCCCCGGGGTCTGCTAGGGACCGCCGGGAGGAGATGTGTTGGTTACACAGTTTAGGTCAGCCTTTGCTGACCCATGTTACAAAAAATCTTTTACAGGACAAGGATCACAAGCTGGAGCAAGCTCGCTGGCCAAAACGACATAAGTCTCACGAAGTGTACCATCTTTTATTAGTTGTGGTCTGTTGAATATTATGTTCTATGTACTGTAAACAAGATTGCATGTCGAGGTAGTGAAAGTCTTTCATTTCAAGGATAACTAAACACCTAGAGGGGGGGGTGTGAATAGGTTTTTCAGTCTCTTTATATTTTTCCTTCTTTAAGTGTGTTTTTGGTTAGTTATTTTAACCTTTCAAGACAAACCATAAAATCACACACAAGGTGTATAGTAGTTCCACAGATTACGGGTACATCCACTGTCCCTCCCATCTTTCTAACAGTGTGTTAGATAGGGCACTTCTCCAAAACTCAGCTCCTAAGAGCTTACAACACAGATCCCTCAAGATCTACCAGTCTTCTTCAAGACCTACCTAAGGATCAAAGCACTACCTCAGAGCAATCTTGCTCTTACAACTCAGTGATCCAAAGATCATCTACCACTCAGAGAGAATGACTCTCCTATAGCTCAGGCACAAAGCCCTACCTCAGATCCAAAGCTGCATCCTACAACTCAGGCACAAAGACCTACCTCTCAGAGAGAATGACACTTCTACTTCAGGAAAATAGTACTATTTCGGGCACACAGGCCCTATAATCAGATCAATAAATGATCCTACTTCAGCCTTTATAAAATAGGCCTACAACTCAGATCCAAAGAATACTACAAAAAAGAAGGTGTTTGAGTTGATTTGACTCCAGAGGAATTTCTCTGCGTTAACTGCTTCTGAGCTGAGAAAGTCTCGGCCCTAACTTCTTCTCAGCAATAAGATCGATAATCTTCAAGTAAATGCTGCTTATGCTGGAAGAAACTCAAAAACTCAAGTTTCTGACCTTGCTAATTAAGATAGATGAGTTGACAGTTCTTATTTTTCTTTCAATCAGTTAACCTTGGCTGCAGAAATTAGAACTCTGCTTCTTCTTCCTTAGAAATCACTTCTGAACTTGCTGTAGCAGGTGAAGATAACTACAACTTACTGGGAGAACTTTTTGGTTCAGCGGGTTTGAACTTCAACTTCAAGCTCTGTAATAATGGCGATGAAGAAGATGATGAAGTTCCGCCTCTTTACGAAATGATAAAACCTAAAAGTTATCTTCCCAAAAGTTAATTTGTCTTCGCCGATCTCATGCATTTTATCTTCTGCCATCAAACAACTATTTGACATGTGGGCCCCACTGAATCTGTTCGCTGAAACTTTGCTTTCACAGGAAATGTCATACAGTAGGCCTGCGAAGCCCATTGTTTTGTACTGTAGCTTTCCCACAATAGTTTGAAACTTCGCTGACTCATACTGACGTCAGCATCTATGTAATTAGTCATTTTCACAGTTTTATCCCAGACGTTGAGTGAATGGCAGCGCAAAAACACTTAGCCAAACATTCTACACTGCCAGGCGTTGAGTGAATCTTCATCACTCAACGATTTTGGACTTAGCCAATATCTTTGTACCATTAGGCATTGAGTGCTTTGAGTGAACCTTCATCACTCAACACATTTGGACTTAACCAATTACTTCTACACTGTTAGGTGTTGAGTGCGTTGAGTGAATAACCATCACTCAATGCTTTTATCCTTGGACAATCTTTCTGCTGATTAGGCATTAAGTGAACTGGCTTCACTAAACAAATTTGGACTTAGACAATTTCTTGTGCAATGCTAGGCGTTGAGTGCGTTGAGTGAACCTTCATCACTCAATGCTTCTGGACTTAGCCGTTTCACTGCCTTCCTTCATACTGAGGCATTGAGTGAATTGGCTTCACTCAATGCTTCTATACTTAGCCGATTTTCTTAATGGACTTGCGTTGAGTGAGCTGTCCTCATTCAATGCATCTTGACTTAGACATATTATTCTGTCTATCTCTTCTTAAGCTTTGACTAACTGTGCTTGGCGTTGAGTGAACTGACTTCACTCAATGCTTCTGGACTTAGCCAGATTTCTTGATAGATTCTTCAAATTCTTTGACTACTTGAGCTTGACTCAATGCTTCTTTCTTCAGGTGTTGAGTGAGTTATCCTCACTCAATGATTTTGGACTTAGTCGAATTTCTCTCTTGACAATGTTGAAGCTTTGACAAACTGAGCTTTACTCGATGCCTCAATTTTATAGCATTGAGTGAACTGCCTTCACTCAACGCCTGTGGACTTAGACGCAAATCTGCTTTGCAAATAGTTGGTCTTTTACTGTCCATCCTTTACTCAGCGCTTTTTGGCATCTGGCATCGAGTGAACAGGCTTCATTCGATGTCTGTAGACTTAGACAATTTGCAGTCTTTTCAACATCCTTCCTTGATGTCTGGCATTGAGTGAACTAGCTTCACTCGACGCCTGTGGACTTAGGCAAATTTCTGCCTCTCCACCTTTCTACCTTATGACCACTTGTCATAATCACTTAGAAAACCTATCTAAACTTATTCCAAGGAATATCCTGCACATGATGAACTTGAACAACATCAAATACAAATATGCTCTTAGTGTTGATGGTGATGCCTCTTCAAATCTAGGGAATATTGAGGGAAATATTCCCAACAGGTAGCCTAGAGGTGCTAAGGCACTTTTCTATGTTTGTTATGATGCACTTTTGGTCATTTGAATGTTGTAGGGCCTTAAGGCCATGTTGGACTCCTATGGTTATGGATAATTTCTTGTCTGGTTGTGTGTTTTCGCTGTCTTGTTGTCTGTGTTTTGAGATGTGTGTTCTTCATATCACTTTATAATGCTCAAGCTGTGGCGTCAATATGTTGTGGGGTCCCGGCCAGACCAATATTATATAGTCATTACATGCGAGGTGATACAATTTGGTATCAGAGGGAGGTAGTGTCCAAGGTAAGTTTTAGTGGTCGATTTGACGTAATCGGATAACATAAATAAGTTATCCACATAGGAGTATTGCAGGACAGCACGTGTCCTTGTGTTTTAGTTTTATGAATGGAACCTGATTCTTATTTTACCTTGCTTTTTGCTAAGGGTGCTAGCAACGAGGCGGAGACGTCGAGGCCATGATAGGAGCCTTTGGCGAGTAGTGCTAATGCTCCGGGCCCAATAGGAATGGTGGTATCCTTAACCGATTTTTGTAGCATGTTAGCAAAGGAAATGGTAGAGGCCCAAGCTGCGACAACATCATGAGTTGTGACCCCTATTGCTCAGGTAATGACTCCCATTACCGCAGATTCTACACCGGTCATACCGGGCGGAGGAGTCAGACAGGTAGAGTTGTTGGTCGAGAGAGTTTTCGTTGTGTAAGGAGACCAGCAAATGAAGTATTTGCCAAGTTTCCATCCTCCAACATTCAAGGGAGTCAGCACACCGACTGATGCCGAGGACTGGTTGGCGTGGATTCAGGAACTCCTGAGGATGGCAGAAACACCAAAGGATAATCATTCCCAAATCATGACCTTCATGTTATAAGGTGATGCAAAGCTATGGTGGGTGAGCCATAACGGTCGCCAGTTTCCTGGATGCACCCTATCCCCGGATGAGTTTGCGAATGTCTTTTTAAGGAAGTATATTCCATCGTTGACAAGGCTAGCTCTTCATAGATAGTCAAGGAACTTGGTGCAATAAGATAGAACCGTGGATGAGTACACACTGGAATTCACTCGTCTGGGTCGGTTTGTGAGAATGACCATGACGGATGATGAGGAGAGGGATAATATCTTCTATCATAGGTTGAGTGAGAATTTGGGACAACCCCTAATAACTCTCAAGAATGCAGAATTCAATAAGTTGGTTGAGGCTGCTAGGATGCTAGAACGCGACATGGAGCAGACCCAACACCGCAAGGGTCATAAAGTGAAGCAGGAAGAAGGAAAGCCTTCCAATCGCAGTGGAAGGTCGAAGGGAATATATGGAGGAAGAAACTTCATCCATTCATGTCAGGAGAGAAGAGCAGTACGACATTGGGGGATCTCATTTCAACGGGCCACAAACGTGCTACAAGTGTGGCAAGTCAGGCCACATAACTCGATATTATACTGAGGGTGGTATTGAACCAGAGCCAAGGCTACAACAGTAAGCGAGTTCCGGTCCCATTATCACAAAGAAATGGAAGATGGCGGAGTCGAGTACTTCACGTTTCTAACCTATATAGCCAATGGCATACAATCTTGTACAACAGGAAGCAATTCAACAACACGATGTGCTGACAGGTATAAACAAGTTTAAGTTCGTTTATTAGCTTAAGAATTTTGTGACCTTTTGTGTGTGTTGCTTATATACTAAGCTTCGTGCTTATTTCTGCTTATCCCACTAGGATGTTGTTCGACATGTGAGCATCACACTCCTTTTTTGCGGAAAGAATTATCCGGAGAATTGGGGTCGAGCTCTTTTTGGAGGACACAGAGCTTAGGGTGCGCATGCCCAATGAGTCTTCTATGACTACTGGGACGGAAGGGCACATTGGTTGGAATCTAAATGGATTTGACTTCATCTTGGTAGCAGTAGTTCTACCGTTAGTCGAGTTTGATGTAATCTTGGCGATGGACTGGCTTGTAAAATAGCATGCCAGTGTTGACTGCCTATCGAAGGTGGTGACCCTGATAAGAGAAGGAAATGAAGGAGTCAAGTTTGCGGGCCTTGGTAGAGTGGACTGCTCTCTGATTTCGGTCATGCAATTATTGCGGGCAGTTAATCGGGGACAAATATCTTTCGTAATATTGTTGGAGGTTCACCCTTCTAAGATATTGGTTAGAAAAGTGCCTGTGGTGGCGGATTTCGGGGACGTGTTTCCTTAAGAGCTTCCAGGAGTACCTCCTTAGCGGCAGATCAATTTCACAATCAGGTTTGGTACGAGGTTTGGCTACTTCGAGTTCTCGGTGATGCCATTCAGTTTGATGAGTGCACCATCAGTGTTCATGGATTTGATGAACCGAGTGTTTTAGGAGTACTTAGACTCGTTTGTGGTGATATTCATCAATGATATTCTAGTATACTCTAAATCGGAGGCGGAGCATGAGACTCACTTGAGAGTAGTCTTACAGGTGTTGAGAGAGAAATAATTTTATGCTAAGTTCTCGAAGTGCGAGTTCTGGTTAGAGAAGTTTGCATTTTTTGGCCATATGATTAGTGGTGATGGGGTAGCGGTGGATTCAACGAAAGTTGAGGCCATTAGGGACTGGCCAGTCCTGAGAACTGTTGCGGAAGTCTGGAGTTTCCTTGGAATAACTGGGTACCATAGAAGGTTTATGGAAAACGTTTCGTGGATAGCATTGCTCCTCAATTCATTGACTCGTACAGAGCAGAAGTTTGTGTGGACTTTGGAGTGGAACCAAGCGTTTGACACCTGGAAGGAAGGGTTGATGTCGGCTCCAATTCTAAGTATTCCTAAAGGGACTGTAGGATTTCATATTTTCAGCGATGTGTCAAGTTGCGGTTTAGGTTGCGTGCTAGTACAACATGACAATGTGATAGCCTTTTGGTCTACATAGTTGAAAACTCATGAGAGGAATTACGTCGTCCATGACTTGGAGATGGCGGTCGTAATCTTTGCGTTAAAGTTGTGGCCGCACTACGTGTACGGTGCGATGGTTGAGATCTTCACAGAACACAAAATCCAAAAGTATCTTTTGGACCAAAAAGACTTAAACTTACGGCATCGCAGGTGGGTTGAGTTCCTTGGGGACTATGATGTGGCGATTCAGTATACGTCAGGCAAGGCCAACGTAGCGGTTGATGCCTTGAGTAAAAAATATTTTGGACAAGAGAATTGGATTGAAGCTCATGATGAGCAGCTGGTGTGGGACTTCAAGTCCCTTGACATTAATTGTGTAGCGAGAGGCGAGTCTAGCATGGTTCAGTTGAACTGGATAGAGTTGTAGTGCAACTTATCTGATCGTATCTGGGAAGCGACCAGTGTGGATGTAGAGTTCCAGCCATTTGTGGCGGAAGTTTAAAAAGGAGGGGGTAGTCCTTTGGAGATGGTTGATAGAATCCTAAAGAGGAATGGAAGGGTATATGTACCATAGTACGATAATTTCCATAAGGAGTTGATGTTTGAGACCCTCTTCACAAATTACTCGATTCACCCGGGCAGTACGAATATGTACTTGGATATGAGAAAATCCTTTTGGTGGCCTAGGATGAAGCAGGATGTTGCTTTGTATGTGAGCCGATGCCAGACTTGCGCTTTAGTGAAGACTGAGTGTTAGAGGCTGGGCGAGTTTCTGAAGCCCCTTCCTATCCCTGAGTGGAAATTTGATGGAATTTCCATGGATTTTTTTGCATGGCTTACCTCGGTCGCAGCATGGTAATGATGTGATTTTGGGTGGATGTGGATCGCTTGACCAAAGTGGCTCACTTCATTCCGAATCGGAAGGAGGACAATGTGGAGAAGTTGGTGGAATTTTTTGTTTGTAATGTTGTGCGGTTACACGAGATTCCAAAGTGCATTGTTAGTGATTGTGATGTACGGTTTACATCCAAGGATTAGAGACTAGTACAAAAGAGTATAGGCACAAAGCTCAAGTTTAGTACGACATTCCATTCTCAAATTAATGGTCAAACATAGAGGATGGAGCGCACAATATAGGATATGCTGAGAATTTGTACCCTTGATTTTGGGAAGAAGTGGGAGGACCACCTTTTTATTGTGGAGTTTGCCTACAATAATAGTTTCCATGCGAGTATCAAGATGGCGCCATACGAGGATTTGCATGGAAGGCGGTGTAGAACATTGATGTCTTTGATTGAGGCGGGAGGCAACAAACTTCTGGGAAAGGAAGGGGTGGCTGATGATGTGACTTAGTGCGTACAATTCTAGAGCATATGAAGGTTACTCAGGATCGACAGGCAAAGTATTTCAATGTACGTCATAGGAATGTGGAGTTCGCGGTAGGTGAGTAGGTCTATCTAAAGATTAAGCCATTCAAAGGCATTTTGTGGATTCCTCGACTCAAGAAGCCGAGTCCGAGGTTTTTAGGGTCGTTCGAAGTTATGGAACACATCAAAGAAGCATCCTACATGTTGGTGTTGTCCACAGAGCTGAGAGGATTGCACGACCTTTTCCATGTCTCGGTTTTAAGGAAAGCCTTGTGGAGGCAAGTGTTGTGGTCGAGTCGGCGGTGGTGCCAGTGAAGAGGACTGAGGATGAGTCCACCCGGTTGGCATAGAGGATTCAGAAGTTTGGTAGCTGCGGAATAAAGCGGTTAAGCTCGTGAAAGTGCGTTGGGATAATTACGGGCGAGACAAAGTCTCCTGGGAGCGCAAGCAAGCTGTTGGAACTCCTTATTACTGATTTGTGCTAGGATTATTATTAGGTTTTTTTGACCCAACTTGTATAGACTAGGGTCATATTTCATTTTCTAGAGATGTTTCAGAAGGAATTCCCGAGAAGCTCAGTTCAACAAACTCTGAACTCCATTCGACGAACTCTTAACTCAATTCGACTAAACTCAGATCCCAACTCTGAGCTAAGTTCGACGAACTCTGAGCTCAGTTCGACAAATACAGAGCTGAGCTCGACGGAAGTAATAGCTCAATTCATAAAAGCTCAGTTCGATGAAAGCCAGGCTCCGGTTGACGAAATACTTGCTGAGTTTGACGAATCAGACTGTTTCTCTATCAATAGAAGGCAGAATGATTTCAAAATATTTGGTAACTGAAACTCTCATATCTAATGCTAAATATTTTATTGAATATAACCGTTTAAGGCAGTATTAAATATGGATTTATCACAGAGTATTAAATCAAAATAATTCTAAGGCAGTTACAAATTCTCAAGGAATTCAGACGTTTCAGAATCATTTTTCAAATATTGAACTCTTTCCTGACACCATATATATATATATCTATAGAAGATTGTTGCTAGACATGGTTTTTGGACATTCAGTGATTTTTGAGATATACAGATATTCTGCTTCAGACTCTTCTTGAGAGATATCCAAATTCTTATATGTCTGGAATATCTACTGGAGAGCAAAAGTTTACAAGAAGGCCTACACCCTGAAGAAAAGTCTCCTCCCTTGATCACAATTTCTACTCAAATCAGGTGGAGCTTTTTGTAACATCATCCACTAAGTCTTCTCAAAGATTCTTGAAAGAGAGGACAACATCTAACTCTTTAGTTTACTTCTAAACTATGTACGGGGTTCTAACTCCCTTCAAAAGTTAACTCTTGGTTCATAAGTCACTGATCAAAAGACTTAGGTTTGGTTTTTGGGTACCTGATCAAAATCCCAAAGGGTTGCTAGATCTACCTTAAAAAATTGATCTTCTAGTGACAGGGCACATGATCAAAAACCTGTAGTGGATTCCTACGAGGGTGGTAGAAGAGTAGACGTATCCAGATTTATTAGGAAACTACTATAAAATCCTTGTGTCGTTTGTGATTATTTTCTTTTTATTTGTGTGTTGTGATTATTATCTATAAACATATACATATATCACTATTTTTAAAACTGCTAAAAATAACATTAAAGTTTTAAAATTCTCTATTCACCCCCTCTAGAGTAAAGTTAGATCTATCCCCTCACTTTCAATTCGTATTAGAGCCAGGTTGGTTGTTTTACAGGCTAACAACTGAACCAACAGATCATGATAGATCTTATTTTACCTAGTAGTTTTATTTTATCATGACACAAAATAAGAAGTATGCAAGCAATAGACCTCCTATTTGCAATCTTAATAAGTTTGCACTATGGAAAGCAAGGATTAGATTATATACGAATTCTATTGATGAGGATATCTACAATTCCATTTTGACAGGTCCACCTCTACCACTAGCAGCACCAAGCACCAGTTCTACATCTCCACCAGAATGGATAGAGGTTCAGAGAAAATCAAAGATTGCAGATGCAATAACTATGAATATACTAGCCCAAACAATGTCTGATGATATTTTTTAGAAGGTTGCTGAATGCACCTCATCAAAATATATCTGGGACTCCCTCACTGCAATGGTAGCTGGATCAGCAGATGAAAGAAAAGATAGAAGATCTCACCTGATTTCTCAATATGAGAATTTTAAAAAGGGAGAAACTGAATCTGTTGCTAATATGTATACAAGTCTCAGTCTCAAAATCAATGAACTGAAAACTTTTGAGAAAGATATTACATTGGCAGAAGTCAATGACAAAATTCTCATGTGTTTCCCTAGCACATGGGATTCAAGAATTTGGCCAATTAGAGAAGCTAGAAGTGTAAATGATATTTCAATAGAAACCTTGTTGGTCAAGCTCAAATCCTATGAGTAGCTCATCAAAATAAGGGAAGCTAAACAAATGACCCTATCTTCAGTAAAGAAGGACAAGAGTATTGCTTTTCAGGCAATAGAAGAGGAAGAATAACTTCCATAGAATGAAGAACTTATGAGTCTTTTTGCTAAAAGAGTTTACAAAATGGCTAGGAAAGACTTCAGGAGAAGATTTTCTAGAAACAAGGATAAGATAAGGTATGACAAAATACCTACTAAAGAGATTGTTTGTTATGGTTGCAGGAAACTAGAACACATTCTTCCAAAATGTCCTGAAAGTCAGAAGAAAGATAAGAAGGAGAAAGATTTAAAGAAGCATTCAAACAAACCCTCTTCTAGTAAACACAAACAGAAGGGGAAAGGCTTTCTTGCTGAAACATGGAGTGAGACACACACAAAATCTTCATCCAGTTCAAGTGAAGATGAAGAAGAATTAAAGGCTAAAGAAATCTGTTTGATTGCAATCAATGCATTAAACAATAATTCTGATTCTGAATTTGAGTCAGAAGAGGACCATGTATTTCAACTCTTGATTTTGCATCAGAACAATTTCAAATAGATTATAAACTGCTGTGTAAAGATTTGATAAAATCTCAAAAGGAAATAAAACTTCTCAGAGATAAATTAACTAAATTGAACAACTTGACTTCAGAAAACATTAGACTTAAAGAAGAACTGAAAATTTTTAACCATTCTAACATGTGGTGGGTCTGGCAGTAGAAGTGCTTGTGATATCTTGAGCCCTTCTTGCAGTTGCTTTCTTTTTCAGAAAGCATACTCTTGATGGCCTCAGAGATTCCCAGGTCTGGTCTACCGACAACCTTGCCCTTTGTCTTAGAGTGGGCTAGAGGAATTGGAGAACAGTTAGCAGCTTTACCCTTGACTGAAGGGGCTGTTGCATCAAACACAAATGGTCCAGTATGGGCCATTTGTATTTTATCATAGTCACCTACACCTTTGCGGTAACTACACCATATTATGGAACATCTTTGTTCACACAAGATGGTCTAGCATGACTCCAGTGACCATAAATACTCTCATGGTCATTGCTGTTAGAAGGAAATTACACTCTATTAAATTTCACAAGAGGCTTAGAGGCTATTGGCTCTACTTGAGTTTTGCCCTTTCTCTTGGGATTAGCAGCTCGTGTCCTTCCCTTGAATATCAACCCTTTCTTTCCCTTTGGGGAGGAGAAAGAGTCTATCAAGGGCAACACTGTGCTTGGCTTGGAGTAGCTAGCCACTAGTTCCATCTCATTTTGGAGCTTTCCTTCAAAATTCCTGATATGGTTATTCTTGAAGGTTATGGTGCTCATCTGAAGGATTATTACATTCTTCAGTTTGCTAACTTCTTGAATCTTCAGATCCAACAATTTTGCTAATTCTGAAGCAGCAAGCTTTAAAGAGACAATTTCCTGAGCCTGCTGTTTGGCCAGGTTCTTGCTTTTCTTTAGAGCCTGCAGAAGTGCACCATAATTATCAATCAATTGATTAATGTCTCCCTCAGATTCTGAGCCATCATCATCACTTGATACAGAGGCACAATAATCTGGAATAGATTCATAATCTGAGCAAGAAGAGCTAGTAACAGAAATTACCTTGCTTGGAGTAGGCTGATCCTGGCTGATTTCTTCATCAGACCTTGCCATCAGTGCAAGGTAATAGTTGTCCTCTTCATAATCCACCTCTGAATCACCATCAGACTGTGATAGAGGGGCCCTGTCTTCAATCCTGGCCGTAGGATGAACCTTCTCAGCTTCTTCTAAAGCAGCCAGCCTTTTGATGCAGTCTGCTTCTATAACACCTTCTTCAGTAGAATACAGCCCAATGTAGGCTTCTTCCTCTTCTTATTCTGACTCAAACGAGGAGGAGTCAGTCCAGCTTCTTTGCTTCTTAGCAATGAGGGATTTCTCCTTCTTTCCTTTTTGCTGGTGATCCTTTTTTTCACCATGTTCTCTTCTTTTAACTGGGCAGTCGGCTATTACATGCCCAGGTTTTCTACAATGATAATAAGTCATGTTAGTGGAAACCTATTTACCAGTTTTGGCACCATACCTGTCCTCCTTAGAGGATTTTCTCATGCCCTTGTAGTTGTCATACTTGGGATGAGAGGAGGAGGAAGGCCAACCTCTCCAGCGCTTCTTCTCAAAGAACTTCTGAAATTGCCCGGTGAAGGCAGCAAAATCTTCATCAGACCATTGGTAGTCTGATGTGCTTTTATCTGATCTCCCAGAATCAGATTCAGCATCCTTAGTGGTGAGGGAGACTTTCTTCTACTTTTGCTGGAGCCTCCAGCTTTGAAAGCAACAGACTTGTCTCTTTCCTGAGACTTGTTCTGGTTCTCCTCATCTTTCCATGCAGTTAGCTGTGTAATAGGCCAATTTTCTGAAAACAGGATTTTTGGGTGACATGGCCTGGGACACGGGCGTGTCCCAGGGCGTGTCAGTTGACACGGCCTGCGACACGGGCGTGTCGCAGGGCGTGTCGAGGTTGTGTAGACGATCGGACTTGGTGTCGACGATTTTCGCTCGACATCGTCGAGAGGGGCACACGGCCCAGGCCACGGCCGTGTCGGATGTCGTGTCGTATGCTCGACGAGTGTTACGCGACGATCGTCGAGTATCGAGTTTCCAGTGAGGACACGGCCTGTGACACGGGCGTGTCACAGGGCGTGTCAGTGGGCGTCGAACTCAACTCGACGTCTCGGGTTAGGGCGTGTTTGCGGGACACGGGTGTGTCCTGGTGCACACGGCCATGAACACGGGCGTGTGCCAGGCCGTGTGCCAGGCCGTGTGAAGTCTCGGGTTGTTTGGAATTATTTCTGTTGAGGTACACGGCCTCAGACACGGGCGTGTCTGAGGGCGTGTCGAGGACACGGCCGTGACACGGGCGTGTCACACGGCCGTGTACTGGCTGGATTGAGTCGGTTGTCTGCCGCTTAGAGGGACACGGCCTGTGACACGAGCGTGTCACATGGCGTGTCGGGCTGTGTTCAGGGTTTTCTGGCCAGATCTGAGCCGTTTGTTTCCCTCTTCCTGGATCCAAGGGCTGGGCTTTGTCCAGGTGTCTAGGAGGCCGAGAATTAGAAGATAAATTCTCTTATCTTCTTCTTCTTCTTCTTCTTCATTTTCATTTCAAGAGAGGGGGAAGAAAGCCTAAGGGAGAGAGAAGGGAGGAGTCTTCCAGCTGCTGTAGGAGCTGCGGAGTGCGGAGCGAAGATCCAAGAGCGGATTCGTGAAGGTAGAGCCGAGGCGGTGATTTCCATCCGGCTACTTCATGGCACCGAAGCGATCTTCAAGGGTAACGATCTCCTTCTTTGACATCGAAGTCCTTTCTCTATACATGTGCTTGGAATCCTCCACCAAGAGGTGGATCGCGGAAGTGATTCATTTGTTGAGTCTGCATCTAGAGCCGGAATTATGAAGTACGGCACAGGCATGCTGTGTGAAGCCCATCTGGACCGGTAGTCTGGATTGGTGATGTTCATGGGTAAACCGGAGAAGACTCCGTGGCTTTGATGATGTGCAAAACGGATTTCTGTTGTGATGAATGTATGGATGTGATGATTGTGAGGAGGCTTTGGTGAAGCTCCTGGATATGAGATGATCAATTGGTAGCACGCCTGGTTAGTGCGAGATACGCCCGGTTTGTTACACCACTAGGGTGGGTTGATCCAGTTAAGGTAGGATCGATGGGTGGCAATGCTAGGGGAGCCGAGTTAAACCCGGGTTGCTACACCACATGGGTGGGTCGATCGGACTAGGAGGGGGATCGATGGGTAGACAATGCCTGGGGAGCTTAGATAAACCCGGCTTGCTACACCACATAGTGTGGGTCGGTCTGCTCTGTTTGTGATGCTGTGAGGATGGACCTCTGAGTGGCTTGGGCGGGATGTCGCCAGCCTGCGAGCTGGTGGACTAGGGCCGGTCAACCAACAAGTTAAAACCTCGAGAGACAGCAGTATACGACGGTGGATTCCGGTACGCCAAGAAGGTGCCCTGAGTGCACGGAGCGTTGGTGGACTCCAGCGTTTGTGATGTGATGTGTTTGTTAGATAGTGGAATAAAGAGAATGATCTATCTATGATGTGATTTGGTGATGTTTGTTGATGCTTGATGAGAAAGGAAGCACTGTATACAGGGAAGGAACCACTACCCCGGGTAGGGGGTATGGTCGTTATAATGGGTCAGCAATGCTGACCGTTACTTTGTTTTCTGTGTTGGTTTGGATGATGAATTGCAGGTGTTGCGGTTTAGAAAGAATAAGTGGATTGGCTAGCCTGGTGTTCTTAGTCATTGAAGGCTATGTGAAGAGCTGTGTTTGGATTTCATGTGTGGCCGGCCTGCGTGCCGATGTACGAAATTGTTGTTGTGTAAAGAGGAACCTGTAGGCCATAAGGCCAGGGTGTGTGAGTTGTATACATTCCTTGTGTTGTTATATATAAATGTGGGATTTATATATTGGTGGACATTCTAGTTTGAGTTCATGCTAACAAGAAAAATGCTGCGCTAGAATAGAATGAGTTAAGGATACGCATAGATTTTGATTTCCACGCGTGATTCCTTCGCTTTGTCTGTGAGATATGGCGTGGGGTCCCGGCCGGACCCACCGTTATATGTCATGTGACAGGTGGGGGCGTTACAAAGTGGTATCAAAGCCAGGTTTAGATTGTTTGGGAGGAGAGAACATAATTGAACTCATGAATGTCCACTAGGAATGTCTGTCAGACACATGATGTGCGTGCGTGTGTAGTCAATGTGCCAGGTTTAATGGTGTTCTGTACATTGATAGGTGGCGAGGGATGGAGCTGGGCCGTCTGAGCCCCAGCGGTCGGATGAAAGTGCAGCACCCGTGGAAGCGCCAATGCCTCCCTCGGCAGAGGCCATACGGGTGATGGCGGAGACAGTGCTTGCAGTGTTACAAGCACAACCAACTGGACAGGCAAGACCTGGTGGAAGGCAAGAGCATGCAGCCGAGGTGGTGGAAGTGCAAGCAAGTGACGACGCATTGTCACGTTTTATGCACTTTCACCCACCGACGTTTGGTGGAGCGCTTTCACCAACGCAGGCAGAAGATTGGTTGGCAAGAGTAAAAAGGATCCTAACTGCAATCAGGACAGTCGAGGAGCAGAAAGTGATGTTGGCCACTTTTCTGTTGGAAGGAGATGCGAGATTGTGGTGGGATGAAATTGAAGTGCATCACTTGGCAGGTCGAGGTTTACTGGAGGTTTCAATGGAGGAATTCTCCCAACTATTTTTAGCCAAGTATGTGCCAGTGTCGCAGAGGATTGCGATGGAAAATGAGTTTCTCCGTTTGGTGCAGGGTGAGCGAGATATTGATACCTACCTGCATGAGTTTACAAGATTGGGGAGATATGCGGGATCTACCTTTGCGGAGGAAGCGCGAAAGACAAATCGGTTTTATGAAGGATTGCGGGATGAATTGAGATTGGCACTTCCGAGTTCGGTGAGCCAAGGCTTCCAGGCGTTGGTCGATACAGCTCGTGCCTTGGAGAAGGATATGAAGCGAGTACAAGCGAATAAGAGACTGGCAAGGGAAAAGTCAGAATTTAAAATGGCACCACCGGATCACTCGGAGTTTCGACGACAAGAGAAGAAAAGATTTAGACCGGTGGACTTAGCTCCGTCGACTGTTTCTTCGGGGGCGACGTATGGGCCAGGACGTGTGGATACATGTATATGCTATAAATGTGGGCAGCAAGGACACATAGCAAAATTCTGTTGGAATGTCCCTCCAGGGAGTGTGAAAAAGACAGGTGCGTCATATGAAGAAAAAGGGAAAGCAGTGGCCGAATCATCTGCACCCCGGACGCAACCTCGCTTTCATGCGATGGAAGTGCAAGAGCCGCAGAGCTCAGTTGGTGAAATTCAGCCTCGAGCGTTTCATTTATCTTTAAATCGCGAATTTCAAAATCGGGAGGCTGAGCGGAAGTGAACTATGTTTTGATATCAGGTGTGATGAATAATAGTTGATGTGCATCACTTTTGACTGAATCATCCATCGTGATGTATGTAAATGATGTTTCTATATAGTTGGCGATCTCTATACGAGCTTGGTGCACTTGTGATTGTGAGGAGATAAATCAATCATGTTGTTTTGTTTTGAGGTTTTATGTGGCTGAATGTGCACAAGTGGAAGTTAGGAATGTTTGTTGTGTTGTCTGTTTGTTAGTGTGTGCAGAGGTTTGGGGTGTACGATTTTGTGATGTTGTGACGGATTGGCTGCTTGGAGTCAATTTCGAGGACGAAATTATTTGAAGGAGGGGAGGATTGTAACAGGCCAATTTTCTGAAAACAGGATTTTTGGGTGACATGGCCTGGGACACGGGCGTGTCCCAGGGCGTGTCAGTTGACACGGCCTGTGACACGGGCGTGTCGCAGGGCGTGTCGAGGTTGTGTCGACGATCGGACTTGGTGTCGACGATTTTCACTCGACATCGTCGAGAGGGGCACACGGCCCAGGCCACGGCCGTGTCGGATGCCGTGTCGTATGCTCGACGAGTGTTACGCGACGATCGTCGAGTATCGAGTTTCCAGTGAGGACACGGCCTGTGACACGGGCGTGTCACAGGGCGTGTCAGTGGGCGTCGAACTCAACTCGACGTCTCGGGTTAGGGCGTGTTTGCGGGACACGGGTGTGTCCTGGTGCACACGGCCATGAACACGGGCGTGTGCCAGGCCGTGTGCCAGGCCGTGTGAAGTCTCGGGTTGTTTGGAATTATTTTTGTTGAGGTACACGGCCTCAGACACGGGCGTGTCTGAGGGCGTGTCGAGGACACGGCCGTGACACGGGCGTGTCACACGGCCGTGTACTGGCTGGATTGAGTCGGTTGTCTGCCGCTTAGAGGGACACGGCCTGTGACACGGGCGTGTCACAGGGCGTGTCGGGCCGTGTTCAGGGTTTTCTGGGCAGATCTGAGCCGTTTGTTTCCCTCTTCCTGGATCCAAGGGCTGGTCTTTGTCCAGGTGTCTAGGAGGCCGAGAATTAGAAGATAAATTCTCTTATCTTCTTCTTCTTCTTCTTCATTTTCATTTCAAGAGAGGGGGAAGAAAGCCTAAGGGAGAGAGAAGGGAGGAGTCTTCCAGCTGCTGTAGGAGCTGCGGAGTGCGGAGCGAAGATCCGAGAGCGAATTCGTGAAGGTAGAGCCGAGGCGGTGATTTCCATCCGGCTACTTCATGGCGCCGAAGCGATCTTCAAGGGTAACGATCTCCTTCTTGGACATCAAAGTCCTTTCTCTATACATGTGCTTGGAATCCTCCACCAAGAGGTGGATCGCGGAAGTGATTCCTTTGTTGAGTCTGCATCTAGAGCCGGAATTATGAAGTACGGCATAGGCATGCTGTGTGAAGCCCATCTGGACCGGTAGTCTGGATTGGTGATGTTCATGGGTAAACCGGAGAAGACTCCGTGGCTTTGATGATGTGCAAAACGGATTTCTGTTGTGATGAATGTATGGATGTGATGATTGTGAGTAGGCTTTGGTGAAGCTCCTGGATATGAGATGATCAATTGGTAGCACGCCTGGTTAGTGCGAGATACACCCAGTTTGTTACACCACTAGGGTGGGTTGATCCAGTTAAGGTAGGATCGATGGGTGGCAATGCTAGGGGAGCCGAGTTAAACCCGGGTTGCTGCACCACATGGGTGGGTCGATCGGACTAGGAGGGGGATCGATGGGTAGACAATGCCTGGGGAGCTTAGATAAACCCGGCTTGCTACACCACATAGTGTGGGTCGGTCTGCTCTGTTTGTGATGCTGTGAGGATGGACCTCTGAGTGGCTTGGGCGGGATGTCGCCAGCCTGCGAGCTGGTGGACTAGGGCCGGTCAACCAACAAGTTAAAACCTCGAGAGACAGCGGTGTACGACGGTGGATTCCGGTACGCCAAGAAGGTGCCCTGAGTGCACGGAGCGTTGGTGGACTCCAGCGTTTGTGAAGTGATGTGTTTGTTAGATAGTGGAATAAAGAGAATGATCTATCTATGATGTGATTTGGTGATGTTTGCTGATGCTTGATGAGAAAGGAAGCACTGTATACAGGGAAGGAACCACTACCCCGGGTAGGGAGTAGGGTCGTTATAATGGGTCAGCAATGCTGACCGTTACTTTGTTTTCTGTGTTGGTTTGGATGATGAATTGCAGGTGCTGCGGTTTAGAAAGAATAAGTGGATTGGCTAGCCTGGTGTTCTTAGTCCTTGAAGGCTATGTGAAGAGCTGTGTTTGGATTTCATGTGTGGCCGACCTGCGTGCCGATGTACGAAATTGTTGTTGTGTAAAGAGGAACCTGTAGGCCATAAGGCCAGGGTGTGTGAGTTGTATACATTCCTGGTGTTGTTATATATAAATGTGGGATTTATATATTGGTGGACATTCTAGTTTGAGTTCATGCTAACAAGAAAAATGCTGCGCTAGAATGGAATGAGTTAAGGATACGCATAGATTTTGATTTCCACACGTGATTCCTTCGCTTTGTCTGTGAGATATGGCGTGGGGCCCCGGCCGGACCCACCGTTATATGTCATGTGACAGGTGGGGGCGTTACAAGCTGCATCTCATATGACAGCAACTTCCCAAAGTGGGTGTGAGGAACTGTCTCACCCAACTTTGCCACTTCTGTGATGGCATATATTTTTGTATCTCACTCTCTAGAGAGAGATCTAAGGAACTTGTCATTCAGTTCATAATGACTGAATATTCTTCCGTAAGTCTGCAGCTCATTCACAATCCTAAAGAATATTTCATAACAGATTGTTATGTTGTCACCCTTGGATTTCCTAAAAATCTCACACTCTTGATTAAGCATGGACTTCCTATCATGTCTAACTTCATCTGTCCCCTCCATGTAGATCACAAGTATTTTCCACATTTCTTTTTCTATTGTGCAATGGATCAGGTTATGAAGTGTAGAGTCATCAACAACACTCATAATGATATTCTTTGCCCTCCTGTCTATTGAGGTCAGGGCCAGCTCATCCTTGGTCATCTCATTATATATCTTGGGGGTATTGATATGAGGATCTAGTGTAGACACTTTCATTGGGATGAATGGTCCCTCTTCCACTGTAATATACATCCTAGGGTCAGCAACTTCCATGAACTGCCTCACCCTTACTTTCTAGATGCCAAAATCTTCCTTCCTATAGATTGAAAGTCTTACTGCACTCAGCTCCTTATTGGTCATTCTTAAACCCATAGAGACAGACTTCTAGCTAACCATGGCGATCTACTCAGACTGTTAAGCCTTTAAAGAGTAACCTCCATCTGATACCACTTGAAAGTCTTGTTTTTAAGACTAGCTAAGCACCTCGGGGGGGGGGGGGGGGTGAATAGATTTCTGTCTTTATTAAAATTTTCTTGCATGTTAGCAGTTTTTTTTGCTTGGTGATTACGTTAGTATTTAGCTTTCAAGATCTATCATAGATGAAACAACAATTTTACAGTGGTTCCCCAATCTCGTGTACATCCACTGTCCCTCTACGCCTATCTAGTAGTGTGTTAGATTCGGTTCTCACTCTAGAACTTAGTTCCTTAAGAGCTTACAGCATAGATCACGTAGGACCACATAGGTCAAACAGACCTACAACTTAGGCACTAAGCCAAACCCATGTCACAAAGACCTTTCACTTGGCACAAAGCCAAACACAAGTTATAAAGACCATAGTCTTTATAATACAGGCTTACAACTACAAACTCACAGAGAATCTTTACAGAAGAATAAGAAGGTGATTTGATTAGACACCAGAGAAAGAACTCTGAGTCTTCTTCTTCCTGGACTTAGCAGGTATCAGTCCAAGCTTTTGCTGTAACGTCCCGAATCGCACTAGGCCCCTCGTGTGTGTTTTGAGTCAGGAGAGCTGACTTGGGTCTAGGGAATTGCTAGAAATTGGGCAGCATAGGTGAATATAAGAGAAACCAGCCCTCGAGTTGTCCAGAGCAGGACAAGGGTAGTGAATTCTCGACATGGTGAGTTTCACGCCCATGTCACGGGCGTGGCCGGTCCGACACGGGCGTGACCTGTCCAACACGGGTGTGACCATGCCCGTGACTATCCAGTCAGTTGTCGAGTACTCGAGTAGTTGTTGAGTACTCGAGTAGTTGAAGACGGGACACGCCCCCAGTCACGGGCATGACCATGGGCGTGACCGGGGCATGTTCTCTGGTCGACGATTTTAGTTGAGTTCGACGATTTTAGTTGAGTTCGACAAATTTCGCTCGACGATAGGAGTCACGCCCGGTGTCACGGGCGTGACCGGGGTATTTTCTACGGTCGAAGATTTTAGTTGAGTTCGACGATTTTAGTTGAGTTCGACGATTTTAGTTGCGTTCGACGATTTTAGTTGAGTTCGACGAATTCCGTTCGATGATAGGAGTCACGCTCGGTGTCACGGGCGTGACCATGGGCGTGACCGGGGCGTTTTCTCCGTTCGACGATTTTAGTTGAGTTCGACGAATTCTGGTCAATGATAGGAGTCACGCCCGGTGTCACGGGCGTGACCATGGGCATGACCAGGGCGTGTTCAGTCGTATCGAGTGTTGAACCGACACTAAAAACCGTCGTAACGCTTCGGTGGAGCAGGACACGGGTATGGACACAGGCGTGTCCCTACCCGTGTCACTTTTTATATAAAAGGGGAAGTTATAACCCTAGCCATTTTCACTCCTCATTCCAGCCATTTTTCTGAGAGAAACTCTTGTGAGAGAAGGAAGTTGCTGGAGCAAGTTCTAGAGGAGATCCTCCAACGCCGCGAAGGAGAAGATGCCGCCAAGGTGAATTACGAGATCCATGGCCGGAAATGGAGGAACCGCTGGAATCGAGGTGAGCTTTCTAACCTCTCCGTTGGTGCTAGATCTATAAATATCTAGGCGAGACGTCGACTCAAAAGAGTCTTGACATGTGAGAAGATGTTTTCTCTAGGGTGAGGCCAATCCGGGGCTTGTGCTCTTGGTTAGTGGTGTCTTCAACCTCTCTGATCTTCTATGTGGAGATGGGGGATGGTTTTGTGAAGAGCAAGGCCTCATGAGGGTGAATAAGGGTGTAGGAATTTCTGGAGGTTATCTTAGAGGATCGACTTGAGGAGGAAGATTAACCGATGCCATTCATTCCGCCTCAAGATGCGTGTTGAATCTGTATTCTGCGCCCAGCGATCTTCTAGGACATTTTAGGTAATGATATATCAAGATATGGGCTTTTGGCTAAGCATGAAAGTCTAAGCCCTTGAAAATACCTTTCCAACGAATGGTTGCACGTCTTCATGCGAAGTATGTAGCCATAGGAAAGTCTGAACGAACATGACGTCCAGTAAATCCAGCATGCAGAGATTGTATTCTGTACGCAGCGGACGTCAAGTCTGATTTCAAATAGGATAATATCAATTCTGGGTTGAGATCTGAATACGAAAATTGTAGCTCATGGAAAGACCTTTCCATCGAGGGGTTACACATCTTCACCGGTTTCCTGTAGCTTCAGGAATCTCCGGTTGAAGTTGTTGTCCAGATTTACTATGCACCTAAATTCTGGGTTTATATAATATGGATTTGGATTCGGTGGAATTAATATTGCAAGTTACTTGGCTTGAATGAACCCTTTTATGATTAATCATTTTAGTTGCATGATTGATGAAGCTTATTAATCAGATTTCATATAATCAAATTGTGAAGCAAGCTTACTTAAACGAATTGACTTGTTAGAAATTTGGTAGATTATTATTTATGTGCATCATATTTATAATAAGTTATCATTTGGAAAGATTGATAGATCTTTATATGCGCATCATGTTTACAATAAGTTGATATCATTTGGAAGGTAACGTAGAAGAATAAACTATGGCCATGAGTGTGTTTGATTAATGGAATGAGTTTAGTGGTCCAATACTTAGAGTGTAGTCTCCCTAAGGGTAGTATTGTGGAAGTATGTAAGTGCGGTGTTGATCGTCACTTGTTTGGTTTGTGTTGAGATAAGGTATGGATGGGTGGTTGGGCTGTGTCCTCGTGCTTAATTCCGAGGCCCCTTCCTTGTGATATCGATGTGGCATTTGCATGTGGTGTGAGTCGACACGCGGTGTCGTAATCCTGTGTTAAGGATAGTGCGGTAGGTCTACGGGCTCGCCAGTCGTCACACCGATGGGAGTTGATAGTTAGACTTTGGGCGGTTGGGCTGTGTCCTCGGTGTTCACGTCCCGGAGCCCCTTCCATGCCAAGTGAACGGTTGGGCTGTGTCCTCGTGCTTACTTCCGAGGCCCCTTCCGGGTCACACAAGGCCAGTTAGGGCTGTGTTCTTAGTGCACATCTACCCAAGACCCCGCTGGGCCATAGTACGTATGGGCTCTGCTGTTGTGTTCTTAGCATTTAGGTGTACGGAGGCCTAGCTGAAGTAGTGTGGAGGCCCGCCTAGTAGTAGAAGTGCACGTTCTACTGCCACTGCCTGGCCACGATGGCTGATACCTGAGAGGTTAGCTAGCTGCTCGAAAAGTGGGAATTATAGTCTGTGTCAATATAGTAATTGCATGTGTGTGATCATGGGTGAGTCATTGCATAGCATACATAGCATTTCATAACATTGCACAACAAGATCCTCATCGTATAAGTTTGTATGGGCACTCTTATACGATGAGTTACCTTTATGTAACCCGATCCTTAACTTATAAGTTTGTATGGGCATTCTTATAAGTTAAGTTACTTTCCTGCTGTTACTTATACTTGTTAGTTTACTATAGCTCTTAAATATTTGCTAGATCATGATACTGTTACTCTTACACTATTGTCACCTACTTGTACTTCTTTTACTTGCATATATATATATATTACCCTTGTTCCTTCTCTCCGCCCGGTGCCGAGGAGTCACCGGGGGAGCGGATGTGAAGCCACTTAGTCGTTTCGACTAGCGTTTGCTACGTCTTCCTTTTAGGAGGTCACATCGCAGGTAGAGCAGCAGCGGACTATGCAGCAGAACAGCCAGGCCAGGACAACAGGGACTGAAGTAACGGTGTCGTCGATATCGTCGGTCATAGATTTGAGTGTTGAGAGGATTTGATGTTGCCCCTTTTTGGGCAATTTCTATAGCTGTACTCTGATATGTTGAAGCATGTTTTAGCTCCTCTTTTGTTGTACTATTTGGACTCATATACTTAGTGTGGATTGACTTCTCTTGCTTATATTTTGGTTGGGTTGGCATGCTATATTGATATTGTTGGAGACGGCGGAATAGGAGTCTTGTGGTACAGGTTAGACCGTGTGTTAATGCTACCGCAAGGCGGCTGTTCCGGGCATAAGACTCCCACTTTGTGCCGTGTTTTGGGATCCGAGAGGGGGGGGGGGTCTTACAAATGGTATAAGTTTGCCACGATACTCAACTAAAGAAGTCATTCAACAATGGTGCCACACTCGTTTGATTATTCAGTTTGGGGACAAACTGACTTAGCGGAAGCAGTGGTGTGCCCATATGTAATTCACGATAAGTATGTCCAACTTTGACCTTAAGATTAGTCAACCTGACCATACATTTGCATTTTATGTGTTGATTCCAGCGCTCGTTGAGCAGGTGGGAGGCACTCCTGCGCCCTCCAAACCCACTACCACTCAGTTCCAACAATCTGAGTTAGGGCAGACGCTCACTGCCATCCTTGATGCTTTTAGGGCGCACCAGCCCCCGGTGCAACAACAGGCCCCGAGCTCCAACTGGTTGAGTACCTTCCGGGCTCCCTCCCCTCCCGCCTACCTTCGGACGGAGTCAGCCGTACGTACAAAGGAATGGCTAGACACGGTACAGGAGTTGTTGGCTGGTATACGTTGCCCGGCCAACATGGAAGTGACATTGGCGGTGTCCGTCTTGGACTTACATGCTAAGAGGTGGTGGAAGTCCCTCATGGGCTGTACCTTCCAAGGCCGGGTCTACACAGAGATAAGTTGGAGTGAATTCTCGGGTGTTTTCTTGGAGCACTTTATCACTACATCGGCCCGAGATGAGCTTGAGCAGAGGTTTCTTCTACTAAAGCAGGGATCAAAGTCGGTTACGGAAAACCAGCGGGAATTCCAGCATCACACAAGGTTTGCAGATTCTTACGAGTTAGATGACAGAGGTTATGCCAAGCGTTTCTACAAAGGGCTGCGAGATCCCCTAAGGCAGTCCCTTTAGTTTATAGCGGATGGTTGCTTGGCAGAGATCATTAATATGGAGAAAAGATTGGAGGCAGATCAGCTGGGATGTAGTAAGAGGCCTGCAGAGGACGTGATGGAAGCCGACCAAAGCAATAGAAGGATGCCGGACTTCATAGGAGGAAGAGGATATCAAAGAGGCGGAGGGCGTGTCCACCGAAACTATAGGGTGGAGCATCCGGTTCCACAGCCGTCTGCATTGCCTCCGCCATCACATCCTCAGCAATTTCAACAACCTGAAGGGCGTCGGGGGCTGGTATGCTTTGAATGCAACTAGCCGGGCCACATCCGACGTTTCTGCCAGCAGCTATTTGAAAACGTCCCTCCCGCTCTCCCGCCGGCAGCTCCTCGAGGGCGGGGTCACATACGTGGTCGAGGACGAGGACCGCGACGAGGTAACCCCGGCCCTGATAGGGATCAGGTGTACGCGCTTGACATGGTATAGGAACGGAACCCCCAAGATGTGATTGCAGGTATGATTTAATTAATTAACATATTTTCATGATCTAACTTGAATTGATTAAGACTTACTATACACCTAGCAATAAGTTTTGGTTGTTGGTACTTAGGCACCGTGATTATTGGCGGGAAGACGGCCTATGCGCTGTTTGAAACCGGTGCCTCACACTCCTTTCTGTCCAAGGATTTCATAAAAGACGTGGAGGGTGTACAGTACTTTACTGGCATAGCCCGACGAGTACGCCTTCCTGATGGCTCGGAGATGATCGCAACCTCCAAGTGCGAGTTGGAGTTATTTATTGATGGGAAGGCCTTTGATACGCCGGCCACGGTTCTGAGAATGCCAGAGTTAGACATCATTTTGGGCATGGCATGGCTGGACTGGCACTTCGCGAGGATCGACTGCGTAGAGAAGCGAATCTATTTTAGACATGGAGACTCCGACATCATCTTCCAAGGTATTGGCTTCACGCCGCGTATGATATTATCTTCTGTTCATACTATAAAAGCCCATATGAAGGGGGACGAGGTCTTCATGGTCTGTTTCGAGTTGAAGGAAGAAGCATTGGAAGTGAAGGATGTACGGGTAGTGCAGGATTTTCCCGAGGTATTTCCTGAGAAGCTGCAAGGATTGCCCCCGCATAGAGAGGTTGACTTCCAGATTAATCTAGTAGCAGGTGCCAAGACTGTATCCAAGGCTCTGTACCGAATGGCCCCGAAGGAACTCGCAGAGTTTAGAGTTCAATTGCAAGAACTGGAGGAGTCAGGGTTCGTTCGCCCCAGTTCATCACCCTGGGGAGCTCCTGTACTGTTCGTGAAGAAGAAGGATGGAACCCTGCGATTGTGCATAGATTATCGGGAACTCAATCGGTTGACGGTGCGGAACACTTATCCACTACCTCGGATCGACGAGTTATTATATCAACTGGTGGGAGCACATTGGTTTTACAAACTGGATTTGCGCTCTGGATACTATCATTTGAGGATTCGAGAAGGGGACATCCAGAAAACGGCCTTCAGTTCAAGATATGGTTTGTATGAGTTCACGGTAATGCCGTTTGGGCTCACAAATGCCCCTTAGGCCTTCATGAGCCTGATGAATAAGGTGTTTGAACTGTATTTGGACATCTTCGTCATTGTTTTTATCGATGACATCTTAGTCTACTCAAAGACGGAGGAGGAGCATGTCGAGCATCTAACCTTGGTGTTGAAGAAATTGAAGGAGCACGTCTTGTATGCCAAGTTTAGCAAGTGTGAATTCTGGCTTAAGGAGGTTGCTTTCTTGGGGCAGGTGATCAGTGGAGCAGGATTAGCAGTGGATCCAACAAATGTGCGAGCCGTGAAGGAATGGTCGCCCTTGAAGTCGTCGACCGATATACGAAGATTTCTTGGACTTGCTGGTTACTATCGCAAGTTCGTGAAAGGATTTTCCAAGATTGCCCTTTCTCTTACTTCTTTGACGAAGAAAGGTGTTCCATTTGAGTGGACTCCCCAATGTGAAGCGGCGTTCCAAGAGCTGAAGGATAGGCTTACCTCTTCCCCCATCCTTGCACTTCCGTCTGGGAAGGAAGGATTTCAGGTTTACACGGACGCGTCATATCAAGGGATGGGAGTGGTATTGATGCAGCACGGGCACGTAATCGCTTATGCTTCAAGGCAGTTAAACAAACATGAAATCAATTACTCGGTTCATGATTTGGAGTTGGGAGCAGTGGTGTTCGCGTTGAAGGACTGGAGGCATTATCTATATGGCGTCCACTGCGAGATCTTTTCCGATCACAAAAACTTGAAGTATGTCCACACTCAGAAGGAGTTGAACCTGAGACAACGGCGGTGGTTGGAATTTTTATGCGACTATGAGTTCACCATGAACTACCACCCCGAGAAAGCGAACTTTGTAGCCAATGCATTAAGTAGAAAAGTGTCATGCTCTAGCCCAGAGTCTCGGTTGATGAGTATGGAGTTGGCTCGGATGATTGAGGAGATGGATATTACTCTGGTATTCAAGGCTCCTTCGACAGAGTATGCAGAGTATTTGTCAAGCATGAGCATAGTTTATGATATCCGGGACGGATTCAGGTGGAGTAAGGAATGGATGCGGCCTTGGCCCCGGCAATCAAGGCAATTGAAGATGGGACCACTGATGAGTATACACTAAAAGACGGCCTCATTTATTTTCGTGGCCGGCTCTATATTCCCAAGGGCGGCAAAATCCGGGAGGATATCTTGAGATAGGCACATTGCTCTCAATATTTTGTACACCCGGGTATTGCCAAGATGTACGTCAGCTTACGAAAGACCATGTGTTGGCCTGTAATGAAGAAGGATGTTCGTTACTATGTTACACATTGTGAAGCTTGTCAAAGGGTGAAGTCCGAATGTAAGAGTCCCGATGGTTTGTTGCAGTCGTTGCCCATCCCCGAGTGAAAGTTTGAGGATATCTCCATGGACTTCATCCATAGGCTACCTCGCTCGCGCTCTGGAAATGACTCAGTGTGGGTTATTGTTGATTGACTGACAAAGGTGGCCTGGTTCATTCCAATGAAGAAGGAAGCACACGTGGATGTTTTGGTACGCCTCTTTGTGGAGCAGTTCGTACGGTATCATGGCGTGCCCAAGACAATTATTTCAGATTGGGATGGTCGGTTTACTTCCAAGGAGTGGAAGGTGGTGCAGGCGTATTTGGGCTCGCGCCTAACCTTTAGTACTACGTTCCACCCTCAGACGGACGGGCAGTCTGAGCGGACCATCAGAACACTAGAGGATTTATTGAGGTTATGTGTGCTGGACATAGGAGAGCCGTGGGAAATACTCTTTCCCCTAGTGGAATTCTCCTACAATAATAGCCATCAGGCGAGCATCAAAATGGCGCGCCATGAAGTCCTTTACGGAAGAAGGTGCAGGACTCCCTTGTCTTGGGTGCAGGATGAAGATCCGAAGGCATTGGGAAATGAATATATAGATGATACTGATGCGGCGGTCAGATTGATACGGGATCGCATGTTGGAGGCTCAAAGTTGGCAGGCGAAGTACTATAACGCAAAGCACCGGATGGTGGAGTTCCAAGTGGGTGATAAGGTGTTCCTGAAAATCTGACCGATGCATGGAGTGTCACGTGTGCATGGAGTGAAAAAGCTCAGCCCAAGGTATGTTGAGCCTTATACTATACTGAAAAGGATTGGCCCGTTGGCCTATTGGTTGGATTTACCGCCAGAGCTAGAGAACCTCCACAACGTGTTCCTTCTGTCGTCACTTCGAAAGGCGTTGTTACGGCCCAATCAATATACCCCCACTACTAATGTTGCTGTGGCGTCCGATAGGTCTGTGCAACTAGAGCCAGTGCAGACCATAGATAACAAGACGAGAATATTGCGCCGCAAAACTGTTCCCTTGGTGAACGTGCTATGGTCTAATCATGGGAAGGAGGAGTACACATGGGAGCCAATGGATTTGATGAAACAACGCTATCCGGAGTTGTTTGCTCCAAGTAATTTTATTTAAAAGCATATGTTGATTTTCCTGTTATGCTTTTCTCCCCTAGCCAAGCATGATTTCGGGGACGAAATATTTTATTTTGTTTATAGGATTTGTAACGTCCCGAATCGCACTAGGCCCCTCGTGTGTGTTTTGAGTCAGGAGAGCTTACTTGGGTCTTGGGAAGTGCTGGAAATTGGGCAGCACAGGTGAATGTAGGAGAAACCAGCACTCGAGTTGTTGAGAGCAGGACACGGGTAGTGAATTCTCGACATAGTGAGTTTCACGCCCATGTCACGGGCGTGACCGGTCCGACACGGGCGTGACCTGTCCAACACGGGCGTGACCATGCCCGTGACTATCCAGTCAGTTGTCGAGTACTCGAGTAGTTGTCGAGTACTCGAGTAGTTAAAGGCGGGTCACACCCCCTTTCGCGAGCATGACCATGGGCGTGACCGGGGCGTGTTCTCCGGTCGACGATTTTAGTTGAGTTCGACGAATTTTGCTCGACGATAGGAGTCACGCCCGGTGTCACGGGCGTGACCGGGGAGTGTTCTCGGGTCGACAATTTTAGTTGAGTTCGACGATTTTAGTTGCGTTCGACGATTTTAGTTGAGTTTGACAAATTCCGTTCGACGATAGGAGTCACGCCAGGTGTCACAGGCGTGACCATGGGCGTGACCGGGGCGTTTTCTCTGTTCGACGATTTTAGTTGAGTTCGACGATTTCCGGTCAACGATAGGAGTCATGCCCGGTGTCACGGGCGTGAACATGGGCGTGACCAGGGAGTGTTCTGCCGTATCGAGTGTTGAACCGACACAAAAAAACCGTCGTAACGCTTCAGTGGAGTAGGACACGGGTATGGACACAGGCGTGTCCCTACCCGTGTCACTTTTTATATAAAAGGGGAAGTTATAACCCTAGCCATTTTAACTCCTCATTCCAGCCGTTTTTCTGAGAGAAACTCTTGTGAGAGAAGGAAGTTGCTGGAGCAAGTTCTAGAGGAGATCCGCCAATGCCGCGAAGGAGAAGATGCCGCCAAGGAGAATTACGAGATCCGTGGCCGGAAATGGAGGAACCACTGCAATCGAGGTGAGCTTCCAACCCTCTCCCTTGGTGCTAGATCTGTAGATATTTAGGCGAGACATCGACTCAAAAGAGTCTTGACATGTGAGAAGATGTTTTATCTATGGTGAGGCCAATCCGGGGCTTGTGCTCTTGGTTAGTGGTGTCTTCAACCTCTCCAATCTTCTATGTGGAGATGGGGGATCTTTTCGTGAAGAGCAAGGCCTCATGAGGGTGAATAAGGGTGGAGGAATTTCTGGAGGTGATCTGAGGGGATCGACTTGAGGAGGAAGATGAACCGATGCCGTTCATTCCGCCTCAAGATGCGTGATGAATCTGTATTCTGCGCGCATCGATCTTCTAGGCTATTTTCAGGAAGGATATGTCCAGATCTGGGCTTTCGGCTAAACATGAAAGTCGAAGCCCTTGAAAATACCTTTCTAACGAATGGTTGCACGTCTTCATATGAAGTATATAGCCACAGGAAAGTCTGAACGAACATGAAATTCGGTAAATCTAGCATGCAGAGATTGTGTTCTGTACGCAGCGGACTTCAAGTCTGATTTCAAATAGGATAATATCAATTCTGGGTTGAGATGTGAATACAATAGTTGTAGCCCATGGAAAGACCTTTCCATAAGTGGTTACACGTTTTCACCGGATTCTTGTACCTTCGAGAATCTCCGGTTGAAGTTGCTGTCCAGATTTACTCTGCACCTATATTCTGGATTTATATAACATGGATTTGGATTCGGTGGAATTAATATTGCAAGTTACTTGGCTTGAATGAACCCTTTTATGATTAATCATTTTAGTTACATGATTGATGAAGTTTATTAATCAGATTTCATATAATCAAATTGTGAAGCAAGCTTACTTAAATGAATTGACTTGTTAGAAATTTGGTAGATTATTATTTATGCGCATCATGTTTATAATAACTTGTTATCATTTGGAAATATTGATAGATATTTATATGTGCATCAAGTTTACAATAAGTTGATATCATTTGGAAAGTCACGTAGAAGAATAAACTATGGCCATGAGTGTGTTTGATTAATGGAATTAGTTTAGTGGTCCAATACTTATAGTGTAGTCTCCCTAGGGGTAGTATTGTGGAAGTATGTAAGTGGGGTGTTGACCGTCACTTGTTTTGTTTGTGTTGAGATAAGGTATGGATGGGTGGTTGGGCTGTGTCCTCGTGCTTACTTCCGAGGCTCCTTCCTTGCTATGTCGATGTGGCATTTGCATGCGGTGTGAGTCGACACGCGGTGTCGTAATCCTGGGTTAAGGATAGTGTGGCAGGTCTACGGGCTCGCCAGTCGTCACACCGACGGGAGTTGACAGTTAGACTTTGGGCGGTTGGGCTGTGTCCTCGGTGTTTACGTCCCGGGGCCCCTTCCGTGCCAAGTGAATGGTTGGGTTGTGTCATCGTGCTTACTTCTGAGTCCCCTTCCAGGTCACATAAGGCCAGTTCGGGCTGTGTTCTTGGTACACATCTACCCAAGACCCCGCTAGGCCATAGTACGCATGGGCTCCGTTGTTGTGTTCTTAGCGTTGAGGCATACGGAGGCCTAGGTGAAGCAGTGTGGAGGCCCTCTTAGTAGTAGAAGTGCCCGTTGTACTGTCAGCACCTGGCCACGGCGGCTGATGCCTGAGAGGTTAGCTACCTGCTCGAAAAGTGGGAACTATAGTCTATGTCGACATAGCAATTGCATGTGTGTGATCATGGGTGAGTCATTGCATAACATACATAACATTTCATAACATTGCACAACAAGATCCTCATCGTATAAGTTTGTATGGGCACTCTTATATGATGAGTTACCTTTATGTAACTCGATCCTTAACTTATAAGTTTGTATGAGCATTCTTATAAGTTAAGTTACTTTTCTGCTGTTACTTATACTTGTTAGTTTACTATTACTCTTAGATATTTGCTAGATCATGATACTGTTACTCTTACACTATTGTCACCTGCTTGTACTTCTTTTACTTGCATACATATTACCCTTGTTCCTTCTCTCCGCCCGGTGCGGAGGAGTCGCCGGGGGAGCAGATGTTAAACCACTTAGTCGTTTCGACTAACGGTTGCTACGTCTTCCTTTTAGGAGGTCACGCCGCAGGTAGAGTTGCCGCGGACTACGCAGCAGGACAGCCAGGCCAGGACGACAGGGCCTGAAGTGACGGTGCCGTCGATAACGTTGGCCACAGATGTGAGTGTTGAGAGGATTTGATGTAGCCCCTTTTTGGGCAATTTCTATAGCTGTACTCTGATATGTAGAAGCATGTTTTAGCTTCTCTTTTGTTGTTCTATTTGGACTCATATACTTTGTGTGGATTGACTTCTCTTGCTTATATTTTTGTTGGGTTGGCATGTTATATTGATATTGTTGGAGATGGCGGAATAAGCGTCTTGTGGTACAGGTTAGCCCGTGTGCTAATGCTTCCGCAAGGCGGCTGTTCCGGGCATAAGACTCCCCCTTCGTGCCGTGTTTTGGGATCTAGGAGGGGCGTCTTACATTTTCTGTGGAAGACAATGAGTTGGCAGTATAATATTTCTTCAAACAACTTTCTTTACTCTGCAGAACTTGTGAATCTGCTTTCTCAGAATAGCTTCTGAACCTGATGTTGCAGATGATGATTGTTTCAGCTATCTCTTTCCTCAGCTAAGATAACTGTGCAGAACAGCTTCTTCAGGCTTGAAAAAAATGGCGAGGAAGAAGATGAAGTTCAGCCGCACTTTTGTTTTCAGAAAACCTAGACAGGATCGGTTTTTTTGCTCTGACTGATTTTCTTCTTTTTATTCTCTGAATTCCAATTGAGCCATGGGTCCCACCACCAGGATTGATGGCTGAGATTGAGCCATTCAGCGCATGATTTCCATTATTTTTTGAATCAATGGCTCTTCGCTGTGTGTGGGCCCCAGCACTTAATGAAGGAAATACTTCTTGGAAAGTGCAAAAGATGATAACAGCTGGCCGCCAACGTCTATGTCAGCATTTCCGTGACATTTGAATTTTGGTTGACTTTTTGACTTTACTATCGTCAGCATGACTTAGCATCTATGGACTTAGACAAAATTCAATCATTAGAACCAAAGGCGTTGAGTGAGTAGGCATCACTCAACGCCACAATACTTAGACAAAATTCAATCTGTCTATGTATTGAGCTCGATAAATGCTGAGCTCCGTTCGACGAATGACAAGCTCAACTTAATCAAAGCATAAAATTAGTTTGACGAACTTTAGATTTAGTTTGACGAAAGCTAACATTAGTTCGACGAAAGAGTGAATTTAGTTCGACGAACTCCAGACTCAGTTCGACGAAAGATGAGCTCAGTTCGATGAAGTTGAGCTCGTCGAAAGCCAAGCTACCCACACATTTGGACTTAGCCAATTTTCTGTGTCATGGTGTTGAGAGCATGGAGAGCGTTGAGTGAGTTTGCCTCACTCAACACTATTTTCCTTAGCAAATATTTCTAGGCATTGGCATTGAGAGAGTAAGCTCCACTGAACGCCAAACTACTTAACAAAATTTTTTTGTTATCTGGCGTTGAGTGAAGCTACACTCAATGCCTGTGGACTTGGTCAAATTCTAGCCCAACTTTTCTGTGGATTTGACAGCCACAACAACACTCAATGCTAAAAGCTGTATGACATTGAGTGAGTAGACCACACTCAATTCATGTGGAGTTAGCCATAATTTCAGCAAATTTCTTAAGGATTAGACTAACTCAGCCTGACTCATAGCCTTTTTGTTGTATGACATTGAGTTAGTAGACTACCCAATCACTTATTGTGTCCACATGTCCAATAATTGTGATATGAACTAACCTGCACTCAAGACCTCAAATGCACATCAAATATTATTGATCTGTGTGAAATTGACTTGTTTGACTTCTCACAAATCAAGGTCATTGTGAACAATGGACCCAACAAGGATTATTTAAACCACAAATATTTCATTAATACTAAAAATCACAATGTTTCCTAAAACTATAAACAAATGTTGTATAAAAATTCTCATTTTTGGAGAGGAGGTGTATCTAGGGTACATGCATACATATTCCAAATTTCAAGTTCATAAGCATAGACATTTAAAAGATATTAGCAAAATATGGTATGTCCCTTCTTAAGGACCAGTCCGACTAAATCTTGCCTACAGGGATATATAATGCTCCAAATGGGCTGATTCAAGTTCCTAATTAAAGTAGACACTCAGATCTACAAACATTGTTAGGAAACTATTCATAAAAAGGCCTCTAATGGCACTTAATTTCTGTTTGAAAAACTATACAAAAGTGTGACAAAATAACACAAACTATAGAATATAAATTTATATATCAGCACGGATCTTGAAACAATTCTGATGCCTCTTGGTCATCTTCATCCTCTAGATAATGGCTAGGATTGCCCCAACCTAGAGCATATTGATGCTCCATTTCCCGACGATCCAGCCACCTCCCCGGTCGGCGACCACCACCACCTCTATTGAGGTGGTGGCTATCGATTGGCGGAGGTTTGGCCGGCGGAGGTTGTGGTTTCTGGTGAACCCGACACTACTCTAAAGCTCCGAAATTTCATGAAATGTTCTCATGGGATCGTGCTCAATTGAGCCCGATTTCTCTCCTAAAAGATCTAGGATACTAGAACAAAGGGAGGCGTGGAGAAACAAATGTTTAAGGGAGCTTGGCGGCGGCAATGACAGCGGTTGGCCATGGATTTTCTCCTCTCAGGCAAGCTTGCCTAATCTCTCAATTCTCCCCCATTTTCTTCAATCCAAGGCACTAATTCAACTCTCTTCCACCTTCTAAAGTTGATGGTGAGGTCAAAAGAAGCTGAAGTGGATTGTATAGGGAGATACTAATAAGGGGATTTTGGCCAGGAGCTTTGGATGCTCCTCCTTGGCTTGGTGTCGCATAGAGCGTGCAAGAATTTGCAGGGAAGTAATGGGAGATGACAGGCGGAGGCTTGGGGAGAAGATTTGAAGACCAAGTGTCATCCAATCCACCATTTCCTCCTTGTCCTCTTATGGAAATTTGGGGTAAATGACCAAAATAACCCCGTGTATGTCATCTCTCTCCAAAATCAAAGGGCATGGATTGTCATTGGGCATGTGGGTTGCTAGATAGGTCATGGGTCATGAATTTAACCATTGGAATTAGGTCTAATTCTCAATTTCAACTTTTAGGATTTATATTGACCATGGTTGACTTGGGAGGTTGACTTGGTCAACAGATGTGTGGACATGTCCCATATATTTGTCTCAAGTCCCTTGATTCCACCCATTTATGTTAGGTCATGGTAATGCCCTAATTGGGTCAATTTAGCTAATATGTGTGATTTTGATCAATTTAGGGCAAAGTTTGACTTTAGTCAAATTGACGAGTCCATGATGAGGCTTTTGCGTCATTTGGGTCACTTATGATGTCCTAAGATCAGGGGTGAGGTCAATTTTATTTTTCTGGGGCCAATTGGACCTAATGGTGAAGGATTGACCTATGTTGACCTAAATGTTATTTTGATCAATTTGCCCAATTTGGTGACCCTATGACGAGGCTTTTGGGTCACTTATGTTTCTCTTAGGGTTATGGAACTTTTTGGGATCTCAATTTGAGTTGGTGAGTCCAATTTAAGTGAATTGGCCTAGGATGACTTGTGCACCTTTGGGGTGCATATAGCAATTTCCTAGGTTCAAGCTAACCTATGGTCATCTCATGACTTCTACTCACAACTCAAGTCCTAACCCTAACCTAAGGGGGTCTAGAAGTGAGGGGGAGTGTTACAAATCCCAATAAACAAAAAAAGAATTTTTCCCTCAAAATTTAAGGTCGGGTCTACAGGGTTTAACATATAAAGAAGTGGATCAAAATATCTAGGAGGTTTAGGTTGCACCTGAGGTGAAGAGCTCCAGATGTCGTTGCTATATGAGCTCCATGGGCTCAAAAGTGTACTCATGTCCATGATATGACAACAACACCTTGACCAAAGGGACACCCTTCTTCCACAAGATTCAGACTGCTGTATCGTCGATACAGATTGGCTCCATTTGAATTGACTAATCGGTTGCTACCGCCCCGATGTAGATGTGACGTGCTGCTTCGGACAAAGTAAGGCCCTCCAAAGTGAGGAGACATGGAATACGTCGTATATGTTCTCTAACTCTAGAGGTAACTCTAGCCGGTATGCCAAGGGATCGATCTACTCCATGTTCGTGTAAGGTCCCATAAATTGAGGGCGTAGCTTCTCGTGCCTCCACACCCACGAAACCCCATACACCGGACATATCTTCAGGAAATCCTTGTCCCCCACTTAGAACTCTACCTTACAATATCTCGCATCATAGTACTTCGTTTGCAGGCTCTAAGCCTCTAACATCATATCTCTAATTAGCCGAATATGCGCGTCTATGCCCTCGATATAGTCCAATCCAAGTGTCATCGAATCCTCATCCAAGTCCCAAGATAGCGGCGTCCGACACTTCCTCCCATGTAAAGCCTCATAAGGAGCCATCCCGATGTTGGCCTGGTGTCTGTTGTTGTAAGAAAACTCAATGAATAATAACAAGCACTCCCAATTCTTCCTTGTGTCCAAAATCCATAAGCACAATAAGTCCTCTGTGGTCCTATTCATCTGCTCCATTAGTCCATCAGTGTGTGGATAGAAGGCGGTGCTGAAAGGAAGTTACGACCCTAAGTACGCATGCACCACCCTCAACTCTCTAGAAGTGAACCGACTGTCTCTATCAAAAATGATAGTTGTGGGCACGTCGTGGAACTGAACAAACTGTTCCACAAACAGCCTCACCAACACAGCAACTGGAGCGTCCTTCCGAACTAGGTTGAACCTGGCTACCTTGGTCAATTTGTCCACGATGACCCAGATGGAATCATGCTCGGTGTGGGAGCGAGGCAATCCATGTACAAAATCCATCGAAATATCCTCGAACTTCCACTCCGGCACATGTAGTGGCTGTAGTTATCCTTCTGGGCACTTAAACTCGACCTTCACTAGTTAGCATTCCTCACAGTATGTCCCAAAGTCAATGACATCCATATTCATCCCGGGCCACCACATATCCCATCATAGGTCTGCCATCATCTTGGTGATCTCAGGGTGCACCGAGTGCACTGTGCCTTCCTGAGTATGTCCTCCTAGATCCCACCTCCTGCGGGTATGTAGACAAGACCCTAGAAATGGATGAGGTCATCACGCAATGAATAGTCCTCTGACTTTCCCTCCTCTAGAGCTCTGAATATAGGCTCCAGTGCTACATCCTATCTCTATTGCGTCCTGATACGGTTTCGAATGTCGCACACAATGCTCAAAGAGGCCAAATATTCCCCATATATCACAGGATCAGCACTGGAAACCAATATGATCTGCATGTCCTCTAGCATTCCGACCATCTCCATGGCCATCAGTTGGGACTCCAATCCTGAAGTGCTATCCCTCCTGCTCAATGCATTCATTACCGTGTTCGCCTTGCTCGAGTACTAGTGTTTCATATAATAGTAGTCACATAAGAACTCCAACCATCTTCTCTTCCGTAGGTTCAAGTCCTTCTGTGTATCAATATACTTGAGGTTCTTGTGATTTGAGAAGATCTCACAATGAACCCCATAAAGTGTTGGGTTTTCTAGGACTAATGCACATCACTTATGCGTAGCGTAATATCATGTAAACCAAAAGAGAAATGGATCTTGCGATGATGATTGATCAAAATATAAAATAACTTTGAGTAAAAGTATACCATAGCGGGATTGAGTCACTACTCAACCAAGATGCTCTACAGAAGTCCGACAAACACTTGCGGCTAGAGTTCTGAGCGTAGAAATATATCCATGCTGAAAGCCTTTAATTCAAGGATAGTTAAATCACCTAGAGGTGGGGGGGGGGGGGGGTGAATAGGTTATTTGTCTCTTTGAGATTATATTTTGCTTTCTTTTTAATGTCTTATTGTTTTCTTTTATCTTTCAGCTTAGGGTGATCTACAGCTTGTACTTAGCACCTGTAAATAAGAAAAGAAAAACAACCACAGAAAAGTACACAGAGATTTATAGTGGTTCCCCAATTGGGTACATCCACTTTCCCTCCCACCTATCCAACTAACTTATTGGAGTAGGCACAACTCCTCCAAACTTCTCCTAAGAGCTTACACCTCATATCCCACAGGATCTCCAAGTCTCCTCCAAGACTCACTTATTAGCCACAAAGGCATGCACTCAGTGGTCATCAGACTACCTAACTCAGGCTGTTAAGCCCTACACTCAGGCTGGGAGGATAGCCCTACCACTGATCCACAAGGGATCCCACTTCAAAGCTCTGCAGTGCTCCTACACTTAGTGACCCGCAAGCTACCTCAGCCTTATCTCTAAGCCCTACAGCTTAGGCTTTTCAGCCCTATAACTTCAGGCACAAGGCCCTACTCTCAAATTGCTGCAGCACTCCTACAACTCAGTACCCCTCCAAGTACCTACCTCAGTGCCGCTCTAGGCACCTACAGCTCAGTGACAAAATTGTCACCTACCTCAGGCACAAAGGCTCTACACTCAGAGAGCAGCACTCTCCTACCTCAGGTAATTAAGCCCTATAGATCAGATCCACACTTGGATCCTATCTCAGTACCCCAGAAGGGCACCTACAGCTCAGTGACTAATTAGTCACCTACCACTCAGGCACAAAGTGCCCTACAACTCAGATTCGGATAAACTAAATCCTACAAGATGAAGGTGGGTTGGTGGTAATACTTAACACAAGAGATGTTTCTCAGTGTCAAGCTTCATGACTGAGGTAAACTCAGTTCAACAAATGACTACATGAATTTAATTACTGAGTTTACCTTTCTCTGGACTAAGTAAATACTTAGACCTAACTACTTCTACAGCAACATGTAATTACTTGTGCTGGAAGTTACTTGTAGAGCAATGTTCTGCCACTTCTTGAACTGAGACTGAAGCTCAACCCTAACTACTTTCTTAGAGCACCAAGAATTTTCCTTTTGGTAGGTGAAGTTACTGCAGCTAACTGCTGCTACCTGAGGTGTGAAAATCACAGCTCAACCTTGCAGACTGTAATAACTCTGCCTCTTGCTCCTTTCCTGGGCTGAGGTGATTCAGCCCTAGCTTTGACTCCTGAGGAATAGTTCCTTGAGTCTTTCTTCAGCTTCTTCAAGCTTTTTGCTCTTCACAGCTTCTCGATTAAGATCTTCAGCTGCTTGGGTTGTTGGAACTGTGAAGAACCTGCAACAAGGGTTGACCCTTGGCTGCTATATTTTCCCTCCGAGAAAATACTCTGAACTTGCTTGCTGGTGCATGTGAGAATGGCACCGGCTATCTTGCTATTGAAGGTCTTGATCCAACAACTAACTTGCTCTCTGTCTTGTAGACTTGAGCTTCCTGTTCTTCAGCTCCACAACAATGACGGAGAAGAACTAAATTTATTTCTCTTTCTTCAAAAGTCTTCATTCCACTGTATTCCTCTTTTATTTTATTAATTCTTGACCCAACGGCTCTTTAGTAGTGGGCCTCACATAATTAATGGCCTGCAGCAATCTTGCTTTAACGCCAACTGTCGTACAGTAGGTCTGTGACAACATTTATCACGTACTGTAGCCATCCATCAACTAATTTGAATTTTGTTGACTTGTTGACTTGCTGGCATCATTATCCGTGGACTTAGGCAAAAATCAAACATCATTAGCATAGGCGTTGAGTGAGCAAGCATCACTCAATGACAAAACACTTAGATAGATTTTCTGTCTCATAGCGTTGAGTGAGTAACCTTCGCTCAATGCCAAAACACTTAGAATATAAAACTGTTTCTAGGTGTTGAGTGAATCAGCTTCACTTAATACCAACTTTATTATTCAGTTATCTGCTGCTTGGCGTTGAGTGTGTAAGCATCACTAAACGACAAACCCCTTAGACAAGATTTTGTCTTCACTAGGCGTCGACAACATTGATTGACTAACCTCCACTCATTGCTTTTGCCTTAACCATTTTTCTGCTTAACTTATCTCAGCGCTTTCTTGTTCTCAGCTGATACAAACACTTGTCTACGCGGTTATGTTGAAACCAACTCCTGTCTCAGCGGTTTTGCTGAGACCAACTCCTATCTTAGCAGTTTTGCTGAGACAAACTCATGTTTCAGTGATTTTGCTAAGACCAACATTTATCTCAGTGCTTTTGCCTTGAGCTTCTCAACTGTCTCAACTGTCTAAACTCTTTCTTCTCAATAGTCTCAGCACTTTCTTCTCAACTATCTAAGCTGTCTCAACATTTTTTGCCTTAGTCAGTTTTTCTAGCTTTAGCTACGTTCAACGATCTGTTGGCTGAGCTCGATGAACTCTGATCTTCTCAGCAGTCTCAATGCTTTTTGCCTTCATCAATTTTTCTCACTTTAGCTCGATAAGTGTTGAGCTGAGCTCGTCGATCTGTAAGCTGAGCTCAACGTACTACAAACTGAGATCGACGAATTTCAAGCTGAGCTCGAAGAACTTATTCCAAGGAAAGTTGAGCTAAGCTCGACGAATGCTGAACCTAGTTCGATGAATTCTCTGAACTTTGTTAGACGAATTCTGAACTTAGATCGACGAATTTTGAAGTTCGACTGAGTTGAACTCACAACCTTTTTGTTGTGATCTTATCTCGACGAATGGTGAGCTCAGCTCGACGATTTCTGGACTCAGTTCGACGATTTCTCTGAACTGAGTTTGACGAACTCAGAGTCTCAAACTCTGAACTTAGCTCGACGAACTCTGAACTCAGTTTGATGAATTCCAGAACTGGGTTCTACACACAGCCTTTTGTTGTATGGCATTGAGTGTATCTTCATCACTCAACGTCTGGGGTCTCAGATAGATTTCTGTCAGCCCAGAACATAGGTAAGAGTTTACCTATCTTGGCCAATTAGGCTACTTCTTGCCTTTCCAGCATCTTCACTTTGTAACCGCTTATCACATCACTTAGAACACCTATCTGTCTTGGCTACTTAGGCTACTTCTTGCCTTTATTCACTTTGTGACCACTTGTCACATCACTTAGACCACCTGTCTGTCTTGGCCACTTAGGCTACTTCTTGCCTTTCTTCACTTTGTGACCACTTGTCACATCACTTAGACTACTTTCTAGACCTATTCCTTGGAACAACTTGCACATGATGAGCTTAAACAACATTAAATACAACTATGCTCTTAATGTTGATGGAGATGCCACTTCAAATCCAATGGAGGGAACATTGTGGGCAATGGATCCAACAACCTCCCTCTATTTGAATAAGGCAGAACATCCAGCAATACTAAGAGGAATTACCAAAATAGATCTGAATAATATCATGCAGCTGCAGATTATAATTTGCTACACCTGCTAGCTTAAGCAACATTCATTCAATGTTCATCCTCGTACTACTTGAGCAATTGCTCAAGTAATATGAACTCTCCTTTTTACTACTTAATATTTAAACTCTTTTATACCACTTAATATTTAAATGGTGCACCACTAGAAGTACTTGCCTTAATGAATGTACTGACATAATCATGACTCAACATGTGGTCAGTCATTGCATTTTTTGAAACTACTAGAATCGTTTCCAATAATATGAACCTACTTAACATGACCTTGTCATGTCAAATGTTGCTTCTGCATCTCCCTCATATGTATTGCCACACATATCTCTCCCTTTCTGTCTTCTTCAATAGGCATATCTATTTAGTAAGTAGAAAATATCATGGGAGAGATTATTTCTTGATCCTAGAGAGAGTCCTATATTGATACTATTAAGGAAATCATCCTAGTGATCAGTCTACTTGATTAGGAGTCATACCTTTCGTGTTGATACATTAATATAACACAACACTCCAAGATTTAAGCTTGCTATAGACATAGTTTCACTTGCTGACGTTGTATCTACAGAATCAGCATCCACCTATGGTGATATCATTGATACACCACATCACTGCAGCCCCCATGGCACTTGAGTTACCCACGGACCCACTTGAGCTGACTGCAAGTTGTTCCTCTTCTCATAATCTCCCCCTTTATCTGTGACTTGTTCTTGAGATAAAGAAATCAGCTATTGTGATAGCTAATCTACTGCAGCAGCTGCCTGATCCTTCCCAATAGGAGGTTGATCCTATTTCGGCAACTGCTGGACATGATCCCCCTTTATAGGGTGTTAAGCTTGCTCTCCCTCAATAGGAGCATCCTTGTCATTCCCTCTGCTGGACACTTGAGTCTATCTAAGTCTTGATACCACTAAATGGTCTTTATAGTCTTGATGTCTCGTCAAGAACTTATCCACCTGCAAGAGAAATGAATCCTGAAACACAAGTATGATATGGAGCAACTGAAGCTATACCATGTTTAACATACCTAATCTTAATCTAGTTGGTGTTGAATCTTGACTTCATCTTGTGGCTTGATAAACATGTCAGCCACATGACAAACAGGACAAACTCAGGATTGAGTTCTTCCTTATGCTCCCTAACTTATTGAAACGTAATCTACATTTGCATAGTCCTGCTACGACATACAGGATTCCTAACAACTTAGAATATACTAGTAGAATATCACTATATAAAAGAAATTCTACTTATCTGGAGGTTATGGTTCTGATGCCATAAAATTTCTATTTGGCAATCTTGAGTTCGAAGAATTGCTTAGATTTCATCGAGCTCCGTTCGACTAATTCTTTAGATTTTGTCGAGCTCCGTTCGATGAAAGAAGGTTATTTCATCGAGCTACATACATGTTGATGCTTAGATACTCCCTAACACCTTACACGGTTCTTTTTACTGAGTGAGATCTTCTCCCCTTCTTTAGTATCTGACTTGCCTTTGGTTTCAACTTTCTGATTAGTTGTACAAGAGTGTTCAGCCCTCTTAGTATTATCTTGATCATTACATTGATCTCCACTCTTTATCACCACTTGATCAATCCCTTCTTGGTTTCTGAACAGACAGCGAGGAGCTGGTCTTATTCTCCCCTAGCTTATTGTAGCTAATACCGAGGGTGTAGCTATCAGCTTTCTCTTGTCATGAGGTTGAATGTGGCTTGCCTTCTTCTAGCAGGAGCCATCACTTGGGTAGATTTCCCCTCAGCTTCTGCAATGTTCATGGGGGCAAGCTGATCATCAGTAATAATGCTGATTTATTCTGTGCTGGGGATCTTTGGGTAAGATTCAAGCTTGTCTAGTAACCTTGACTGAACATGCCCCCGATCAGCATTTGCACAGATCCTGTCCATAAATCCCATTAACTTGGACACCTTATCCTTCTATTAGGATAACTTCCTTGTTCCAGTCCAAGTTCTGGAACATCTTCTGTCCAAGTGTCACGTGAGGGATGGGCACTAAGACTAACCTGCGAAACAGAATTACCTTACCTTAGGACCCTAATAGGGATTGGGTCCTAGGTTCCTATTAGCCTGAAATCTGACTTGCCTACTTGCAGGATTTCTGACAGGCATGCTAACTCTTTCTCTAGACACAGAAGAATTATGCCAGCAATCTAGGGCAAAATGCACCACATTACCGTAACACCAACACTCATGAATATTATATCTTCTTTTCTGAGTAGGACTTACAGTGTGGTTAATTGTTGACTGAACAGAAGGAAGATGAGCAACAACTTTCTTCAGGTTACTTTCAACAAGGATCTGACTGAAGGTCCTTCCAGTAGGCTTCCTTAGATTTCCCGGAGTGGTATTTACAATTGTGTTCATTGTAGATGATATGTTGTTTATATCATCAGAGATAGCCAAGTTAGGCTTACTAATAGACTGACTCTTGGTCTGAGTCCTTGCTGGATGGGCTTGCGTGAAAGCCACTGCCTTACCCTTGTGATTTGGGGCTGATGCACCAAATATAAATGGTCCAGCATGGGCCATCTGTACTTTTTCATGGGGAGCCATAAAGGCATTCATTCCCCTACCCTTTCTTCTCCCATTGTAAGATACACTTGTATCCTTACAAGGAGAATTCCCATTCTTATAGCTACCATACATGCAGTCCTGGTCATACCTATGAGAAGGGAGGATTACCTTGTAAAATGTTGGCTTTGGCTCTACAGGGGCTTTACCTTTGCCTTTGGAAAGGTCAACTCTTGTGCTTCCCTTAGCTGCTAACTCCTTCTCACCCTATTAGGAGGAGAAGGAATCTATCAAGGGCAGCACAACTTTAGGCTTGCTGAATTCAGCCACAATTCTTCTCTCCTTTAGGAGTTTCCCTTCAAGACCACAATGATCATGTCGTTCTGCCTTATGGTCTCAATTTGGATGATTGAGATGTCCATCACTTGGATGACTTCCCTCACTTTCTGATCTAGCAAGGAAGTTGTCTCAGATTGTTGGGCGACAACTAGCTGAAGAGAGATAATCTCCTCAGCCTGCATCTTGGCCAACTTCTTGTTTTTTCTCAAAGCATCCAAGATTTCACCATATTGTCAATCAATTGATTGACATCTACCTCTGATTCAAATCCATGTTCATCAGTAGATGAGGATGCATAATTATCTGGATTTTTCTTAAGACCTGAACAGCTAGACCGAGGCTGTACCTGATCTTGACCAGGCTGATCCTTGCAGGATACATCTTCTGTCATGGCAATTATCACATAACAACTGCAGTCATCTTCTTCTTCATCATCCAACTCTGAATCACTTTCTGATTGTGACAGAGGGGCCATGATCTCCATTCTAGCATTTGGACTATCTTCTGCTATAACAACTTCATCTTTAGCAGCAATAACAACTAGCCCAATATGGGCTTCTTCTTCTTCTTCAGACTCTGATCCACTGTCAGAAAGACTGACTTCATCTGTACCTTCCATGTAGCAAGTGAGAGAATCCCACATCTCTTTGGTTATCTTACAGTGGACAAGCATTTGGAAGGTGGAGTCATCTATGGCACTTACCATGATATGTTGTTTCCTCTTGTCCATGGATGTCAAGTTAATTTCATCTTTAGACATCTCTGCATAACACTTTGGGCTCTGGATGCTTGCTTCTGATATAGAGACCCACATAGGAATGAAGGGTCCTTCTTGAATTGAAGCCAAGACTCTAGGATAATTGGCTTCCATAATCTGCCTGATCCTTTCTTTCAAGGACCCAAAGTTCTCCTTGCGGCAGACTTGAAGCTCCATTAAGCTTCACTCCTTATGGTTCTCCTTTGAACACATAAGTTTAAACTTTTAGCTATCCTTGGAGGACAACTTAGACTGTTAGGTCCTTTTTGAGTAACATCTCTCTGATACCACTTGAAAGTTTTAAATTCAAGGATAGCTTAATCACCTAGAGTGGAGGGGGAATAGATTATTTATCTCATTGAGACTATCTTTTTCTTTCTTAATAATGTCTTATTGATTTCTTTTATCTTTCAGCTTAGGGTGATCTAGAGCTTTTCCTTAGCACCTGTAAATAAAAAAAGAAAAACAACCACAGAAAAGCACACAGAGATTTATAGTGGTTTCCCAATTGGGTACATCCACTTTCCCTCCCACTTATCCAACTAACTTGTTGGGCTAGGCACAACTCCTCCAAACTGCTCCTAAGAGCTTACACCTCAGATCCCGCAGGATCTTCAAGTCTCCTCCAAGACTCACTTCTCAGCCACAAAGGCCTACACTCTGTGGTGAATAGACCATCCACCTCAGGCTATTAAGCCCTATAATGAGGATGGGAGCACGACCCTACCTCAGATCCACAAGGGATCCTACCACAGATCTCTACATTGCTCCTACACCTAGTGACCCGCAAGCCACCTACCTCAGCATTATCTCTAATGCCTATAGCTTAGGCTTTTTAGCCTTATAACTTCAGGCACAAGACCCTACTCTCAGAGTGCTGCAACACTCCTATAACTCAGTATCCCTCTAGGTACCTACCGTAGTACCCCTCCAGCTCAGTGACAAACTTGTCACTGACCTCAGGCATAAAGGCCCTACACTGAGACTGTAGCACTCTCCTACCTCAGGCAATTAAGCCATATACCTCAGATCCACACTTGGATCCTACCTCAGTACACCAGTAGGGCACCTACAGCTTAGTCACTAATTAGTCACCTACCACTCAGGCACAAAGTGCCCTACAGCTCAGATTCAAATAAATTGAATCCTACAAGATGAAGGTGGGTTGTTGGTAATACTTGATACAAGATATGTTTATCAGTGTCAAGATTCCTGACTAAGGTAAACTTAGTTCAACTAATGACTACAGGAATTTAATTCCTATGTCTACCTTTCTCTGGACTAATTAAATACTTAGACCTAACTACTTCCACAGCAACAAGTAATTACTTGTACTAGAAGTTACTTGCAGAGCAATGTTATGCCACTTCCTGAACTAAGACTGAAGCTCAGCCCTAACTAATTCCTTACAACACTAGGAATTTTCCTTCTGGTCAGTGAAGTTACTACAACTAATTGGTGCTACCTGAGTTGTGAAAATCACAACTCAACCTTGTAGATTGGAATTGCTCTGCCTCTTGCTCCTTTCCTGGGCTAAGGTGAATTAGCCCTAGCTTTGACTCTTGAGAAATAGTCCCTTGAGTCTTTCTTCAGCTTCTTCAAGCTTTCTTCTCTTCACAGCTTCAAGATTAAGATCTTCAGGTGCTTCTTTCCTGTGGTCGGCACTTGGATGCTACCCTTTACCTCAGAGAAAATACTCTGAACTTACTTGCTGGTACAGGTGAGAATGGAACCCTCTATCTTGCTGTTGAAGGTCTTGATCCAACAACTAACTTGCTCTCTGTCTTGTAGACTTGAGCTTCCTGTCCTTCAGCTCCACACCAATGACAGAGAAGAAGAACTAACTTTTTATCTCTTTCTTCAAAAGTCTTCATTCCTCTGTACGCCTCTTTTATTTTATTGATTCTTGACCCAATGGCTCTTTAGCAGTGGGCCCCATATAATTAATGATCTGCAGCAATCTTGCTTTAATGCCAACTGCCGTCAGTAGGTCTCCGACAACATTTGTCGCGTACTATAGTCATCTCGCCACTAATTTGAAGTTTGTTGACTTGTTGACTTGCTGACGTCATCAGCTATAGACTTAGCCAAAAATCAAACATCATTAGCATATGCGTTGAGTGAGTAAGCATCACTCAATATCAAAACACTTAGACAGATTTTCTGTCTCATAACGTTGAGTGAGTAACCTTCACTCAACGCCAAAACACTTAGAATATAATACTGTTTCTAGGCATTGAGTGAATCAGCTTCACTCAATACCAACAGGCTTATTAAGCTATTTGCTGCTTGCAGTTGAGTGTGTGAGCATCACTCAATGCCAAACCCCTAAGACAAGATTTTGTCTTCACTAGGCATCGATAGCATTGAGTGAGTAACCTCCACTCAACACTTTTGCCTTAACGATTTTTCTACTTAACTTGTCTCAGCTCTTTCTTGTTCTCAGCTGAGACAAACACTTATCTCAGCGGTTTTGAGGAGACCAACTCTTGTCTCAGTGGTTTTGCCGAGACCAACTCCTGTCTCAGCAGTTTTGCTGAGACCAACATTTCTCTCAACGCTTTTGCCTTGAGCTTCTCAGCTGTCTCAGCTGTCTTAACGCTTTCTTCTCAGCGGTCTCAGCGCTTTCTTCTCAGCTATCTCAGCAGTCTCAGCACTTTTTGCGTAGTCAGTTTTGTGGCTTTAGCTGCATTCGACGATCTATGGGCTGAGCTCGACAAACTCTGATCTTCTCAACGGTCTCAGCGCTTTTTACCTTAGTCAATTTTTCTGACTTTAGCTCGATAAGTGTTGAGCTGAGGTCGTTAATCTGTAAGTTGAGCTTGACGAACTGCAAACGAAGCTCGACGAATTTCAAGCTGAGCTCGATGAACTTATCCCAAGGAAAGTTGAGCTGAGCTCGACGAATGCTGAACCTAATTTGACGAATTCTCTGAACTGAGTTCGATGAATTCTGAACTTAGATCGATGAATTTTGAAGTTCGACTGAGTTCAAATCAAAACCTTTTTGCTGTGATGTTAGCTCGAAGAATGGTGAGCTCAGCTCGACGATCTCTGAACTGTGTTTGACGAACTCAGAGTCTAAAACTCTAAACTTAGCTCGATGAACTCTGAATTCAGTTCGACGAATTCCTGAACTGAGTTCTACTCACAGGCTTTTGTTGTATGGCGTTGAGTTTGTATTCATCACTCGATGCCTGTGTACTTAGATGGATTTCTGCCAGCACACAACATAGGTAAGAGTTTATTTGTCTTGTCCAATTAGGCTACTTCTTGCCTTTCCAGCATCTTCACTTTGTGACCACTTGTCATATCACTTAGACCACATGTTTGTCTTGGCCACTTAGGATACTTCTTGCCTTAATTCACATTATGACCACTTTTCACATCACTTAGACCACCTGTCTGTCTTGGCCACTTAGACTACTTCTTGTCTTTCTTCACTTTGTGACTACTTATCAAATCACTTAGACCACCGGTCTAGACTTGTTCCATAGAACCTCCTGCACATGATGAGCTTAAACAACATCAAATACAACTATGCTCTTAGTGTTGATTAAGATGCCTCATCAAATCTAATCTAGGGAACATTGTGGGCAATTGACCCAACACACGCCTCTACGGGTATCCACACGAGCACAAAGAACCCTTAGACTATTGTCACACAAGATCTAGGTTAGAATAAGGAATGCCCTCAACATCTCCACGGATTACTAGATCCGTTAAAAGAGAGGTGGTGGTCATGAAGACAAAGCGTAGGAAACATTTTCCGACGAAGATAATGAGTCAGAATGGCCGGCAGCAACGAATCGGCGGGTGCGACTTCTAGGTTGCAGAATGGTTCAGTCGAGAAGAAGATGAAGCCACACTCTCGGTCTCGATTGATTAGGTCAAATATAGGAGATAACATTTATCTCATTAATATATATATATCCTCCATATCCAAAACAGTCGATACCTGCAGACCAGACCGAAAAAGACTTTCCAGAAAAACAGACTTGCGCCAGTTCATCGAGAACAATTCTTCGAGTGGAATTGGTTGAGTAAACATGAAGAATGACACATCCTCTCGACGGATTCATCGAATATCAGATTCAACATAATAGATTCTTCAGGAGCAATTCATCGAGTATACTCGACGGATAGAAGGAACCCTCAAAGGAGCCGTCAAGACAGTCTCGACGAACACAAACTGTCACGTCGAAATTGTCGAGTGTACTCGACAAACTCGTTGAGAATACTCGACGAACTCATCGAGAATACTCGATGAAATGAATTACCATTTGACAATTTCCAGAAGGCCCCCTCGAATTCATAATTTATCTCCTTTGGTTGATCTAGTTCCAAGTCCTTCTCAAAGGCTTGACCCTTCACTCATATCACATATGAGCAAGGCCAACACAATCCTTGCCAACTTCTCCAATAATATTTTATGCGACCCCACATGCTCGTATTGTGTTGGCAGTGAGACTACATGTTTGACCACTTCTAGATCACAATGGTAACACTAACATAAAGATAGAGCCTCTAAATCTTCAAGGCGAAGATCAAAGCCCCGAGCAGTGCGAGGCAACATTACAGGAGCTGAAGGGTAGGATCACCTTGATGTTACCCCAAGGTGATTCAAAGATTGTGTAGTATTTTTTAACCATCAATTTAATTCTATTAACATTAAGTGGTGTGCTAATAGTTTTAAACCATAAATTTAAATCTATTAGCAAGGCCTACCTAGGAGATTAAAAGATCAGTTACTATTATCTTTTTAGTTTTCGGTATATGTACTGAGAAGGTTCTTCGAACGATCCTAATGTAAATTTTGACCTGAAAATTGAGCACATGTTGCGATGATGCCTCTAATTTCATGATCAAAGTTTACAGGTAATTCTCAAAGAATCAATAAAAGAAACCAACTTAGGAGATATGGAAGGTCCCAGTCTTAATGAATCCCTGTTAAGAACCATGTCCTTTTATGGAGGTCGAATTAGGAGGGTACTTAAACTATCGTTATTCGCCCAGCAGTGGCGAATCATAATTTTGAAATTAAAATGGGTATCATGCAAATGGTATAGCAATCAGTTATATTTGATGGCTTACCATATGAGGACCCATATTTAAATCTCTCCAATTTTGTAGAATTTTGCGAAACATTTAAAATAAATGGCATTATCGATGATGTTATTCAATTGCGCATATTTCAATTTTTATTATAGATATAGGCCAAGTAGTGGTTGGGCTCTCTTCCTGGAGGATGCATCACAAAATGACAGAGAAGTACTTAACTAAATACTTCCCTCCTGCAAAATCTGCAAAATTACGAATGGAATTTCTCTCCTTTATGCAAATCGATTTGGAGTCTCTCTATGACACATGGTATCGCTTCAAAGAACTTTTGTGGAGATTTCCTCATCATGCATTTCTAGTTTGGCAACAAGTCCAAATGTTCTATAGTGGTTTGAATCTGCAAACGAGACAAATGATTGATGTGGGCGCCAAAGGTAGCCTAAGTAATAAAAACCCATAGGCTGTTCGATAGCTTTTTGAAGAGATGACCATGAATGTCTATCAGTGAAATGCGCCACGGTCACTCCCTAAAAATCCGACCAGATTCTATGAAGACAAGGCTACATCTAACTTAGAACTTCAAGTAGAACATTTAACTAATCAAGTGGCGGAGATAATTATTATTTCATCGAAGAGCATGTGGACTACATGGGAAATGCTCATCGTCCACCCTTTAACCCACATAATAATATTCCTTTCAATAATACATATAATCCGAGTTTAAGGAATCATCCTAATTTCTCATGGAGTACCCCAATAATACTCAACACCTCAACACAAGAATTCTCCTGTATTCACACTGCCACCACCACAAGAGCCCTCTTGACTTGAAGAGGTTTTCACCAAATATGTTACCTCTAATGAGTCCAATATCCAGAACATCATCGGATCTATTAAAAGTTTAGAAATATCAAATTGGACATCTTGCTAAATTATTTTTCGAACGCCAACAAGGATCTTTTCCATCGAACACCGACCCAATCCAAAGAAGAGCTCAGACGCAATAAGCCTCCGCAGTGGAAAGGAGGTAACTAACTTCTTCAAGTTTGGTTGAGCCCAAGGTAAACGTTTCAATTTTTTCTCCACAAGTTATTTAATCTTCTACTTTATCTCCGTGCAATATTAATAATCCTTCGATTCCTTATCCTTATAAATTTAAAAAAGATTGTAATGTGGAGCAATATTAATAGTTCATCTATATTTTAATGCAAATTCAAATTAACATCCCATTCCACGAGCCAATCTCTCAAATGCTTACATATGTGAAATATCTCAAGGATTTACGCTCAAATAAAAAGAAACTTGATGATATTTTGCGTGTTTCTCTTAACGCAAAATGATCGGCGATTTTTTTAAACAAATTGTCAGAAAAATAGAATTATCCAGAATGGTTCTTCGTCCCATGCGTATTCCGCGAATTTCTAATTTAGCACGCCATAGTCAATCTAGGCGGTAGTATTAATTTGATGCCAAACTCTTTGTTCAAGAAGCTTGGTTTGGGCACCCTAACCCAATTAAAATGAGCATCCAACTAGTGAATCTGTCGATTAATTACCCAATAAGGGTTTTAGTGGATGTGCTAGTAAGGTTGACAAGTTTATTTTTCTAGTAGACTTTGTCATCCTCTATATTGAAGAGGATGCCGAAGTACCCCTCATACTCAACAGCCCCTTCCTTACCACATCTCGGGTGATTATTGATGTAAGTAACGGAAAGTTTCTCCTACGGGTAGGAGATGAAGAAGTTACTTTTAGAATCAATCCCTCCATGAGAAATGCCCTTTAAAATGAGGAATTTTGTTTTACTTTAGAATTTTTTTTAAGAAGAGTTGTCGTCTATTTCTGAAATTATTTCTCCAAATTTCGAAATCTAGAGTTAGCTACTTTATTTTGTCTAAAAGAAATAACTCACCGTTAAAATTTGAGCAAATAAATTTAATAATTTTAAAATTAAAACGTCTTACGAAGAACCGCCGAGCCTAGAATTAAAACAACTGCCAGATCATCTAAAATATATTTTTCTAGAAAAAAGATTCAAAATTGCCTGTGATTATTTCCTCCGCTCTTAACGATTTAGAAATTTCCAAATTAATTAAATTTTAAATAATCACTGTCATGCAATTACATGGCAAATTTTTGATATTAAGGGTATTAGCCCCTCATTTTGCACGCATAAAATTATGCTAGAGGATAATTCTCGTGGCACCATTCAACCTTAACGACGCCTGAATCCTAATATGAGGATAAGGTTAAGTTTGAAATAAAAAAATATTAGATGCAAGTATTATCTACCTAATTTTAGATAGTACTTGGGTTAGCCCAGTACAAGTCATACCTAAGAAGGGCTGGATATCAGTAGTTTCTAATGAAAATAATAAGATGAACCCAACCGTACTATTATGGGTTGGTGGATGTGCATCGATTATAGAAAACTTAATGATGTCACCCGTAAGGATCACTTCCTGTTACTCTTCATAGATCAGATTTGAGAATTTCTTTCCGGGCACTACCACTATTGTTTTCTTGATGATCTTTCAGGATATTTTCAAATCTCAATTGCACCTAAAGACCAAGAGAAAACAACATTTACTTGTCACTTCGACACCTTTGCCTATCGGAGGATCCCGTTTGGTCTTCGTAATGCACCGAATACATTTCAAAAATATATGTTGGCTATTTTTGATGAGTTAGTGGAGTATGTGATGGAAGTTTTTATGGATGACTTTTCTATCTTTGGTGATTCATTTAAATTTTGATTAAATAATCTTGACCATTTTCTTCAATGCTGCAAAGACACGAATTTGGCACTCAACTGGGATAAGTGCCACTTTATGGTCTGATAGGGATTAGTCCTTACCATAAAGTTTTAAGTAAAGGGATCGAGATCGAGTTGGCCAAAATCGAGGTTATAGAAAAACTCTCCCCTCAAACTAACATTAGATATATTAGAAGTTTACTCAAGATTTTTAAAAAAATACAAAATCGTTAATGCACCTTTTAGAAAAAGAATCCGCATTTATTTTTGATGATGAATGTATTAAAGTGTTTAATAAAATTGAAAATGAACTTATTAATTCGCCGATTTTAATAACATCAAATTGGTCTTCACCGTTCAAAATGTGTGATACATGCGATTATGCAGTATGTTTAGTTTTAGGACAACGGGTGAATAAATATTTTCATCTGATTTGTTACGCTAAAAAAACACTCACATCCTCCCAAGCTAATTATACAATGACAAAAAAGAGCTTTTAGCAATAATTTTTGGGCTTGATAAATTCAATTCTTATACAACACTATCAAAAGTTTTTGTTTTTACTGTCCATTATACTCCCAGGTACTTGTTGAATAAAGGGGACAACAAGTTACTAAGATGGATTCTACTCTTGCAAGAATTTATTTTGGAGATCCGGTATACGAAGGGAGCAGAGAACTTGGTGGTTGACTACCTCTGAAGATTGGAGAATAAGGTTGTCGGAATGAATACTAGTGGAGGCAAGAATAATTGATAAACTACCTGAAGAGTGCCTCCACTCCATCGATAAGGTAACAACTGCCATGACCCTTTGGTAAGCGGATCTTGCCAACTATTTAGTGGCACGGGTTCTTCCAACATATTTTTCAAGTCAACAAAAGAAGAAATTCTTTTCAGATCTTAAAAATTATTTTTGGGAGGACCCCATTTTATTTTATGTTTTTGCGGATCAAGTGGTAAGTAGGTGTATATCGGGCGAGGAAGGCATCTAAAATTTGAGGCACTACCACTAGGGACAAACTGGTGGACACTACTAGGAAAACCATGCTGTAAGGCAGGAACTAGATGCGGGCTTCTATTAGCACACCTTTTTCAAAGACGCACACACTTTTGCGAGCAATTGTGATAGCTACCAATGGTAAGGTAATATTCCTAACCAGGATGAAATGCCCCAAAATATATTTTTAGAATGCGAAGGTTTTGATTTATGGAGATTAGATTTCTTAGTTCCGCTACCACCTTCATTTAATAATAAATATATTCTTGTTGCGCTCGATTACGTGTCATGGTGGGTGGAAGCACATGCACTTCCTACCAACATTGCGAGGTCATCATAAAATTTTTAAAAAAATTATTTTCACGATTTAGTAAACCACGTGCACTAGTTAGTGATAGGGGCACACACTTTTGTAACAACCAGCTTGCTAAAATTTTAGCTAAGTATGGCGTTGTACACAAACTCTGCACAACCTATCACCCACAAGTAAATGGCCAAGTGGATGTAGTTAATCGAGTATTGAAAAATTTTTTAGAAAAGATGGTGTCAATTAATAGGAAGAATTATGTTGGGAAATTTCCCTCAATGTTCCAAGATTTGAAGAAGCACATTATACAATGAAAAGTATATCTTGTATTTAATATCTATTTGCTGATATTTATGTAGGTTCAATAATTCATGTTGCTACTTAATCTCAGTAGGGCATGAGATATGTTTAGACCGGAAATGAAATTGTGCATAACTCTAAAAATGGTCTAAGTGCTATATTATGAAGTTCAGGACTATACTACCTTGATGAGTGTAGATGACTCAATGATATCGTTATGCTAGAAGACACACACAATGATACCATCTTGTTAGCTTTAAATAGGCAGTTTTCTTGCACCAAGTACAATAATATTTTTTGAGAAGAATTCAAAAAATAATATCATCTTTATAGGAATATTACCATCTTGTTCTTCAAAAATATGGGATTTCAAAAGATGGAGGTGTCGAAAACAAGTGACATTTCAGTCCGTTATCATAGGTGCTTTGACTTACAATCTCAATTGTTTTTGACCATTTGAGAAGTTAGACTTATAAAAGTCAAGAGTGGGGTTCTTCAAACCTCAACAACACACAACATCTAACAAGAAAAAAGTAGCAACAAGAGGCTGACAAGCTAAAACAAAAGAAATCTATGAACATTGTTTTGCAAATTAGCTCTCACAACAATACAACATGAAGATTATCTTCCTGTTGTGGGAGGCTTTCTATCTAAAAAGCTAAAGAAGTCTCAAAGCATCAAAGTAATATTTTTATTGAGTCTTTCTCAAGAATATCTCTTTGCTGGGCTAATGAAAAGTGCATCGGTTACTCAAGAAATATAAAATGTGTGAGTAAATCCCCGAGTATCGATCTATCATGCAACGCAGGTTAGGACACATGATTCTAAAGTTAGGAAAACTAATTATAAACATTTATACTGAAACAAGAGCTTGGATTTGGTTTTGAAAATTAAAAAAACTAACTATTCTAATACAGGTCGCACACACCGCCTCACAATGTTGATGGAAGCTACGCGGGCCGTGTTGTGCTACTTCAGAAGGAAGATGGATGAGAAGGTTAGCAGAGGGAATGATTTGTACCAGCAGAATGAGGGTCAAGAGCACCTTTTTGAAATGCATGCCACTAGCAATTGTTAGTGCGACAACGTTCACAATGAGGGGATGGAATGACGAGGTGGGGGCGCACCTCATTTGCATAAACCATAAAGGGATTTCACATGGGCATGAAATAAACTATATCACACAATAGAGTTTGCAACAATCGTCAATACAACCAAGGAATTAAGATTAACAATACTACAATATGGAGGGCGTGAGACTAGAACCAAAGGGGTGAAGACTCATTGGAGGTTCAAGGCCCGTATTTTGGGTTGTCGAGCCTTGTTCAAGCTTAGGTTCCAACTGTCGTCCGGGGACCGGAAGAGTTGTCACCTTCTTTTAATGTACCCATCTTCTCCATCAATTATTTTTGGCCACGACCTTACCGGAGAACTCCACACGTTTAGTTAGAAATCCCTTGAAATCACCTTTGGAGGGAAGTGATGATGCATATTTTAACTTCAATTATTATAATAAAAAACATTAAATTTTAACATAATTATATATATTCTCTACAAAATATATTAACTAGCTTGCTATTTTTATTTTTATATATTTTGCATTAATTTTATTTTATTTTATTTTATGATTGGTCCGGTGGGATTTCGGCATGCCTCGCCAAAAAAGACCGTTGTCAACCTTTGTACGTGAAATTATTATGCATGCATGGCCATTCCACCACCTTTCCCATGCAAATATTTCCATCATATGGCCGCCCCCACTTTATTTTCATTTCATGCCACCTCACCATCATGCATGCTCAACGCCACCCTTTTATTTCATTTAATTTTATATGGCCAATCACCCTCCACTTCCCCTCTCCATTCAACCTCCTTCATTTTTAATGCAATGCATGTGGCTAGCCACTCATATTCTCCTCCATTTATTTTAATATCTTTACATGGTCGGACAACCTTCATCTCCCCTCCTATTGCCCTTCCATTCATTGCACTTGGACGATATCTCTCCTCTCCCCTCTATTCCACATCCACCCCATTTATTTCCCTCTTTATGTCACCCCATGTTGCCTCTTCCTTTCGTATTTCTCCTCTATAAAAAGGCCATCACACCATGGAGAAAAGGACACACACAAAAACTTTGGAGAGACTTGGAGTTCTTAGTATTCATGCTTGTAGTTTTGTAGTTTATGCAATTTTCTTTTATTATATTGCTTTTTGTAATCGTAAATTTTATTAATGCAATATCCCTTATTTTTTATGCTTTCGTTCTCCCCATTTTGAGTAGATAATTCGCTAACATTTGGTCATGGAAAGCCTAGTCAGAATTAATGTGATTATTCTTTAAATTTTCTTTCTTGCAAACCTCTCTCAAATCTTTTTTGATTTCTCACTTTTAACCTTTACAGTTTTTGGTGTATAAGAGTTGAATCCATTTTCATATATTGGTTAGCCCAGAGGCTCAATTATATGATAGAAGCCTCAAAAAATATTTCCATGCACCCCTGAGAAAGGGCTACATAAATCAGCCAGATTGGAGACAAATCCAATAGTGGGGCTTTTATTTTTCATGTGATTTTAGGTTTTCCAATTGATAGAGAGATCTTATTTAAGGAACTTTGAAATTTGTGGTTTTTGGTTTTAGCAAACTTCTAATCCATTTTATGCCTCCACAATCAAGCAATGTTTGTGTGATTGAATCTTACCTTTTTTTCACATTTAATTTTTTCTATGGTAATCAATGATCGGATGTTTTCTCTCTTAACGTATTTCTTTAAAAAAGTAATTTTAAATTTTAGTTTTTATTTTAATTGTTTAACAAGTCTATCACCCCTATTGTACGGTAGGTTAATAGTAACAATGTAACTCCCTAAGTTCCCCGTAGCTAAGAATTTGGTTCTGTGAGCTACGACCCGGTAGTAGTTTGATACCGCATGACGGTAGTAGTCAATGCTCTCCACAATCTCAATACTCTCGATAGTCTCAATGATTGATACTATCGTGCAATGGTAGTGTGTTATAGTGTCGTGTTAGCATAGTCGATTTAATCGGCAGAGCTCTCAGTGAGCTATCGCCCAGTGGTAGCACTAGCGCAGGTGGTGGAGTGTCTGATTTATTTGGCATGGCTCTCTGTGAGCTACCGCGCGGCAGTGGCAATACCATGTGGTGATAGTGTCTGTTAGTCGCAAACATTTTAATGACATGACATTTCACCTACCGCTTGGCAGTAGTGTAGTACTACGTAGTGGTAGCACAATAGTTATGACGTGGCCACGGGTCAGCGTGTGATTGGAGAACTTGAACAGTGGGTTTGCCGGAGAAGCCACCGTTTGGGCCTACCACGCAGCGGTACCTTCTTATCGTGCGGCTATAGCGCTTTTTACAGGGAACTATTGTGAATAATATTTGTTCGTCATGATCCGAGGTTGGGCTGTGTTTTCTGCTAGTTTAAGGCCGTAGGATGGGAGTTATCACTCATTCTAAACCTAGACATTCTCTTTCTAAGATGTAGAGAGAGGGGAGAGCAAGAAGAGGAAGGAGAAGGATGTTCCGCCATTATTAGAGCATAGGATCTCTGAATCATGAGCTGAGTTTAGATCCGTGGAGGCGAGTCTGTTGTAGTCAATTTCATCCAACTAGTTTCTCTTTCATGGCACCAAAATGAACGTCAAGGGTAATGATCTTCCTCTTTGGACATGTGAAGTCCTTTGTTTTAGCATGTGAGGATATACGCACCACGAGCACGTGAAAGCGATTCTCTCGATTGGTTGATCGGTTGTATCCTTGTTATCTTTCCATTTAGAATATGTAATCGAATAATGGAATAAACATGCTATGTGAAACCCATCTGTACAGGTTGGTCTGGATTGGTGATGATTATTTTGTATGTCGGATAAGACTCCATGGTAAACATGTGATTTACGGAGTCACGGGGTGTGCAGGTTACTACAGTAACAGTACTGTGTATGTCTCCAGGAAAACACCAGTATAGGGAAGAAATGATAGTTTGTCCCCTACTACATGATGGTTGCGCTACCGCCGGCGATATGTAACACCTCCCCTATAATGAACGTATAATATGGGTCCGGTCGGGGCCCCACAACATACAGACTCCACAGCTTAGCATTATAAGATGATATAAACTACCCAACTCAAAACTCAGACAAAACACAACGGTAACAAAAGAAGATGATTAGAAGTTATCCACTAACATATGAGTATCAACACGGCCTTATGGCCTTACAATAATTGAGAGTCCAAAACTCAAACAATAACATCAAGTGTCAACGTGCATAAGCACTCCTAAAATACCTCGGCGTGCAAGCTAGAAACATAGTGCATTAAGCATCGCATTCCACAAAACAAAGCTATTACACAACATGTAACACTTCACGAGGCTTAGCACTTTTTGGCCAGCGAGCTTTCTCCAACTTGAGATCCTTGCCATGGAAAATAATTGGTTGTAACGTGGGTCAGTAAAGGCTGACCTCAACTGTGTAACCAACACATCTCCTCCCGATCGTCCCCAGCGGACCCCGTTGAACTCCGTCACCCTACAGGTCAGCACTTCGTATGCAAATATACATGTATAGTGCAAGTAGTAAAAAAGGTTTCGATGTCTCATATAGCAAACACGTTTCTATGTTGAGCATATAATAAAAGGGGCCTACAAATGCAGTATGTATGCAAACCTGGGCTTCACCCAAGGCACCCTAAAGCGTATGCTTCTAACACATCATCAATAGGGTACATCCAATTTCCCCATCGTCGTTCAAGCCGTAAAACACAAGGGTACTTCCAATTTCCCAATCGGTGTTCAAGCCGCAATCACAAGGGTACCTCCAATTTTCCCCAAACGGCATACATGCTGCCACACTGAAATCTTGCCTTGACCCCACTCGCTCATTCGTCTCAAAACCCGGGCTTGCCTGCAAGCTCTGACTTCTCACGTCAGGATTCCTCCACAAAAACCAACTGATACTAAGAACCCTTGCTAGACCGCACCCGTTCATGACAACCCAGGCCCGGCTCAAATATCGGGACCAAGTCCGCCGAAGAAGACCCAGCGGGAACAAGCTGTTATCGTACGGTCTTGTCCAAAGCTTGATGTCCTCGCTAATTTCACAGAAGGGGGATTTTTTCGTTGGGACACTCTACCCACATGACTTGCACGTCATGGGCTAGCCAGCAGACCACAGAGACAAACCACGCCTTAGCACATCACAATCCCAAGCCTATCCCACCCTAATCCACAAATCATACCGTAAAGTCAGCGCGTCCCCACATATAATCTAATTTCCACCCAGTCTGATTCTTGTTACACATAGTCACACTAAAGAGGGGGAAAACAACTTCACAAATGGCGTCTTGTCGCTAATCGATTTCTATAAAATCCTTAAGGATCGTTATGCAACATCACCGAGTCGGACTAACGGTCGCGACTATGGCTTCACCCACAATGCCTAATCCACTAACGAAGCGGATTTCTAGTGTAATATTATGTTGGGGATGGACACAATCGACCCGGTGGCTCCTCTTGAACCATGGAAACCTGAATCCCTCTCACTTGAGAGATCTAGTGCCCAAATGCTGGAAAGAAAGCAAAAACAACATGGATTCCATGCACACATCCTATAGACCGAGAGGAGAAGTGTCATTACCTTACGATTCATTTTCCTAGCCATGGAATCTTTGCCTTGCACAGATGAAAACGAGCGCCTCTAAATCCTCTCCACGGATCTGGCCTCGGAACAATGATCAGAGCTCTGAGGCTCCGTCAAAGAACGGGAAAGAGCTCCTTCTTCCTCCTCACACCCTCACTTCCAAACCCTTATTAAAAACCTAATAAGGGGAAGAAATGAGGAAAAACCCCATTCAGCCCTATAAAAGCACTCTGGAGGGAGATTCTTGGGCCTTACTATCAAATCTTAAATGAAATCGGACAGCTAGAAAGCCAAATGATGAACTGCTTCCATCTACTACTGCCGGGCATTAATGCTAATGTCGAGCGATAGCTTCCCGAGCTGCAAGACAGAAAATAATGTCGTGCAAATGCTGGCGGTAAGGCTAATGCTGCATAGTAGCATCTTTCTCGAGACCGACACAGCCTTGGAGTTACGACAGTGTGGTAAGGCTAACGATGTGCGGTAACTTCTTTCTCGAGAACTCAACGATCTCTACGCAAACCCTGTAGTTACCGTCGTGCTGTAACTAACTACCGCCGAGTGATAACCCTCTCAACACTCGATGAATGGGGCTTTGTCTCGACATCTATACCCGACAAACAAGGCTATCGTCGGGATATAGCTACTATCGTTGGGAGATAGCTACCTGAAAATCAAGTTCTTAAAAAACTGGGGTGTTTCACGGTAGGTCACAGTGAGCCATGATTGTGAGGGCTGTCTCTTGGATACTTAGGAGCCATTATGTTGAGATGAGAGCATGAAGGGCCCAGTTTTGGTGGCCATGAGTGTTAGCCTTGAAACATAACATTGTAATGTATGATTGGAAGTACGGGAAAGGGGAATCCAACGGGCATCATTGTCATTAATTGGCATGGTGAACTAAAAAATGGGAAAGAGCACAACTATACCCGCACAATGTCATTCGGCTAAACAAACCTAAAGTACGTAGTAATTGTCGTTGGTATATGAGAGAGTCGGGGCTTTAGGCCAGGCCAGTAATGCTCAGGTGAGTGCATCCATTCTGGGACTGAGGATGGTGTTGGGAATCATGGATATCCATGCGTTGGTGTTATGACACCAGTGATTGCCGTGATGGCAAAGGTGGAACCCTTGGTGATTAGGTACACCATTAATGTTCCGTGAGTGCACAGGACATTTGGCCAGTCGAGCCTGCTTCTATGTTGGTTGGTGCTTAAGTTGCACTTCCACGTATATTGTGACAGTGCGAATTACTGCAGGGAAGGGACACTGCCACCCCGAGTGAGGGGTTGGGTCGTTAAAATTTGGTCAGCAAACGCAGATCGTTGCTTTGTTTGTCACCATTGTGGTGGAATGCTTTTGTGTAGGTGCAACTGATCCAAGTAGGATGTAGCGGGTTGTAGCCCTATTGTTGTGTCGACCCTCGAGTCCCAAATGAAGGGTATTTTTAGTATTTCATGTGTGGCCGGTCTGAGTGCTGATGTCTGTAAAACACTTATGATTGGGAAAATAGTTGTAAGGACTTAAGGCCAAAATGTTTTGTGTATTTTGTTAATCATTCATACTTTTGCTTAGTGGACATTCCTTTGGTTGGGTTCCAAAAAATTTTAATACTTCTGCTAGAATGAACTATGTGTTAGGATGCAAGTTTGGTTTGGTCTCAATACGTAACTCTACTAACTATCCGTTGAATATGACATGGGGCCCGACCAGACCTTCTGTTGTATTCTATTTGACGAATTGGGGTATTACAATTTCGTATCTGACTCTGGTGTCGGTCTTTCTTTTTTAAATTCGTGGTCGAATTCTTTTAAGGGATGGTGAGCACGTGTATATGTGTTACCATTATAAGATGAAAGAACCCATGAATGTCCACTTAGGAATGAAAATACACAAGTTTATGGATTATGCGTGTTCCTGCGATTGTTATTTTGCAATTTGTCTAGCCGCTAAATTGTGCATTTCTCGATTATAGGTGACTAGAAGTGGTGTGTGGCTATCTCAAACCCAACGCTCGGCGGAGAGTAGTGTACTGGGTGATGTGCCTGCACCTCCTCCTTCTGCTAAAACTATAAGGCTAGTAGCGGAAGCTGTGTTTTCCTTGATAAATGCCTAGCCAGGGAGGAAAGTGCATCCTCCTACCCCTGAACTGGGCTAGATATCGCTTGGCATGGCTGATCTTATAGTGGTTTATCAATATAGTTGTAGAGCCTTTAGTGCTAAGAAGAGCAATGGAGAAGCAACTCAAGCATATGATGAGCTTCAATCCTAGTGTGTTTATGGGGACTGGAACCGCAATGCAAGCCAAAGTCTGGCTCTCTTGGATTAAGAGAATCATGACAACAACAGAAACAGAGGAGTTGTAGAATGTCCCCAAAGCCACTTTCCTGTTGGACAGAGATGCAAGGATATAATGGGATGAATTATAGTTGTACTACTTTACTGGAAGACAGCTCACAAATATCTCGATGGATGAATTATTGAGATTGTTTTTGGCTCGATATCTCCATTTAGCATAGAGGATTGCTATGAAGAATAAATTCTAAAAGTTAACTCAGGGTGAGTGTAGTGTTGAAGACTACTTACATGAGTTCACAAGATAGGGGTGATATGTGGGCTCCACCTTTACTGATGAGGAGCGTAAGACCAACTATTTTTACAAAGGTCTACCAGATGACCTAAGGATACTGCTTGCAGGGCCGATGATGCATGACTTTTTAATGTTGGTCAATACTGCTCGATCTTTAGAGAAAGATATGGTAAGAGTGCATAGTAAGAACAATGTAGCTGCAAAAAAGACCGAGTTCAAAGTATCAAATCCTACAAAGTCTGTGTTCTATAAGTCGAACAAGAAGTCTAGGACATCTGGGCCACTTTCTTCTACAGTATCTAGAAACAACGATGGGCGGGACTTGTTACTTGCTACTCGTGTAACAGCCCAATTTTCTCAGCAGGTAATTTTTGGGTGACACGGCCTGGGACACGGGCGTGTCCTAGGGCGTGTCAAGCTGGGGTCGACGATTTGGCCGCAAGGTCGACAAAATTTGGGGTCGACGGTCGTAGAACAGCAGACACGGCCTGAGACTCGGGCGTGTCTCAGGGCGTGTCGAGGCCGTGTCGACGATCGGCCCTGGGTGTCGACATTTTTCGCTCGAGAATGTGTCGAGAGGAGGCATGCGGCCCAGGAAACAGGCATGTCCCAGGCCATGTCGTGTGCTCGAAGACTTTTGCCCGATGATCGTCGAGTGTCGAGATGTGGTCATCGAGTGTCGAGAAGTTGAACATGGCCTGTGACACGGGCGTGTCACACGGCGTGTCAAGTCGGGTCGACGAACTCAGCCCGATGAAAAGTTTCGACAGGGCGTGTCTTCGTGCCATGTGTGGGCACACGGCCTGGGACACGTACGTGTCACAGGCCGTGTGAAGTCTCGGGTTGTTTGGGATTATTTTCGCCGAAGCACACGGCCACAGACACGGGCGTGTCTGGAGGCATGCTGGTGGACACGACCCATGACACGGGCGTGTCCCATGGGCGTGTCACTGGTTTGGATCAGTCGGTTGACCACCGCTTGAGTCACACGGCCTGGGACACGGGCGTGTCATAGGCCGTGTCAGGCAAAAATCAGCTTTTCTAGAATTTTTGTGGCCGTCCATTCCATCAGCCTAGATCCAAAGGCTGAGCTTCTTTCCTCTTTTCCTAAAGGCCGAAACCTGAGAACATATTCTCATTTTACTTAGCCTTCATCTTTTTACAAGTTAACGAGAGCAAGGGAGAGGAAGAAGAAGGAAGAAGAGGAAGGGCTGCTGCTGGTGGTGCTGCGGTTTACCGACAAGAGATCCGAAGCCGGCGTTGCGGAGGAAAAGCTCTTGTGATTCATTCAAGCTAGCTTTGAGTTCATGGCACCGAAGCGGTCGTCAAGGGTAATGATGTTTCTTCCTAGCCATGTAAAGGTTTCCTTTTGGCATATATTTGTGATTCCCCCACCAAGAGGTGGCTGATTTTGGGAGTCTTTTGGGTGATTCATGAAATCCCCTTTGTTGGCATATAGATCCGGAAATGGATTACGAAATAGGAATGCTGTTTGAAGCCCATCTGGACAGGTTGGTCTAGATTGGTGATGTTGCATACGAACCGGAGAAGACTCCGTGATAAACGTGTAGTTTAAGGAGTTAATGGGTTATGCCTGCGAAAAGGAGTAGCAGGAAGTACTGGAGTGGTAGCCCAGGAAAATAGTCGTGTTATGTTTTTGGGTCATACCTGTGGATGAGGCACAGGAAGTAATGGTGTGACCAGGAAAGACTCTTTGTGATGCTTGATGTCGTAGGGTGTCCACCTGTGAAGCGAGTAACAGGAAGTACTGGCATGGTAGCCAGAAAAGACCCCTGACATTTGTGATTTTGCGGTTACCACCGGTGAAGAGAGTAACAGGAAGTACTGGGATGCCCAGGAAAGACCCGCTGTTGTGATAAGGAAATGGGTGTAGAGAAATACCCAGGCTGTGTGCCAAGAACAGGATTGGTGAGACCGACCCGCGCCTTTGATTAAGCCATGAGTACGTTGTACTCGGAGAAGGCAAGGCGATTTGAGCAACGGGGGGTGGAGGATCCGACCTGCGCTATGTCCATCCGACGTGAGACTAAAAGGTGCGGTCTGTTGGAGCGCATAACAAGAGTCTTAGGCCTGCGTGCCATGACACAATGGGGGGCTACGGGCCATCCCGGTGTAGTAAGACTATCAAACTGCAGCTGCACGCCATGGAGTAAATGCTCAAGTAAGTTAGCGTTGGGTGATGACCCTGATACGGTGGTGGGCATGTGATTTGCCAGAACACCAAGAATGTGCCCTGAGTGCACGGACCGTTGGGCCGGGTGGCGAACGGTTGTGATGGCTTGTGTGCGTGAAAGCACATTTTGATGAGATATATTGCCATACTGTGATATGATATGCCTGCAGGGAAGATTACCGCTGCCCCGAGAAAAGGGGTAGGGTCGTTATAATTTGGTCAGCTGAACGATGACCGTTGCTTTGTTTGCCACCGTTGGATGGATTATCCCTGTACAGGTGCTGGAGAGCCAAGCAGGATGCATAAATGCTGATGTTCCTGCTGCTGTTGTTGCTGCTGCTGCTAGCCCTCAAAGGCTATATGTGTTGTATGTTGTTATGTTTTCTTTTATTGTGGTCGGCCTGCGCGCCCATAGTTGAAGACACTGTGTGAAATCCATGTAAGTCCATAAGGCCAACTTGTGTACAGATGTAAGACATTCCTATGTGCTATAACATATAGTGGTTTATTTGTTGGACATTCAAGGGAGGAGTTCAAGTTGTAGTATAGACTTCCGCTAGAATGCTTTGTGATAGGTGCGATGCGCTACCCTGGTATCATCCTGTACATTCACCGCCTGTTTTGTGGTATATACTGTGGGGCCACGGCCGGACCTTCTAGAATATATCATATGAATGGATGGGGTTGTTACAACTCGTGTGGAAAGGTTGGACACTATGCTCGAGAGTGCTAGAATGGTAGCCTAAAGATAGAGAAGTAGCCAGGAGCATCAAAAGCTGAGAAAGGGAAAGCGTTGGAGTCAACTGCGTCCCATTATGCTCTAGCCCAACCCAAAGTGTACAACCTTAGCCAAAGGAGGCCATTAAGCAAGATGATGTGGTTACATGTATGAGTTAGATTTTAGCTATTTTTGCTTTTTATACCTTACGCCCTATGCATTGGTTATATGACTGTCTTGTATTGGGGTTTGTCTTAATCTTGGATTGTCCTGTGAGAGCACTGTTCAATAATGGAGCTTCACACTTCTTTTTGTCCTAGGACTTCGTGTCATGTATCGGAGTACCTTCTTCTGTGGAGAAGGATAGATTGGATGTGTTGCTTCATAATAAGTGTTTGATGCCCGTGGATAGAGTTTGTTGCATAAAGGTGTGGATAAGGAGTCAATAGTTTAACTTGGAAGCATCACGACTGCCGATAGTAGATTTTGATGTGATCTTTGGCAAGTAATGACTCTCAGAGCAATGTGCTTACATTGATTGGAGTCTCAAGTTTGTAAATTTGGGGCTGAATATGGGTCGTGAAACTACCTTCTCTGACATGAAGGGATTGAGCATGATGCTGATGTCTACTCTCCAAGTAGTCAGAGAAATTTGTAATGGTACGAAGTTATTCTTCACTCTATTAGAGGCTAAGAAGGCCAAGCTGGGTTTGATTAGTATTCTTGTGGTATCAGAGTTTACTACTGTTTTCCCTGAAGATCTCACTAGATCTCTACCTCGGAGAGAGATCGATTTCACTATTGAGCTAGTGCCAGGTGCCAAGCCAGTGTCAAGCTCTTCGTACCATTTAGAACCAACGGAGATGCCAAAACTTAAGGTGGAACTTCAAAAACTGCTAGATCAAGGTTATGTGCATCTAAGTTCATCACCTTGGAGATCACCGGTACTTTTTGTGAAGAGAAAGGATTGTAGCTTGTGATTGTGTATAGATTATAGGGAGTTGAATAAGCTGATGGAGAATAATAGGTATCCAATTCCAAAAATCAATGATTTGTTCGATCAGCTAGTTGGTTTGACTGTGTACTTGAAGCTATATCTGAAATTTAGGTATTATCAGTTGAGAATCAGGGAAAGTGACATTCCCAAGACAACATTCAGTATATGATATGGGCATTACGAGTTCATGATCATGTTGTTTGGCCTAACAAATGCGCCTTCAGTATTTATGGATCTGATGAACAGAAAGTTCAGAGAGTACTTGGACTAGTTCGTGATAGTCTTCATTGACGATATCCTATTGTACTCTCAGTCTGAGGAATAACATGTGGATCACATATACACTATTTTGGAGACCCCAAGGAGGAGTTATTTATACGCCAAGTTCTTGAAGTGTGAGTTTTGATTGTCTTCCATGGCGTTCCTCGTGTTAATCCAAAAATCCACTATCATCTCCAAGATGGCTGGCTTGAAAGCCGCGGACCTCTCCGTCTCATTCCCGGGGTTCGCGGCCTATTTTACAGCTAATCGCTCAGACAAACTTCTCTATTCATGCAGCTAGGCTAGTCGTCTGGTAGTCGTCGGCTCTACGTTGGCACAGACTACTTCTAGGTCCACACCAACAGGCCGTGTAGCAAGCCGGGTGGGTAAGCAGACTCTCTTTAGCCCTCCTGTGATAGGCGGCCTCACATTCCAGTTCACAGAAACCTTGTCGTCAGATTGCTTGGCGGTGGATAACGCACAAGCATGGGGTGGATTCAATCTCAGTCCGCCCAAAGATGGCAGATTCAATCTCCAGCTCACTAGCAACATGGACCACTCCAGCTCGTCAGCAGTAGCCAACCTGCCTCTAGGTCACCCAGCAGTAGGCGACCTACCTCCAGGTCACCCAACAGTAGGGAGCACTCCAACTCGCCAGCAGCAGGGACCACTCCAGCTCTCCAGCAGTAGGCAACCTGCCTCCAGCTCGCCCAGGAGTAGTCGACCTGCCTCCACGTCGTCCAACAACAGGGACAACTCTAGCTCGCCAGCAGTAGAAGGCGCCTGCCTCTAGGTTGCCCAGAAGTAGGCGACCTGCCTCCAGGTAGCCCAACATTAGGATACCTGACTCCAGGTAGTCCAGTACTAGGCGACCTGCCTCCAGGTCGCCCATTAGTAGGCGCCCTGCCTTCAGGTCGCCCAGAAGAAGGCCCTTCGCTCTAGGTAACCCGGAAGCAGTGGTCGATCTGCTATCTGCCAATAGGTAGCGGGCTCTATCTCAGTCTTCCAAAGGGAAGTGGACTTGCTCCGCCCTCCAGTAGACACTCTTTGCCAGACTGCATAGAATAACGCAGACTCAACATCAGTTTGCTCGAAGGTGGCAGACTCGTCTCATCCAGCAGCAGAGGCTGACTCACCTAGTCTGCCATATACTAGATGAACTCTTTATGCAGTATGCCAAAAGCATCTCCAGCTTCCCAACATCGGCTTCTCCCAGAAGCAGGCGAGCCACTCTTCAGTCCGTAGCATGTCGCGGACTCGGTCGCAGTTCGCCCATATCATCGGGGTGACATCATAAAGCCCAGTTCTGGACATCACCTCCTCGAGCCTATAAATAAGACCCCATACCTCTTTGGAAAGCGCGACAGTCAAGGACAACCCTCAGGGAGCAACAATTGTAGCAAACCCTGCGGATTCAACTTCCTATCCACCAACCCTTCTTGCAGACTGACCACCTGTCCGTGCGGCCTCAGCGGCTAAGCCTTGTAGTATAGTCTTAGAAATTTGCAACTACAGCAGCCTGTCACAGCGACCTTAGCAGTCTTCCCTTCCAGATCGTGCAGTCCCCTCGGCCTAAGGTAGCGAGCTGCGAGATCAGCAGCCCGCGTGGTCTGCCAACTCATTTGATCAGTCTGCGCGGCCTCTGACAACCTCTTCATTCTAGCCGCCAGCTTCCCTTTGTACCCTTTATATTTTTCATGTAAAGAAGCAACACAGGCTATAATATTGATTCATAGTGAAAGGAAAGCCTGTCATAAGAGTGGCATTTAAGCCGCGTCGGGCGAAGTCTGTTTTTGCCGCTGCTAGCGGACCCGCTCTCTCATTCTCTTCTTCTCTCCTCTCTCAGTCTCAACCGTTAATCCCTAACTATTAAAGTAACCGGCTACTCGATAGTTCCTCATCAACCTCCTTTTACCCCCCACATTCCCGGATCGAACGTGTTCCCTATCACCTCTCTATCGCAGAGGCGCATTTTGTGTATCAACAGTTAACACGCGACCTTCAGATCTTGAACAGATGGTGAAAACTAATGGTTAGCCTTGACAGATCATCAACCAGCAGAGAACCTTGCTCCCTCAAGTCCTATGGAAGATCCTCTCTGGGGAGCCTTGGAGCAATCACATCGGGAAACTGCCCAGTAGTTTCAGGAAATCAACCGTACTCTATCTACTATCAAGCAATGATTAGAGATGCAATCTGCAGCAACACCAATTTCCTCAGTCAATCGAACACCAACATTAGGGAATCCGCAGACCTATCCGTTAGTCTATCGTCCTATTTATCCACCGACCTGTCCCGCAACCTACTCGCCAGGGCAGGCCGTAGCTCCTTTGCGATCTCAAAATGACGAGTTTATAGCTCGTCAAAACATCTTCCGGGAAGCTGCCCAAGGATGTCAGCAAGATTTCTGAACTTTTAGGGAAGTCACCCCTACTCTTCAACTCCTACATTTTCTCCTCCAGCTGTAACCTTTCCTTCATATCCTCCCATTCCTTTTTCAACAGCAGTTTATGCACCATTTTCCTTTTCCTTGTGTGTTAGGGGAGCAAGAAGAGCCATCGCAGTTTACAAAGAGTGTACGACATGAAACGACTCCAGCTCACTTTTGAGAGCCGCGACTGCCAGTTTACACTGGGGAGTCTAACCCAATTGCTCACCTACAAGAGTTTGAGTCAGCCATCGCTCTCAAGACCCTCATAGATGCTAGTAGGTGCAAACTCCTCGTAACATACTTCGATGGACAAGTGAGGGAGTGGTTCTATGTATTGCATCCTCAGTACATCGCTTCCTTTACTGATGGACGAAGAGAACTTCTGCTCAGATTTTCTACCTCTACAAAGAGGAAAGGCGATCCAGAAGCCTTATTTTAAATCAGGCAGCAAGAAAATGAGACTTGGGCTCATTTTGTTGATTGTTTTCAAAGAGAAATTCTTGACATTGAAAACATCGATCTAGAAATATACCGAGTCGCTGTGATAAGTGGTTAAGAGAAGGACCACTAAAATTCAAGGCTAACATCCGAGTGCAAAGGACATATCAGGAGATGATCAGTCTTGCCAACTTATATATACGAGGTGAAAAGAGCAATCCCAAATATATTTCCAGGCTTGTAACGGAGAAAGATTCTTCTTCCTCATATGGGAAACCTCCAAAGTCTCATCAGAAGGATTTTCAACCACGAGTAAGGAGAGGAAGGAATTTCAGACGTCATTAACTCCTATTCCCAAGCTAGGATCATTTCCAAGGACAAACATAATAATTGCCAGCTCCTTTCCCGGCACAAGCTCCACAACGGGGAGATAACTCGTCAGAATCTGAGCTAGACCAAGTTATGCAGGAAGTAATCCAAGTGATTAAAGTTATGACCGGTTATAAATGGCCCTATCAGCCCGCGGATCAAAGATCCAAGGATTCGGATCCCTACTGCGAGTTCCATACAGAGAAAGGGCATCCAACCGAAAACTGCCGAGCACTTCGTCAACTGGTTGAGAAGATGTTAAGGTAGGGCAAATTATGTGACTTATTCCAAAAGGATGATCACTCTGATCCGTCTACTTCAAAAGGCAAAGAAGTAGCGGACATTCCTTTTAGATCAAAGGGAGTGAGCCAAATAAGCAATGACATTAGCATCATTATTGGTGAGAACATTGATGCGGATGACATACACATCCTTGGAGATCTATTCTGAGGTGAAGATGGACATGACAAAGCTCCAAAAGCTCTTCGCAATCATGGCTGATCGATTTTGTTCTCCATATTGAACATTTTACTTTACATATATTCTGAGCATTTCTAAGTTCTCTTTCATTCATTTCAATAAATTTTGCATCAGAGATCCGGTACTGACACATTTGCCTTTTTGGAGTGCCTCCTCCTATATTTTCTCTTTATTAAAGGGATCACTGAACCGACGAGATATCGCCAAGTCTTGTTTGTCCCCCCTTAGGTTAGTTTCTGGCGTAACACCGCGATTACCATATATAGCGGGGAGTGTTCGCATATATGCAGTGGGAGTCGTCCAATTTGTGAAGGAGGACTTCAGGGCTTTGGATCCTAGCCAGTATCTAACACACAACACACATCAAGTAAGGTCCCAGTGTGTTAGCTCTACTTTGCTCCATTAGGGATACATTGCAACTTAAATGATTGTTTATTGGCAAGCAATGGCCCCCAGGTGTAGTCTCGTCTCTATGATCATCTCATGTTGTGATTGTCAAACACTCCAAGGTACTCTCAAGCTGTGCCTTTAGGGGACCCACAACATTGCTGATATTTTATTGCGAGAAATGCTATAAACCACTTGGCGCACCTGGCCTAACTGATCAGCGTAACTTGTGGCCCAAGGAATGAGAGCAGTGCGTCCATTGTTCCTTCTTAGGATTTTGTTTTTCTTTTTGGTGCACTTCCGAGGGAGCGCGGATAATCCACTCTTAGTAGGCCTACACTCTTGATGACCTTTCTTTAGCGGGCAATGCTTCAGTCCTCGAGGAACACCTGTGGCACACCCGGCCTTATTGGTCATCTTCGAGTGTAAGCCTCTTTTGCGAGCTGCCTTATTTCAGGTTAATAGGTTAAATCCGATCTATTCGAAGGATTTGTGACACCATCTTTCTTTCTTATACTCACTTTATATACTCGACTTGAATAAAGCTTTGTCAGATGACGGTTAACAATGTCTTTACTAGTCGTATTGGATGTTTCTAGCACCAATTGATAGTCATTGAATCTGATTCTCCTTATCGACAAACCATTCGATTAAAAGTTCAGTCAAAGTGGTTTCATCTGGATGATCTAGGTTTCATATTGAAGGTACCATATCTGATCACGCAAGAAGGTCATTGTTTTGGTTTGATCTCTACTTGATTCTACTCAATTTTTATTCGGTTAATAACTGAGTTTGTTGGACATTTCTTCTGCTATACAATTATATCTTCCTTACCGCATCAACATTTGTAAGTTCCTCTCAGGTACTTGCAAATCATTTTTCTTTCATATCTGCTTCCCACTCTTCTTTTTGCTGAGATCAACAGATATTTGCAAGTTCCCTTAAGGTACTTGCAAGTTACTTTTTTTCATATTTGCTTCTCACTCTTCTTTTTTTTGAGATTACTAGATGCTTACAAGTTCCCCTCAGGTACTTGCAAATCATGTTTATTTCATATATGTTTCTTACTCTTCTTTTTGCAGAGATTAACAGATGCCTACAAGTTCCCCTCAAGTACTTGCAAATCATTTTTCTTTCATATCTGCTTCTTACTATTATTTTTGTAGAGATTAGCAGATGCTTGCAAGTTCCTCTCAGGTACATACAAATCATTTTTCTTTCATATCTGCTTCTTACTCTTCATCTTACAAAGATTAGTAGATGTTTGTAAGTTCCCTTAAGGTACTTGCATGTTATTATTCTTTTGTACCTCTCAAATTTATTTTGCAGAGCTCACTATAAGACATCCACAAATCTTCTTCACATTGCTAAAACAATTCAGGTACGCATAGGTTATACTTTTATTCACTTATAATAACTCCTTTGCATGAGAAAAATAAGTATTTCCAGACTTTCCTGAGGAGAGACATCAGGTTCTATCTCTCCGAGCCCCTTATCTTTTCTGCCATATTTTTGAGGGGAGGATCACGATTTTAGCACTACTTTTTCGAAGTCTCCAACAAACATAAAAAAGTGCAGGGATTACGTTAACCCAGAAATTCACGATCCTCTCCAAGATGGCTGGCTTGCAAGCCGTGGACCGCTCCGTCTCATCTGGGGGTTCACGATCTATTTTCCAGCTAACTGCGCGGATAGAATTCTCTGTCAGCACGGCGAGGCTTGTCACCAGGTAGTCGTCGACTCTGAGTTGGTGCGGACTACTTCTAGGTGCGCACCAATAGGTCCCACGGCATGCCAGACGGGTAAGCGGACTCTCTTCAGCCCGCCTACGATAAGCGACCTCGCATTCTAGTTTGTAATAAGATTATCATCAGATCGCTTGGTGGTAGATAACACACAAGCTTGGGTTGGATTCAATCTTAGTCCGCCCAAAGGTAGTAGATTTAATCTCCAGCTCACCAGTAATAGGGACCACTCCAGCTCTCCAGCAGTAGGCAAACCTGCCTCCAGGTCTCCCAGCATTAGGTGACCCGCCTCCAGGTCCCCCAATAGTAGGGATCACTCCAAATTTCCAGTAGTAGGGACCACTCCAGCTCGCCAATAGTAGGCGACCTGCCTCCAAGTTGCCCAGTAGTAGGTGACCTGCCTCCAGGTCGCCCAGCAGTAGGGACCACTCCAGCTCGCTAGTTGCAGAAGGAGGCCTGCCTCCAGGTCACCCAGAAGTAGGCAACCTACCTCTAGGTCGCCCAGCAGTAGGTGACCTGACTCCAGGTTGCCCAGCGGTAGGCGACCTGCTTCCAGGTCACCGAGCAGTAGGCACCTTGCCTCCAGGTCGCCCATAATAAGGCCCCTCGCTCCAGGTTGCCTGGAAGCAGTGGCCGATATACTTTCCGCCAATGGGTAGCGGACTCGGTCTCAGTTCTACAAAGGGAGGTGGACTTGCTCTGCCTCCAGCATGCACTCTTTGCTAAACCGCACAGAACAATGAGGATTCAACGTCAGTCTGCCAGACGGTGGTGGACTCGTCTTATCCAGCAACAGAGGAGGACTCACCCAGTCCGCCATGTACCAGGCTAACTATTTACGAAGTTTTCAAGAAGCATCTCCGGCTTCCCAACATCGGCTTCTCCGAGCAGTAGGCGAGCCACTCTTCAGTCTACAGCATGTCGTGGACTCGGTCACAGCTCGCCCATATCATTGGGGTGACATCATCAAGCCCAATTCTAGACGTCACCTCCTAAGCCTACAAATAGGCCCCCATACATCTTCAGAAAGCATGATAGTCGACGACGACCATCAGGGAGCAACATTGACATCAAACCCTGCAGATACAACTTCCTATCCATTAACCCTTCTTGTCGACAGACTACCTGTCTGCGGGGCCTCAACAGCAAAGCCTTGCGGACTAGTCCCTGAACTTTGCTCCTGCAATAGCCTGTCCCAGCAACCTCAGTGGTCTTGCCTGCCTGATTGTGCAGTCTACTCAGCCTAAGACAGTGAGCTGCGGAATCAGCAGCGAGTTGTGGTATCAACAGCCCATGTGGTCTGCTAACCTATTTGATCAGCCCATGCAGCCTCTGGCAACCTCTTCCTTCTAGCCGGCATCTTCCCTTTGTACCGTTTATATTTTTCATATAAAGGAGCAACTCAAGATGTAATATTGATTCATAGTCAAATGAAAGCCCATCACAAGAGTGACATTTAAGTCGTGGCAGACAAAGTCTATTGTTGCCGCTACTAGCGGCCCCTCTCTCTTTCTCTTCTCCTCTCCTCTCTCGGCATCAACCGCTAATCCCTAACCATTAAAGTAACCGACTTCTCGACAGTTCCTCATCAACCTCCTTTTACACCCACATTCCCAGATCGAACATGTTCTCTATCACCTCTTTATTGCAGAGGCACCTTTCGTGCATCATCACCTCAGTCATATGGTTAGAGGTGACGAAATAGCGGTAAATCCAGCGAAGATTGTTGTGATACAAGAGTGACCTGTATTGTCTACTATGGCAGAAGTCTGGAGTTTCCTGGGATAGGCCGGCTACTATATGCGCTTTGTAGAGAACTTCTCACAGATAGCTTTACCCCTCACTACCTTGAAAAAGAAGGATCAGAAGTTTCTTTGGTAAACAGCATGCACACAATATTTTGAAGAATTGAAAAGTCGTCTGACCACCATGCCTATTTGTTTCTCGCCGTGTGGTACAGAGTGCTATAAAACCTACAGTGACGCCACATGGAGCGGCTTAGGCTGCATTCTACTTTATCATGGGAAGGTGATAGTATATATCTCTCGCCATTTGAAAGTTCACGAGTGGAATTATCTGATCCACAACATAAAGTTAGTGGCTATGATATTCGCTCTTAAGCTTTAGAGGCATTACCTGTATGATGTAAAATTCAATTTTACGGACCACAAGAGCCTAAAATATTTGGTAGACCAGAAAGACTTGAACATGCGCCAGTGGAGGTGGATGGAGTTCCTTGGGGAGTACACCTTCATGATACATTACATTCTCGGCAAGGGAAATGTTGTTGTAGATGCTCTGACTCGTAGGGCTCCTGCATTGGCCAATTGGATATAGATGCATGATGAGCATCTTATTCAAGATTTGGAGTCCATGGAGATCTCTTGTGTTGATGAGAGATCTAGTGCAAATGCGTGTTTAAACTGGACAGAGGTGCAGTATGACCTCGCAGACTGGATTTGGAAAGCGTTGGAGATGGATGACAACATGAAACGCTACTTGGCAGAGTCTTTAGATGGGTCGAATACCAGTTTTTGGTTAATGATGGCCTTTTGTGGAAGGATAGTCAATTGTGCATCCCAAATGTGGGCAAATTATGGGAAGAATTGTTTAACGAGGCACATTTCACAAAGTACTCAATCCACCTGCGGTGCAAAACGATTTTCAAAGATATGAAAAAGTTATTTTGGTGGCCAGTATTGAAGAAGGATATAGTCCTACATATGTCGAAGTTTCAGACCTGTGCCCTAGTAAAAGCCAAATGTCAGAAGCTCTGTGGATTTCTAAAGTCATTACCTATATCAGAGTGGAAGTTTGATGACATATCTATGGATTTCATTCACGGCTTACTGAGATCATAAAAAGGTAGCGATGCCATTTGGGTGATCGTTGACCATTTAACGAAGGTGTCACACTTCATTCTGAATAGGAAGGATAATTCTACGGAAAAGTTGGCGAAGCTTTATGTTATCAATATCATATGATTGTACGGTGTGCCCGTTAACATCGTTAGTGACTGAGATCGGCGGTTCACATCTAATGATTGGAGGTTTCTTCATCAACTGTTGGGTACCAAACAGAATTTTAGTATGGCCTTTCATTCTTAGGTGGATGGTCAAACCTTCAGGATAAACAGAACGATGGAAGATATGCTTCGCATGTGCGCCCTAGATTTCAGGAAAAGGTGGGAGGATCGTCTTTATATGATTGAGTTCGCATACAATAATAGCTACTAAGCAAGTATTCGGATGGTGTCCTTCAAGGCCCTTTAAGGTAGAAAGTGTTATACTCCCTTGGCGTGGCTAAAGACAGGCAAAACAAAGTTGTTTAAGCAGAAGGAAGTTGAAGATGCTACTTTGACTATACACAGAACCTTGGAGCGGTTGTTGATCGTACAAGATAGGCAAGCCAAATACTATAATGACAGACACAGACATGTCGAGTTTGCCGTGTGTGACTGGGTTTTTTTAAAGATCAATCCGTTCAAGGGCGTATCAACTATTCGATGCTTGAAAAAAGCAAAGTCCGAGGTACCTTGGGCCCTTTGAGATCTTGGAGCTTGTTGGTGAAGCACCCAATCGACTTGCTCTTTTGACTGAATTAAGTGGTCTGCATGAGGTATTCAACATATTTGTATTGTGGAAGGTGATGCAAGAGCCAATACAAGTGGTTGGTGCAGAATAAGTGCCGATCGATAATAGGTTGACAACAAAGGTCAAGCCCATTCAAAAAAATGACATGGAGGTCAAACTGGGTAGATCTCTTTACAGGGAACTAATATGAATCATGATTGTTCTCATGATCCGACGATGGGCTGTGTTTTCTGCGGGTTTAAGGTCGTGGGATGGGAATTATCTCTCATTTTAAACCTAGCCATTCTCTTTCTAATATGTAGAGAGAAGGGAGATCAAGGAAAATGAAGGAGGAGTTTCTTCCATTATTAGAGCGTCGGAGCTCCGAATCACGAGCCGACTTCAGATCCGCAGAGGCGAGTCCATTGCGGTCATTTTCGTCTGGATAGTTTCTCTTCCATGGTGCCAAAATGAACGTCAAAAGTAACGATCTTCCTCCTTGGACATGTGAAGTCCTTTTTGGCATGTGAGGGTAGATACTCCACGAGAACATGAAAGTGAAAGTCCACCTAGTGTCAACAAAGTTCACCTATGGGGGGGGGAATAGGTGACGTGCAACGCTTTTGCGGAATTTACGAATGTACCTGCACAATAAAAATAAAAAGCACAGCACACAGAATACACAGGCAATTTATAGTGGTTCTCCGACTTGGGTACATCCACTTTCCCCCTTCAACCTATCTCCCAACAAGGGACGACTCGGTCTCTTCTCCAACAGGATTGAAATCCAATCCCTGCACTATCGGAAGGAACCCTTCCACACGTAGGAGTCAACACTCCCACAAACCGGGTTGCACCCAACCCTTACAATACGCAACAATCGTTCCTTTACAACAAAAGTAAAATAGAATGTACACGAGATACAAACTTCGTTTGGAGACTACGGTGTTCCTCTTCGTTTGACGACGTGTTCGTGAAGTCAACGAAGAGTCTACAACCTTGGTCTCTCTTGGAGAGGATCTCCCCGGAACCGGCGGCGGCAATACAAACGACGGCTTGGTTCGGGATCGGCGGCGACGACGATGTGCGGCTGCACTTCTTTAGAGATCCAAACTTCGTAGCGAAGCTAGCTAGGTCTACCAACGGTCACACTAGGATCAATCGTCTCGATCGATTCGGATGGGAAGTCTTTCCCGATCTACAAATCGAGAGACAAGAGATCTCCGGTTAGACTCGTGAGACGCTGAGCTTAGCTAGGCTTCTATCGACCGGAGATCTGGAAGAAAACACGATCACGACCGGCGATCTACACTCTCGCGCGGCGACGGAGGCGGCGGCGGAAAATCGCGAACTAGGTCAAGTCGCGGCTCTGCTTTGTATATCTTTTTTCCGTCCCTACTGTTCAAAAATACTCGTGTATTTATACACTGTAGATACTAACAATATGACCGTTGTGGGTCCCACAAGTAGAAACCCGAAATCCGGTTCAAAATAGTCCAGCGGCAGAATCCGGTCCAGCAGCATCCAGAGAAAACACCAAGTAAAATTCGTCGAGAATCATTGGTGATTCTCGACGAATAGGCGAGAATCAGTTAACGATTCTCGACGATTCGTCGAGAATCACTAGTGATTCTCGACGATTCCCTTGTTGATTCTCAACGATTTTCACTTGGTATTCATGACCTGCTCAGCGACGGGTTCGGCGAGAATCATTAGTGATTCTCGCCGAATCTTACTTGGCACCATTTTGAGGTAGCCAGAACGAGTCGGCGAGAATCACTAATGATTCTCGACGATTCGGCGAGAATCACTAGTGATTCTCGCCGAATCGGCGAGAATCACTTGGTGATTCTCGTCGACTTTTACTTAGACGAATTTTCGTCTTTCCACCCAAGAGCTGCCCCTTGACCCATCCTTGCTCCTTGTCTTCTCTTGCATAAACACGGCCCTGTACTTGAAAGTAAGTGCACTCCAATAGAGAGAGTACACGTAGGCCAACACACTGATCTGCTCAACGAGGGATTACGTCGTGCAGACCCGTGTATATTGACCTACTGCACCCTGACATTGGTGTGCACTTAGCGTGGAAGAACTGCAAGCACAACTTAAGAAGTTTCATCAAATACATTGTGAATTCATCTTAGCCTGACAGGTGACTTCCTCAAATCCAGGTGATTGTGGATACAATACCCAACAATCTCCCCCTATTTGACGAAGCCAAAACCCTACTAGCTAAGATGAATAACACTAATCAAATAATAGAAAACAGCATTCAGAGGTTAAACATGCAGCACAAGAGAATATAAACAACCAGATCAGGACTTGAGTCATTCACATATTCAAATACAAATGTATATATATATATATATATATATATATATATATATATATATATATATATATATATATATATATATATATAATCTCAGAATTGTTCATATCATAACAATAAGCATTAAATGTTCTTAGGAGAGAATGACAAGCTACAAGTTGTTGACTATCTTTCCTTAGCTAAGTCATCCTTTAGTTTTTGCGCCAAAAACTTCTTCCTTTGTCTCTCCATGTACTCTTTAGGCTTCGGGTAATATCTGGGAGGAGGAACTTTATCTGCATCCGTGTTTTTTCTGAAGAAGATGTTCCTTTTGGCTTTATACGTCTTATGCATCTCCCATTCATACTGGCTGTATACTTCGTTTCGATTGAGTTCTCCTTTTTCTTGTAGCCAAAAGGTGTCCAAGATGATATTCTTTGAAACTGGACTCCACTTTTCATTTCTTACCTCCTCCTCACTCAGTCGAGTTCTCTTTTCAGCCTGTGTCTTCTTGGAGGTCCCTTCTTGAGCTTTTTGCTTGCCCCTGGCTTTTTCTAGGGCCTCCTGGTCAAACATGCTCCGCAATTTTGCTTTAGAGATGGCCCTAGCATCAGCTTCACTCATGGGAGCATCAGCAGCACTTGCACCTATTCCCTCAGCAGCACTTACTCCCTCAGCGGCCGTAGTAGTTGTAGGAGCATGAATACCTGCAGGATTCAAATCGACGCCTAATGCATGTTGGAGCATCCACCAGCAGCTGTCATAGACATATTTGTTTGACAGTTCAAAGTTTGTGATCATTATTTCTTGAAGCTCGGCCATCTTAGCTATATACTCTTTCTCCCCCTTTTTGGCTTCGACCACTATGGAGTTTGCATAAGAATGCAGTGACTCATCAATATGCTTGGTGGTCCGGGAGAATTCAGTGACCAAGGCCTGCTGATTGGCGTTGGGAGTTACCATTTTACCGTCAAACTTTTGAATGTTGTCTGCTACAACATGCGCATTCTGATTTACTACAGCAAGAGTGTCGGTGTTCTTCTTCAATCCGGCCATAAGAAGTGTGATAGCTTCGCCGGCCGCGGTATACTTCTCTTCAAATTTCTTGTCCATCACGTCAAGTTTATGATTGATCTCCACCATATTCTTGAGCATGAGATTTTCAGACTTATTAATTCTTTGCAGCAGTTTATTCTGAGTTTTATCAAAGGAGGCTTTTAGTTCATTCACTATGCCCTGAATGACATTTACCGTGTGAGAGGCTAGCTCATCTCGTAATGGAAGAGCCGGAGGCACTTCTTGGCCTTGCTCGTCAGCAGACGCATCTGTAGAGCTGGATACAATCACAGTCTGTAATGGGGGAATGTTGGCGGCCTCTGTAGATTTTTCTGACTCCCCCTCCACTGGTGCATGCTTGTCAGATGGAGGTTCAAAGAGATCCGGAGCCTCCAATGCTTCATGTCCCTCATTCCCGTCTTCCTCTCCGTCATCATCCATGAAATCATCTTCATCAGCAGCCTCTTCCAACTCTTTGTTAGCAGTCTCCAGTACAGTAGCTTCGGCTCCTTGATCGTTTCGGTTCGGGGCCTCCCCATGCTCCAGCTCAGGTTCACTTTCTTCGTGTATATCTGCCACAGCATCTCTGGCCAGCTGGGAGATGTCAGATACTACATCAGTATGAGGGGGTAGAGGCTCCCCCTCGATTCCTGCAGTCAAAGTATCAGGAATTTCACTGGGGGTGACTGCTGGAGATACTCCCTGTTATTTTTCCACTGCAGTCTGCCCAATACGCCTCTCCCATCGGTCAAACACACTTGAGTCCATCTTCTTCAAGTAGTGGAGAGGAACACCTTTACTCATATCAAACTTGTCTCCATTTAGCTGATTTAGATATAGACTTATGATGCGGCCAAAACTCGGAGAGCTCAAGGTGTCCTTTATATTCTCGAACAGCAACGCCCCCCCCAGTTGAACCGTTTACGGCAGACAATAGCTATTAAGATGTTGAACATATCCGCTGAGATATGGTCATAAGAGCCCGGCTTGTAGATGAGCACCTTCCCAATTATGTCAGACAGGAGCTTCCCTTCTTCATTCATATCCTTTCTCTTTATGGACCTAGTTCCTCGTGGGAGACCGCAGAATAAGAGAGTTCTGGCTTTGTCATCGTCCTCCAGATAGTCTTCATGCTCCGAGCTAGAAAGCTGCAGGAAGCGGGTCAGCTTGCTGTCAGACATCTTGACCTTTGCCCCAGCCACCTTGCTTTTGATTAGTGAGTCGCCATTTCGGAGTCTTGCGGTAGCGAAGAACTCCAACACCTCTTTGTCCAAGATTTTGCAAGGGTGCTCCAGGACGAATGTTAGCCCAGCCTCTTCCAGCATCAGAATGATGTTGCGGAATTCGTCCGAGGCGTGAGAGAACCCAGTTCGAACAAGCTCGTAACCGGTGACCAACCCAGCAGTTGTCCTTGGAGCCATTGCAGATCTAGAGAGAGAAGCCCTACTCTAAGATTTAATGAACAGTCAAAAGGAAAGCATCACTAGTGACAACGTCCAAGTACGGGTGAGGAAGAGGTTACCTAAAGGCGTAGACGGAAGAGAGTTGGAGAGCTTCCTGCAAGAAATCTTCCTTGAGCGTCCTTTGGGAAGACCTTCGGTGGAGACCTAGCGGGAAACAGCGATGGAGACCTTCGATGAGTAGGAGAGTTTCCTGCGGGGTTTGGCGGGATTCGTCGGGAGCCTGTGCGATTCGACGAGAACCTTGCGAGAACCTTGGGGGAACTTGCGGGAATACGATGGAGAACCTTGCGGGATTTTGCGAAGGCGGTGCGGGATCCGACGAGAACCTTGTGTGATTCCTAAAGGAGAAACCTTGCGGGATCCTTGAGAAGATGATTCGACGAGCTTCCTGCGGGTCGGCGAAAAAGACCTTGTGTGATTCCTAAGGAATGTGAAGAGTCGGCGGGAGAAATCTAGGGTCTCCTGTGAAATTCGGCGGGATTCGTATAGTGTGCTCCTTCGGCGGGATTCTTATGGAAGGTGAAAGGTCGGCGGGAATTCTTCCTCAAATGTGATTCTTCTTGGTCCTTCGGCGAGAATGGGATTCTCCTTAAATGCCAAGCTATTAGGGTTTGAGCCGGCTTTTCCATACACACATTGAGCCAGTGGAGTTAATTTAACGACGTAAGTTAATTTGAAAGTCTTCCAACGACGCATCTTTATTAGTTTTCAGTGAATTGATTTACGCCTGCAGATGTTAGTTCTCGAATCTACCAGTGGAAGTTCCGATAACTCTTTAATGATGTATCTAATGTTTATATTCATCGTGTTACCCTATCCTTGGATGTTCATACATACACGTATATACAAAGATGTATCTATATATAAAGATATATATATATGTAACTGTCAATGGAAAACGACTCAAGTCTTGGAACTGATCATGAGTACCTGGGATTTCGAGAGTCATCGTTTAGTCCCACAGGTAGAACATATTAGGAGCTCAATATGAGTATGCTCAAGTCAATATCACATCTGGTATAACAGACGCTTGTTCCAATTTAGTCTTGAGCCACCTACTGTTTGGTTCCCATCATATTCACGGGAACCTAGACTACCCTGCAAGAAAGAATTACTTTACCTTAGGAGCCCAAATCATATTGGGTCCTAGGTTCCTGTTAGCATAAGCACACAACTGCCTTCCTACAGAAAACCTGTCAGGAAGACTACCTCTGTCCCGTGTATGTGGATAAGCCCTTGCCGTTGGCACAGAGGGGTTGTGCCAACAGTCGATGGCAAAGTGCCCCACTTTGCCACAGCACCAACATGGGTGAATGTTGTATCGCCGTTTCCGACCTGATCTAGTGACTGAGGTAGTCACGGTCCTAGGTCTAAACGGGATAGAGCAAGATCACCTCACAAAATTTCCTCTTCCATCGTGACACGTGGAAGGGTGGAAGGAATGCATGTTGTGAGCGTCATGAGGCCAGGAAGGTGATGCCATTCTTTCAGGCATCCCCCTTCCTGAGGCCCCATGAAAACTTACACCATGACTTCTATCCCCCCTATCCTGTGTCCTCGGGTGGTGAGAAGTCTTCTGTGAGCTGGGACATGTAGATTCACACCGAGTTGAGGCAGTGGCAGTGAATACAAAGGGCTCGGAATGAGCCTTAGGTATTCTCTCATGGGTGGCCACGACGGCCCTTGCACTCCGGGTGTCTCCACATGGGGACAGATCACCCTTGCAGTGACCACGACTATTCCTGTGGTCATACCTGAAGGCATGATGAGTTGCCTTCCTGCTTGGAGTGGGGGGTCGGAATACCGTTTCTCCATTTCTCCAGGAATTGATAATCCGGGAGATCCATACATTTTCTTGCTTTCTCTTTATAGCATCAACCTTGGAAAAGTTTGATACTATTCTTTTCTCATTCTCTAGACTACTCTCTAGAGCTGAGATTTTAGAGTCCTTGGCCTTGTTGGACGCCAATTGGAGAACCAACAAGATTTTCAGTCGAGCAATCTCTTGAGCTTGCTCCTCGGCAAGTAGGTTGCTTGTCTGAAGGGCTCTCTTCAGGGAATCAGCATTTTCTGAAGGAGGGCAGTTCCTGTCTTCAGAAATTTCAAGAGATACGGGGCAGGACGAAGAAGTTACCTGCTCCTCTGCGATATTATCATTAGAGCCAGTGACCATTGTGTCATCCTCATCAGAGCTGCTTTCCTCGCTGGCCTCTTCAGTCTCTGACGTGGACAGTGGAGCTCTGATGCAGTCCGATAGATCCTTGCCTTCATCTTCAGAAGTGAGGACCCCCACATACGCTTCATCCTCTGATTGACAGCAGATTCCAGCTTTCTCTGACCCCCCCATCAGCTCTGAGATCATCATCCACAGAGATTTAGCCGTCCTACATTTTTCCAATGTAGAGCAAGAAGCTCCAGACCAGATATCCATGATAATTTGACGAATCCTCTTATCCAAATTAAAGAATGAAAGCTCCATTTCTGACATCTCAGCAATGCACTTGGGCACTTGAATTCCAGAGTCGGAGGTCTTCATAGGAATAAAAGGACCCTCTTCCAGGATGAAAGATGCACGAGGATCGATGGCATCCAAGTGATACGACACTCTCATCCTCCAGACGGGATAAAACTCCTTTGTACATGCGGGGAGTCTGAGTGGCGATATCTCATAATCCAGCTCCATACTTCTGACACTGGTGGCAGGATACTACTCAAGGTGTTAACCTTTTTGATGAGTAACCTCGCTTTGATACCACTTGAAAGTCCACCTAGTGTCAACAAAGTTCACCTATGGGGGGGGGGGGAATAGGTGACGTGCAACGCTTTTGCGGAATTTACGAATGTACCTGCACAATAAAAATAAAAAGCACAGCACACAGAATACACCGGCAATTTATAGTGGTTCCCCGACTTGGGTACATCCACTTTCCCCCTTCGACCTATCTCCCAACAAGGGACGACTCGGTCTCTTCTCCAACAGGATTGAAATCCAATCCCTGCACTATCGGAAGGAACCCTTCCACACGTAGGAGTCAACACTCCCACAAACCCGGTTGCACCCAACCCTTACAATACGGAACAATCGTTCCTTTACAACAAAAGTAAAATAGAATGTACACGAGATACAAACTTCGTTTGGAGACTACGGTGTTCCTCTTCGTTCGACGACGTGTTCGTGAAGTCAACGAAGAGTCTACAACCTTGGTCTCTCTTGGAGAGGATCTCCCCGGAACCGGCGGCGGCAATACAAACGGCGGCTTGGTTCGGGATCGGCGGCGACGACGATGTGTGGCTGCACTTCTTTAGAGATCCAAACTTCGTAGCGAAGCTAGCTAGGTCTACCAACGGTCACACTAGGATCAATCGTCTCGATCGATTCGGATGGGGAAGTCTTTCCCGATCTACAAATCGAGAGACAAGAGATCTCCGGTTAGACTCGTGAGACGCTGAGCTTAGCTAGGCTTCTATCGACCGGAGATCTGGAAGAAAACACTATCACGACCGGCGATCTAAACTCTCGCGCGGCGACGGAGGCGGCGGCGGAAAATCGCGAACTAGGTCAAGTCGCGACTCTGCTTTGTATATCTTTTTTCCGTCCCTACTGTTCAAAAATACCCGTGTATTTATACACTGTAGATACTAACAATATGACCGTTGTGGGTCCCACAAGTAGAAACCCGAAATCCGGTTCAAAATAGTGCAGCGGCAGAATCCGGTCCAGCAGCATCCAGAGAAAACGCCAAGTAAAATTCGTCGAGAATCATTGGTGATTCTCGACGAATCGGCGAGAATCAGTTAACGATTCTCGACGATTCGTCGAGAATCACTAGTGATTCTCGACGATTCCCTTGTTGATTCTCAACGATTTTCACTTGGTATTCATGACCTGCTCAGCGACGGGTTCGGCGAGAATCATTAGTGATTCTCGCCGAATCTTACTTGGCACCATTTTGAGGTAGCCAGAAGGAGTCGACGAGAATCACTAATGATTCTCGACGATTCAGCGAGAATCACAATTCTCGTCGAATCGGCGAGAATCACTTGGTGATTCTCGTCGACTTTTACTTATACGAATTTTCGTCTTTCCACCCAAGAGCTGCCCCTTGACCCATCCTTGCTCCTTGTCTTCTCTTGCATAAACACGGCCCTGTACTTGAAAGTAAGTGCACTCCAATAGAGAGAGTACACGTAGGCCAACACACTGATCTGCTCAACGAGGGATTACGTCGTGCAGACCCATGTATATTGACCTACTGCACCCTGACATTGGTGTGCACTTAGCGTGGAAGAACTGCAAGCACAACTTAAGAAGTTTCATCAAATACATTGTGAATTCATCTTAGCCTGACAGGTGGCTTCCTCAAATCCAGGTGATTGTGGATACAATACCCAACAGAAAGCAATTCTCACGATGGGTTGATCGGTTGTATCACCATTATCTTTGCATTTAGAATCTGGAGTCGAAGTACAGAATAGGCATACTGTATGAAGCCATCCAGACAGGTTGGACTAGATTGGTGATGATTATTTTTTATGTCGGAGAAGACTCTGTGGTAAACATGTAATTTATGGAGTCACGGGGTGTGCAAGTTGCTAAAGTAATAGTATTGGAGTAGGTCTCCTGGAAAACACCTATATAGGGAAGAAACGATAGTCTGTCCCATACCACGTGATGGTAGTGCTACCGCCAGCGGTAGCTCCTAGTGAGCCATGATTGTGAGGCCTATCTCTTGGAGACTGGGGGCTATTGTGTTAAGCTAAGAGCCTAAAGAGATCAATTTTGGTGGTCATGAGTGCCAACCATGGAACATAACATGCTTATATATGATTGCAATTATGGGAAAGGGGAAGCTGACTCGCGTAGTTGTCGTTAATTGGCACATCAATCTGAGTAACATGAAAGAGCTAAAATACACCTGCACTATGTCATTCGGCTAAAAAAATCTAAAGTATGTGGCAATTGTCATTGGCATAGGAGGGAGTTGTGGATTTAGGCCAGGCTAGTAATGCTCAGGTGAGTCTGTCTAGTGTGGGATTAAGGACAGTGCTGGGAATTATTGAGATACCTCTGTGGGTGCTTTGATACCAGTGATTGCTGTGATGGCTAAGGTGGGACCCTGGGTGATTAGGTACACCGATAATGTGCCCTAAGTGCACAGGACATTTCGCCGACCAATCCAACATCTATGTTTGTTGGTGCTTAAGTTGTACATCCGTGTATATTGTGATCATGGTAATTGCTACAGGGAAGGGACACCGTCGACACGGTTTATGGGTGGACTCGTTATAATTTGGTCAACTAACACGACCTTTGCTTTGTTTGCCACCGATGGTGTGGAATTCTTTTGTGCAGATGCAACTAAGCTAAGTGGGAAGTAGCAGGCTGAATCCCTGTTTACCGTGTCAGCCCTCAAAGGCCAAGTGAAGTGTGTTTTTATTGTCTCCTGTGTGGTCAACATGCGTGCCGATGTCTGTACAACACATATGATTGAGAAAACTGTTGTATGACCTTAAGGAGAAAACCTTTTCTGTATTTTGTTAATCTTTCCTACTTTTGCTTAGTGGACATTTCTATGGTTGGGTTCCTAATACTTTAAATACTTCCGTTAGAATGCACTATAAGTTAGGATGTGCGGTTGGTATAGTCTCAATAAGTAACTCCACTAGCTGTCCGTGGAATATGACGTGGGGCCCCGATCAGATCTTCTGTTATATTCTATTTGATGGATGGGGGTGTTACAAACGACATGGGAAGAAGTAATTAACAACCCCGTGTTTTAATACGACCTTGATACTACGATTTGATAGGTACACTTTTCATTTTGGTTGTTAGTAAAATCAATCATCAAGTTTTTGGCACCGTTGTCAGGGATCTTTTTTTGTCAATATTAAGAAAACGCGTTCGCTATTACTTCTATAAATAAATAAATATTATAAAAATATTTATCATTAATCAACCAACATCATTATTTTTCTACCACACCTAATTCTCTCGAAAAGGGCAAAGTTGGCTTAAATACAACCATTTTGCCTTGTACCAGTGCAAGCCCCTCACATGGTAGTCCTCGGGAAGTTCGAGAGTTAATTCATATATATATATATATATATATATATATATATATATATATATATATATATATATATATATATATATATATATATATATATATTCAAAAAAAAGTGAATATTTTTTATTTCCTTTGTTTTATTTTCTAGTTTTATATTTTGTTTTTCTTTCACTATATCTTCCTTCTTTCTTTCTAGTACATGACCTATAGTAGCTCTTCGAGTAATTCTTATATTAATTTTGATCCATAGATCGAGCGCACCCTTCAGCAGTGCCTCCGAACTCGTGAACAGTATTTATATATATAAATCAAAGAGTCTATCGGAGACACTAACACAAAAAATATGGGTGAGCCCAATCCAGAGGTTGACCAGCAAAGGACAATATCCTATTATGCCCGACCCAACCTAGAGTGTACATAAATAAGAATTGTTCACCTTATTGTAGCAAACAATAATTTTGAACTTAAGCCTAGCATCATTCAAATAGTGCAACAATATGTGCAATTCGACGGATTATAAGATGAAGATCCAAACTTGCATATTGCAAGATTTCTTGAATCTGTGATATGTTTAACATCAATGGTGTTATGAATGACACTATAAAGATAAGACAATTTTTATTTTCTTTAAGTACTAAAGCTAAATAGTGGTTGAGTTCACTTCCTAGGAGATCTATCACCACTTGGGCTCAATTAATGGAAATTTTTTATCTAAATATTTCTTGCCCGCCAAAATAGCAAAATTAAGAAATGCTATCTCTATTTTAGCCAAATCAATTCTGTAATGCTTTATGATACCTGGGATTGATTTACGGAGTTATTAAAATGTTGCCCCTATCATGCTCTACCTATATGGTTACAAGTGCATACATTGTAATAGGCTAAATCAAAGTATTAAGCAAGTGATAAATGATGCTTCTGGTGGTACTTTAGAAAATAAAACTCCAGAAGCCTCTCTTGAGCTTTTCGAGGATATGGAGATGAACAAATTTCAGTGGAACGTGCCAAGGTCCCGCTCGAACAAAACTTCAGGTATGTATAAGGTCGACATGGTCTCCTAGTTGGTATTGCACGTTGAGATGCTGAATAAGAAGATGACTGAGATGTCTGCTCCCTTTGCCCTCAGGTATGGCAAACTGCAATTGCTACGACCGAGCAAGTGGAATATATGGGGAACATGCCCAAGCCTGCATTTAATCAATTTTCTACTACTTCTTCTTCTCATACTACTTTTAATTTTTCGAACAATTATAATCCTTGATGGCATTACCAACCAAATTTTTCTTGGAGTAACCCTGCTAATGCGATGAAGACACCATCTGATCTTACACCACCACCTCCTCCTACGCATAATTTTCAAAAACCTCCTGCCATGGAGGAAATGATTTGTAAACACATTAATGGGAATGTAGCGACAATTATAAATCTAACAGGAACCAAGTGGTGATAGAAACTGACAGGTACTCCATGCAACCTGATGACCTCGTCCACCTCCTCCTACTCTTTCTGTTTGTCCATTCGTCCGCGGATGGTAGGCGGTGGAATACCTCAAGTCAGTACCCAACCCCTCTTGCAAGCTTTTTCAGAAACTTACAGGTACTCCATGCAACCTGATGACCTCGTCCAAATACAATTCAGCTATTTTTTTCATGGAGTAGTCAATCTTGAACGGCACGAAGTGAACACTCTTTGTTAGTCTATCCACAATCACCCAAACTTAGTCATGCCCTCTAGGAGAGCTCGACAATCCAGAAATAAAGTCCATCGAGATACTCTCCCATTTCCAACTCGGGATCTCCAAAGAAGTTAGCTTGTCTCCAGGCCTTCCATGATCGGCCTTAACTCGCTTAAATGTGAAACATTCAGATACAAACCTTGCTATATCACCCTTCAAACTCATCCACCAAGCAATTTGTTTCAGATTCTGGTACATCTTGGTCGAACTGGGGTCGTAGGCCACATTAGAACCATGTGCCTCCTTGCACAACTGATACCTAATGTCCTTAACAGCGGGAATGCAAAGCCTACCATGGTATCTCAGGGTTCCCATATCATAAATAGAAAACTCTGGCAACTCACCCTTCGCAACTCTACTATAAATATGCAACAGATCTTGATCCTTCTTTTGATGCAATCTAGTAAGTGTAATCCATGAAGGCTCTAACACTTCTAATTCACTAGTCGAGCTGCCACTTCCCACTGAAATACCCATCAAATGGAATTCTTCCACCAGCGAATCCACTAAATGGTTAAAAACTTTAGCTGTCTTCCTACTCAGGGCGTCGGCTACCACGTTAGTTTTGTCCGGGTGGTACTAGATCTCGACATCATAGTCAGCCACATACTCCAGCCATCTATGCTGGCGCAAATTCAATTCCTTCTGTGTGAAGACGTATTTCAAACTTCTATGATCAGTATAAATCTTGCATATAGCGCCATATAACAGATGTCTCCACAACTTGAGAGCATAGATCACTACTGCAAATTCTAGGTCATGTGTATGGTAATTCTGTGTAAGACCCCTCCTCCCGGATTCCAGAACACGGCACGAAGGGGGAGTCTTATGCCCGGAACAGCCGCCTTGCGGTAGCATTAGCACACGGGCTAACCTGTACCACAAGACGCCTATTCCGCCGGCTACAACAATATCAATATATCATGCCAACCCAACCAAATAAATAAACAGAAGAAGTCAAAATCCACACTAAGTTATAATGTCCAAATACATCAATAATGAGAAGCTAAAACATGCTTCTACAATATATCAGAGTACAGCTAAACAATGCCCAAACGGGCTACATCAGAGTAAGCAAAACACTAACATCGGTAACAGACGGTATCGACGGCACCGTCACGTCAGGCCCTGTCGTCCTGGCCTGGCTGTCCTGCGGCGTAGTCTGCGGCTGCTCTACCTGCGGCGTGACCTCCTAAAAAGGAAGACGTAGCAACCGTTAGTCGAAACGACTAAGTGGTTTCACATCCGCTCCCCCGGCGACTCCTCGGCACCGGGCGGAGAAAAGGAACAAGAGTATAGTATATAACAAGTAGGCAAGTAAAGGAAGTACAAGCAAGTGGCAGTAGTGTAAGAGTAACAACATCATAGTCAGCATATATGAAAGAGCTACACTAAACTAGCAAGTATAAGTAACAGCAGGAAAGTAACATAACTTATAAGAATGCCCATACAAACTTATAAGTTAAGGATCGGGTTACATAAAAGTAACTCATCGTATAAGAGTGCCCATACAAACTTATACAATGAGGATCTTGTTGTGCAATGTTATGAAATGCTATGAATGCTATGCAATGACTCACCCATGCACACCCATGCAATTGCTATGTCGACACAGACTATAGTTCCCACTTTTCGAGCAGGTAGCTAACCTCTCAAGCATCAGCCGCCGTGGCCAGGTGGTGACAGTAGAACGGGCACTTCTACTACTAGGCGGGTATCACACTACTTCACCTAGGCCTCCGTACGCCTCAACGCTAAGAACACAACAGCGGAGCCCATGCGTACTATGGCCCAGCGGGGTCTTGGGTAGATGTGCACCAAGAACACAGCCCGAACTGGCCTTGCGTGACCCGGAAGGGGCCTCGGAAGAAAGCACGAGGACACAGCCCAACCGTTCACATGGTCGGAGGGGCCTCGGGACGTGAACACCGAGGACACAGCCCAAACCGACCAAGTCTAACTGCCAACTCCCGTCGGTGTGACGACTAGCGAGCCCGTAGACCTGCCACACTATCCTTAACCCGGGATTACGACACCGCGTGTCGACTCACACCACATGCAAATACCACATCAACATAACGTGGAAGGGGCCTCGGAAGCAAACACGAGGGCACAGCCCAACCATCCATCCACACCTCATCTCAACACAACCAAAACAAGTGGCGGTCAACACCGCACTTACAAACTCACACAACACTACTCATAGGAAGACGACACTCTAAGTATTGGACTACCAAATTCAATCCACTATTCAACATTCACATGGCCATGAGTTATCCTTCTATATGTCATATCAGGTGATTTCAACACAATATATCAAGATGCACATGTATAAAAATCTACTAACTTCTAACCAGTCAAATCATTCAAGTATACTATCTTACAATTCTATCACATGAAATCCGATTAATAATCTTCATCATTTATGCAACTGAATTAATTATTCATAAGAGTTTATCCAAGCCTCAAGGTTACCTGTAATATTAGTTTCACCGAATCCAAATCCAAATATTATAAACCCAGATTTTTAAGTGCAGGAATAGTCTGGACAGTAACTTCGACCGGAGATTCCCGAGGCTACAGGAATCCGGTGAAGTCGTGTAACCCATCGATGGAAAGGTATTTCCATAGACTACATCTTTCATATTCAGAGCTCAACCCAGATTTGATATTATCCTATTTGAAATCGGACTTGAAGTCCGCTGCGTACAGAACACAGTTTCTGCATACGAGGTTTATTGAACACCATTTTCGTTTACACTTTCCCGTGGCTACAGACTTCGCCAGAAGTCGTGCAACCATTCGTTGGAAAGATATTTTCAAGGGCTTCAACTTTCGTGTTAAGCCGAAAGCCCAGATCTGGCCATAGCATACATAAAAATGGCCACGAAGTTCGCTGCGCGCAGAATACAGATTCTGCACGCTTCTTAAAGAAAAATGGACGGCATCGGTCCGTCTTCTTCCTCAATCGATCCTTCCTAAATTTTCCAGAAATGTCCTCCTCCCTTATTCAACCTCAAAGGCCAAAACTCCTCACGAAACCATTCACCCATCGTCGTATTGAAGAAAAGGGGAAGGGTTGAAGAGATCTAAAGTCTAGGATTCAAATCCTAGCATGGCCGAACCTAGAAATCTTCTCCTCTCCATCAAGACTCTCTTGAGCCGATGTCTCTCCTAGGAAAATAACTATAGATCTAGCACCAAGGGAGAGGGTAGGAAACTCACATTGGCTCCAGCGGTACCACCATTTCTAGCCATGGATCTCGTAGTTCTCCTTGGCGGCATCTTCTCTTTCACGGCGACGGCGGATCTCCTTTGGTAAAACTTGCTTCTGCAGTTTTCCCTCTCACAGGAGTTCTCACTGGAATTAGGGGATGAAAAGAGCATGAAAACGGCTAGGGTTTTCTCTCCCCTTTATATATAAAATGTGACACGGGTAGGGACACGGTCGTGTCCTTACCCGTGTCCTTCCTGGCGAAGCGGCAACGACAGTTTCCATGTCGGTTCAATACTTGACACGGGTTGGGACACGCCCGTGTCCCGACCCGTGTCCACATGACACGGCCGTGTGCATAGCCGTGTCCTTGGCCGTGTACTTCTCGGGTTGCGTCTCGACACTTCTCGTCGAGCTCAACTCGACGCACACGGGTAGGGACACGGCCGTGTCACTACCCGTGTCACTTGGTGTCGACACAGCTCGACGATCTCGACACGGGTCGTCGAGCTCAACTCGACGCACACGGGTAGGCACACGGCCATGTCCCTACCCGTGTCCCTTGGTGTCGACACAGCTCGACGATCTCGACACGGGTCGTCGAGCTCAACTCGACGCACACGGGTAGGCACACGGCCGTGTCCCTACCCGTGTCCGTTGGTGTCGACACAGCTCGACAATCTCGACACGGGTCGTCGAGCTCAACTCGACGCACACGGGTAGGCACACGGCCGTGTCCCTACCTGTGTCCCTTGGTGTCGACACAGCTCGACGATCTCGACACAGCTCGTCGAGCTCAACTCGACGCACACGGGTAGGCACACGGCCGTGTCCCTACCCGTGTTACTGTTAAAATTCAACAAACCGCAGACGCCCCCTTGGATACCCTGCTGAAAACTCAACAAACCGAAGGAGAATACGCCCACTTATATGTTGAAAGTTTTCCCGGATCGTGGAGTTAACAGTGGTTATCTCAACAAAGCAGTAACAACCAGCAACACATGCAGCACAAGCTTCTTTATTGATCAAGAGCAAACTTCTTTACAAGGCGAGACATACATGGCGAGACATGCTTCACCAAAACCCAACACCGGGAGAGCAGAGACAGTTACAAAGACAAGAACAAAAAACAAGCCGCGCGGACTCAAACAATTAAGCCGCCGACCTACTGCTGTGGAGTCCGCTCAGTCCGCCAGGTCGCCAGACCGCAACCCAAGCCGCGCGGACTCACCCTTACTCCAATGCTTAGCTCTTCACCGCCGGTCTGCACGCCGCCAGACCACACAGGCTGCGCCACCGAATGGAACAGTCCGCCAGAAACCGGCGACTTCCTGAACCCCGAACCAAGTCGCCAAAGAGAAGACCGCCTGGCCGCTATCCGCGACCTGCTGTTTACCGCCTGTTGCTTAACCGCAGAGTCCGCACTGTCCCTGACCGCAATCAGAGCCAAGTCCTGGCTTTCCAGCGCTATCCGCACAACCTGCACAGCACAACCGGGTCAACTCTATCCGCGCGGACACAAAGTCCAGGCCGCAGCAACTTACGCGAGCTCAAAAAAACTGTTCACTTACTTCGGTCTAGGTTCCTCTCTTGGGTTAGTTTTCCTGATGTGACATGGGTCCTATTTATAGGCACGACGATGAGTATGGTCACCGCCCTTCCCGATAGGATCACCGCCACAACCCGCAGCAAGAACTTATGTGTCCGCCAGCCCGCGGACACACATGCCAGTTCGCCGCCCTGTGCAGATAGCCAGTCCGCCCCAGCTTCTCCAAGGCCGGACTCCAATATCCAGTCCGTGCCGCCAGAGACCAAGCCAGGACCACCACAGCCGACTCCACAACAGCCGTATCCGCCATTCTGCGGACAAGGCATCAGCCCGCAAAACCCGAGCCCGCAACCGCGCCATCAAGGCACCTGCCGGACTCAGCGGATACCCAGCTATCGTCCGCATATCCCAAGTCCATTACCTCATTGCCAAGGCACCTCCGGACTTAGCGGACACGCCAATCCAGTCCGCTAACAGCAGACCCCAGTCCGCGTATACAGCGAACTCCAGTCCGCTTCCCTGAGTCCATAACCTCATCACAAGGCTCAACCGGACTCAGCGGACTCCGGCTCCAGTCCGCACGCTCCTGCACAAGCAGTTCTCCAGTCCGCATTTCCCCAAGCTAGCAAACAAGGCAACTGCACTTCTACTACGCTTGGCGGACTGAGAAACCAGCCCGCGCTCCACTGCGCGATCTTCCCCGGACTGAGCCTCCTGGACTTGGTTCAATTCCCACCAAGCCAGCCCACTGGCCGCAAGGGCCAGTCCGCACTTACAGGCGGACACTGGATCTAGCCCGCCATACCGGGCGACCTCCAGTTCCTGTCCGCGCTGACCGGCGGTCTCCGCGGCTTCCACTTGCCGCTTCACTAGAGCAAGACCAAGGCACTGCCAAACCGGTCTGCCGAGCTCCAGTTCTTCAGTCCGCTTCAAGCCGGACTCCGCGATAACATTCCTATCCGCCCGGTTACTTCCTGGAGTAAACCGCCTGCTGAGCATACACTGGCCTGTCAACCGCCGCTGCTGTCCGCGCTCGACGCAGCACGGGTAGGCACACGGCCGTGTCCCTACCCGTGTTACTTCCTTTTTACACTGATTCTCCATTTATCCACAAGTGCAGTCCAATTCCCTGCACTCTCAGGACTCAAGTCAACCCTCCTGACTCAAAACACACACACTAGGGGCCTAGAGCGATTCGGGACGTTACAAATCCTATAAACAAAATAAAAGATTTCGTCCCCGAAATCAGGCTTAGGCTGTGGGGAGGAAAGCATGACAGGAAATTTAACACTTGCTTTTAAATAGAATTACCTTGAGCAAACAACTCCGGGTAGCGTTGCTGCATTAAATCCAATGGCTCCCATGTGTACTCCTCCTTCCCATGATTCAACCATAGCACCTTTACTAAGGGAACACTTTTGCGGCGCAAAGTCCTTGTCTCGCTGTCAACAATCCGCACCGGCTCTAGTCGCACAGACCTATCTGATGCCACTGCACCATCAGTAGTGGGAATATACTGGTCGGGCCGCAACAGTGCTTTTCGAAGCGACGACACATGGAACACGTCGTGGAGATTTTCTAGTTCTGGTGGTAACTCCAACCGATAGGCCAACGGGCCAATCCTTTCCAATATAGTATAAGGCCCAACATACCTTGGGCTGAGCTTTTTCACTCCACGCACCCGCGACACTCCATGCATCGGCCGAATCTTGAGGAACACTTTTTCTCCCACCTGGAACTCCACCATCCGATGCTTTTTATTATAATATTTCGCCTGTCGACTTTGAGCCTCCAACATGCGATCCCGTATCAATCTGACCGCCGCATCAGTATCATCTATATATTCGTTCCCCAATGCCTTCGGATCTTCATCTTGCACCCAAGACAAGGGAGTCCTGCACCTTCTTCCGTAAAGGGCTTCATGGGGCGCCATGCCGATGCTTGCCTGATGGCTATTATTATAGGAGAATTCCACAAGTGGCAAGAGCCTTTCCCATGGCTCTCCTCTGTCCAACACACATAACCTCAATAAATCCTCCAGTGTTCTGATGGTCCGCTCTGACTGCCCGTCCGTCTGTGGATGAAATGCGGTACTAAAGGTTAGGCGTGAGCCCAAATACGCCTGTACCGCCTTCCACTCATTGGATGTAAACCGACCATCCCGATCTGAAACAATTGCCTTGGGCACGCCATGATACCGTACAAATTGCTCCACGAAAAGGCGTACCAAAACATCCACGTGTGCTTCCTTCTTCATTGGAATGAACCGGGCCACCTTTGTCAGTCGATCCACAATAACCCATACTGAATCATTCCCGGAGCGGGAACGAGGTAACCCATGAACAAAGTCCATGGAGATATCCTCGAACTTCCATTCGGGGATGGGCAATGACTGCAACAAACCACCGGGACTCCTGCATTCAGCCTTCACTCTTTGGCAAGCTTCGCAATGTGTAACATAGTAGCGAACATCTTTCTTCATTCCCGGCCAACACATGGTCTTCCGCAATCCGGCGTACATCTTAGCAATACCAGGGTGCACTGAATATTGAGAGGAATGTGCCTCTCTCAAGATATCCTCCCGAATTTTGCCGCCCTTGGGAATATAGAGTCGGCCACGAAAATAAATGAGGCCGTCTTTGAGTGTGTACTCATCGGTGGTCCCATCTTCAATTGCCTTGATTGCCGGGGCCAAGGCCGCATCCATTCCTTGCTCCACCCGAATCCGGTCTCGGATATCACAAACTATGCTCATGTTGGCCAAATACTCCGCATACTCTGCCGAAGGATCCTTGAATACTAAAGTAATTTCCATCTCCTCGATCATCCGAGCCAACTCCATGCTCATCAGCCGAGACTCTGGGCTAGAGCCTGGCACTTTTCTACTCAAGGCATCGGCTACCGAGTTCGCTTTCCCGGGGTGGTAGTTCATGGTGAACTCGTAGTCGCATAGAAATTCCAACCACCGCCGTTGTCTCAGGTTCAACTCCTTCTGAGTGTGAACATACTTCAAGTTTTTGTGATCGGAAAAGATCTCGCAGTGCACGCCATATAAATAATGCCTCCAGACTTTCAAAGCGAACACCACTGCTCCCAACTCCAAATCATGAACCGGGGAATTGATTTCATGTTTCTTTAACTGCCTTGAAGCATAAGCGATCACGTGCCCGTGCTGCATCAGCACCGCTCCCATCCCTTGATATGATGCGTCCGTGTAAACTTGGAATCCTTCCTTCCCAGACGGAAGTGCAAGGATGGGGGCGGAGGTAAGCCTATCTTTCAATTCTTGAAATGCCTCTTCACATTGAGGTGTCCACTCAAATGGCACACCCTTCTTCGTCAAGGAGGTAAGAGGAAGGGCAATCTTGGAAAAACCTTTCACGAACTTGCGGTAGTAGCCACCAAGTCCAAGAAAGCTTCGTACATCAGCCGCCGACTTCAAGGGCGACCACTCTTTCACGGCCCGCACCATTGCTGGATCCACTGCTAACCCTGCTCCACTGATCACATGCCCCAAGAAGGCAACCTCCTTAAGCCAGAACTCACACTTGCTAAACTTGGCATACAAGGCGTGCTCCTTCAATTTCTTCAAAACCAAGGTCAGGTGCTCGACATGCTCCCCCTCCGTCTTTGAGTAGACCAAGATGTCGTCGAAGAAAACAATGACGAAGATGTCCAAATACGGTTCAAACACCTTATTCATCAAGCTCATGAAGGCCGAAGGGGCATTTGTGAGCCCAAACGGCATTACTGTGAACTCATACAAACCATATCTCGAACTGAAGGCCGTTTTCTGGATGTCCCCTTCTTGTATCCTCAACTGATAGTATCCGGAGCGCAAATCCAATTTAGAAAACCAATGCGCTCCCACTAGTTGATCGAACAACTCATCGATCCGCGGTAGCGGATAAGTGTTCCGCACCGTCAACCGATTGAGTTCCCGATAATCTATGCACAATCGCAGTGTTCCATCCTTCTTCTTCACGAACAGCACAGGGGCTCCCCATGGTGATGAACTGGGGCGAATGAACCCTGAATCCACCAGTTCTTGTAATTGAACTCTAAACTCCGCGAGTTCTTTCGGAGCCATTCTGTATGTAGCCTTGGATACAGGCTTGGCACCTGGTACTAGATTGATCTGGAAGTCAACTTCTCTATGCGGAGGTAATCCTGGTAGCTTCTCAGGAAATACCTCAGGAAAATCCCGCACTACCCGTACATCCTTTAATTCCAGCGCTGCTTCCTTCAACTCGAACCAGATCATGAAGACCTCATCCCCCTTCATATGAGCTTTTACAGCCTGAATAGAAGATAGTATCATACGTGGCGCGAAGCCGATACCTTGGAAGATGACGTCAGAGTCTCCATGCCTCAAATAGATCCGCTTCTCCGCGCAGTCGATCCTCGCGAAGTGCCAGTCCAGCCATGCCATGCCCAAAATGATGTCAAACTCCGGCATTCTCAGAACCGTGGCCGGCGTATCAAAGGCCTTCCCATCAATAAATAACTCCAACTCGCACTTGGCGGTCGCGATCATCTCCGAGCCGTCCGGAAGGCGTACACGTCGAGCTATGCCAGTGAAGTATTGTACATCCCCCATGTCTTTTATGAAATCCTCGGACACAAAGGAGTGTGAGGCACCGGTATCGAACAGCGCATAGGCTGTCTTCCCGCCAATAATCACGGTGCCTACGTACCAACAGCCAAAACTTATTGCTATTGGCTAGTAAGTTCTAATCAATTCAAGCTAGATCATGCAAATATGTAAATTAATTAAATCATACCTGCAATCACATCTTGTGGGTTCCTTTCCTGCGCCATGTCAAGCGCGTACACCTGATCCCGGACCGGTCCGGGGTTTCCTCTTGGCGGTCCTCGTCCTCGACCGCGCATATATCCCCGCCCTCATGGAGCGGCTGGAGGGAGAGCAGGAGGGAGAGCAGGAGGGAGAGCAGGAGGGGCGTTCCCATATAGCTGCGGGCAAAAATGCCGGATGTGGCCCGGCTGGTTGCATTCGAAGCACACCAGACCACGACGCCCTTCAAGTTGTTGAAATCGCTGATGCTGTGGGGGTGGAGGCAACGCAAGCGGCTGCGGAACTGGATGCTCCACCCTATAGTTTCGGTGGACACGCCCTCCACCTCTTTGATAACCTCTTCCTCCTCTGAAGTCCCGTCTCCTTCTATTACTTGGGCCGGCTTCCATCACTTCCTCCGCAGGCCTCTTACTACATCCCAGGTGGTCCGCCTCCAATCTTTTCGCCATATCAATGATCTCCGCCAAGCTACCATCCGCTATAAACAAAAGGGACTGCCTTAGGGGATCTCGCAGCCCTTTATAGAAGCGCTTGGCATAACCTCTGTCATCCAACTCATAAGAATCCGCAAACCTTGCGAGATGTTGGAACTCCCGCTGGTATTCCGTAACCGACTTTGATCCTTGCTTTAGTAGAAGGAACCTCGGCTCAAGCTCATCTCGGGCAGATGTAGGGATAAAGTGCTCCAAGAAAACACCCGAGAATTCACTCCAACTTATCTCTGTGTAGATCCGGCCTTGGAAGGTAGAGCCCATGAGGGACTTCCACCACCTCTTCGCATGTAAGTCCAAGACAGACACTGCCAATATCACTGTCATGTTGGCTGGGCAACGGATACCGGCCAACAACTCCTGTATCGTGTCTAGCCATTCCTCTGTACGTACGGCTGACTCCGTCCCAAGGTAGACGGGAGGGGAGAGAGCCCGGAAGGTGCTCAGCCAGTTGGAGCTCGGGGCCTGTTGTTGCACTGGAGTCCGCTGTGCCTTAAAAGCTTTAAGAATGGCGGTGAGCGTCTGCCCCAACTCAGATTGTTCGAACTGAGTGGGTATGGGAGGGGTAGGAGTACCCCCCATCGGCTCAACATGCAGTGGAACCTACACATACACGACAAATTTATGGTCAGGTTGGCTAAACTTAAGGTCAAAGTTGGACAAACTTAATGTGAATTACATATGGGCACACCACTGCTTCCGCTAAGTCAGTTTGTCCCCAAACTGACTAACCAAACGGGGGTGGCACCATTGTTGAATGACTTCTTAGTTGAGGATCGTGGCAAACTGATACCATTTGTAAGACCCCTCCTCCTGGATTCCAGAACACGGCACGAAGGGGGAGTCTTATGCCCGGAACAGCCGCCTTGCGGTAGCATTAGCACACGGGCTAACCTGTACCACAAGACGCCTATTCCGCCGGCTACAACAATATCAATATATCATGTCAACCCAACCAAATAAATAAACAGAAGAAGTCAAAATCCACACTAAGTTATAATGTCCAAATACATCAATAATGAGAAGCTAAAACATGCTTCTACAATATATCAGAGTACAGCTAAACAATGCCCAAACAGGCTACATCAGAGTAAGCAAAACACTAACATCGGTAACAGACGGTATCGACGGCACCGTCACGTCAGGCCCTGTCGTCCTGGCCTGGCTGTCCTGCGGCGTAGTCTGCGGCTGCTCTACCTGCGGCGTGACCTCCTAAAAAGGAAGACGTAGCAACCGTTAGTCGAAACGACTAAGTGGTTTCACATCCGCTCCCCCGGCGACTCCTCGGCACCGGGCGGAGAAAAGGAACAAGAGTATAGTATATAACAAGTAGGCAAGTAAAGGAAGTACAAGCAAGTGGCAGTAGTGTAAGAGTAACAGCATCATAGTCAGCATATATGAAAGAGCTACACTAAACTAGCAAGTATAAGTAACAGCAGGAAAGTAACTTAACTTATAAGAATGCCCATACAAACTTATAAGTTAAGGATCGGGTTACATAAAAGTAACTCATCGTATAAGAGTGCCCATACAAACTTATACAATGAGGATCTTGTTGTGCAATGTTATGAAATGCTATGAATGCTATGCAATGACTCACCCATGCACACCCATGCAATTGCTATGTCGACACAGACTATAGTTCCCACTTTTCGAGCAGGTAGCTAACCTCTCAGGCATCAGCCGCCGTGGCCAGGCGGTGACAGTAGAACGGGCACTTACTACTACTAGGCGGGTATCACACTACTTCACCTAGGCCTCCGTACGCCTCAACGCTAAGAACACAACAGCGGAGCCCATGCGTACTATGGCCCAGCGGGGTCTTGGGTAGATGTGCACCAAGAACACAGCCCGAACTGGCCTTGCGTGACCCGGAAGGGGCCTCGGAAGAAAGCACGAGGACACAGCCCAACCGTTCACATGGTCGGAGGGGCCTCGGGACGTGAACACCGAGGACACAGCCCAAACCGACCAAGTCTAACTGCCAACTCCCGTCGGTGTGACGACTGGCGAGCCCGTAGACCTGCCACACTATCCTTAACCCGGGATTACGACACCGCGTGTCGACTCACACCACATGCAAATACCACATCAACATAACGTGGAAGGGGCCTCGGAAGCAAACACGAGGGCACAGCCCAACCATCCATCCACACCTCATCTCAACACAACCAAAACAAGTGGCGGTCAACACCGCACTTACAAACTCACACAACACTACTCATAGGAAGACGACACTCTAAGTATTGGACTACCAAATTCAATCCACTATTCAACATTCACATGACCATGAGTTATCCTTCTATATGTCATATCAGGTGATTTCAACACAATATATCAAGATGCACATGTATAAAAATCTACTAACTTCTAACCAGTCAAATCATTCAAGTATACTATCTTACAATTCTATCACATGAAATCCGATTAATAATCTTCATCATTTATGCAACTGAATTAATTATTCATAAGAGTTTATCCAAGTCTCAAGGTTACCTGTAATATTAGTTTCACCGAATCCAAATCCAAATATTATAAACCCAGATTTTTAAGTGCAGGAATAGTCTGGACAGCAACTTCGACCGGAGATTCCCGAGGCTACAGGAATCTGGTGAAGTCGTGTAACCCCTCGATGGAAAGGTATTTCCATAGACTACATCTTTCATATTCAGAACTCAACCCAATTTGACATTATCCTATTTGAAATCGGACTTGAAGTCCGCTGCGTACAGAACACAGTTTCTGCATACGAGGTTTATTGAACACCATTTTCGTTTAGACTTTCCCGTGGCTACAGACTTCGCCAGAAGTCGTACAACCATTCGTTGGAAAGATATTTTCAAGGGCTTCAACTTTCGTGTTAAGCCAAAAGCCCAGATCTGGCCATAGCATACATAAAAATGGCCACGAAGTTCGCTGCGCGCAGAATACAGATTCTGCACGCTTCTTAAAGAAAAATGGACGGCATCGGTCCGTCTTCTTCCTCAAGCGATCCTTCCTAAATTTTCCAGAAATGTCCTCCTCCCTTATTCAACCTCAAAGGCCAAAACTCCTCACAAAACCATTCACCCATCGTCGTATTGAAGAAAAGGGGAAGGGTTGAAGAGATCTAAAGTCTAGGATTCAAATCCTAGCATGGCCGAACCTAGAAATCTTCTCCTCTCCATCAAGACTCTCTTGAGCCGATGTCTCTCCTAGGAAAATAACTATAGATCTAGCACCAAGGGAGAGGGTAGGAAACTCACATTGGCTCCAGCGGTACCACCATTTCTAGCCATGGATCTCGTAGTTCTCCTTGGCGGCATCTTCTCTTTCACGGCGATGGCGGATCTCCTTTGGTAAAACTTGCTTCTGCAGTTTTCCCTCTCACAGGAGTTCTCACAGGAATTAGGGGATGAAAAGAGCATGAAAACGGCTAGGGTTTTCTCTCCCCTTTATATATAAAATGTGACACGGGTAGGGACACGGCCGTGTCCTTACCCGTGTCCTTCCTGGCGAAGCGGCAACGACAGTTTCCATGTCGGTTCAATACTTGACACGGGTTGGGACACGCCCGTGTCCCGACCCGTGTCCACATGACACGGCCGTGTGCATAGCCGTGTCCTTGGCCGTGTACTTCTCGGGTTGCGTCTCGACACTTCTCGTCGAGCTCAACTCGACGCACACGGGTAGGGACACGGCCGTGTCACTACCCGTGTCACTTGGTGTCGACACAGCTCGACGATCTCGACACGGGTCGTCGAGCTCAACTCGACGCACACGGGTAGGCACACGGCCGTGTCCCTACCCGTGTCCCTTGGTGTCGACACAGCTCGACGATCTCGACACGGGTCGTCGAGCTCAACTCGACGCACATGGGTAGGCACACGGCCGTGTCCCTACCCGTGTCCGTTGGTGTCGACACAGCTCGACAATCTCGACACGGGTCGTCGAGCTCAACTCGACGCACACGGGTAGGCACACGGCCGTGTCCCTACCCGTGTCCCTTGGTGTCGACACAGCTCGACGATCTCGACACAGCTCGTCGAGCTCAACTCGACGCACACGGGTAGGCACACGGCCGTGTCCCTACCCGTGTTACTTCCTTTTTACACTGATTCTCCATTTATCCACAAGTGCAGTCCAATTCCCTGCACTCTCAGGACTCAAGTCAACCCTCCTGACTCAAAACACACACACTAGGGGCCTAGAGCGATTCAGGACGTTACATTCTGTTCATGAACCTTCAGCTGCCTAGACTCATACGCAATAACCTTGCACTCCTACATCAACACGCATCCGAGCCCAACATGCGAAGCGTCCACATACACAGCATACTCCAGTCCTTTAGTAGGCAGGGTCAAGACTGGTGCAGTGCATAACCTCCTCTTCAGCTCTTGGAATGCCTCTTCACACTCATCACTCCAAATAATTGTTGCATGCTTCTGCATCAATTTTGTCAATGGCCCAGACAGTGTAGAGAATCCCTCTACAAACATTTTTTAGTAGCCTGCCAGCCATAAAAAATTTCTTATTTCCTTGGGAGTGGTAGGTCTAATCCAATCCATCACTGTAACTATCTTATGTGGTTCAACTGTTATCCCATCCTTATTCAACACATGGCCCAAAAAAGAGACTTGTGTTAGCTAAAACTCGCACTTGCTCAACTTAACATACAACTTATGCTCTCTCAAAGTTGACAAGACCAGATGCAAGTGCTGCGCATGCTCTTCAATATTGCGTGAGTAGACTAACACGTCATCTATAAACACTATCTCAAAGTGATCTAGAAAGTCTTTGAACACTATGTTCATCAAATCAATGAATGCGGCAGGTGCATTAGTCAATCCAAATAACTTTACCAAAAACTCGAAATGTCCATGACGCGAATGTAAAGCAGTTCGTGGAATGTCTGCCTCACGAATCCTCAACTGATGATAACCTGAACGCAGGTCATTCTTGGAAAATACAGAGCTACCACGCAACTGATCGAAAAAATCATCGATTCTCGGCAAGAGATATCTGTTTTTGATGGTCACCTTATTTAATTCTCTGTAATCAATACACAACCTCATTGATCCATCTTCCTTCTTTACAAACAAAACGGGAGCACCCCACGGTGACGAACTTGGCCTAATGAAACTATTCTGCTACAGCTCGTCTAACTGGGTGCATAGCTCTCCCAACTCACGCAGAGCCATACGGTACAGAGCCTTAGTGATAGGATGGGTACCCGGTTCAAAACCTATGACAAACTCAACATCTCTCTCAGGCGGAAGACCAGGAAGATTATCAGGAAACACGTCAGGGAACTCGTGAACTACAATAATCTCCTTCACAAGCGGCAAACTAACAACACTCGCCAACACTAAAACCAAATAGGCAAAGCATCCTGAATTCAAAAGCTTTCGAGCACTTACCGCAGAAATGATCGGAGATTCTTGGCGCGAATAACCATAAACGCTCTTGTGTTGACCGTCATCCATCTTGAAGTCCAAGCGCCTAACCTTGCATCTTCACGGTTTATCATCTTCTCAGTTTATCAACAACGGGGAGATAACTCGTCAGAATCTGAGCTAGACCAAGTTATGCAGGAAGTAATCCAAGTGATTAAAGGTATGACCGGTTATAAATGGCCCTATCAGCCCGCGGATCAAAGATCCAAGGATTCGGATCCCTACTGCGAGTTCCATACAGAGAAAGGGCATCCAACCGAAAACTGCCGAGCACTTCGTCAACTGGTTGAGAAGATGTTAAGGCAGGGCAAATTATGTGACTTATTCCAAAAGGATGATCACTCTGATCCGTCTACTTCAAAAGGCAAAGAAGTAGCGGACATTCCTTTTAGATCAAAGGGAGTGAGCCAAATAAGCAATGACATTAGCATCATTATTGGTGAGAACATTGATGCGGATGACATACACATCCTTGGAGATCTATTCTGAGGTGAAGATGGACATGACAAAGCTCCAAAAGCTCTTCGCAATCATGGCTGATCGATTTTGTTCTCCATATTGAACATTTTACTTTACATATATTCTGAGCATTTCTAAGTTCTCTTTCATTCATTTCAATAAATTTTGCATCAGAGATCCGGTACTGACACATTTGCCTTTTTGGAGTGCCTCCTCCTATATTTTCTCTTTATTAAAGGGATCGCTGAACCGACGAGATATCACCAAGTCTTGTTTGTCCCCCCTTAGGTTAGTTTCTGGCGTAACACCGCGATTACCATATATAGCGGGGAGTGTTCGCATATATGCAGTGGGAGTCGTCCAATTTGTGAAGGAGGACTTCAGGTCTTTGGATCCTAGCCAGTATCTAACACACAACACACATCAAGTAAGGTCCCAGTGTGTTAGCTCTACTTTGCTCCATTAGGGATACATTGCAACTTAAATGATTGTTTATTGGCAAGCAATGGCCCCCAGGTGTAGTCTCGTCTCTATGATCATCTCATGTTGTGATTGTCAAACACTCCAAGGTACTCTCAAGCTGTGCCTTTAGGGGACCCACAACATTGCTGATATTTTATTGCGAGAAATGCTATAAACCACTTGGCGCACCTGGCCTAACTGATCAGCGTAACTTGTGGCCCAAGGAATGAGAGAAGTGCGTCCATTGTTCCTTCTTAGGATTTTGTTTCTCTTTTTGGTGCACTTCCGAGGGAGCGCGGATAATCCACTCTTAGTAGGCCTACACTCTTGATGACCTTTCTTTAGCGGGCAATGCTTCAGTCCTCGAGGAACACCTGTGGCACACCCGGCCTTATTGGTCATCTTCGAGTGTAAGCCTCTTTTGCGAGCTGCCTTCTTTCAGGTTAATAGGTTAAATCCGATCTATTCGAAGGATTTGTGACACCATCTTTCTTTCTTATACTCACTTTATATACTCGACTTGAATAAAGCTTTGTTAGATGATGGTTAACAATGTCTTTACTAGTCGTATTGGATGTTTCTAGCACCAATTGATAGTCATTGAATCTGATTCTCCTTATCGACAAACCATTCGATTAAAAGTTCAGTCAAAGTGGTTTCATCTGGATGATCTAGGTTTCATATTGAAGGTACCATATCTGATCACGCAAGAAGGTCATTGTTTTGGTTTGATCTCTACTTGATTCTACTCAATTTTTATTCGGTTAATAACTGAGTTTGTTGGACATTTCTTCTGCTATACAATTATATATTCCTTACCGCATCAACATTTGTAAGTTCCTCTCAGGTACTTGCAAATCATTTTTCTTTCATATCTGCTTCCCACTCTTCTTTTTGCTGAGATCAGCAGATATTTGCAAGTTCCCTTAAGGTACTTGCAAGTTACTTTTTTTCATATTTGCTTCTCACTCTTCTTTTTTTTGAGATTACTAGATGCTTACAAGTTCCCCTCAGGTACTTGCAAATCATGTTTATTTCATATATGTTTCTTACTCCTCTTTTTGCAGAGATTAACAGATGCCTACAAGTTCCCCTCAAGTACTTGCAAATCATTTTTCTTTCATATCTGCTTCTTACTATTATTTTTGTAGAGATTAGCAGATGCTTGCAAGTTCCTCTCAGGTACATACAAATCATTTTTCTTTCATATCTGCTTCTTACTCTTCATCTTACAAAGATTAGTAGATGTTTGTAAGTTCCCTTCAGGTACTTGCATGTTATTATTCTTTTGTACCTCTCAACTTTATTTTGCAGAGCTCACTATAAGACATCCACAAATCTTCTTCACATTACTAAAACAATTCAGGTACGCACAGGTTATACTTTTCTTCACTTATAATAACTCCTTTGCATGAGAAAAATAAGTATTTCCAGACTTTCCTGAGGAGAGACATCAGGTTCTATCTCTCCGAGCCCCTTATCTTTTCTGCCATATTTTTGAGGGGAGGATCACGATTTTAGCACTACTTTTTCGAAGTCTCCAACAAACATAAAAAAGTACAGGGATTACGTTAACCCAGAAATTCACGATCCTCTCCAAGATGGCTGGCTTGCAAGTCGTGGACCGCTCCGTCTCATCTGGGGGTTCACGATGTATTTTCCAGCTAACTGCGCGGATAGAATTCTCTGTCAGCACGGAGAGGCTTGTCACCAGGTAGTCGTCGACTCTGAGTTGGTGCGGACTACTTCTAGGTGCGCACCAATAGGTCCCACGGCATGCCAGACGGGTAAGCAGACTCTCTTCAGCCCGCCTACGATAAGCGACCTCGCATTCTAGTTTGTAATAAGCTTATCATCAGATCGCTTGGTGGTAGATAACACACAAGATTGGGTTGGATTCAATCTTAGTCCGCCCAAAGGTAGTAGATTTAATCTCCAGCTCACCAGCAATAGGGACCACTCCAGCTCTCCAGCAGTAGGCAAACATGCCTCCAGGTCTCCCAGCAGTAGGTGACCCGCCTCCAGGTCCCCCAATAGTAGGGATCACTCCAAATTTCCAGTAGTAGGGACCACTCCAGCTCGCCAATAGTAGGCGACCTGCCTCCAAGTTGCCCAGTAGTAGGTGACCTGCCTCCAGGTCGCCCAGCAGTAGGGACCACTCCAGCTCACTAGTTGCAGAAGGAGGCCTGCCTCCAGGTCACCCAGAAGTAGGCAACCTACCTCTAGGTCGCCCAGCAGTAGGTGACCTGACTCCAGGTTGCCCAGCGGTAGGCGACCTGCTTCCAGGTCACCGAGCAGTAGGCACCTTGCCTCCAGGTCGCCCATAATAAGGCCCCTCGCTCCAGGTTGCCTGGAAGCAGTGGCCGATATACTTTCCGCCAATGTGTAGCAGACTCGGTCTCAGTTCTACAAAGGGAGGTGGACTTGCTCTGCCTCCAGCATGCACTCTTTGCTAAACCGCACAGAACAATGAGGATTCAACGTCAGTCTTCCAGACGGTGGTGGACTCGTCTTATCCAGCAACAGAGGAGGACTCACCCAGTCCGCCATGTACCAGGCTAACTATTTACGAAGTTTTCAAGAAGCATCTCCGGCTTCCCAACATCGGCTTCTCCGAGCAGTAGGCGAGCCACTCTTCAGTCTACATCATGTCGTGGACTCGGTCACAGCTCGCCCATATCATTGGGGTGACATCATCAAGCCCAATTCTAGACGTCACCTCCTAAGCCTACAAATAGGCCCCCATACATCTTCAGAAAGCATGATAGTCGACGACGACCATCAGGGAGCAACATTGACATCAAACCCTGCAGATACAACTTCCTATCCATTAACCCTTCTTGCCGACAGACTACCTGTCTGCTGGGCCTCAACAGCAAAGCCTTGCGGACTAGTCCCTGAACTTTGCTCCTGCAACAGCCTGTCCCAGCTGTAAGACCCCTCTTTTTTTTTCCTTTAAAACCTCGGGGTCTTAGGCCCAGAACCGCCGCCTTGCGGTGACACCTTCGCACCCGGGAGGGAAGGTCGACACTACAAGACGCCGATCCTGCCGGCCAAATCGATCGCAGCTGACGCTAAAGTAGCAGTACAAGAGAAGACAAGTCCACAGCATATCACATATATATATAAAAATCTCCACGAAGGAGTGTCCATAGAATAGTAAAGTGTACAGAAATAAAAAGGGCTGAAGCCGGTACATCAATATCCTCACTACAGATCTCTCATGCGGAAGCAAAAACAAAACAACTACTAGAAGTCGGAACTCACGGTCCCAGCTGGCTGTACTCCTGAGCTAGATGCCCTATCTCCAACTACACCGGTCTTGGGCAGCTCCTCCATACTCGGCTCCACGATCCCCTAATATGATGTGGTTCGAAAACCATTAGTCTAAAAGACTAAGCCCTATCGTCCCCACCCTTCCCCATACTCCTAGGCACCGAGCGGGGAGGAAGAAAGGAAAGGACGTGAAAGAGGAGAGAAATCAAAAACAGGTGACAGGGGGACCTAGCTAGCAATTTATAATCGGTTATAATGGTTAAAGTAAGAAAGGAATTAACCTTCATTATGTGAATACACATAAGCAAGGGATTTCTACAAGGCTCCATCGTAATAAATTTCCATACCACTTATACGTTGGGGTGTCGGTTATCACAAGCAACATATAAATATTGAAATAACCTTAAATTATAAATTGCCACACAGCTTATAGATCAAGGGGTCGTTTTGCAGGGCCTAATGTATAAGCGTCCATCCCACTTATACTTTAGGTGTCAGGGTTAAATGAATCGATTATGCTATGACATGCAGGTGGGTATGATGGACATGCAAGTGCAACACAACACAACGACTCTGTGATCACAGACCTTTAGTTCCCACTTTTTGAGAGCTAGCATCACTCTCGGGTACCACCGCTGTGGCTACGGCAGCAGCGGAGCGGGGTCTCCCCTTCTAGGGGTATGCACACTACCAAGCCTTTAGACCCTCTCATGCCTCTGATTCACGTAAGGTGCATCTAGAGTCGCGTACGTACTTTGCTGACAAACCCGTCAGTTTGTTGGGTCGGATGTGCGTTATGGGGGTCGTCCTCCAGACCGCAGTGTAAAACAACCCACTGGCCCTCTAATCTCACAACCGCCTGGTGCACCGTATGCCATCGGTGTTTGTTTGTGACGAACGGCCAGTACCGCATGCCCGCCATAGATTTATGCACATGCAAGTTTATCGTATCAGAACGAGCCAAAGCTCCCGGACCATCCCGTCCGTCACAAGTATCAAACGAGCCAAAGCTCCCGGACCATCCGTCCATCACAAGTATCACCGAGCCAAAGCTGCGGACCAAACGTCCGTCTCTTATTCACATCTCATCCTTTGAACACCGCGGGATGGCGCCCCCTTTGACCACCTCGGGACGACTCTAAACCATTTCCAATACTTGCCCAACTAGTGAGTGCAGTGTGAAACCCTATTTACTAAAAATTACTCTTTTGATTTGTTCTTTAAGTTTACGTTAACCAGGACTGCCCCGGTTTCCCGTGAAGGGCTCAAGGGGCACTAGGAACTGTGTTGGGATTACGCCCAGCGTTCCCTTTCGCAAGGTACTTATTAATATTATTGGGTGATTTCCTTTACCCATTACCTTCTCATATTCCGATAGCTAATCCTAAGGTAGTTTAGACCTTTCACTCTCGCGGGCACGACGATCTTTCGTCGAATTGCTTATCTTCTAAACAACATCAACTCGATTCCGCACTCTTAGAATTTTCTTGGTGACTCATCTACTTTCATTCAATCCATCCAGCTCGACTAACTCTACACTATCCAACTCTGATCCTAATACGACTTTTCCCAAATTACTATTTGCAGACCGACCTATACTGAGTGATGTTCATGATAGGATGTCCTTCGAGTTTTATCCGAATGACTAGGATTATTACTGGTGTCCTATCATGACATAAATGATTAAATTCCAAATATATTTTTTTCACTTAATTCCTATCCTATTTAAATAATTTCTTACAAATGCCAATTATTGTCAAGTTGATCATGAAGTATCTTAAATTATGATCCACTGACCAAGGAATTTTTCATAAGTTGAGAATAGTAAAATAATACTGTCAGCCAAGTTTTATAATTTTCTCTTCAATTTTTTTTTCTATTTATCTCCTAAATAATTCAAAATTCACATATTGGATATTTTTCAAAGGAGGTATAAGGAATTCATTTCCAAAAATTCTAAGAAATTTCCAGCAAGCTCATAATGTAAAAGAGTGCACAAACATAATTTCACATAATTTTCAAGTAACAATGGCTATTAACTTTTATTTCTAAATAATTTACCAAAATGCCATTATGAAGATTTAAAAATTTGTGGTTCATCCAAAAATGCTGAGAAAATTTAATCAAGGCTATTTATACTCAGATATGTCATCAATAATTTTTTTTTTCATAATTTTCTACTGAGTATTTGCAATAATTCTAAATTAAATGAAATAAGGGCAAAAAATGTAATTTCCACATTCCTCTTATCAATATTCCTCAAACAGAGACAAAAAATTTTTTTTTTTTAGGAGTTAAACATGTCATGATATTATTCTTGACAAAATTTGGGGAAATAACTAAGTGACAAACCTAATTTCAACATTTATTCTTCAAAAGTCCTATTAATTCAATAATTCCAAATAATGGGATTTTTGATTCCAAAAATCCCATTATTTCAGTGAGGTGTAAAACTCATCCTAATAGGCCACTGAAATTAATTACATGAATTTAGCATGATCCAAATGGGTCTAATACTCAAAATTTCAAAAATTACTATTGGCACCCCAAGCCTAAGCATGTTCCTCATTTGCATGTGGGATTACCCACCCTACATTGATCCAAACTTGATGAAATTTAAAACATATATTTATAATGTCCTGAAGGACAAGCCACCAGAATTTGGGGCATTTTAGAGTTGAATTAACCCAAGAATCACCTAAACAAACCTAGGGGTAATTTGGTAATTTCACCATAATTTTAATTACAATAAATCCCAATTTTTGGGCAGGGCCTACATATGCCCTAAACCAGTTACATACCAAAATCTCAAGTCATTTGGGCCTCTGGATGGGCTTGGGCATCCCTTTCAAATTTCTGCATTTGTGCTATTTGCAGCCCAAGACCATTTAATTTTTAGATCTTGCATGTGAGATATCTCCACATGCAGAGGGTTAAATTGTCTAATATTTCTACCATAGGTATAATATACCCATAAGGGCAGGCCACCAAAGGTTGGGGCATTTTGGAGTTGATATGCTCCAAATATCAACAAACTTTAATTTATCATATTTGGACTAAAACTATAGCATTATATTCCCCAAAAATTTCCATTTTTGGGAGGACCTAGATATTCCTAATTAAGCCATATTCCCAAAATCTCAGCCCATTTGGACTTAGGGTTTGGGCAGGGCACCCATTTTAGTTTCTGCCCTACTCTAGGACCAGCCTAGGAAAATAGCTCTATAGGGCAGTACACTTAACCAAAAATTATGTGTAACATGGCATATTAAAGGTGACTCCAAGACCTACAAGTTTTATGTTGAGCACATTTATGAAAATGGATGTACGGGCCCTAAAAGTTGCATGCAAAGGTCTGTTATAAAAGATATAAAAATGACACTATTCATTAATTAAATAAAACCAGGATTTAATATTTGCATGGCACTAATCCTAAAGCAATCCGACGGCTGCTGTATTTCTTCCCCAAACCGCCTGCATGCCAGCCCGAGTTTCACGGGGCTTTTCCCGGCCGCCTCCGGCGGCGCCTCCACCGGCCAACTTCTCCTCTCCCCTCACGGTGGTGGGGGCGAGCTTTTCCGGCGGCTAGGGCGGCCGGAGGTGGCGGCGCCACCTCACCGAGAGCTTCAAAACCGCCATTAATGGCTGAAAAATGAGTGTTGGGCTCGGGCTCATTCGACCCCAAACCATAACCTAGGTATTCCTAAGATCTAAGCATGAAGAGAGAGGTGAGGGAGGACTTTCCCGGCGGCCTTGCAACGTGAGGAGCGGCGGGGAACCATGGCGGCGGTGGCGGCGCTTCTCCCTTGGTTTTCACGGCCAAAGCTTGGTTTCTCTCTATCTCTGCTGCTGCTCTACTCGTTCTGAGAGTGGTGAAACTGAAATGGGAGAGGGAGAGAGTGAGAGGATGAAGTATGGAGGGGAGGGTGATAATTCCTAAGTGCAAGGTGGTGGGTTTGCCTTGTTTTTGTCACCAAGCATGCATGGGTGGGTCCCACTCCATTCCAGCTCCTTCTCATGACTCAATGGGTCGGCCAGCCCATGTGGGGGCTGATGGCATGGGTCCAAGTGGCTCATTTCCCTTAAACACCCTTAAATACCCCTTTCTCTCTCCTAAATTATTCTTTAATTTTGAGATTCTCTCTCTCTCTCTCTCTCTCTCTCTCTCCTAGTCACTAAGTTGGCTGGTAAATCTCATATTGGCAGCCCACATGTTTATTTCATCCACCAAAATATGGTTAGCCCAAGTGAGTTGGGCTTGAGCTTGAGTTAGCCCATTTGGGCTAGCTTGACCCAAACCTAGGCTACGGTTGACTTAGGTCAATTTGGTCTTTGAGGTTGGCCCAAATGGGTCCTTAGTGACTCATTGGCCTCCCCTAAGGCCTAGGTAGGATTGTATTGGCCCTTTGGAGGTCACTTGACCTTAAATAGGGTACCTTGACTACTTTAGGGCTAGAGTTGACTTTGGTCAACTTAGCCTTTTTGGTTGGCCCCAATGGGTCCTTGGTGACCCGTTGGCCTCTCACTATGGTTATGAAGGTATGTGTGGGGTCCACTTGGCTAAGGGAACTTCAATTGGCCCTTGTGTAGGCCAGTTTGACCCAATGTAGGCTAGGTTGACCCATTTAGGGTTAGAGTTGACTTTGGTCAACTCAGCCTCTTGGGTGGACCCCAATGGGTCCTAGGTGACCCTTTGACCTCACTCTAGGGTTAGGTGGGCTTGGGTGCGGCCACTTGGCTTGGGGATGGTCAATTGACCCTAAGTAGGTTGGTTTGACCCATTTAGGGTTAGGGTTGACTTGGGTCAACTTAACCCTTTTGACTGCCATCCATGGGTCCTTATTGATCTAATGGATCCTACCATGGTTTGTTGAGAACATGGTGGGGTCTTGAAGTCTTGGTGATGCCCCATGGTTATCTTAAACAAAGGTTCAGGAATTTACTATTTGCACACCATTGTGGTCTCAGCCACATTCTTAGGTTTCCTTGGTCTTCTTGGGCTTCCTAGGGTTTGGTCATGACCTAGTCATGGCCAATAACCACAATTAGGGGTCTAGTTGGAAATGGGATGTTACAAATCCCAATAAACAAAACAAAGATTTCGTCCCCGAAATCCAGGTTAGGCCTACGGGGATTTCTACCGAAGAAAAGAAACTTGTAACATCCCATAAGAAGTGGAAGATTACATTTCGACGCCATGGTTGCTAAGCGGGGTTCAAAGGGAAAAACCTAAATATACGACCAATTCGCCCAATTGGCAAAGTCAAGATCCCAATAAACAAAAGATTAGCCCCTACTCTTCCTAGGGCAGCCTTACTAGTTTAAAAAAAAAGGAAAGTAAAATGAACATGTTGAGAGGTTGTGAGGTATACCTGACTAAATAGCTCTGGATACCTTTCCTGCATCAGGTCCTGTGGCTCCCAAGTATGCTCCTCTCGTCCGTGGTTCCTCCACAGGACCTTGACTAGCGGGATCTTCTTGCGGCGCAAGACTCGTATCCCCTGGTCTTCGATCCGTATCAGCTCCAAATGTACAGATCGATCCGAAGCTACCGGCCCATCAGTGGCCGTAATCTGCAACTCCGGCGTAGTAGAGCCCTCTTGAGTGAAGACACGTGAAAGACGTCATGCAAGCCGGCCAGCTCCGGTGACAGCTCCAGTCGGTAAGCTAATGGACCGATCCGCTCCAGGATCTTGAACGACCCCATGTACCTCGGGCTAGGCTTCTTCCGCCGACCACGTACTCGTGAAACCCCATGCATCGGCTGGATCTTCAAGAACACCCGATCCCTTGCCTGAAATTCCACTAGACGATGTCGAGCGTCATAATACTTCGCCTGCCTGCTCTGCGCCTCCAGCATTCTATCCCGTATCAGTCATACCTGCACCTCAGTATCCTCGATAAAGTCTGTGTCCACAATCTTTGGACCCTCGTCTTGTATCCAAGACAATGGAGTCCTACATTTCCGCCCATACAACGCCTCATATGGAGCCATCTGTATAATAGACTGATGACTGTTATTGTACGAAAACTCCACTAGGGGCAACATCCTCTCCCAGGGCTCTCCACGGTCCACAATACACAGTCTCAGCAGGTCCTCCAGTGCCCGGTTTGTGCGCTCTGTTTGCCCATATGTCTGGGCTTGGAGGCAGCAACAAAATTGTCGCTGGAGCTTCGAAGGGTTTTCCGCCTATCCATGCCTCCAGGTTGCAATGGGATGATGCGAACAGCTCCAACCCATCAGGTAGCCGTATCCGTAACATCTGGGCGGTGATCCTCTCCACGCCTCCTAACCCTTGGATAAAGGTCTCCGACACAAACGAGTGCGAAGCACCCATGTCGAAGAGAGTGTGTGCGGGCTTGCCGCAAATGAAGACGATGCCTGAGATTGAATATTTGCTTAGAGTTCTATTTTCTGGTTTTACTGCCTAGTCTTTAATAATTCAAGTTCATGAAACTACTTTTCTAGGAAGAAAAGTAGTTAAGTAAAAAAAAGGAAAACTTTTGGTCGTAACTGTAATAACTTGCTCCGGGTTCCTGGGTTGAGCCAGGTCCAGTACATAAATCTGCTGTCCTCCCGGCCTGCGATCTCTAAACTGATATCTGTGTCCTTGGCCACGTCCTCGGCCTCCAAAATACTGAGTCGGTGGGGCAATCTGCGGTGCTGGTGGAGGCATCCCTCTCACGGGACAGTTTCTCTTGATGTGCCCCACCTGGTGGTAGTGGTAACATTCCGGCGGAGTGTAAGCCCCACCTCCCGGTCTTTGCACATCTCTCATCTGAATAGGCTGAGGGCCATCGTCACCTGCCCCCTCGGCTCCTGCCTCACCTCCTGTCGAGGCTGATCCTCCACCTTCTGTACCTCTGGCGCACGACCTCGCCGCTGATCGTTTCGGGCTCCCCGGCTCTGATCCTCCGTTGGCCGTTTCCGGCCTCTGGTGTTGAGCCAATCTGCCTCTAACCTTTTTTTTTTGCCATCTCCAGAATACGAGTGATAGACCCGTCCGAAACGAAAAGAAGTGCATCCCTCATGTCTTCCCGTAAACCTTTGTAGAACCTCTTGGTGTACGCTGCCTCATCTAGCCGGTAGGAGTCTGCAAAACGGGCCAGATGGTTGAATTCTCGATGGTATTCCACCACCATCCTGGAACCTTGCTTCAACTGCAAGAAGCGGTCCTCCAGCTCATCTCGGGCCGACTGCGGAACAAAGTGCTCCAACAACATGAGCCTGAACTCCTCCCACGTAACCTCGGCAGCCTCCCTATCAGCAAAGGTAGTCTCCAAACTGTCTTCCACCACCGCTTGGCATGGGACTCCAAGCAGGAAACAACCAGTGGCACCCTCTCCTCCTAAAGGCTCTGTATCCCTGTCAGCATCTCCTCCATGATGTCTAGCCATTCCTCTGTCCGAACTACCCCCTCTGTCCCCAAGTAGGACGGGGGAGAGAGTCCTCGAAAGATGCTGAGCCAGTTGGCTCCCGGAATAGGCTGCGGAGCCGGGGCCTGTTGGTTCCTAAAGGCTTCCAGGATAGCCGTCAGAGTCTGTCCCATGTTAGACTGTAGGAATTGAGTGGGAACCGGCGGCGGTGGTGCAACTTCTGGAATCTGTGTAGGCAGTACTGGAGGTTGCGTCACAAAATTTATCGTCAGAACTTTTTCAACCTTAACTAAAATGGACAATTATATATGTGATCCCCACATGGGCATACCACTGCTTCCGCTGCTTAGTTTGTCCCCAAACTAAACTCGTGCGGGGGTGACCCAGGGGTTGTGGACTGTTACTTTTGGATCGAGGGTCGCTTTGATACCACTTGTAAGACCCCTCTTTTTTTTCCTTTAAAACCTCGGGTCTTAGGCCCAGAACCGCCGCCTTGCGGTGACACCTTCGCACCCCGGGAAGGTCGACACTACAAGACGCCGATCCTGCCGGCCAAATCGATCGCAGCTGACGCTAAAGTAGCAGTACAAGAGAAGACAAGTCCACAGCATATCACATATATATATAAAAATATCCACGAAGGGAGTGTCCATAGAATAGTAAAGTGTACAGAAATAAAAAGGGCTGAAGCCCGGTACATCAATATCCTCACTACAGATCTCTCATGCGGAAGCAAAACAAAACAACTACTAGAAGTCGGAACTCACGGTCCCAGCTGGCTGTACTCCTGAGCTAGACTGCCCTATCTCCAACTACACCGGTCTCCTGGGCTGCTCCTCCATACTCGGCTCCACGATCCCCTAATATGATGTGGTTCGAAAACCATTAGTCTAAAAGACTAAGCCCTATCGTCCCCCACCCCTTCCCCCATACTCCTAGGCACCGAGCGGGGAGGAAGAAAGGAAAGGACGTGAAAGAGGAGAGAAATCAAAAACAGGTGACAGGGGGACCTAGCTAGCAATTTATAATCAGGTTATAATGAGTAAAGTAAGAAAGGAATATAACCTTCACTTATGTGAATACACATAAGCCAAGGGATCTTCTACAAGGCTCCCATCGTATAAAATGTCCCATACCACTTTATACGTTGGGGTGTCGGTTATCACAAGCAGCATATAAATATTGAAATAACCTTAATTTATAAACTTGCCCACACAAGCTTATAGATCAAGGGGTCGTTTTGCAGGGCCTAATGTATAAGCGTCCCATACCACTTATACTTTAGGTGTCAGGGTTAAATGAATCGATTATGCTATGACATGCAGGTGGGTATGATGGACATGCAAGTGCAACACACACACAACGACTCTGTGATCACAGACCTTTAGTTCCCACTTTTTGAGAGCTAGCATCACTCTCGGGTACCACCGCTGTGGCTACGGCAGCAGCGGAGCGGGCGTCTCCACTTCTAGGCCGGTATGCACACTACCAAGCCTTAGACCCCTCTCATACGCCTCTGTACACGTCCAAGGTGCACTCTAGAGTCTCGCGTACGTACTTTGCTGACAACCCGTCAGTCTTGTTGGGTCGGATGTGCGTTATCGGGGGTCGTCCTCCAGACCGCAGTGTAAAACAACTCACTGGCCCCTCTAACTCTCACAACCGCCTGGTGCACCGTACTGCCATCGGTGTGACGAACGGCCAGTACCGCATGCCCCGCCACTAGATTTATGCACATGCAAGTTTATCGTATCAGAACCGAGCCAAAGCTCCCCGGACCATCCCGTCCGTCACAAGTATCAACCGAGCCAAAGCTCCCCGGACCATCCCGTCCATCACAAGTATCAACCGAGCCAAAGCTCGCCGGACCGAAACGTCCGTCTCTTATTCCAAATCTCATCCCTTTGAACACCGCGGGATGGCGCCCCTTTGAACACCTCAGGACGACTTAACCATTTCCAATACTTGCCCAACTAGTGAGTGCAGTGTGAAACCCTATTTACTAAATTACTCTTTTGATTTGTTCTTTAAGGTTTACGTTAACCCAGGACTGCCCCCGGTATTCCCTGTGAAGGGCTCTCAAGGGGCACTAGGAACTGTGTTGGGATTACGCCCAGCGTTCCCTTTCGCAAGGTACTTATTAATATTATTGGTTGATTTCCTTTACCCATTACCTTCTCATATTCCGATAGGCTAATCCTAAGGTAGTTTAGACCTTTCACTCTCGCGGGCACGACGATCTTTCGTCGAACTTGCTTATCTTCTAACACACATCAACTCGATTCCCGCACTCCTTAGAACTTTCTCTGGTGACTCATCTACTTTCATTCCAATCCATCCAGCTCGACTAACTCTACACTAATCCAACTCTGATCCTAATACGACTTTTCCCAAATTACTATTTGCAGACCGACCTATACTGAGTGATGTTCATGATAGGATGTCCTTCGAGTTTTCATCCGAATGACCTAGGATTATTACTGGTGTCCTATCATGACATAAATGATTAAATTCCAAAATATTATATTTTTCTCAATTAATCTCCTATTTAAATAATTTCTTACAAATGCCAATTATTGTCAAGTTGATCATGAAGTATCTTAAATTATGATCCCACTGACCCAAGGAATTTTTCATAAGTTGTAGAATAGTAAAATAATACTGTCAGCCAAGTTTTATAATTTTCTCTTCAATTTTTTTTTCTATTTTCTCCTAAATAATTCAAAATTCACATATTGGATATTTTTCAAAGGAGGTATAAGGAATTCATTTCCAAAAATTCTAAGAAATTTCCAGCAAGCTCATAATGTTAAAAGAGTGCCACAAACATAATTTCACTAATTTTCAAGTAACAATGGCTATTAACTTTTATTTCTAAATAATTTACCAAAATGCCATTATGAAGATTTAAAAATTTGTGGTTCATCCAAAAATGCTGAGAAAATTTAATCAAGGCTATTTATACTCAGATATGTCATCAATAAATTTTTTTTTCATAATTTTCTACTGAGTATTTGCAATAATTCTAAATTAAATGAAATAAGGGCAAAAATGTAATTTCCACATTCCTCTTATCAATATTCCTCAAACAGAGACAAAAATTTTTTTTTTTAGGAGTTAAACATGTCATGATATTATTCTTGACAAAATTTGGGGAAATAACTAAGTGACAAACCTAATTTCAACATTTATTCTTCAAAAGTCCTATTAATTCAATAATTCCAAATAATGGGATTTTTGATTCCAAAAATCCCATTATTTCAGTGAGGTGTAAAACTCATCCTAATAGGCCACTGAAATTAATTACATGAATTTAGCATGATCCAAATGGGTCTAATACTCAAAATTTCAAAAATTACTATTGGCACCCCAAGCCTAAGCATGTTCCTCATTTGCATGTGGGATTACCCACCCTACATTGATCCAAACTTGATGAAATTTAAAACATATATTTATAATGTCCTGAAGGACAAGCCACCAGAATTTGGGGCATTTTAGAGTTGAATTAACCCAAGAATCACCTAAACAAACCTAGGGGTAATTTGGTAATTTCACCATAATTTTAATTACAATAAATCCCAATTTTTGGGCAGGGCCTAAATATGCCCTAAACCAGTTACATACCAAAATCTCAAGTCATTTGGGCCTCTGGATGGGCTTGGGCATCCCTTTCAAATTTCTGCATTTGTGCTATTTGCAGCCCAAGACCATTTAATTTTTAGATCTTGCATGTGAGATATCTCCACATGCAGAGGGTTAAATTGTCTAATATTTCTACCATAGGTATAATATACCCCTAAGGGCAGGCCACCAAAAGTTGGGGCATTTTGGAGTTGATATGCTCCAAATATCAACAAACTTTAATTTATCATATTTGGACTAAAACTATAGCATTATATTCCCCAAAAATTTCCAGTTTTGGGGAGGACCTAGATATTCCTAATTAAGCCATATTCCCAAAATCTCAGCCCATTTGGACTTAGGGTTTGGGCAGGGCACCCATTTTAGTTTCTGCCCTACTCTAGGACCAGCCCTAGGAAAATAGCTCTATAGGGCAGTACACTTAACCAAAAATTATGTGTAACATGGCATATTAAAGGTGACTCCAAGACCTACAAGTTTTATGTTGAGCACATTTTATGAAAATGGATGTACGGGCCCTAAAAGTTGCATGCAAAGGTCTGTTATAAAAGATATAAAAATGACACTATTCATTAATTAAATAAAACCAGGATTTAATATTTGCATGGCACTAATCCTAAAGCAAATCCGACGGCTGCTGTATTTCTTCCCCAAACCGCCTGCATGCCAGCCCGAGTTTCACGGGGCTTTTCCCGGCCGCCTCCGGCGGCGCCTCCACCGGCCAACTTCTCCTCTCCCCTCACGGTGGTGGGGGCGAGCTTTTCCGGCGGCTAGGGCGGCCGGAGGTGGCGGCGCCACCTCACCCGAGAGCTTCAAAACCGCCATTAATGGCTGAAAAATGAGTGTTGGGCTCGGGCTCATTCGACCCCAAACCATAACCTAGGTATTCCTAAGATCTAAGCATGAAGAGAGAGGTGAGGGAGGACCTTCCCGGCGGCCTTGCAACGTGAGGAGCGGCGGGGAACCATGGCGGCGGTGGCGGCGCTTCTCCCTTGGTTTTCACGGCCAAAGCTTGGTTTCTCTCTATCTCTGCTGCTGCTCTACTCGTTCTGAGAGTGGTGAAACTGAAATGGGAGAGGGAGAGAGTGAGAGGATGAAGTATGGAGGGGAGGGTGATAATTCCTAAGTGCAAGGTGGTGGGTTTGCCTTGTTTTTGTCACCAAGCATGCATGGGTGGGTCCCACTCCATTCCAGCTCCTTCTCATGACTCAATGGTCGGCCAGCCCATGTGGGGGCTGATGGCATGGGTCCAAGTGGCTCATTTCCCTTAAACACCCTTAAATACCCCTTTCTCTCTCCTAAATTATTCTTTAATTTTGAGATTCTCTCTCTCTCTCTCTCTCTCTCTCTCTCTCTCTCTCCTAGTCACTAAGTTGGCTGGTAAATCTCATATTGGCAGCCCACATGTTTATTTCATCCACCAAAATATGGTTAGCCCAAGTGAGTTGGGCTTGAGCTTGAGTTAGCCCATTTGGGCTAGCTTGACCCAAACCTAGGCTACGGTTGACTTAGGTCAATTTGGTCTTTTGAGGTTGGCCCAAATGGGTCCTTAGTGACTCATTGGCCTCCCCTAAGGCCTAGGTAGGATTGTATTGGCCCTTTGGAGGTCACTTGACCCTTAAATAGGGTACCTTGACTACTTTAGGGCTAGAGTTGACTTTGGTCAACTTAGCCTTTTTGGTTGGCCCCAATGGGTCCTTGGTGACCCGTTGGCCTCTCACTATGGTTATGAAGGTATGTGTGGGGTCCACTTGGCTAAGGGAACTTCAATTGGCCCTTGTGTAGGCCAGTTTGACCCAATGTAGGCTAGGTTGACCCATTTAGGGTTAGAGTTGACTTTGGTCAACTCAGCCTCTTGGGTGGACCCCAATGGGTCCTAGGTGACCCTTTGACCTCACTCTAGGGTTAGGTGGGCTTGGGTGCGGCCCACTTGGCTTGGGGATGGTCAATTGACCCTAAGTAGGTTGGTTTGACCCATTTAGGGTTAGGGTTGACTTGGGTCAACTTAACCCTTTTGACTGCCATCCATGGGTCCTTATTGATCTAATGGATCCTACCATGGTTTGTTGAGAACATGGTGGGGTCTTGAAGTCTTGGTGATGCCCCATGGTTATCTTAAACAAAGGTTCAGGAATTTACTATTTGCACACCATTGTGGTCTCAGCCACATTCTTAGGTTTCCTTGGTCTTCTTGGGCTTCCTAGGGTTTGGTCATGACCTAGTCATGGCCAATAACCACACTTAGGGGTCTAGTTGGAAATGGGATGTTACACCAGCAACCTCAGTGGTCTTCCCTGCCTGATCGTGTAGTCTACTCAGCCTAAGACAGTGAGCTGCGGAATCAGCAGCGAGTTGCGGTATCAACAACCCATGTGGTCTGCTAACCTATTTGATCAGCCCGTGCGGCCTCTGGCAACCTCTTCCTTCTAGCCGCCATCTTCCCTTTGTACCGTTTATATTTTTCATATAAAGGAGCAACTCAAGCTGTAATATTGATTCATAGTCAAATGAAAGCCCATCACAAGAGTGACATTTAAGTCGTGGCAGGCAAAGTGTATTGTTGCCGCTACTAGCGGCCCCTCTCTCTTTCTCTTCTCCTCTCCTCTCTCGACATCAACCGCTAATCCCTAACCATTAAAGTAACCGACTTCTCGACAGTTCCTCATCAACCTCCTTTTACACCCACATTCCCAGATCGAACATGTTCTCTATCACCTCTCTATTGCAGAGGCACTTTTCGTGCATCATCACCTCAGTAATATGGTTAGAGGTGACGGAATAGCGGTAAATCCAGCGAAGATTGTTGTGATACAGGAGTGACCTGTATTGTCTACTATGACAGAAGTCCGGAGTTTCCTGGGATAGGCCGGCTACTATATGCGCTTTGTAGAGAACTTCTCACAGATAGCTTTACCCCTCACTACCTTCAAAAAGAAGGATCAGAAGTTTGTTTGGTAAACAGCATGCACACAATATTTTGAAGAATTGAAAAGTCGTCTGACCACCATGCCTATTTGTTTCTCGCCGTGTGGTACAGAGTGCTATAAAACCTATAGTGATGCCACATGGAGCGGCTTAGGCTGCATTCTACTTTATCATGGGAAGGTGATAGTATATGTCTCTCGCCATTTGAAAGTGCACGAGTGGAATTATCTGATCCACAACATAAAGTTAGTGGCTATGATATTCGCTCTTAAGCTTTAGAGGCATTACCTGTATGATGTAAAATTCAATTTTACGGACCACAAGAGCCTAAAATATTTGATAGATCAGAAAGACTTGAACATGCGTCAGTGGAGGTGGATGGAGTTCCTTGGGGAGTACACCTTCATGATACATTACATTCTCGGCAAGGGAAATGTTGTTGTAGATGCTCTGAGTCATAGGTCTCCTACATTGGCCAATTGGATATAGATGCATGATGAGCATCTTATTCAAGATTTGGAGTCCATGGAGATCTCTTGTGTTGATGAGAGATCTAGTGCAAATGCATGTTTAAACTGGACAGAGGTGCAGTATGACCTCGCAGACTGGATTTGGAAAGCGTTGGAGATGGATGACAACATGTAACGCTACTTGGCAGAGTCTTTCGATGGGTCGAATACCAGTTTTTGGTTAATGGTGGCCTTTTGTGGAAGGATAGTCAATTGTGCATCCCAAATGTGGGCAAATTATGGGAGGAATTGTTTTACGAGGCACATTTCACAAAGTACTCAATCCACCTGCCGTGCAAAATGATTTTCAAAGATATGAAAAAGTTGTTTTGGTGGCCAGTATTGAAGAAGGATATAGTCCTACATATGTCGAAGTTTCAGACCTGTGCCCTAGTAAAAGCCAAATGTCAGAAGCTCTGTGGATTTCTAAAGTCATTACCTATATCAGAGTGGAAGTTTGATGACATATCTATGGATTTCATTCATGGCTTACTGAGATCATAAAAAGGTAGCGATGCCATTTGGGTGATCGTTGACCATTTAACGAAGGTGTCACACTTCATTCTGAATAGGAAGGATAATTCTATGGAAAAGTTGGCGAAGCTTTATGTTATCAATATCATATGATTGTACGGTGTGCCCGTTAACATCGTTAGTGACTGAGATCGGCGGTTCACATCTAATGATTGGAGGTTTCTTCATCAACTGTTGGGTACCAAACAGAATTTTAGTATGGCCTTTCATTCTTAGGTGGATGGTCAAACCTTCAGGACAAACAGAACGATGGAAGATATGCTTCGCATGTGCGCCCTAGATTTCAGGAAAAGGTGGGAGGACCGTCTTTATATGATTGAGTTCGCATACAATAATAGCTACTAAGCAAGTATTCGGATGGTGTCCTTCAAGGCCCTTTAAGGTAGAAAGTGTTATACTCCCTTGGCGTGGCTAAAGACAGGCAAAACAAAGTTGTTTAAGCAGAAGGAAGTTGAAGATGCTACTTTGACTATACATAGAACCTTGGAGCGGTTGTTGATCGTACAAGATAGGCAAGCCAAATACTATAATGACAGACACAGACATGTCGAGTTTGCCGTGTGTGACTGGGTTTTTTTAAAGATCAATCCGTTCAAGGGCGTATCAACTATTCGATACTTGAAAAAAGCAAAGTCCGAGGTACCTTGGGCCCTTTGAGATCTTGGAGCTTGTTGGTGAAGCACCCAATCGACTTGCTCTTTTGACTGAATTATGTGGTCTGCATGATGTATTCAACATATTTGTATTGTGGAAGGTGATGCAAGAGCCAATATAAGTGGTTGGTGCAGAATAAGTGCCGATCGATAATAGGTTGACAACAAAGGTCAAGCCCATTCAAATAAATGACATGGAGGTCAAACATGGTAGATCTCTTTACAGGGAACTAATATGAATCATGATTGTTCTCATGATCCGACGATGGGCTGTGTTTTCTGCGGGTTTAAGGTCGTGGGATGGGAATTATCTCTTATTTTAAACCTAGCCATTCTCTTTCTAAGATGTAGAGAGAATGGAGATCAAGGAAAATGAAGGAGGAGTTTCTTCCATTATTAGAGCGTCGGAGCTCCGAATCACGAGCCGACTTCAGATCCGCAAAGGCGAGTCCATTGCGGTCATTTTCGTCTGGCTAGTTTCTCTTCCATGGTGCCAAAATGAACGTCAAAAGTAACGATCTTCCTCCTTGGACATGTGAAGTCCTTTTTGGCATGTGAGGGTAGATACTCCACGAGAACATGAAAGCAATTCTCACGATGGGTTGATCGGTTGTATCACCATTATCTTTGCATTTAGAATCTGGAGTCGAAGTACGGAATAGACATACTGTATGAAGCCATCCAGACAGGTTGGACTAGATTGGTGATGATTATTTTTTATGTCGGAGAAGACTCTGTGGTAAACATGTAATTTATGGAGTCACGGGGTGTGCAAGTTGCTAAAGTAATAGTATTGGAGTAGGTCTCCTGGAAAACACCTATATGGGGAAGAAACGATAGTCTATCCCATACCACGTGATGGTAGTGCTACCGCCAGCGGTAGCTCCTAGTGAGCCATGATTGTGAGGCCTATCTCTTAGAGACTGGGGGCCATTGTGTTAAGCTAAGAGCCTAAAGAGATCAATTTTGGTGGTCATGAGTGCCAACCATGGAACATAACATGCTTATATATGATTGCAATTATGGGAAAGGGGAAGCTGACTCGCGTAGTTGTCGTTAATTGGCACATCAATCTGAGTAACATGAAAGAGCTAAAATACACCTGCACTATGTCATTCGGCTAAAAAAATCTAAAGTATGTGGCAATTGTCATTGGCATAGGAGGGAGTTGTGGATTAGGCCAGGCTAGTAATGCTCAGGTGAGTCTGTCTAGTGTGGGATTGAGGACAGTGCTGGGAATTATTGAGATACCTCTGTGGGTGCTTTGATACCAGTGATTGCTGTGATGGCTAAGGTGGGACCCTGGGTGATTGGGTACACCGATAATGTGCCCTAAGTGCACAGGACGTTTCACCGACCAAGCCAACATCTATGTTTGTTGGTGCTTAAGTTGTACATCCGTGTATATTGTGATCATGGTAATTGCTACAGGGAAGGGACACCGTCGACACGGTTTATGGGTGGACTCGTTATAATTTGGTCAACTAACATGACCTTTGCTTTGTTTTCCACCGATGGTGTGGAATTCTTTTGTGCAGATGCAGCTAAGCTAAGTGGGAAGTAGCAGGCTGAATCCCTGTTTACCATGTCAGCCCTCAAAGGCCAAGTGAAGTGTGTTTTTATTGTCTCCTGTGTGGTCGACATGCGTGCCGATGTCTGTACAACACATATGATTGAGAAAACTGTTGTATGACCTTAAGGCCAAAACCTTTTTTGTATTTTGTTAATCTTTCCAACTTTTGCTTAGTGGACATTTCTATGGTTGGGTTCCTAATACTTTAAATACTTCCGTTAGAATGCACTATAAGTTAGGATGTGCGGTTGGTATAGTATCAATAAGTAACTCCACTAGCTGTCCGTGGAATATGACGTGGGGCCCCGATCAGATCTTCTGTTATATTCTATTTGATGGATGGGGGTGTTACAAACGACATGGGAAGAAGTAATTAACAACCCCGTGTTTTAATACGACCTTGATACTACGATTCGATAGGTACACTTTTCATTTCGGTTGTTAGTAAAATCAATCATCAAGTTTTTGGCACCGTTGTCAGGGATCTTTTTTTGTCAATATTAAGAAAACGCGTTCGCTATTACTTCTATAAATAAATAAATATTATAAAAATATTTATCATTAATCAACCAACATCATTATTTTTCTACCACACCTAATTCTCTCGAAAAGGGCAAAGTTGGCTTAAATACAACCATTTTGCCTTGTACCAGTGCAAGCCCCTCACATGGTAGTCCTCGGGAAGTTCGAGAGTTAATTCAATATATATATATATATATATATATATATATATATATATATATATATATATATATATATATATATATATATATATATATATATCTTCAAAAAAAAGTGAATATTTTTTATTTCCTTTGTTTTATTTTCTAGTTTTATATTTTGTTTCTCTTTCACTATATCTTCCTTCTTTCTTTCTAGTACATGACCTATAGTAGCTCTTCGAGTAATTCTTATATTAATTTTGATCCATAGATCGAGCGCACCCTTCAGCAGTGCCTCCGAACTCGTGAACAGTATTTATATATATAAATCAAAGAGTCGATCGGAGACACTAACACAAAAAATATGGGTGAGCCCAATCCAGAGGTTGACCAGCAAAGGACAATGTCCTATTATGCCCGACCCAACCTAGAGTGTACATAAATAAGAATTGTTCACCTTATTGTAGCAAACAATAATTTTGAACTTAAGCCTAGCATCATTCAAATAGTGCAACAATATGTGCAATTCGACGGATTATAAGATGAAGATCCAAACTTGCATATTGCAAGCTTTCTTGAATCTGTGATATGTTTAACATCAATGGTGTTATGAATGACATTATAAAGATAAGACAATTTTTATTTTCTTTAAGTACTAAAACTAAATAGTGGTTGAGTTCTCTTCCTAGGAGATCTATCACCACTTGGGCTCAATTAATGGAAATTTTTTATCTAAATATTTCTTGCCCGCCAAAATAGCAAACTTAAGAAATGCTATCTCTATTTTAGCCAAATCAATTCTGTAATGCTTTATGATACCTGGGATTGATTTACGGAGTTATTAAAATGTTGCCCCTATCATGCTCTACCTATATGGTTACAAGTGCATACATTGTAATGGGCTAAATCAAAGTATTAAGCAAGTGATAAATGATGCTTCTGGTGGTACTTTAAAAAATAAAACTCCAGAAGCCTCTCTTGAGCTTTTCGAGGATATGGAGATGAACAAATTTCAGTGGAACGTGCCAAGGTCCCGCTCGAACAAAACTTCAGGTATGTATAAGGTCGACATGGTCTCCTAGTTGGTGTTGCACGTTGAGATGCTGAATAAGAAGATGACTGAGATGTCTGCTCCCTCTGCCCTCAGGTATGGCAAACTGCAAATGCTATGACCGAGCAAGTGGAATATATGGGGAACATGCCCAAGCCTGCATTTAATCAATTTTCTACTACTTCTTCTTCTCATACTACTTTTAATTTTTCGAACAATTATAATCCTTGATGGCATTACCATCCAAATTTTTCTTGGAGTAACCCTGCTAATGCGATGAAGACACCATCTGATCTTACACCACCACCTCCTCATACACATAATTTTCAAAAACCTCCTGCCATGGAGGAAATGATTTGTAAACACATTAATGGGAATGTAGCGACAATTATAAATCTAACAGGAACCAAGTGGTGATAGAAACTGACAGGTACTCCATGCAACCTGATGACCTCGTCCACCTCCTCCTACTCTTTCTGTTTGTCCATTCATCCGCGGATGGTAGGCGGTGGAATACCTCAAGTCAGTACCCAACCCCTCTTACAAGCTTTTTCAGAAACTGACAGGTACTCCATGCAACCTGATGACCTCGTCCAAATACAATTCAGCTATTTTTTTCATGGAGTAGTCAATCTTGAACGGCACGAAGTGAACACTCTTTGTTAGTCTATCCACAATCACCCAAACTTAGTCATGCCCTCTAGGAGAGCTCGACAATCCAGAAATAAAGTCCATCGAGATACTCTCACATTTCCAACTCGGGATCTCCAAAGAAGTTAGCTTGCCTCCAGGCCTTCCATGATCGGCCTTAACTCGCTTAAATGTGAAACATTCAGATACAAACCTTACTATATCACCCTTCAAACCCATCCACCAAGCAATTTGTTTCAGATTCTGGTACATCTTGGTCGAACTGGGGTCGTAGGCCACATTAGAACCATGTGCCTCCTTGCACAACTGATACCCAATGTCCTTAACAGCGGGAATGCAAAGCCTACCATGGTATCTCAGGGTTCCCATATCATAAATAGAAAACTCTGGCAACTCACCCTTCGCAACTTTACTATAAATATGCAACAGATCTTGATCCTCCTTTTGATGCAATCTAGTAAGTGTAATCCATGAAGGCTCTAACACTTCTAATTCACTAGTCGAGCTGCCACTTCCCACTGAAATACCCATCAAATGGAATTCTTCCACCAGCGAATCCACTAAATGGTTAAAAACTTTAGCTGTCTTCCTACTCAGGGCGTCGGCTACCACGTTAGTTTTGTCCGGGTGGTACTAGATCTCGACATCATAGTCAGCCACATACTCCAGCCATCTATGCTGGCGCAAATTCAATTCCTTCTTTGTAAAGACGTATTTCAAACTTCTATGATCAGTATAAATCTTGCATATAGCGCCATATAACAGATGTCTCCACAACTTGAGAGCACAGATCACTACTGCAAATTCTAGGTCATGTGTATGGTAATTCTGTTCATGAACCTTCAGCTGCCTAGACTCATACGCAATAACCTTGCACTCCTGCGTCAACACGCATCCGAGCCCAACATGCGAAGCGTCCACATACACAGCATACTCCAGTCCTTCAGTAGGCAGGGTCAAGACTGGTGCAGTGCATAACCTCCTCTTCAGCTCTTGGAATGCCTCTTCACACTCATCACTCCAAATAATTGTTGCATGCTTCTGCATCAATTTTGTCAATGGCCCAGACAGTGTAGAGAATCCCTCTACAAACATTTTGTAGTAGCCTGCCAGCCATAAAAAACTTCTTATTTCCTTGGGAGTGGTAGGTCTAATCCAATCCATCACTGCAACTATCTTATGTGGATCAACTGTTATCCCATCCTTATTCAACACATGGCCCAAAAAAGAGACTTGTGTTAGCTAAAACTCGCACTTGCTCCACTTAACATACAACTTATGCTCTCTCAAAGTTGACAAGACCAGATGCAAGTGCTGCGCATGCTCTTCAATATTGCGTGAGTAGACTAACACGTCATCTATAAAGACTATCTCAAAGTGATCTAGAAAGTCTTTGAACACTATGTTCATCAAATCAATGAATGCGGCAGGTGCATTAGTCAATCCAAATAACTTTACCAAAAACTTGAAATGTCCATGACGCGAACGAAAAGCAGTTCGTGGAATGTCTGCCTCACGAATCCTCAACTGATGATAACCTGAACGCAGGTCATTCTTGGAAAATACAGAGCTACCACGCAACTGATCGAAAAAATCATCGATTCTCGGCAAGGGATATCTGTTTTTGATGGTCACCTTATTTAATTCTCTGTAATCAATACACAACCTCATTGATCCATCTTCCTTCTTTACAGACAAAATGGGAGCACCCCACGGTGACGAACTTGGCCTAATGAAACTATTCTGCTACAGCTTGTCTAACTGGGTGCACAGCTCTCCCAACTCACGCGGAGCCATACAGTACAGAGCCTTAGCGATAGGATGGGTACCCGATTCAAAACCTATGACAAACTCAACATCTCTCTCAGGCGGAAGACCGGGAAGATTATCAGGAAACACGTCAGGGAACTCGTGCACTACAATAATCTCCTTCACAAGCGGCAAACTAACAACACTCGCCAACACTAAAACCAAACAGGCAAAGCATCCTGAATTCAAAAGCTTTCGAGCACTTACCGCGGAAATGATCGGAGAATCTTGGCGCGAATAACCATAAACGCTCTTGTGTTGACCGTCATCCATCTTGAAGTCCAAGCGCCTAACCTTGCACTAGATTACTGCATCGTACTTCAATATCCAATCCATGCCCAGGATTACATCAAATCTTCCAAGTCTATAACCTTTAGATCAGCAACCACATGAAAATCTCCCAACTAGACTAGACAACCCTGAATTCTCTGATCTGACACCACGTAATCACCTGAGGGGAACTTGACACAGAATGGGTCGCCAACAGGATTGAGGGTCAAACGGTGATGCTCCACAAAAGATCTAACAACGAATGAGTGGGTAGCACCAGAATCGAAAAGGACACGCGTCCAGCGGTTACTTACCTTAAACTTTCCTATAAGATTAAATATGCGACTAAGGGAAAAGAACGTTGAAATTTAGATCACACCTAGAAAATAAAAATAGGTTATAATCTAACCTGAAATAACTTGGGTCGACGTCTGAGCTTCATCCGCGGATACCATGTTCAACTTGCACTTCCCTTTGCCCATGAGTTGCGATGGCGGCAAGGACTGAAGTGGCACTGGCTGCAACAGAGGCTGATCATGCGGGCAACGGTTCCTAACATGTCCCTTCCACCCACATAGATAACAGGTCTTGTCCTTCCAGCAATGGGCTGCATCATGCCCCGTCTTGTTGCAACTGGAACAAACGGATCTCTCTTTGGGAGCGCCCTGAATCGCGTGCACCTGCTCTTGCTTCCGAGCTCCCAGTCTCTGGTAACATCACTCAAACGGGTGGCCCGCCAGAGCACAGAAACTGCAGACTTCCTTGCCTCTTTTCTTCTTAATAGTCCCAGATTCCTGTGATTCCTTACCTTCAACAAACTTCCTCTTATCCTTCCCCATCTGCTAACCTCTGACCTTGGTATTGTCAATTGATTCCACCTTCAGAGCAGCCTCTACCACCTCAGCATAAGTCCCAGATCCATAGGCACTAGCAAGCTGCTGGATGTCATTCCGAAGACCACCCATAAATCGCTTGCTCGGATGGATTCTAAAGATACCAAGTCAGGAGCAAAGCGGCTCAGCTTACTAAACACCACCTCGTATTCATTGACGGTATGCTGCCTCTGCTTCAAATGAAGGAAATCATTCATCAACTGGTCTCTTTCCACAGATGACAAGAACTTTTTCAACAATAACTCCTTGAAGGACTCCCACAAGCATCCATCCTTCAAGCTTTCTTTCTGCCTCAAACACCAACTCTTGGCCATGCCCTTGAGTTGATAAGCCGAAACCATCACGCTCTGGTCCGCAGACATACCAGAGTAGGTGAACATTTCCTCGATGGCAATCATCCAGTCATCTAATGCCATAAAATCTGCCTTTCCATCATACGTAGGGGGTCCTAACATTTGAAAGTGCGAAATGAAAGTCATCTCTGGTGGCAACACCGTCGGGGGCACTAGAGGAGCGGGGGGAACGGGAACAGCTAGATCCACTGTAGGCTCTTGCGCTCTCTGTGACTGACTCGCCATGACTGACAACAACGACTGAATCTGCGACTGCATCTCCAGCATCTTCCTCGACAGGGCCTCATTGCTCTGTTGCAAATCCTCTATTATGGCCTCACTCCGGGCACCAGAAGATTCTCCCTCTGACTGGGGAGTAGTCCTCATCACCGAATGTTTAGGCAGCATTCTAAACAAATAATAACGATCTATCAACACCTAGCGTAACCTACTAGACTTACAACTTAGTTCAGACATACAAACTTAGATACTTGCTCATGCTGCTAGCTTGCTCTGGGATTTAAAATAAATGATGACATGTCCTACTTAGGGTGAAACACCCTCGTCCTTATGACTCGTGTGCCTATTATATGAGTGCATGAATGATTACATTTTCATTTCAAATCATGTGTGTACATATTCCATCCTGTAGATCTTTAACTTGGCACGTGTGCATATGCAATGATATGATATGTATGCAGTGTTATGCATTCTAAAGAAAATCCTTAAAGCATGTATGAGTGACGTACTCATACAATGTTATGCATCCCATACTACATAATATTGTATGTAACGAAAAAGGTAAAATGTGCTAATGGGCATCGATGTGATGGTGGTTATGCATCCCATACTACATAACCGTCACATGTTACCACCTATGGTGGATCCATATACAAACACATATTATGCATCTCATACTACATATTATGTACGGTATACTTCTTCTTTTGTGCTATGAGTGTAGTGTTCATGCTTCCATCAAGATCTACTGATGACATATTGGTGTGTGTATGCAATGAATGACATGACAAGAGTTTTGCGTAAGGGCAAGATGTTCGACCAACTTGCCAAACCAACTACCCCTCATGCAAAACCTAGTTCTGATACCAACTGTCACAACCCAAATTTCTCCTACAATGGCGGAATATCAGAGTAAGGATAAATGCGCGTCATGATGCCACGTTAGCAGGGGATAACCGCAGACGCTCAGGCAACACCCCAAATCAAAACAAATATAAGATTTAAATGATCAATTGAAGAAGTTTAGTTTGGGCTAGACAATCAGCTGTATCCCTGCTTTGTGGCTCACTAGTCCACCAGAGAGAAAGTAGTTTAACACAGCGGAAAAAATACTATAGTAATCAAATTGGACATCCTACATGAGTATAACATCCTAAAAAGGAAAACTCATGTCATGCAGTACTCTAAATATATAATAATAATATCAAAGTAGTTGGTACGTTATTAAACATAGTGACTTAGAGTTTTAAATCGTGCTATGCATGAAATAATATTAGTTGTTTTATATTTAAAAGTATCTATAGGCATCGTAGCACAAATCTTTCCCAGAGAGAAAGAACTACTACCATAAGAGTTGACACTAGTAATTAGCAAAATATCCAAGAACAACAATAGACAATCAGTGGGCGTCAAACACCTGACACGAACCCACTAAAAGTTCTCAAGTCTGAATCAAACAACAAGAGTGTCAAAAGCTACCTCGCAAGCATGAGGCACACATAACAACAACACCAAGTGCGAAAACAACAAGATTTAGCAATTCGTAGCATAATTCAAAAGGAACCAACTGAGCACGAACGACTCGAAAGAGGGTGGATCATCAACACGTGGTATGACTATATTGTAGGATGGAGAGGGCGACGACCTCAAGCGGCCTAAAGCCCAACTCCGGATCCTCAAATGTCTCACAAGCGGCACTATGGTCAACAACATGGCCAAACCGGGCCTAACAGACCCAACAGTCCAGAACAAGAGAACTAAAGCATACCCCCACTGTTATGATCCACAGAAAGAAGGGGCTCCCGGTTGGGTGGGCTATTATCCACACCAACCTTACATCCCCCAACATCATCATCCAATATCAGCACAACACCTAAGGATTTCAACACTAACTCGAAGACCAAACCTACAATCGACCTAAAACTAAGTGCAACGTGTCCTACCCTCAGCGGCATCGAAAGAAATTTGCCCTAAGCACAAACCTAAAATATTTAACATCTTATACTCTAAAGAAACGGAGACTATAATATATGATGAAAGTCTTACCATGAAAACATAAGGAGAACAAAAAAAGGAAAGGAGCCACTTGCGATGGTGTTACCAGAGAAAGTCTCCAAATCACACCTCGTCGTAGATCGGGACTAAGAGAGACGAGAGAAGGCGAAATCTGAACAAGAGTGCACAAAATAGAAGTTAGAGCCAAAAATTCCTCACGAATAAGGTTCACAAAAGGGGAAACGTTTACCACGATTGCGTAGATCTTGCCGAGAGCTTCCAGATCTATTCTCGGTTTAAGATTTGGAGCATCGGAGCACCGTCGGCAGCCACCTGAAGATTCACGAAAATATTTCTCTCTCTCGCTCACGCCGCTCTGCTTCGAGAAGAAAAAGTCTGGAGAAAAAGAAGACGAAGTTTTATTTCTCATTTCTAATAACCTAAGTATAAGAGTATATATATATATAAGTACTTATAAAATATTTTGTCTAATTATATAAAATAAACGTATTGTTTATGAGCTGATACGGGAAAATCGAAAATAGAGAACTTTGATTGCTTCAAATCAAAAAGTGTCAAACATAAAAGTTGTAAATCTTGTCGAGACGAACAAATTTCTTGTTAATGCTTTTTTCTTACGACACAGTTTTGACCCTCAAAATGGCGCCCGAACGTAAACAACAGAGGACTACTCGAGATGGACAAGGTTACTCGAGATTGAGAGCAGAGTACTCGAGAGGAACGTATAATACTCGAGAAAAATCACTAGTACTCAAGAGGAATCAATAGTACTCGAGAAAAATCAATTATACTCGAGTAAAATCAATGGTACTCGAGTAAAATCAATAGTACTCGAGTAGAAATCAACAATATGGATTATATACGATCAGTTTTGTGGAATTAAAAAATAGCGGTTTATGATGGGTTCAAATCAAAAAGTGCCCAACATGAAAGTTGTAGATCTCATCGAGATAAACAAATTTCAAATTAATCTGTTTTTCATACGACGGAATTTTGATCCTTGAAACGGCACACAAATGTTAATAACAGAGGACTACTCGAGATGGACAAGGTTACTCGAGATTGAGAGTAGAGTGCTCAAGAGGACCGTATAATACTCGAGAAAAATCACTAGTACTCGAGAGGAATCAATAGTCCTTCAGAAAAATCAATTATGCTCGAGTAAATGCAATGGTACTTGAGTAAAATCAATATTACTCGAGTAGAAATCAACAATACGGATTATATACGAGCAGTTTTACGGAAACCGAAAATAGAGATTCAAGATGGCTTTAAATCAACAAGTGCCCAACATGAAAGTTGTAGATCTCGTCGAGTCGAACAAATTTCATGTTAACTATTTTTCCATCCGACATAGTTTTGACCCATAAAATGGTGCCCGAACATAAAGTCTACAGTGCAACTCGAGAAGAATTAGAGCAGAACTCGAGTGGTGAAAAGCTAGCACTGGAGAGGCTAAAAGCTAGCACTCGGAAGAAATGGATTTAGTCGAGAATGAACAGTAAAAGCACTCGAGAGCAGGTGAATTCACTCGAGTAAAGTATTACAAAAATAACAATTTTTTTGCAAATATACCATTTTGATCAAACTATATGAATGAATAGTAAAAGACATTTTTGAATAGTATTTTAATATTAAAATATTCATATTTATATATTTTTGAATAAGAAAACACGAGATCAAAACGGAGGTCCAAACACGTGCCGAATTAAATGAAATTCGCACCGTAGGCGAACACTGACGCTACGAACACAACGACAAAGTCAAAACCAAAATCTGACGAGCCATTCTTGAGATATAATTTTTTTAAAATTAACGACGAACATAAATTCCACAAAACTTCGGAAAATCGCCGAAGCACAAATATCGCTCGAATCGAGATGAAACTTGATGAACAAATTCAAAATTACTTAACTTAAATTCCAAATGCAAAATTTTCCCATTACAATAAGAATTCGGCCGACACGACCGCACGGACGCGAAAATGCCTTAACAACAATGAGTCACCTACTCGATGTTAAAAGTAACGCCACAACATCATAAATATGATGATACCCATCCAAATAAAATCTTCGAAAAATCGGGGGCGTTTGATCTACTACTTCAAGTATTTGACTTGGAAATTCGGGATAAGAAATGCGCTAAGAATCTGGCGGAGGATCACTTATCTAGGTTAGAAAATTCTTTTTTTTGAAAATTTAAACAAAGTTTCTTTTAATGACTCTTTTCCAGATAAGAAACTCTTGAAAACTAACATTTCTTCTTTCACTCCTTGGTTTGTGAATTTTGCCAATTATCTAATGGCATGTGTCCTCCCAAAAGAGTTCTCTTCTCAGCAAAAGAAGAAATTTTTTTTTGATTTAAAGAATTATTTTTGGGAGGACCCTCTTCTCTTTAGAGTCTGCGCAAACCAAGTCGTGAGACGATGTGTTTATTTTGAAGAGGGTCAAAATATTTTAAAGCACTTACATGAAGGAGCAACTGGTGGCCATTATCAAGCTATTCAGACCGCTCACATAGTACTAAGTGTAGTCTTCTATTGTCCTAGCCTTTTCAAAGATGTTCAATCTTTAGTGATTTAGTGATATAATTGCCAACGGATCGATAATATTTCTAACAAAAATGAAATGATGCAAAATTACTTTTTAGTATATGGAGTATTCGATCTCTACGGTATAGAATTTGTAGGTCCCCATCCTTCAAGTTGTGGTAACAAAGATATTTTAGTAGTGGTAGACTATCTATCATGATGGGCAGAGGCCAAAGCTCTTCCAACAAATGATTCCTGAGTTGTTATTAACTTTTTGAAAAAATTATTTTTTCGATTCAGTACACCTAAGACAATCGTTAGTGATAGGGGAACACATTTTTGTAACGCCCAACTTTCTAAAATTTTATTAAAATATGACATTATACATAAGCTCTTCACTGCCTACCACCCACAAACTAACGGACGGGTCGAGGTTGTCTTTTAAACTATTTCTTCATCAAATGTATTTTAGAAAAAACGATTTCTACATCACGAAAAGATTGGTCTTTTAAACTTGAAGATGCTTTATGGGCTTATCATACGACCTACAAAACCGACATCGGTTGTACGTCGTATCTCTTAGTATATGGAAAGTCATGTCACCTATTTGTTGAATTAGAACATCACGCTTTTTGCACTTTAAAGATTTTTAAATTTCGACCCTCACTCGGTAGCCGATCTTCAAAAATTTCAACTTAATGAACTCGACGAGTGACGCTCCAACACATATGAAAATAACAAAACTTATAAAGAGCGAATGAAATGTTTTCATGATAAAACTTAAGGAATCCAAAACATTAAAACAGTGCGATCAAGTCTTGCTTTATAATTCTCGTTTACGTTTATTTCATGGAAAATTAAAATCGCATTGGTCTTGTCCTTTTTTTTGAAAGAAGTTTTTCCATAGGGAACTATTTTGATATCACACACTGATAAGGGTGATTATAAAGTGAATGGTCAACATCTTAAGCTTTATTTTTCTGTTGATGGTATTTTTGAGAACAATGAAAGTTTTATTCTTCCAAATGCTTAAATTATTATTATTATTATTATTAGTATTATTATTATTATTATTATTTTGTACTTTTATTCCTTACTGCAATTTTTTGTTTCTTATTTTACTTTTGTCCCGGGTGGCTACTGTGAATTGTACTCCTTGGTCGCCAGCTTTAATTTTACTGATTTCATGATAACTCAAGTTGATATCCAAGATTTTCTAATGTGAACGCATGGGAGGGCATCAACCTTCGGACTCATCAATTTGAGGAAGTACCTGTTTTAGATTTTTATTTATTTACATTTCCTGTCTTTCTTTTGTTTTCTTCTTTCGCCTTCTTTTATTAACATCAAGGACGATGTTTCCCTCTTGTCTGTTGGGAATTACATGTTGTTCTCTTTGTTTTAATTAGAAAAATTTAAATAAACATATATAATTAGCTAAAAAATTATTATTTGCTTGTTCTTTCTTTCATCATCAAAATAAAAAAATGAAACAAAATAGAAAACAAAAAATCCAAAAAAATAGAAAAGTGAAAATCTAATTTCTTGGAAAGGGTCGTTTGGGATTTCACCTCATCACACAGCTAGTACTGCAGCGAACCCCTCACAGGATAGTACTCGGAAAGTCCAATAAGTAGGAAGGAAAAAAAGTAATAGGCTTAAGTTTTTATTTTTTATGATATATTATTATGTTCTAAAACCCCCAAAAAAAGATAATATCCAAAATCCAAAAAAATGAGAAAACCCCCAAAAACAGTTTGAGTAAAAAATTTGCTTTGTCTTTAGTACCCCACGACTTTGTGTTATCTATTTATAGCACTTGTGTATTGGTTTAGCTAGATAAATTTACCTAATTTTCATTTTGGCTATGCTTTGCAAGTAATATGTTCCTCCTACAGTTTTCCAAATTAGATGTAGCATGTCATGTTGAAAAATCTATTGAATTTTTTGCACTTTCTCATGATTTTCTTTTCATGTTTTTCACTTATATAAAATCTATCGTCACTTGTTTTCTCTTTTAAAAATATTTGTAATGTTGACATATGTTTAGTGTAGTAGATGCGAACCGATCTATATGCTTAGTATTTTCACTTTCCTAAAATGTCAAGTTTCCTTATTTTCTACCTAATCTTACACCTTTTGAATTTTTCAAAATTTTACTTTAAATAGACTTAGGAGAATGAAAATGATTTCGACCACCTTTTGATTCTTTTAAGCTTTTGCATTTCAATCCATGAAATCTTAACCGTTGCTAGAGACTTTGTTCTTTTTCCTTCTTTTTGTAGCCCACTTATTATTCACCAAGGCCAAAAAGCTTACCCCTAAAGTGCATTTAAATTCTGAGCTTTTCATGTTGCTAGTTTATGCTTAAATTTTCTTGTGAAAATGGTGAAGTTCTTTTGTGTTATCCTTTTTCTACAAAAGAAAAAAATGAGAAAAAAATGGATGACAAATGAATAGAAAAAAATTGAAAGAAAAATTGTAGAATGTATTTTTGACCCCAAACTTTATATTTCAAAATTATTTGGGGTGTCAAATAACTTTGCTAGCATTCACTTATTTTTGTAAAGCTCTTTATTTCGTTTAAGTGTGCTTAACTCGTTTGTTTATTCTTTCATATCCACATCTTAAGCCCAAGCCTAAAGTTATGCCTAATGAAGGCCTACTGATTCATGTTCCTTGGTTTATTTTTTTCTATATAGCAAAAAATTAGATTGGGTAAGCGTTCAGGTAGGAGTTTGGACTCTCGATTTAGATTGGAGTGGATGTAAAATGTTTATTAGATTTTAGAAGCAACTCAATGGCTTTTTTATTCGTCTCATTACTTGATTTTTAAATTTTCTAAAACTTGGGATGATTTATTTTTATGGTAATGAAATCTATAAATTTTTATGTCATTGTTAAGTAAGAATTTTCGATTTATTTTCCATAGTTTTCCTACTTCTAATTTCGCATCGTACTCGTGTTCGGTATAGTCAAATTATTTAATTAGTCCTTTTTTATTTTGCCAGCTCATATGGCTTTGCTTGGGGACAAGCAAAAAGTTTTGTTTGGTGGGAATTTGATGAGGCATATTTTGACTTAAATTATTATAATAAAAATATTAAATTTTAATATAAATTATATATATTCTCTAAAAAATATATTAATCAGCTTGGTTATATTTAAATATATTTTGCACTAATTTTATTTTATGGCAGGCCTGGGGAATTCTGACATGCCTCGACATAAAAAATCACTGTCAACGTTTGTACGTGAAATTATTATGCATGCATGGCCATTCTACCACCTTTCCTATGTAAACATTTCCATCATATGCCCCCTCTTTATTTTCATTTCATGCCACCTCACCATCATGCATGGTCGGCCCCACCCTTTTATTTCATTTAATTTTATATGGCCGACCACCCTCCACTTTCACTCTCCATTCAACGTCCTTCATTTTTAATTCAATGCATGTAGTCCGCTCCTCATATTCTCCTCCATTTATTTTAATATCATTGCATGGTCGGCCACCCTTCATCTCCCCCTCCTATTCCCCTTCCATTCATTGCACCTGGCCGATCTCTCTCCTTTCCCTCTCTTCCACTTCCACCCAATTTAATTACCTCTTTATGTGCCCCCTTATTGCCTCTTCCTTTTCCCTTTCTCATCTATAAAAACTCCATCACACCATGTAGAAAAGGACACACACAAAAGCTTTGGAGAAGCTTGGAGGCTTGGAGTTCTTGGAGTTCTTAGTATTCATGCTTGTAGTTTTGTCCTTTATGTAATTTTCTTTTATTGTATTTCATTTCTGTAATCGTAAATTTTATTAATGCAATGCCTTTTATTTTCTATGCTTTTGTTCTCCACATTATGAGTAGCTAATTCTCTAATGTTTGGTCATTGAAAGCATAGTCGGAATTAATTTGATTTTTCTTAAAAAAAAATTTTCTTGCAAACCTCTCTCGATTCTTCTTTGATTTCTCACTTTTGACTCTTATACTTTCTGGTGTATAAGAGTTGAATCTGTTTTCATATACAAGTTATCCAAGAGGCTCTGTTATATGATAGAAGCCTCTAAGAAGAACGGAGTTGCATGCACCCTTGATAAAGGGAGACATAAATCTTCCAAATTGGAATCAAATCCAATTGTGGGGCTCTTATTTAAATACGATTTTAGATTCTCCGATTGATAGAGATCTTATTTCAAGAACTTTAAAATTAGGGGGTTTTAGTTTTAACGAACTTCTAATCCATTTTATGCCTCCACTATTGAGAAATTTTTGCGAGATTGAATATTACTTTTTTCACATTAATTTCTTTCTACGGTAATCCATGGCCGGACATTTTCTCTCTTATGATATTTCTCTAAAAAAGCAATTTTAATTTTTAGTTTTCATTTTAACCATGTAACAAGTATATCACCCTATTTTATGGTAGGATAATAGTAACAGCGTGAGTAGTAATAATTGACAGCCCCGTGCTTTAATATGACCTTGATACTATGATTCGATAGGTACACTTGCCTTTTCAGATTATTAGTAAAATCAATAATTAGTAAGGGAATAATGGAGGAGAACAAGAGGATCTCATAGCCATTGATTTTCAAGAAGAAGATGGCTGGATAGCCTCACGAAGGTGGGCGGTGGTGGAGCGATGAAATGGGAAGAAACCTGAGCTCTGGCGCGAAAAATGGAAGAAGAGTTCCAGAAGAGTTGTCTCCTTATTCTAATGTACTTGTCTTCTTCGTCAATTATTTTCAGCCACAACCTCTTCGGAGAACACATGTGTAGTGAGAAATCCCTCGAAACCACCCTCGGAGGCAAGAAAACGATGGAGGTGGCCAATAGGATCTCCTAGCCTTTGATTTTTATGAAGAAGATGGTTGGAGAGCCTTATGAAGGTGGGTGGTGGTGGAGAGAGAAAATAGGGCTACACCTGAGCTCCAGTACGAAAATGGAAGAAGGGATTCAAAATTGGGAGAACATGCTATGATTAAATATTAAAAGTCGGGAAAAATATGCACGCACGGTCGAACACACGACTGTATGTGGATCATGCAAAATTTATCGCACAGAATCGACCAGCTTGGAACACAATGGGACCATGTGATTTTGATCACACACAGGAAAAGTAGCCCGTGCAAGAACAAAATGCATGATTAGAGTCAAATTAAAGGAAATCTTGCCAAATAGATAGATCGTTTGATTTATTTCGCGCATGATTGAATCAAACTGTGCATAAAGAAATTGCATGGACAATAATTTCATAAACTTTTTAGACAGAAAGATGAGGTTGTGCAATTTGGTCACGCACATGTTAAACATCTCGTGCAATATAAAATCGCAAGACCTGGGAAGATCACCAACTCGGAGTTCTATACTCATCGCACGGTCACGTCAATCGTGCGTGAAGAAAAATACATGGTGGTTTGATTCCTATAGGAAAGAACTGGGTAACACATGAGATCTTCCCATCTGCACAGCAAAATCAACCATCCTGAAACACTCCTCCAACACAAGGAAATAACGAGAAACATAAAAAAGATAGTGGGGAGCACTGAGTGCTTACCTCCAACAATATAGTCCTCAAAAGAACACTACAATGACTCTAAATAGTGCACTTTATGTAAGAATTATGAACTAATAAAATAGAAGCAATTTTGCTTTAATTAAAGTGTAGGTGAGTGAAAACTAGCTCGGATGAGTCCAAAAAACACTATATAAATCAGACTCATCACTCTTATAAAACTTTGCTGTGTAAGATCCCTCTGTTATTTAAGTTGTAAGAGTGTGATCACTCTGAGGTTGGATCTGGTATAGATCTGAGGTAGGATTTAAGAGGTGAATCTATGGTAGGAGACAACTGAGTCTTTGAGCTGTCAGAGAGCTTAAACTTTAAGGTAGTGCTATGAATAGCCTAAGGTAGGACTTTGCTGAAGTTTGAGGTAGGTTCTTGGTGCAGACCTAAGGTAGGATACTGAGGAATCTGAGGTGTAAGATCTTTGTTCAGAGAAGTTGGAGTAGTTTGCCGACTCTACCACACTGTTATATAGGTGGTGAGGGATTGTGGATGCACCCATACTCTGGGGAACCACTAAAAATTCTTGCGTGATTTTTTTTGTGTTATGTTTTTAGCTTTATGTTATGTGGTAAATAGCTTAAACTTTTAAAAGGGCCAAATAAAGCTCATCACCTATTTACCCCCCCCCCCCTAGGTGTCTAGACTACCCTCTTTATTCTTTCAAGTGGTATCAGAGCTAGGTTTGTTGAAAAGGACTTAACAGTCTAACAAAGTTCCTAACAAAGGGTAGTTAGTCTGTACACCATGACTTCCAGTGCAGGATATAAGGAAATAGGCTCTATGAATCTTCCAATATGTAGAAAAGAAAATTTTGGCATCTGGTAGTAAAGGGTCAAACTATTTTATGAAGCTTCAGTCCCAAAGATGCAAGTTCCCAAGATATTGAGGAGAGGCCATTCATCACCATGAAGGCCTCCTCTTTAAATACATATCTGGAAGTTCCCAAGCTATTTACTGAAATGACTAGAGAGAAAGTTTTTCTGGCCACCATGGATAAGAGGGCCAAGAACATTATAGTGGGTGTCATATATGACTCCACCTTACTGAACCTTGTCCACTGCTAAACTGCAAAAATTAATGTGGCATACATTAAATGTGTATATGGAGGGTACTGAAGAGTTTAGGGATTACAGGAAATCCCTTCTAAACTAGGAGTATAAGGCATTCTGACAAGAGATGAAAGATTTCATTGCTGAATGTTATGAATTTTTTAAAAAAATGTAAATGAGTTGAGGACATTTCGTTGATTCTTTACAGACTATGAGTTTAATGAAAAATTCTTGAGGTCTATTACCAGAGAATGGGACAACTAGATCTGTTCCATCAGGGAGATGGGAAATCCGGCCAAAATTCTTCCCCACACTTTATTTGGAAAGTTCTTGTCTTATTAAATGCAGCTAAATTTAAGGAATGTTGAAGTTGATTCTACCAGATCTCACTCAAAGGAGAAGACTATGGCTTTCAATGCTAAAATCACAAGGAGAGAATGCCTTCTTCTCCAAGAAGGGTTGCTGACTCGGAAACATCTGAGCCTAGTACCTCAGAAGCTGCGCTAACTGATGAAGATTTTGCAGCATTCTCCAAGTCGTTCAAGAGGATGCTGACCAGGAGGAAGTGGAGGAAAAATAAACCATCCTCCTCCTGCTCCAGGAAGGAATATACCACTCTAGACAGATACAAGAAGGACCCCAAAGGGGACATGTATGCTTTAAAACATAACAAATATATTTTGGACATAATATGTTATTATTATAAGAGGTCTGGGCATGTCATTGCTTATTGCCCAATCAAGAGGATAAAAAGACCGGATGCACGTGATAAGAAACACCATAAGGAAAGGAAGGCTGAGAAGACCTTCTTAGAAAAGAAGGAAAAGATCTGGAGTGAAAGTGACTCTGGCTCATAGGAGTTAGAAGAGGAACAATCCTGAAAGTTCAAGAGGTATGCTTGATACCACCTGAAGGTGTTAGTTAGATCAGATATACTCTAGAGGGAGGGTGAATAGAGTATGTTGGTGATTTTAAAACTTTTACAACTGTTGTTGTATTTTAGGTGAGTGTGCAGGGAAGCAAATATAATAAACCAAGATGCAGCAACTATCTAATCACAGCACATTCACAGAGCAAGGCCAGAAAACAAAAAGGAGAAGAAAGCAACCAGATGACACAAGAATTTTTATAGTGGTTCCCCAAATCTGGGTAGTCCACTCTTCTAACACCCTGGTAGGAATCCACTGCAGGAAGGGGTTGATCAGGTGTCCTGGCACCAATGGGGTTTTGATCAGGTTCCCAAAAACCAAACCCTCAAGTCTTTTGGAGGGAGACTTGCAACCAGAATAATTTTGAAGGGAATTAAAACCCTGTACAGAGGTGGAGTGAGAGGGTGATGAGGTCTTCTCTTTCTCAAGTCAAATAAGAAGACTTGTGGATTGTTGTTTAGCAACTTTGCTCCCCCTGAGATGTAGAATGAATCAGGAAGAATGTTGGAGCACTGCTTCAGGGTGATAGGTCTTCAAAGACCTAGAATTACAGGTCTAGAGAAAGTCCCCAGGAACTTCTTGTGACTGATATGAATGTATTGTCTTTGAAGTTATCCTGAGTAAAAGCAGATGAAGAAGGCTCTTGATATTGATGTAGTGTTCTTCTTCTTCTTCTTGATCAGTTTCTCTCTGGGCCAAGAATGAATTCCTTTTTCTTAGTATTGTCTGAATCAATGTCTATCTTTTTCTCGTTGTTGTGTGTTGAATTTTCTTTTCTGTCTTACTCTTTGTTTCTGTATTTCTCCATGTCTCATAAGAAACATTCGAATTTTGAATATCGAGCAGTAATGGCAGACGGCCTGGAAAGGAAGCAGCAATTAATTATTTCCCCAACTGTTTCCATGGGAAAATGGTATGTAATAATCCAGGATTAACTGCGCATTCTAACGGTAGTATTCTGTGAATAACTGCCATTAACTGTTCAGGAATCAGTGCCATGGAATGAGACGGAAACGGAAGAAGACCTAGTCTGGAATCGTCGACCGAAGAACATAATTCGTCGAGCTGAGTTTTGAGTTCGTCGAGCTGAGCCTGAGTTCGTCGAGCTAAGCTGAGTTCGTCGAGCTGAGCTGAGTTCGTCGAGCTGACAGTCTTCATTCATTGAACAGACAATCTTCAATATCAGACAAACATTATTCGTTGAGCAGAGAACTAAATTCGTTGAGCTGAGAAAAGTTCTGGACTTGGACAAAATACTTTGCATCTGCTGAAATGCTGTGTCGACACAAATTGTTGTCGACGGATTGATCTTGGTGTTGACACAAATCCTCTGGTGTTGAAACAAATCGTCTGGTGTCGAAACAAACCCTAAGTGTCGATACAGATTCTCTGAGTACAAAAATCGTCGAGTAGAGATTATCATTCGTCGACCTGAGAAGCTGTGAACTTGACGTCCAAGTTCGTCGAGCTCAGAATATAATTCGTCGACCAAAGCATGAAGCTGGACTTAAAGAAATTCTGAAGTAGTCCTGAAAAGCTTGAGGTAGAATCCCGGTGTTCGTCAAGAAAAGAACATAGTTCGTAAAGCTCAGCACTACGAATTGTCTCACGATCGTCGAGCGCAGAACTCCCTTCGTCAAGCTGAGTTCGACGAACGTCGAACTCATTTCAATTAGTCTAAAAAACTGATAGATCTGGAGTTCCTGATGGTCTTGAAGAAGGCTGGTCCATCTGAAGTTGAGATAGAGGACTGTCCTAGACTCTAAGACAAACACTTGACCCAGACTATAGAAGATGGGTCACATCCTAAGTCAGTGGACCTAGCCCAAATCAACTAGGGATCCAACAATCTCCCCCTATTTGGGTGAGGTCACTAACAGAGACTCCAAGCAAAGAATAAACAGAAAAACAAAGCAAAATTAAGAGATATATCTGGCAGAGAATTTACAACACATGCATCAGATATATATATACATACATGCTTTGTTTTAATGCAAGAAATAGTCTGAAATAGAAGCAGAAATGAAATAACCACAAAATTACTTCTCTGTCTTCTTCTGTTTTAGCTTGTCTTCTGGTGCTTTATCTCCTGGCTTTTTGAAAATGATTTCCCTATTGGGATCTGAAGCTTAAGCCTTGGTCATAGTCATGTCAGCTGCACCTATGATGTTCAGTGAAGTGGCTCTGGGGACAACTGCTTCTGGGTGAAGATGCATGTACTCATCAACATTGAGTAGCTTATTTGCTTTCCCAAATCTCTTTAGCTCATCTCTCCTGTACTGAGACATAGTAGTTAAGCCTGTTGTGTCCTTGCCTTTAGCTTTAGCTTTGTTGATTAGAGATAAGCCAATGATCTCTTGGAACCTTGCCATTCTGGCTGTGTTGGCTGTTTCTGGATCTTTAGGAGGAGAATAGGGCCTTTTAGCTTCATGTTCCTTAGATCCCTGGTGCTGCTGCTGCTGTTGTTGTTGAGGGTGTTGACTGCCTGAAGATGGTGTCCTTGGCTGACTACCACCAGAAGATCTCCCTGTTTGTCTCTGATAAGTTTGAATATGGGCAGATCTCTGAGAGCCAGAGCCAGAGGCACCTACTGCTGGAGGAGGAGGAGGAGGAGGAGGATCCTTTCTGTATCTATGAACTAGGGGAGGAGAGTATCTCCTACTCCACTTCCCCTCTTTTTGCTAGTTCTTTGATAGCCACATCCATGCAGGCATCCCTTTGTAAGGAGCAACATTATGCAGAATATAGTATGGAGTGTCTGCAGTGGGATTAGGCTTGGGAGCAGGAGGAGGAGGAGCCTTCCTTTTCTTAGAGAGAAACTTCTTTTTCTTTTTAGCAGCCTCCTCATCTGACTCATCATCACTAGAATCTGAACTCTGAGGATTGTCATACAGAGCATTCAACTTCCTCAGAGTGGAATCAGGAATGATAAGAGGTTTTTCTTGAGGGGGGATAGAAGGTTCAGAGGGTGAGGGTTCAACAACAGTAGAGATAGAGCTTTCAGCTGCTGCCTTGTTCTCTTCTTCAGTGTCTACCAGAATGAGCTTATCCAGATCCGGCATGGGAGAATCATCCATGACAAAATCTGGGACAGAGCAGATTGCTGGAATAGTCACAGGAATTGGAACAGCAGTAGGAGCAGCAAAGGTGTCACAAAGTTGCTTGGCAACTACTGGACTAGCTGGAGAGGTATACTGGACAATAGCCAAATATGGCTTAGCAACCTCTACTGAAGGAATAGCCAAATGTGGCCTAGCAACCTCTACTGAAGGAAGCTTCATATATACATGATCAAAAATATGAAGTATCTCAGATAAATTAACTGTGTGATTTATAAGGAAATCACCAGCAGTTGTTATTGTATCTACTGACTCATCAAAGCTACTGTCAGTGTCCATGAATAAAATCAATTTCTGTATCTGTAACTGCAACTGCATTATCAAGCACTGAATCAACTGTATCTGTATTATCAAAAACTGTATCTGCATTATCAACTGTATTAACCTCTGCAGCTGCTGCACCAACTTCATTATGGAGCATCTCCCCCTGCCTGGGTTCAGGAGAACCTAGAGTCAGGCCCCTGAATGAAGAGGGGGCAGCAGAAAGGGCTGTGATTTGTGCAGATAAAGAATTAACATAATTTACCAGAGGTGTAATGGCCTCTGTGATGAGTGCTTGAATGAGAGGAGTCAGAAGAGAGATGATGGAGGGAATGGTGGAGGAGTCCAGAAGTGGAGAAGGAATGGTGGAGGGTATAGAAGCAGAGGAGAAATGATGAATATGTGGAGGGGATAATGGATGGAGAGCAATTTGTGGTTCAGTGGGTATTGTGTAGGATGGAATAGTGGATAGGTGTGGGGGAAGAGGGGATTGAGGAGGTGAGGGAATATGTGTGTCAGTGGGGGAAATTGGAGGTGTAGGGATATGTGCAAGATCAAGCAGTGGAGATTGATGTTGGGGTGGAGTCAATTTAGGTGCAGGAGGAGTGGGAAGAGATTTGGGAGGTGGAATGGCCTCTCCAGTGTCAGGGTGGGGAGTGACCTTGACGGTCCTTGTGTTCTCAGAAGCATTGATGGAGGAGGAGGAACCCTTGGAGGGTTTGGAGATGGTCCTCTCCCATCTTCCAAACAAGGCGCAGGTGAGGCGCTTGCTGGCATTGATGAATATGGTCGGGGAGACCAAACATTCACTGGCCTTTTCTTGGAGGAAAATCCCCAGGATTCTGCCGTAGCAGACTTCCTTCTTGCTTGTTTTCTTCTTGATTAGGTCAAAGAAGACCATGCCCCAGTCGACCTGACGTTTGTTGAGCACTGCACACATAATCAGGAACTGATGGCGTGTGATATAGTCATGTGCCGAGTGCTTGCCTATCAGAATTTTTCCGACAATGTCGGCCAAGAATTGATAGGCGGCTGACAGTTGCTTCTTCAGAAGCTTATTAGGGTTGCTGCCGGAGAAACCCTTTACTTTCAACATATCAGAATATTCTTCAGCGTCCATTTCCAAGTTGTCTTCACCATTTAGCAGTCCAAAAATTTCAGAAAGTACTGCTGGAGACAGGGAAACGACAGTGGTTCCAATATGTCCTGTCAGATTTCCGTCTTCAGAAACTATTGCAGTGTACACCCATTCTCTTATCTCGGTTGAGTGTAGCTTGATGCTGCGAGTCATGAAATCCTTGAGATGCAATTCTTCAAGTACTTCCAGGATATAAAGAAAAATTGGATCGGAATGTTGGAAGGACTCAAAATCCATGGAGAATGCTGCATCAAACTTCATCGCCGCAAGTGCTCCTAGAGGAATCGCCATTGATGACCTGTAAAGAAAATCACAGAGAAAACGGTGATCAAGAGCAAAGGAACTGAAAGCGCAGGACGGAGGTCGAAGAAAACCTAGATATAAGATTTTCAGAATATGAATCGACAAGCTCCGTTCCACGAAAAGAGATAGTTCTTCGAACTGAGATCGACGAAATAAGTTAGAGGTGAGTAGTTCGTCGAACTCATTTAGAAGAATTGAAAACAGTTCGTCGAACTCCGTTCTATGAAATGGTTTCTGAAGCAAGGTTCGTCGATCTCCGGTCGACGAAGATTGTTTCCACACAAAGAATTCATCGGACTCCGCTCGATGAGAATCTCTCAAACTTTCCCTAATTCGTCGAACTCCGTTCGACGAACTCTGGAAAATTCGTTGAATGCAGATAGAAACTAATTTAACTCTTCTCCATTAATCATTCCCAGTTGATTTATAAGGTACAGATGGGTTTTCTCATCTAAAGGTTTGGTGAAAATATCTGCTCTCTGTAAATCAGTAGGAATATGAATCAAGTTAATCTTCTCTTTGTCTACATTATCTCTAATGAAATGATGTCTTATTTCAATATGTTTAGTCCTAGAATGATGAACTGGATTCTGAGCTATAGCAATAGCACTTGTATTATCACAAAATAAGGTTGAATTATTTAAGTTGATACCATAATCTAGGAGTTGGTTTTGTATCCATAGCATCTGTGAACAGCAGCTGCCAGCAGCCATATACTCTGCCTCAGCAGTTGATGTAGACACAGATGTCTGCTTTTTGCAAAACCAAGAGACAAGTCTCATACCCAGGAACTGGCAAGTTCCAGAGGTACTTTTCCTGTCCACTCTACATCCAGCATAGTCAGCATCTGAGTATCCAGTTAACTCAAATTCTGACTCTGCAGGATACTAGAGTCCTAAACTAGGACAACTCTTTATATATCTCAAAATTCTTTTTAGAAAAATAAGATGAGATTCTTTAGGATTCACTTGGAATCTAGGACAAAGGCATGTGGCAAACATTATATAAGGTCTGCTAGCTGTTAAGTATAATAGGGATCCAACAATTGCCCTATAATGTTTCTGATCTACAGGTTTCCCTGCTGCATCAGAATCCACAACAGCATTGGTAGCCATAGGTGTTTTCATTCCTGAGGCATCACCCATCCCAAACTTTTTAATAAGCTCTTTAGCATACTTAGATTGGGAGAGGAAGATACCATCAGGGAGCTGCTTCACTTGGAGACCAAGGATGTAGGAAAGCTCACCCATGCTACTCATCTCAAATTTGGAATGCATGAGGTCAGCAAACCTCTTGCACAATTTGGGATCAGTAGACCCAAAAATAATGTCATCCACATATATTTGTACCAATAAGATTTGGTCCTTATGATGTCTAGTGAAAAGGGTTTTATCTATGGTTCCTCTTGTAAATTTATGCTCTAAGAGAAAGCTAGATAGGGTCTTATACCAAGCTCTTGGAGCTTGCTTTAAACCATAGAGAGCTTTATGCAATTTGTAAACATAAGAGGGTTTAGTTAGAGAGATAAAACCTGGAGGTTGTTCTACATAAACCTCTTCTTGAAGTACACCATTCAGAAAGGCACTCTTAACATCCATCTGGAATACTTTGAACTTTTTGTAGGCTGCATAGGCTAGGAATATTCTAATGGCCTCCAACCTTGCAACAGGGGCAAAGGTTTGGTCATAGTCTATTCCTTCCTCTTGTCTATAGCCTTGGGCAACCATTCTAGCCTTGTTTCTTACTATGTTCCCTTATGCATCCAATTTGTTCCTATAAACCCATTTGGTTCCAATAACTGGATAGTTATGGGGTCTTGGAACCAAATCCCAAACTCTACATCTCTCAAATTGATTTAGTTCCTCTTGCATTGCAAGAATCTAGTGGGGATCTTGCTCAGCTTCATGGATGATGAGAAGTTCTATTTGAGAGAGAAAACAAGCATGCATCAAGTCTTGATTGAGCTGATGTCTTGTCTGTACACCAACTGAAATGTCTCCAATCACTTGAGATCTGGGGTGATCTCTAAGTGTGACAAGATCAGTTGGTGGAGTTGGTTGAGCAACAACTTCTGTAAAACATTCCTCTTGAGGAATGGTACTGGCTGTTGATGGAAGTTCAGTTGCTTCCTCTTGGACTTCTTCTTCACTATCTTCAGCAGCTTGTGGAGTGGGATGAGTTGGAACCTCTTGGGTAAGGTTTAGTCCATCCAAATACTCACACATTGGTGAAACCTGCAAAAGACTATTGGTAGAAATGTCTTTCTCCTTATAAGACATGTTAGCTTCATTAAAAGACACATGGACAGATTCTTCAATTTTAAGGGATGATTTGTTGAAAACCCTATAGGCCTTGCTTACTTGGGAATATCCTAGAAAGATCCCTTCTTCAGCCTTAGCCTCAAATTTTCTAATGTATCTATTGTTATTAGTGTGGATGTAACATATGCAACCAAAAACTTTAAAGTAAGTGATTTTAGGTTTCTTTTCTTTAAGTAATTCATAGGGGGTCTTATGTTTTAGTTTATGTATAAGACATCTGTTCAGGACATAGTTAGCTGTGTTTACAGCTTCTGCCCAAAAGGATAGAGGCATGTAAGCATTTGCTAACAATGTACCTGCAGCTTCAATGAGTGTCCTATTTTTCCTTTCAGCAACCCCATCTTGTTGGGGAGTTCTAGGAGCTGAGAAGCACTGTCTGATACCTTCCTTCTCACAGAACTCATGTATAAGAAGAGACTCAAACTCTGTGCCATGATCACTTCTGATCAATGCAACATGAGTAGAGAACTCAATCTGTATGGTCCTGAGAAAATCTGTAAGAACTTTGAATGTATCTGACTTAGCTCTCAGAAAGGCTACCCAACTGAATCTGGAGAAATCATCAACAATGACTAAGGTGTAAGACTTCCCTCCTAGGCTTTGTACTGCAATGGGTCCAAAAAGATCCACATAAAGCAGATACAATATCCTAGGTGAATCACTTTTATTAATGGATTTGAAACTAGTTTTAGTTTGCTTGCCTAGTTGACAAGCCTTGCATAGGCTTTCCTTCTTGTAGGGACCAGAAGGTAAGCCTCTAACAAGGTTGTCTTTAGATAACCTAGATATGTTCTTAAGGTTTACATGTCCTAGCCTTTTGTGCCATAACTCATTTTGGTTACTAGTGATATTGAGTAAACAAATATCAGTTGTGGCAGAAATGAAATCTACTAAATATATGTTTCCTTGTCTAAGTACAATTAAAACAGTTTGGTTTTTATCATTTATAATAGAGCAAGAGGTAGAGTTGAAATATACCTGATAACCTTCATCACATAATTGACTTATGGATATAAGGTTATGTTTAAGTCCTCTTACATATGTCACCTTTTTGAAAGTCACTGCTCCAATGCTTACTCTTCCATATCCTTCTGACTGACCACTCTTTGAGTCTCCAAATATCACCTTTGGTCCTAGCTTGGACTTATAGCTGGAGAGATTTGCTTTGCTGCCAGTCATGTGCTTGGAGCACCCGCTGTCCAGGTACCAGGTCAGACTTAACCTTGGACAGCTCTTCACCTGTACCTGCATTAAAAAATAAAGCTCAATTGTTCTTGACCCAGGTTTCCTTGGGTCCTTGGTTTGGCTGAAAAGTAAAACTAGAAATGACTGATAAGGCAGGTTGAGACTTATACCCTAGAGGGTGATATCTCCTAGGTAGGATTATCCAGTCAGCTACTGGATTAAATGTCTTGTTAGTTGTTTTAAAATTTCTATAGGAGAAATGATTTATATTTGGTCGTTCTGGGATCGACGAATTATTGTAAGTTCGTCGACCAGAGTTCGATGAATGGGGATGAGATCGTCGACCTCCACTCAGAGAATGACCATGGTCATTTTCTGCGTCCCACGTTCGTCGACCTCTGCTCGACGAACCATACACAGTTCATCGATCGCAATTGGACGAATAATTATTTCTGAAGTTTGCGTTCAGTGTTCGTCGATTGGGGTTCGACGAACTTGCAAGATTTTGTCGATCTGAGTTCGACGAATTCTGCTGAACCTGGTTTTTAACAGCTTTCTTCTGTTTTCTGTTTCTATTGTCTAGGGGATTTGACTTGTTTTCTAACATGGGTTTTTCAGTTAGTTTCTCTTTACCTTTAGCAGTGATAAACTTTATGGGAGTAGAAAGTATATTCTTCTTTATTATGGGGGGTAAACCTGATGAAGCACCCAAGCCCAGCCTGCCATTTAATCTGGCATTTACTGTACTTGTGATATCCATCAGCTTGAGGCTTCTCCCATTGAGAGATTGCTCAAGTTGTTTTGCCTCACATAATTCAGATTTTAACTTGATTATCTGTCCATTAGCTAGTGTCAATTGATCAGTTAGTTTTCTATTTTCTGTGCTGACAGATTCAAGTTTTTCTAGTCTAGTCCTCAAGGTTTTTATTTCTTTCTCTGAGTTTATTAGATCCATGCACATAGTTTTAAATTCTACTTTAAATAAGTCAGAATTGAAATCAAAACTAGAAATCACCTGATCAGCCTCTGAGTCTGAGGCACCTTCATCTTCAGAATCCTCTTCTGATCCACAGTTGCTTCTGGAGGCATCTATTGCCATTAGGAACACCTACTTAGATCTGGCTTCTTCCTCTTCTTCACTGGAGCTGGAGGAGGATGTTTCCCCTTCTATGTCACTCAAGGACTCAGCAACAAATCCTTTGTCTTTCCTTTTATATTTGTTGGAGGAGGGTCTGCTGCTTTGTTTTCTTCTGGAATCCTTGTCCCTGCCCTTGTCCTTTTTCTGATTCTCTGGGCATTTTGAAATATAGTGCCCAGGCTTTCTGCATCCAAAACACATAACCTCCTTAGTTGGTGTCTTGTCATATTTGGGCTTATCATCCTGCCTGGATGATTTTCTTCTAAAGTCCTTTCTTGCCATTTTATAGAATCTTTTGGCAAAAAGACTCATTAACTCCTCATTAGATGTAGATGTTTTATTGTCTTCAAAAGCTTTGAAGGCCAAGCTGTGCTCCTTCCTAACTGGGGTAGTTGTCTTCTGTTCTGCTGCCTCTCTTGATTTGACAAGCTGCTCATATGACTTCAGCTTGCCTAACAGAGATTCTGTTGAAATCTCATTGAGGCTTCTGGCTTCTTTGATTGGCCAGATTCTGGAGTCCCATGAACTGGGGAAACACATTAGTATTTTGTCATTCACCTCAGTTAAGGTGATGTCCTTGTCAAGAGTCTTGAGTTCACTGATGATTGAACTTAATCTATTGTACATCTCAGCCACAGATTCTGTCTCATCCTTTTTGAAATTCTCATAGAGAGAAATGAGACTGGATCTCCTATCCTTTCTTTCATCAGCTGAGCCTGCTACCATTTAGTTGAGAGAGTCCCAAATGGCCTTGGCTGAGGTGCACTCAGCCACCTTCTGAAATATGTCATCTTACATTATTTGGGCCAGAATATTCATAGCCTTTGCATCATCCATCTCGGCTTTCTTATAGGCTTTAGTATTGTCTGGAGGTGGTACTGCATTCAGATTAGTTGATGTGCTGGCAAAAGTTACAGGAGCTGGAGGAACACCTGTTGAAATGACAGAAAAAATATCCTCATCAATGGAGTTCATATATAATCTAATTCTTGCCTTCCAGATGGCAAACTTATTAAGATTGCACACTGGAGGTCTGATGCTTGTGTAATCCTTGTTTTGGGCCATGTCTGTGAGAAGGATAAGTCCAATAACAGAATAAAAACAAACAGATCTAACTAAAGGATCTTTGGGTTCAGGTGTTAGCCTGTACAACCAATCAGGTATGGTATGTTAACCAACCTGGAAGATGTGGTATTATTAACCAACCTCGCTCTGATACCAATTGAAAGTTCAGGAGGTATGCTTGATACCACCTGAAGGTGTTAGTTAGATCAGATATACTGTAGAAGGGGGGGGGTGCATAGAGTATGTTGGTGATTTTAAAACTTTTACAACTGTTGTTGTATTTTAGGTGAGTGTGCAGGGAAGCAAATACAATAAAACAAGATGCAGCAACTATCTAATCATAGCACATTCACAGAGCAAGGCCAGAGAATAAAAAGGAAAAGAAAGCAACCAGACGACACAAGAATTTTTATAGTGGTTCCCCAAATCTGGGTAGTCCACTCTTCTACCACCCTAGTAGGAATCCACTGCAGGAAGGGGTTGATCAGGTGTCCTGGCACTAATGGGGATTTGATCAGGTTCCCAAAAACCAAACCCTCAAGTCTTTTGGAGGGAGACTTGCAACCAGAATAATTTTGAAGGGAATTAAAACCCTGTACAGAGGTGGAGTGAGAGGGTGATGAGGTCTTCTCTTTCTCAAGTCAAATGAGACGACTTGTGGATTGTTGTTTAGCAGCTTTGCTCCCCCTGAGATGTAGAGTGAATCAGGAAGAATGCTGGAGCACTGCTTCAGGGTGATAGGTCTTCAAAGACCTAGAATTCCAGGTCCAGAGAAAGTCTCCAGGAACTTCTTGTGACAGATATGAATGTATTGTCTTTGAAGTTATCCTGAGTAAAAGCAGATGAAGAAGGACCTTGATATTGATGTAGTGTTCTTCTTCTTCTTCTTCTTGATCAGTTTCTCTCTAGGCCAAGAATGAATTCCTTTTTCTCTGTATTGTCTGAATCACTGTCTATCTTTTTCTTGTTATTGTGTGTTGAATTTTCTTTTCTGTCTTACTCTCTGTTTCTATATTTCTCCATGTCTCATAAGAAACATTCGAATTTTGAATATCGAGCAGTAATGGAAGACGGCCTGGAAAGGAAGCAGCAATTAATTATTTCCCCAACTGTTTCCATGGGAAAATGGTATGTAATAATCCAGGATTAACTGCGCATTCTAACGGTAGTATTCTGTGAAGAACTGGCATTAACTGTTCAGGAATCAGCGCCATGGAATGAGACGGGAACGGAAGAAGACCTAGTCTGGAATCGTCGACCGAAGAACATAATTTGTCGAGCTGAGTTTTGAGTTCGTCGAGCTGAGCCTGAGTTCGTCGAGCTAAGCTGAGTTCGTCGAGCTGAGCTGAGTTCGTCGAGCTGACAGTCTTCATTCGTTGAACAGACAATCTTCAATATCAGAGAAACATTATTTGTTGAGCAGAGAACTAAATTCGTCGAGCTGAGAAAAGTTCTGGACTTGGACAAAATACTCTGCATCTGCTGAAATGCTGTGTCGACACAAATTGTTGCTGACAGATTGATCTTGGTGTTGACACAAATCCTCTGGTGGCGACATAAGCTGGTGTCGACTGAAATCCTGGTGTCGACACAAATCGTCTGGTGTCGACACAAACCCTAAGTGTCGACACAGATTCTCTGAGTACAAAAATCGTCGAGTAGAGATTAGCATTCGTCGACCTGAGAAGCTGTGAACTTGAGGTCCAAGTTCGTCGAGCTCAGAATATAATTCGTCGACCGAAGCATGAAGCTAGACTTAGAGAAATTCTGAAGTAGTCCTGAAAAGCTTGAGGTAGAATCTCGTTGTTCGTCGAGCAAAGAACATAGTTCGTCGAGCTCAGCACTACGGATTGTCTCACGATCGTCGAGCGTAGAACTCCCTTCGTCAAGCTGAGTTCGACGAACGTCGAACTCATTTCACTTAGTCTGAAAAACTGATAGATCTGGAGTTCCTGATGGTCTTGAAGAAGGCTGGTCCATCTGAAGTTGAGATAGAGGACTGTCCTAGACTCTAAGACAAAAACTTGACCCAGATTATACAAGATGGGTCACATCCTAAGTCAGTGGATCTAGCCCAAATCAACTAGGGATCCAACAAATCCTATATTGAGCTTATAACTGACACTGAAGTAGAAGAAATCCCTAATGCAAGAATTGACACCAGGGCTCCTTTGTTACATACATTATGATAGTGGCAATGAAGAGAAAGAAAGTTGTTTTCTAATGGCCATGAGAAATGAGGATGATCAGTATGACACATATCCTAATGAGGTTTATCTTCTAATTCCTTTATTCTCATCAGATTCAGAGTATGAAACTATTGCAGAATCTGAAGAACCCTCATCATCTAATAAGGAGGATGACTCAGATTCTGAGGATGAAGTCTATCATCTGATTGACAAGTATGGTTCTCTTCTGGAAGCCCTAAAAAGAAAGAAACTTGTTAAGAAGAAAGATGAGGAGATTGCATCTCTCAAACTTGGAAAGTCTAAATGCCTTCAGACTACTACCCAGCTAACTTAAATGAGAAAGGAGATCAACAAGCTATGAGGGATGTCAATCATTCATCTTGGCACCATCAGTTATAAGACCAAGTCCATTATGGATGTTGAAGAGAAGCTCCTCGAGGAGAAAATGCTAGTGGTTAAATTTTCTAAGTCGCAGACTGTGTTGCCTATCATTGATAGTTTCTCTGCTCCATTTAGAGGTTAATTAGGTTATAATAGAAAGGTAGCAGTATCTAGTAGAGGAAAAACAGAAGTTGTAGTGCCTAAAACCACCTTTTAATGGGTGTTGCTTCCATCCAATAGCTATGACTATGACTGCATGTATGGTCACTTAAAATGGATGTTCATAACTAGGGAGAAAGAAAGGATACGGGGCTCAGTACACTAAAGGCTCCACATGAAGAAATACAGATGGGTCATTATGAGTCATTTGTATTTAGTACCCCTGACCCAATATAAAGGGTAAGGGAAAAGGCCAATCATTAAGGGCCTCTTGCTAAGAAGAAACATGCGGCTATCAAAAAGATATTAGTGGCTGAAAAAATGATATCATCTTGTACAGCCACCTACCACCACGCTCACAACCACATGCTTGTAGAGAGGAACCTGAAGAATGTCAAGGCCTTTAATTCTGAACTAAATAAGTCACATACACATTCTACTCCCAAGCTAGTTCAGGAAAGAAGGTATAACATTTATGAGTACTGGTGTTGTGGTATGGTGGCACACTTTGTTGTGGACTATTGGTACAATCCAAATGTGACTCATGCAAAGAAATCCTTTTCATCTAGTGTTTCTTTCAGTAGAAAATTTGTTTTCAATGCTGATAAGAACCTATGACCCAATGTTGGTTGGGCTGCTAAGGTAAACTAAATTTCTCTTACAGGATAGTTCAAGTGCCACTAATAAGCAAATATGGTACTTGGAAAGTGGTTGTTCCAAACACATGACTGGAACAAGGAGCCTTCTAAAGGATTTTACACCAAAATTATGGTCAAAAGTTCATCTTTGGAGGTTCATATAGAGGGATCACAAAAGGTTATTTTATGATTACCAATGACATAGTCTCTATCACCAAAATAGTATATGTGAAGTGGCTGCAACATAAGCTTATAAGTATAAGTCAACTGTGTGATTATGTCATTGTATTCCACAAGAATAAGTGCCTGATCAAAAAGTCAATTGTCCTAGAGATAATGTCTTAGGCGCTAGGTGCGAAAATGTCTATTGCTTAGATTTTATATGTTCTGTGATTCTTCTAGTGCCATCTTAATTGCTAAGAACCTTGTGTTACACGGCAGGACAAAGTATATTGAGATAAGGTACTACTTCATTAGAGAGCATGTTGAAAAGGAATATATTTGCCTGAGTTTGTCCCTACTGACAACCAACTGGCAGATATCTTTACAAAGCCTCTGGATGAAGACAAGTTCAACTTTTTAAAGATTTAGTTTGGTATGCTAAACTTACAATAGTTTTTCATATTCAATTAACATTCTCTGTTTTTTATGTAGTATAATGTTTTACATGCAATTTAGTAGATTCTAGGACTCTAAACATGTATACAAGAATATCTAAGAATAAGTTTAGTGACTCAAACATAGGAGGTGTGCTTGTCATTTTGATCCATAAAGAGGTCAAATATGACAAACTTACTGGATTGGATCAATATCAGTTATATTGTTTTGGTTATCTTGTGCGACAAAATGAGATGGATCATTATCGTTTATATCGTCGTGATTGTCTTGGCAGAACAAGATATTATTTTTCTGACATACAGTTTAAGTTCTAATTCACCCATATCAAATCTCAGCCATTAGATCTTAAATAGATCATCTCTCTAGGTAAGTGAAACTTCAAATTATAAATTCTCTAGATATTTATTTTCAAACATATAGGTGACAAAGGGTTTAGGTTTAAAACATAAACTACCATGCCCTAAATCCCATCTCGTGCTCTCTATCTCTCGTGGCCACTTCAAATGACAAGGCTCTAACTAAAATAGCTCCTAAAGCAGAAAACTACCTATATGAGGGAAGTGAAGTTGTTAGACAGAATGCTCTAGATGAAATTAAATCATTTATAAGATAACTAAATGATGTATGCCTCGAGCTTGTGCTGCCAGAGCCGATTGTGATTCCGAGAAGGAGGTACTGAAAATGTACTCAAATGTTAAGTGTCACAATCTTGAAAATCTATCAAGAGAAATATAGCTCGAATAAAGTAAAAAATTGCCCTAAGAGACTGGCCAAAGCACTGCACTTTCCTCCTGTAGTTGAGGAGGTACATCAGGAAATCTCTAGACAAGACACCATTGATGCTCTAGGTTGTTACAAGTATTCTAGAGAGCCCTATGGATGCCTGGAAAGTAAATACTTCAATAAGAAAGTGAAGCTCGTAACTGATATCATTGGTAAGACTCTCCTGTGCAAGGTAGGGTCACATGATAGAATTTCAAAGTACATGTTTGAATTAATGAGCATGCTGATTTTGATGAAGAAAACAAATTGGGCTCAAGTAGTTTTTCAAAGAATTCAAGAGAGTTTATAAATCCTAATCTTTAAAGGATCTTGTCTATATACCTCCTGACTGCCTATCTAGATAACTTCAATAAGAAGCAAGGTAGAAGGATCCACCATATAAGAAGAATGAACATCAAAATTATATAAAGATATAAGAAAAACCTAACAAAGGCTCTAAGGGAAAATAAAAGTAAAGGATATAAGAAGAGAAAAAGGGTTGTTGTAGAATCTAGCAAAGAGGAAAATTCCTCTGTTGAAGAAAGGGCTTCAAGAGTTAAATCTGTTGAGAAGTAGGTGGAGAAGGAGAGAGGAATGAGCAAATCTATGACCCCAATTTGACAACCTTGGATGATATTGATGTTGTACTACAAGATGTGAGAATTTATGTTAATGATCTCATTACTGGCCTGGAAATGGGTGCTTCAATTGAGGGGGAGGCTGAAGAGAAACTTTAAGAGCAAATTTCACAAATGTTTTACTGCCAAGTGATAAGGAGAAAATAGTCACTCTGGATCAGTTCATGGATGATTTTGTTGAGGTTAACTTGGGAAGTGGTGTCAGTGTCTAAGGGGAGACTCACACTGAGCCCCCTGCTCCAGATCTCTAGATTATATCTCAAGAGGATGAGAATGCAGCTCATACTGAGTTGGCAGTCCAAGATGACCTAATTGAGCCCGGGAACATGTCACTTCCACTTATATAAGCAGCTCTACTCCCTTCAGGGCCATCCACATCCACAGTCCCTATAGATTCTATAAGTTCCATCTTGGCTGCTCTAAAGGTGGTGCTGGATGAGAAAACCATATATCTCAAGGCTCACATAAATACAACTGTATAATAAGTGATAGATGAATTTATGGGGGAGATAAGAATCATAAAGGAAGACATTACCCATGTTAATAGTGAGATTACAAAATGGTTTGTGAAGGTTGTTGGAGCTATGCATAATAATGTCAAAGTCATGATGACCTTAGATGAAAATCTAAAGCTCTGTACTCAAGAAATCATAAGTATCAAACAATATGTCAGTCAAAATGATGAGACTATTGCTACTAGAGCGGATCACATCAAAAACTCTCTGTATTTTACTTAGGTTGAAGCAATGAAACAAGTTGATGAGGTAAAAAATATACTTCTTAAGGAAAATAAGAATATTTTTCTAACCTTATCTAGCAGAGGTGTGGCTTCTGATGGTCAAAACTCCAAAATTATTTACGATCACGCGGCGACCCGGCGGTTTTATTTGAGAAAAAAGCAGAAGTGAATTTATTTAAGAAAACGGGGCGCGCGTATTTATTTATTTTGGATATAAAAAGGTGTGATCGAGTTTTAATGAAAGGAGGCAAGTGCACCTATCGTGAGTAGTACAGGATATTCCGGGTGGAATATCGAGGTCGTATTGTTCTCGGGTCCGGTTCGATTATTTCTACTCTTCCCTGGAGGGGACTATTATTTTACCGATAATTATCTTGTCGGGATATTTTATATATAATAAAAAGCAGAAAATGGCAGAAAGAAAATGAAAGCATGAAGGTGGTGCCGATGAAGAGCTTAGCTCGATGGCACCGAAAAAACAATTGAACTAAAATAAACTTTAAATAAAAAGAGCTCCTAAATTTCTAATTAATTAAGGCGGAGACTTGGCCGTGGAGGTTCCACTAAAATGAGCTCACCTATCTCTAGGACTATCGCTCACCTGAACGCTAAGACTATTCGACCGGGCTCTCGTCCGACGAAGGATTCCTCTTAACGCCCGCATTACGCTAAGAACCCCGCTATTGGGTGGGAACCCAATCCGGTAGAGTTGGCGCGCCTCCTCTCTCGAGGGTTAGTGCGGAACTCTCTTTGCCAAGGGGTGATCTGTCCATACGCACGGCCTCTCGGCGAGCGTATGGAAAACGGAAATAGGGCCCACACATCGATATGTGGTCCTACGCGTCGTTAACCCCGGGCAAACCTTAAGTACTTTTAATTAATTAGAAAGATATGACCTTTAATTATTTTAAGCTATTTTATCTGTCCCAATGCTCTTCGATGCCGAGGGCTAAGAACGATTAGCCACTCATCGGAATGGGGACGGCTTGCGGGAAAAGCAGAAAATAAAGCAGAAAATGGAAAGCAGGAAAATGAAAGCAGTAAAATAAAGCAGTAAAGGAAAGCAGTAAATTGCAAGTCCTACTCAAACGAGTAGGACTGAAGAAAGCTGTAAAGTGCGAGTCCCGGCGCAAATGCGTGGGCGGGAGAAATGAAAGCAGTAAAACGCACACACGCAAGTCCTACTCAAATGAGTAGGAGAAAATAAATACGGGTCCTACTCAAACGAGTAGGACAAAATAAATGCAACGCACACACACTCTCTCTCGACATAAATGAAAACACACACACTCTACCGAAATAAAATCCAGCCATTAAACTCAAGTGAGTAGGCGGAAATAAGGAAAATTACAAACTCACGCACTCTACAGAAAGTAAAATAAGCAAGCGCCATTTAACTCTTAACGAGTAGGCGGAAATAAATGCGCAAGTACAAAAAAAATGTAAAAAACGAAGTTATCTAAGAAATGAAAACAACTGCATTTCTACCGCTAGAATGCGGTAGAAATGCAATAAAAGGGAAAATAAAAATTAAACGCGAAGAAAGTTTTGCAAATAAAAAAATGAAAACGCAAGTGATCGAAAAATTAAAACGAATACATTTCTACCGCTAGAATGCGGTAGAAATGCATAAAAAGAGAACGAACAAATTAAATAAGGAAAAAGTTTTGGAAAATAAAGGAAAAATACAAGAGGTTGGAAAAACAAAATAATAACATATCCATTCTTATAATGCTATAAAAACTCCTAAAAAGTGGAAGAAAATATAAAAGGATGAAAAGTTCTACAAAACTAAAAAGTCTAAGTGAAATGAAAATGACAAAACCACTTTAAAATCGTTTTTATAGTTTCATAAGGACGGGTTTTAAAACAAAAACTAAATAGCTATTATGAAGATAAAGACATATACTTAACAATAAAAATAAGTAATAACATTTTACTCTCATACACACACACACGCTTATAAGAAAAGACAACGAAAAAAAAACTAAGTTAAAACAAGAAAGAAAGATAAGATTACATAGGAGAGATTTGCATTAATCCATTCCAAAGTCATGTTGAGAGAAGAAAATAAAACACATTTCATTAAATAAAAGTACGAGTTACAAAGATACGAAAATAAAACTAAGGAGAGGGGGAGAAATATCCCTTACATAACATTTGGAAGCATTTCGGCAGCACAACCCCTAAGCAAAATGGTTCAAAAAAAGGAACCAGGAATCCTAAGCAGAAGCTCTGAATTTATAAAAAAAATTTACATGGGTCACGCCCTTGGTCACGGGCGTGACAGGGGGCGTGACAGTACTATTTGAGAAGGCGGCCGGCGATTTGACGGGAAAGTTGACTTCGGCTGGACACGTGGCGGTCTCGCAGTGGTCACGCCCCAGGTCACGGGCGTGACTCTGGGCGTGTCAAGCAGGTGGATCTGGGCGCGGGTTGCGCCGAAAGTCTTCGGGCAGGTCTTGTCGGGCTAGCTGGAAAGGTCACCCCCCAGGTCACGGGCGTGACTCTGGGCGTGTCGGCTGGTGTCGACACTCGACGAATGTCGAGCGGAAAGTGTCGAGTTGAAAATCGTCGAGCGGAAATTGAGTCATGCCCCAGGTCACGGGCGTGACACTGGGCGTGACTGTTGGTGTCGACACTCGACGATCGTCGAGAGGAATTCGTCGAGTGGAGTGAACACGGGCTTGGGTCACGCCCCGTGTCAGGTGACACGGGCGTGACCCCGTGCGTGTCAAGCTTTGCACTTCAAAATTTTGCTGATTGACTGGAATTTGACGTGTCACGCCCTGGTCACGGGCGTGACCAATTTGTCACGGGCGTGACATGTCAATTTTTGGCAGATTTTGATTTTTTCCTGAAAAATAAAATAAAATAAGTTAGTATAATATTTACAAAAATAGGAGTATTTTATTGAATAAAAATAAGTAAAAAGGACAAAAATAAATGAAAACAACTAAATTAATGTACAGAAAAATAGGTATATTTATAATTCATCAAATACCCCCATACTTAAGCTTTTGCTATTCCAGAGCAAAAGTTGGAGATGAACTTATAAGGAATAAAAGAAATCCTAAGTTTAGCTACCGCTTGAATTAATTAAAAGGAAGATCAAAATAAACATCCGGGGTTAAAGAATTAAATCCTAATTTATGAAATGTTATGAATAGAGGAAGAGTTTCAAAAAGACTTCTAGAAAAAATAAAATAGAAAGCAAAAATTTATTTTTGTTAGTTTAACAAAGATGGATTGGATTTATATAAAAAATCTTAGCTTAAAAGAAGTTAAAGGAAATAATGCAATTTAAAAATTATGCTCTCAAAAAAATTTAAATTAAGTCTAGAATCATTGAAATAAGATAGGTGGTTTGGTGGTTTATGAAGAAGGCTTGAATATTGAGGCGAGGTAATTTTTTCTCGAACCTCCAATTTTTTTCTTTTTAGATAGTTAGGAAAATGAAATCTTATTTTCCTAACACATAAATTTTTTTTCTTTCTTCATAAGAATAAAATTAACCCAATGTATATTTGTAGGAGTAATGAATTTTATCCTCTTACTCCATATATAATCTTTTTAAATATTGGGTGCCTATGTTTACGGAATGAAATCTTATTCTCATTGACATAAGATCTTTTAAAGGGATAAAGGTAAACATGTCAAGTAAGACATGAAAAAAATGGAAGTGGGTTTATTTTTTCAAAAGGAAAACTAGATTTTAATAAAAAAGTTTTGAGAGCAACCTTTTTAAAATGAACGTTCCAATGTTTCTAAAAGCAAAGAGTAGAAATAATTGAAATCCATGGATGTTATTTTCTAACATAAAAAACGAGCTTCTATTTATAAAATTAGAAGTGATGGTGAAAAACAAGTTCCCTATTATAAGGCAAAGACATAAAAAAATTCTTTAAATCTTAACCTCAGACACTTAAATCTATCGAACTTTAATTAATAATTGAATAGTAAGCAAAGAATAACTAAAATTTGCATATAAATTAACTCGAAACTAGATTTTTGGAAAGCAAAAAGGGTTAAGATATGGTATATTCGAATTATTTTGTTACATAATTTAATAAAACATTTTTTTGGAATTTTTAGAGTTTTTATCATTTTTTTGTGTTTTAATTATTATCTTTTTAAAGATTTTTTAGATTTTTTATCTTTTTAGGGTTTTTGGGTTTTTCTAATTTTTTTGATTTTTAGTGTATTTTGATAAGTTATTTACAAGAAAGAGGAGAGAAAGAAGTGTTATTAAAAGAAGATAAGGGGGAAAGAGAGATTTTTACAAAAAATATACAAAGTAAAAACTCGATTGCAGCCCCCGCGAACAGACTCTATTTGAATGGTTGGTTCGATGAGTTGAACGTCGCGGGCAGGCAGAATGCAAGCTTTTACAAATAAGAAGACGGGGGGAAAGAGAATTTTTTTTTGTTTTGAAGTTTTATGAAAATAAAAACAAGGGAAAAAAATTTTTAGGTTTTAAGTTTTGCAAAATTTTTTTTTTTTTTTGTATTTTTTTTTTTGTATTTTTGATGAGTACAGAATAAAAAAATGCAGTATAGGAAAACACCCTCATACTTAAACCCAACATTGTCCCCAATATTGCAGTCTAAGTATGCGGAACGATAATATACAAATTAAAAGATATACAAAAAAAACAAAAATAAAAAAGAGAGGGTAGAAGCTTCCCTAAGACGAGTCCGGGAGGCCCAATTTGAAACCCTGCATTATTATTAGAAGAAGAAGCAAAAAAATAACAGAAAAAAAAATGAAACGAAAATATAGACTCGGCTAAGAGATTGCGGGCGGTAGGGGGGCATGTGCGTGGGCGACGTGAAGGTAGCTAAGGCCTTAGCGACATGAGTGCTATAGAAATGCGCACCCCTTAACGTGCACAAGAATGGAAGCGCGCCGAAGTAAAACAAAACAAAACAAGTTAAAAGAAAATAAATAGACAAAATATATACACTAGTATTTTTTTTTAAGGATGTTTTTTTTTTATTTGTTAAGTTTTTCATTTTTTTTTTGTTCGAATTTTTTTTTTGTTTTTAGTTTTGTTTGTTTTATAGTTTTTTTTGTTTTGTTGTTTTGTTTTTTTTTTCAAAAATAATAATGAAAATAAAAATATTTTTTTTGTTAAGTTTTTTTTTTCATTTTTTTGGATTTTTAGTTTTTTTTTTGTATGTATTTTAGTTTTTTTTTTAGTTTTATAGTTTTTTTTTTTGATTTTAAGTTTTTAAGGTTTTGCAAAACCTTTTTTTTTAGTTTTATAAGTTTTTCAAATTTTTTTTTGTTTTATAATTTTGTAATATTTTTTTTTATAGTTTTATTATTATTATTATTATTATTATTATATTATATTGGCCATATTATATATATATATATATATATATATATATATATATATATAAAATAGATAGGTAAAATTAATAGAGTTCCAGGGTTTAAAATAACGAACCGAAAAGTCCCCGGCAACGGCGCCAAAAACTTGATGGTCAAAACTCCAAAATTATTTACGGTCACGCGGCGACCCAGCGGTTTTATTTGAGAAAAAGGCGGAAGTGAATTTATTTAAGAAAACGGGGCGCGCGTATTTATTTATTTTGGATATAAAAAGGTGTGATCGAGTTTTAACGAAAGGAGGCAAGTGCACCTATCGTGAGTAGTACAGGATATTCCTGGTGGAATATCGAGGTCGTATTGTTCTCGGGTCCGATTCGATTATTTCTACTCTTCCTTGGAGGGGACTATTATTTTACCGATAATTATCTTGTCGGGATATTTTATATATAATAAAAAGCAGAAAATGGCAGAAAGAAAATGAAAGCATGAAGGTGGTGCCGATGAAGAGCTTAGCTCGATGGCACCGAAAAAACACTTGAACTAAAATAAACTTTAAATAAAAAGAGCTCCTAAATTTCTAATTAATTAAGGCGGAGACTTGGCCGTGGAGGTTCCACTAAAATGAGCTCACCTATCTCTAGGACTATCGCTCACCTGAACGCTAAGACTATTCGACCGGGCTCTCGTCCGACGAAGGATTCCTCTTAACGCCCGCATTACGCTAAGAACCCCGCTATTGGGTGGGGAACCCAATCCTGTAGAGTTGGCGCGCCTCCTCTCTCGAGGGTTAGTGCGGAACTCTCTTTGCCAAGGGGTGATCTGTCCATACGCACGGCCTCTCGGCGAGCGTATGGAAAACGGAAATAGGGCCCACACATCGATATGTGGTCCTACGCATCGTTAACCCCGGGCAAACCTTAAGTACTTTTAATTAATTAGAAAGATATGACCTTTAATTATTTTAAGCTATTTTATCTGTCCCAATGCTCTTCGATGCCGAGGGCTAAGAACGATTAGCCACTCATCGGAATGGGGACGGCTTGCGGGAAAAGCAGAAAATAAAGCAGAAAATGGAAAGCAGGAAAATGAAAGCAGTAAAATAAAGCAGTAAAAGAAAGCAGTAAATTGCAAGTCCTACTCAAACGAGTAGGACTGAAGAAAGCTGTAAAGTGCGAGTCCCGGCGCAAATGCGTGGGCGGGAGAAATGAAAGCAGTAAAACGCACACACGCAAGTCCTACTCAAATGAGTAGGAGAAAATAAATACGGGTCCTACTCAAACGAGTAGGACAAAATAAATGCAACGCACACACACTCTCTCTCGACATAAATGAAAACACACACACTCTACCGAAATAAAATCCAGCCATTAAACTCAAGTGAGTAGGCGAAAATAAGGAAAATTACAAACTCACGCACTCTACAAAAAGTAAAATAAGCAAGCGCCATTTAACTCTTAACGAGTAGGCGGAAATAAATGCGCAAGTACAAAAAAAATGAAAAAAACGAAGTTATCTAAGAAATGAAAACAACTGCATTTCTACCGCTAGAATGCGGTAGAAATGCAATAAAAGGGAAAATAAAAATTAAACGGGAAGAAAGTTTTGCAAATAAAAAAAAAGAAAACGCAAGTGATCGAAAAATTAAAACGAATACATTTTTACCGCTAGAATGCGGTAGAAATGCATAAAAAGAGAACGAACAAATTAAATAAGGAAAAAGTTTTGGAAAATAAAGGAAAAATACAAGAGGTTGGAAAAACAAAATAATAACATATCCATTCTTATAATGCTATAAAAACACCTAAAAAGTGGAAGAAAATATAAAAGGATGAAAAGTTCTACAAAACTAAAAAGTCTAAGTGAAATGAAAAGGAAAAAACCACTTTAAAATCGTTTTTATAGTTTCATAAGGACGGGTTTTAAAACAAAAACTAAATAGCTATTATGAAGATAAAGACATATACTTAACAATAAAAAGAAGTAATAACATTTTACTCTCATACACACACACACGCTTATAAGAAAAGACAACGAAAAAAAAACTAAGTTAAAACAAGAAAGAAAGATAAGATTACATAGGAGAGATTTGCATTAATCCATTCCAAAGTCATGTTGAGAGAAGAAAATAAAACACATTTCATTAAAAAAAAGTACGAGTTACAAAGATACGAAAATAAAACTAAGGAGAGGGGGAGAAATATCCCTTACATAACATTTGGAAGCATTTCGGCAGCACAACCCCTATGCAAAATGGTTCAAAAAAAGGAACCAGGAATCCTAAGCAGAAGCTCTGAATTTATAGAAAAAATTTACATGGGTCACGCCCTTGGTCACGGGCGTGACAGGGGGCGTGACAGTACTATTTGAAAAGGCGGCCGGCGATTTGACGGGAAAGTTGACTTCGGCTGGACACGTGGCGGTCTCGCAGTGGTCACGCCCCAGGTCACGGGCGTGACTCTGGGCGTGTCAAGCAGGTGGATCTGGGCACGGGTTGCGCCGAAAGTCTTCGGGCAGGTCTTGTCGGGCTAGCTGGAAAGGTCACGCCCCAGGTCACGGGCGTGACTCTGGGCGTGTCGGCTGGTGTCGACACTCGACGAATGTCGAGCGGAAAGTGTCGAGTTAAAAATCGTCGAGCAGAAATTGAGTCACGCCCCAGGTCACGGGCGTGACACTGGGCGTGACTGTTAGTGTCGACACTCGACGATCGTCGAGAGGAATTCGTCGAGTGGAGTGAACACGGGCTTGGGTCACGCCCCGTGTCAGGTGACACGGGCGTGACCCCAGGCGTGTCAAGCTTTGCACTTCAAAATTTTGCTGATTGACTGGAATTTGACGTGTCACGCCCTGGTCACGGGCGTGACCAATTTGTCACGGGCGTGACATGTCAATTTTTGGCAAATTTTGATTTTTTCCTGAAAAATAAAATAAAATAAGTTAGTATAATATTTACAAAAATAGGAGCATTTTATTGAATAAAAATAAGTAAAAAGGACAAAAATAAATGAAAACAACTAAATTAATGTACAAAAAATAGGTATATTTACAATTCATCAGCTTCTACTATTGATCTTGAGCATAAAATATTTAAAGAAGCCAGAAAGGGGGAGAATCTCAATGCTGATCAAGCCCTATGGATACTTCAAGGCACAAGGCTGCCTCTCAACCTTTCCATACTGGACATAAATGAGACAACAGAATTTTATTTTGTTACAAAAGAAAGGGAAGCTCAGGATGTACAGCAAGACAAGAGGAGAAAGAATGAAAGTTGTTTGGACTTATTATCTCTATTATTTTCGAACATTTGAGAAGTGAGACTTATAAAAGTAAATAGAGGGGTTCTTCAAACCCTAGCAACACGCAGCAGCTAACAAGCTAAATGTAGCTGCAAGAGGCCTACAATCAAACCCCAAAGAACTTTGTGAACAATATATTGGAAATTATCTCTCACAATAATAAAATAAGAAGATCATATTATTATGGTAGAAGAAGGAGGTTTTCTGTCTGAAAAGCTAAAGAAGACTCAAAGCTTTAAAGTAATATTTTATTGAGTATTTCTCTATAATATCTCTTATAAACCTTTGTTGTATAAGATTTCTCTAAGATTATAGTTGTAAGAGTGTGATCACTCTGAGGCAGGATCTGGTATAGATTTAAGGTACGATCTAGTATAGATCTAAGGTAGGATTCATGAGGTGAATCTGAGGTAGGATACCAAATGGGTCTCTGAGCTATACAAGTGCTTGCACTCTGAGGAAGGGCTGTGGGTAGCCTGAGGTAGGACTCTGATAAAGTCTGAGGTAGGGTCTTGGTGAAGACCTAAGGTAGGATTCTGAGGAATCAGGGGTGTAAGATCTTTGATCTTAGTAGTTGGAGGGGTTTATTGAGTCTAGCACACTTCTAGATAGGTGGTGAGGGATAGTGACTGTACCCATACTCTGGGTAACCACTATAAATTATTGTGTGTTTTCTGTGTGCATTGTTTTGAGCTTTATATTTTATGGTAGAATATCTTAGACTTTTAAAAGGGACTAATATAGCTTAACACATATTCATTCCCCCTCAAGATGTTTAAACTACTCGCTTTATTCTTTTAGATTGGGCATTAAATCTAGATGACGCTTTATGAGCTTATTGGATGACGTATAAGACCGCCATCAGTTATACACCATACCACTTAGTATATAGTAAAACATATCAGTTACTGGTAAAACTAGAACATTATGCCTATTGGGCACTTAAATTTTTAAATTTAAATTTAGGGCAAGCCTCCAATAACTAAAAATTTCATTTAATAAACTAGATGATTGACGTGAAAACACCTATGAAAATAATAAATTTTATAAGGTGAAAAATAAGTATTTTCATGATAAAAAAATAAAATTTCCAAACTCTTTTTCACTTTGAGATCTAGTCCTTCTATTTAATTATAGACTTCTGCCATTTCCGAGAAAGCTAAAGTCTCGATGGTCTGGCCCATTTGTCGTGAGAGTGGTTTGGCCATACGAGACCTTCCTAATTGAATATCCGGAAAAAGACTCGTTTAAGGTTAACGGACACCATTTTAAATTATATCACCTCGGCGGCCCTTTGAACGAAAAAATTGTAATGCTAAATCTCCCAAATTTTTAGGTGAATCGCCACTTAGCCCAGCTATGTGACGGCAAATAGTGTACTTGTGAGAGGAACCCTATAGTTGTACTATTTTTCTTTAAAGTTCTGTTTTTTTCCTTATCTTAACATGTTTTGCAGGTTTTTTGTCCGAGTTATGAGCGGCCACCCCGACGACCCATCAAGGAATATTTCTTATAACCTCTCTTGTTATTATTGTTTTGTTTAAATTTATTTATGAACTTCATAACTAGTTTTAGACTGTGGGACAATGTTTAATTATAAGAACGGGGAATAGTTTAGTTTCAAAATTTTAAGAAGAAAATGATTTTTTTAGCTGCCATTTGTTTTCATTATTGCAAAAAACCACAAAAAAATCAGAAAAAAAAATATAAATTCAAAATTTAATTTCTTAGAAAGCGTGATTTGGGTTTGTCATCATATCTCCTATTACAGGTGCGAACATTTTTTCATATGTTTTATCAAAAATTCCCAGCTTTTACTCAATTGCCATTTTCAAGTATATTTAATATTTCATGTAGACTTGAAATTTTTTCGGCTAGAATAGAATTTGAATCTTTTGAGTAAAACTATTGATCATGTTGTGTTTCTAGTTAAACACGTGGGTTAGGGTAGTATTTGTGTAGAATTTAATTATTGACATAAATCTAAAATATATATTTTTTCTTAGTGCGTTAATTTTTGTTACTTCTAATTTGAATCCGGTATTATTAAAAAGTAGTTTAGGTGAGTGTGTAGAAGTTCGTTAGAAAACTATTACTAGATTCAAATGGAAGGGTGTACTTTCTCGATGTCAGAAACTTGCCCATAGCTACATTCAAAGCATGTTATCTTCATATTAATTAAACTTTACGAAAGTGATTTACGTCTTTCTTTGGATAAGTTGGGCTTTTGAATCGAAACCCCAAAAATTCTTCTATTGCATACACAATTTTGAGCCTAATACCAATTTCTTTTTATTCAGACATGCCATTTTTATCACCAAAGCCAAAAATCCAAACATAATTACACACTTAAATTTTGAGCTAAAATTTTATTTAAAAAATTAGAAACTATTTTTGTGATATGATGGAAAGCAGAAATTTTGAATAAGGTTATTTTGGGTGTTTGTCCAAAAAGCATGAAAAGAAAAAAAATTCCCATTTAAAAAAAAGAAAAGAAGGCGGTGAAATTGGAAAAGCATAAAAAGAAAAAAAAATTGTTAGCAAAGGTTTTAAGGAGTATCCCCATAGCAAAAGTCAAGAATGGTGGTACCATTTTTATGGTAGTATTTAATGTTTAGCTCAATGTATTTTGTTTTAAGTTTCATAAGTTGTCATGCTTACCTTTGTATTACCAGACACTTAAACCCAAGCCTCACATTACATCCTACATAAGTCCTAAGGATCAGTAGAATTGGTTAGTGTCAAGTGTGGTGGAGAAGGTGTGAATGGGCAAACTTATGACCATCAATATTTATGGATTTATTTAGAGACTCCCCGAGAGTCTTTGTCGAGTAATTTAAATCTTAACAATCACACTATTTTCTCCCTCAACATAACTTTGAGATTAACCGTTGACACTTTTTCAAAGTAAAAGTAAATCATTAAAACACATTTTCAGATTTTCATAAAATATAAATTATGCCAAAAGGTTTTTCTGCAAGAATCTCTACGTACGTCATTGTATGACTTCACATTTTACTCGCATATGTTCGAAATTCTACCTGGCATTAGATATTGCTACCCTTATGAATAATTGTTTGCTCGAGATGAGCAAACGTATAAGTTTAGGGGTATTTGATAGAGCTTAGTTATCTTTATTTTCAATTAGTACTTTGTTATCTAATTAATCAATTTATCATTGTTTTATTTTAATTATTTTCTAAAATGTATTTTTTTGGTGATTTCAGGATAAACTTGGCTGGCCGTAAATAACAGTTTGGAGCAAACTGGAAGGTTTAAGAGAAGATTTGGAGCAATTATAAATTCATGCCCCGGTTACAAGCGTGTACTTGGGGCATAACATAGTGTCACGCCCCGGACCCACTCCTTGACCACGAAAATGCATTGCCACATCATTTAAATTTACATGCCTAGAGTTAAGCCTGTGACTAGGCGATGTGACTTCCAAGTTATGCACATGATCCGCCTTCCATCGATGCCATCAATACTCCCACGATAATGCCCAGGTCATGCTCGTGACCATCAAAGTTCACGCCCGTGACCCTCAAAAGTTCACGCCCGTGACCCTTAAAAGTCACGCTTATGTAAATCACTTGGATCGCCCGTTACGCGCCCGACCCTCCAGAAGTTCTTCTTTGAAGTCAAAAAATGTATTACGTGCCCCAGGGCATGGTTATGATCCAGGGGCATGACCCATCCGTAACGCTTCAAATTAATGCTAGATCGTGCCTTCTCCGCCTTTAGCATTAACGACCCAGACATGCCCTGAGGTCATTTCCATTGTAACAACCCCAAGTTTCTGTAGTCAGGAAAAGAGATTACCGTACGGTGGTAGGATGATATCGTGTAGCGGTAGCGTCAGGAATCGAGAGCGTTGAGTGAGGTGAGGTTAGTCAACGCCTAATCTATCGCACGACGGTAGGTTGTTAGAGCATGGCTTTAGCATTTATTTGGCCTAGCTCTCGAGAATCTATCGCCTAGCGGTAGAGTTATCGTTGGCAGTAGCTTGGCAATTAATTTGTCAAAGCGCTCGGGTTTCTAATGCATGGCGGTAGTAACTATCGCATGGCGGTAGCATGAGCCTTCGTGTCGTAACCGTCACTAGCTACCGTGAGGCTCTAGCATTCTAACGCCCAGTGATAGCAAAGCTGTAACGGTGTGGCAATGTGTCGGCCTATGATTGGAGGGCCTGGGAGGAAGCGCTAGAATTGTGGCGTTGATTAACGGTACATCTCTACAGTAGTTAGGTACCGCGCGGAGGTAGCTTTCTTTATAGTACTGGTTCGGCCGTTTCACTTAATTTTCCTTTGGAGTTGAGAATTTGGTCGAATCTTTTGGAGGAGGAGCAGCAACACTGAAAAGGAAATCTCGTAGCTGTTTGAGAATCCAAACTCGGATTCGCAAAGCGAGTTCGGATCTACGGATGAAAAGCCGCAACAGTTGTGTTCACCCGTCTAGAATTTCTCCTATGGTACTGAACCTGACTTCTAGGGTAATGATCCTCTTCCTTGGACATGTGAAGTCCTTTCTTTCAGCATTAGAGGGTAGACACTCCACGAACACATGGATGTGGTTCTCCTGACGGGTAGATCTGTGTATCATTGTTACTCTTGCGTTTAGATCCGGAATCAAAGTACGAAATAGGCATGCTGTGTGATTCCCATCCAGAGAGATTATTCTTGATTGGAGATGTTTGTATGTCTTTGTATGCCAGAGAAGAGTCCATGGTTATCACGTAGATTTCAGAGTCACGGGGTGTGCAAGTGGCTGCATTGAGAATACTAGATGTAGACTCCAGAAAAACACCTGATTTGGGGGAAGAATCGATAGTCTATCGCCATACAGCATGACGGTAGCGCTATCTCCAGCGGTCGCTCCCAATGAGCGTTGTATTGTTTGTTGAGGCCTGTTTCTTGGAAACATTGTGGCCATTTGCTGAAGCCTATCTACGGAAGACCTGTTGGCTATTTTGTGTGGCCTGTCTCTAAGACCTAGGGGCTAGTTTTGTGGTGCGTGAGTTTGTACTGCTCTGCTTTGGTAGGCATTGGTGCTAACCTAGGATCTTTACAGTGTTATTAATCATGCAAAAAGGGAAAGGGGATGATAACCCACATCATGCCTGCGAGCCAGACGATTTGAGCACGAGATATGACTGAACAAAACCCTCCCATATGTCGGGCGACTTAGAGTGGTTAGCGTATCCACTACCATTAGTTGTAGCACCGGGGTGTTGTCTCTGGCCTTGGCCCTTGTGAGACCGAAAGCTCAAACATTGTTGACCGTCACAGAGAATGGTGTTGCAATCCTTGTGGTCCTGTGCAACTAGAATGTACCCAGAGAGCACGGAGCATTAGGCATTTGTGCCAACGTCTGTGGTGAATGGTGCTTAAGTTGCACATTTTGATTGTCATTATATGATTATACTAATGCCTGCATGGAAGGATCACCGCCACCCTGAGTGAGGGGTGGGGGCATTATAATTTGGTCAGTTAATGCTGACCATTGCTTTTGTTTGCCACCGTTGCGGTGGAATGTTACTTGCAGGTGCTGCTGAGCCAAGTGGAAAATAGCGGGTTGTAGCCCAGGATAGCTAAGCTGGACCTTGGAGGCCAAAGTGAATTGCTCGTTTTGTTTATTTATTTCTCATGTGTGGATGGCCTGCGTGCTGATGTATGCAAGACAGTTTAATTTGAGAAAATCTGGTAATGCCTTAAGGCCAATACTCCTTTGTATATTTAATATACATTACTAGTTGTGGTAGTGGACATGCATGTTGTTGTTGGGTTCTATTTATAACCTTTAAATTACTTTCGCTAGAATACACTCTGTGTTAGGATACACAATGTTGGATGATGGTTTCATTTTAGTAACTCTTTAGTCTGTCCGTAGTATATGGCATAGGGCCCCGACCGGACCTTCTGTTATATGCTATATGACAGATGGGGATGCTACAGGATAGTTTCAGACTGTGGTGTCGGTCTTCCTTATTCGAATTCGTGGTCAAATTCTTTTAAGGGGTGGTGAGCACATGTATGTGTGTTACCATTATAACATAAAAGAACCCATAAATGTCCACTTAGGAATGAAAATACACATGTTTGAGGAACCTGCGTGTTCCTATGATTGCTTTTTGGCAATTGTGTGTCACCTAATTCAGTGTTTTACAACTCTAGGTGACTCGTAGCAGTACGGGGCAGGCGCAACAACAGCACTCCATGGATAGTAGTGCGCCAAATGACGCGCCCACAACCGCTCCTTCTGCAGAAACCATACGAATGGTAGCGTAAGCGATGTTCTCTATGATCAATGCCCATCCGGGGAGGAAAGTGCAGCCTCCTACTCCTGGGTTAGGTCAAGCACCGCTTTGTGTAGCGGATCCTATAGTGGCAGAACAAGTTGCAGCAAAGCCTATAGTGCAGATGAGAGCAACCGAGAAACAGCTAAAGTAGGTGATGAGCTTTAACCCACCAGTGTTTTGGGGGACTGAGACCCCAACACAAGCTTAAGACTGGCTTTCTAGGGTGAAGAGAGTCATGTCAGCAACTGAGAATGAGGAGTGGCAGAAGGTTACAATAGCCACTTTCCTTTAGGATAGTGAAGCAAGATTGTGGTGGGAGGATCTAGAGCTACATCACTTTCTGGGAGGCAACTTTCTGATATCTCGATGGAGGAGTTGTCAAGATTATTTCTGGCACGGTTTATCCCGTCAGCGCAAAATATTGCTGTGGAGAATCAGTTCCAGAGAATAACTCAGGGTGACAGTAGCGTGGACGACTACCTTCATGAGTTCATGAGATTAGGTTGTTATGTTGGCTACACTTTTTCTGGTGAGGAGCGCAAGACTAATCGGTTCTAAGAAGGACAACACGATGATCTGAGGTTGCTACTCTTAGGTCCTATTACATATGGCTTTCTAGTCTTGGTCAATACAGCTCGATCTTTAGAGAATGATCTGAAGAGAGTTTAAGGTAAGAAGGACTCGGCGGTGAAGAGGCCGGACTATAAAATTCCAAGTTCGTCAAAGTCTGGGCATCACAAGTGGTACAAGAAGCCCAAAACTTAAGAACCGACTACTTCTTCACATGCTACTGGAGCATCTTCTGGGCCTGGTACAACATATCTGTGTTTTAACTATGGAAAACTATGGCATATAGCCCGTAATTGTTGGAGTGGTAAATTAGGGATGAAGGCAGGAGCAACATATGCGGAAAAAGGGAAGGCGTTGGAGTCAACCACATCACATCAAGCTCCAGCCCAACTTGGAGTCTACAACCTTGGCCAGCAGGAGGCCATCAAGCAAGACGATGAGGTGATAATTATGTGTTAGAGTTTAGCCATAACACTTTGCATACCTTGCGTCTTATGCATTGGTTGTATGACTATTGTGTTATAGGCTTTGTCGTGGTTATGGACTATCCGGCTCAAGCACTATTTGATAGAGGAGCTTCGCACTCTTTCCAATCGGAGGACTTCGTGTCATATATAGGAGTGACCTCTTATGTGGCTAAGGATAGATTGGATGTGGTGCTACCTAATGGGTGTTTGATGCATGCAGATAGAGTCTGTTGCGTTAAAGTACTGACTGGAAGTAAAATTTTGACTTGGAAGCATCACTACTTCCAATAGTAGAGTTTGACGTGTTCTTTGCATGGATTGACTCTCATAGCAGTGTGCGTACATCGATTATAGTTCTAAGATTGTTAAGCTGGGGTTGAATACAAGCCAAGAAACTACTTTCTCTGGTATGATGGGTGGCTAAGACAATGGTGTCTGCTGTTCAAGCAGTTAAAGCATTTCATGAGGGTGTTGAGATGTTCTTCACTCTTTTAGAGGCTAAGAAGCCCAATACTGGATCGGTCAGTATTACTGTGGTGTCAGAGTTTGCCGACATTTTCCCCGAAAATTTCCCTCGATCCCCACCTCAGAGAGAGATCAAGTTCACCATTGAGTTGGTGTCTGGTACCTAGCCAGCATCGCGGTCTCCTTATCGCTTAGCACTGAGAAGGATGGCAGAATTGAAGACGCAACTTCAAGAATTGATAGAGCAGGGGTTTGTGCGTCCAAGTTCATCACCTTGGAGCGCCCTGATCTTCTTCGTGAAGAAGAAGGATGGAAGGCTGTGACTGTGTATTGATTATCGACAACTCAATTAGCTAAAAGAGAAAAAGAAGTACCTGATTCCGAGTATCGATGACCTATTTGACCAGCTTGTTGGGTCAACTGTGTATTCAGAGCTAGATTTGAAGTCTGGATATTATCAACTGAGAATCAGGGAAAGCAAGATTCCTAAGATGGCATTCAGTACATGATATGAGCATTGTGGGTTTACGGTCATGCCTTTTGGGCTGACGTATGCGCCATCTGTGTTTATGGACTTGATGAACAGGACGTTCAAGGAGTATTTGGATTGGTTTGTGATAGTCTTTATTAATGATATCCTACTGTACTCGTAGTCCTAGTCTGACCATGCGGAGCACCTACATATTGCTCTGGAGTCCCTAAGAAGCAATCAGTTGTAAGCCAATTTCTCGAAGTGTGAGTTTTGAGTTTCTTCGGTAGCATTCCTTGGTCACATCGTTAGTGGAGAGGGTATTTATAAGACCCCCCCCCCCCCTTTTTTTTTTCAACCCGGGGGTCTTATGTAACACCCCAAATCCCAGGATTGAGAAAAAGTTGGGTGACACGGCCTGGGACACGGGCGTGTCCCAGGGCGTGTCCTGCTCGGGTGAGCAGGCGGCGAGTGGTCGACGAAAATCCATTTTGCGAAAAATGAGGGAACACGGCCTCTGACATGGGCGTGTCATAGGTCGTGTCCTCCTCTGGTCGACGATTTCAGCTCGACAAAATCGAGCTGCAGGCGTGTCTGCTACCGTGTATGGGCACACGGCCTGGGACGTGGGCGTGCCCCAGGCCGTGTCCTTTACTTGACATGCCCTGGGCATTTGAGGCCTGGTGAACACGGGCAGGACACGGTCGTGTCTTAGGGTACATGTCCTGTGACACGGGCGTGTCACTGGCCATGTCCTGCTCGAGTTGATTTGGTTTTGTGCAGCCTGAAGTACACGGCCACAGACACGGGCATGTCTGAAAGCGTGTCAGGTGACACGGCCCGTGATACGAGCATGTAAATTGGGCATGTACTGGACTAGTTGATTCAGTTGTGTGTCTCTTAAGGCACACGGCCTGTGACACAGCCGTGTCATAGGCCGTGTCAGACAAAATTTATCCTTTTGTGGCAAAATCGTGGCCATCTATTTTCTCAGCTAGGATCCAATGGCTGAGAGCCCTCCCTGCTTCCTTAAGTGTTGGGTACATTGGTCAAATGTACCTGATTTGAAGAAGCCTCACCCAACTCAATGATATACATCATAATGTATTTGATGTATGTTGAGTTTACTTGTGCAGGTTAAGTATTCATTGGACTGAAGCAAAAAGTTTCTAAGTCCATGTGTCGACACCCAGAGGGTAAGTGTCGACACTTAAGAAGGCTTGTGTCGACACCCAGACAAGCAGTGTCGACACTTGGAGTCATTGTGTCGACACCTGGGATGCAGAGTCGACACCAGACAGAAGTGTCGACACTTGGAGCTGTGTAGACACTCAGTGAAGAAAAGTGCAGACAGAAAGTGTCGACACAAGGAGCTGTGTCGACACCCAGTGAAGCTGTGTCTACACCAGAAAGTGTCGACACTTGAAGCTGTGTCGACACTCAGCAAAAGTCTGCAGAGACTAAGTTAAAGTGTCGACACTCAGAACAATGTGTCGACACTCAACAGAAGAGTCAGAATTTGAAGTATGTGTCGACACCCAGCACAAAGTGTCGACACACAACCAGAAGAGTCAACACATGAAGTAAGTGTCGACACCCAGCACAATGTGTCGACACTTAGCTAAAGACTCTACACTTGAAGAAAGTGTCGACACAAGGAGCTGTGTCGACACTTAGCAAAGATCAGAAAGATCAACAAAATTATTCTAAGTACAAGTGTCGACACTAAGGAAATGTGTCGACACTCAGCTGAAGTCTCAACAAGAAGAAGGTGTGTCGACACAAGGAGCTGTGTCGACACTCAGCAAGTATCAACATAGAAGACTATGTGTCGACACCAAGAAGCAGTGTCGACACTTGACAGTTACAACACATGAAGATGTGTCGACACAAAGGAGATGTGTCGACACTTAGAAGAATTCAGCAAAAGCTAGAAGAACAAGTACTTGTGTCGACACTCAATTTCAGTGTCGACACATGCAGAAGAATCTGTGTCGAGACATACAAGGAATTGTGTCGACACCTTGTAGACTTGTGTCGACACTTACACAACATGTGTCGACACTTGGACTATAAGTGTCGACACTTAAAGACAGAAAGTCTCGACACTATCAGACAGATAGAGATTTTCAAGAAATGACTGGATGACTTGACAGCTGCCGTTCCAGCCGGTTTACAGCAACTGTCAGAGATGTCAGAAGTCAGTTATGAACCGGACCAGCCGGTTACCATGAAGAAGGCCTATAAATAGGCACCTACAGTTCACAAAAACTGTGCATCAGATTATTGTTAAGGTTGATCACCTTGTTGAAGTAATTATTAATGTGGTACAAAGAGTATCAACACAAGAAGATCTAGCAGTTCAAGTGCAGATCTAAGAAGTTGGAGAGAGAGGGCTCCATCTAAGAAATCAGCCTCTGGAACTAGGCTGAGAAGAAGGATTCAGATTCATTTTTGGATCTTAAGTAGCAGAGGTCAAGGAACTACTGCTGGAGGATTCAGTCTTATTCAGTTCTACTCAAGAAGCTTTGAAGAAAGCTAAGTCAGATTGGATCCAGCTGAGTTCTTCCAAGAACTCATCAAGAATCTCTCAACTCCCCTCTTATCTTTCTGAGTTGTAGAGTTATTATTTGTAATACATTCATAACTTGTAGGATCCTTTGGATCTGAGTGATTTGTAAGCCTGTATTTATAAAGGCTGAGGGTAGGGCTTGTGAGCCTGAGTGTAGGAGATTGAGATCTCTGAGTGTAGGCCTTGTTGGCTGAGTGTAGGCCTTGGATTGGCTGAGTGTAGGCCTTGATTGGCTGAGTGTAGGCTTTGGGATAAAGCTGAGTTGTAAGGCTTTGGGCCTGAGGTGTAGGAACTAATTTGGGTTCTGAGACAGTGGAGGAGTTTGGCCGAATCTAGTACATTGCTAGATAGGCGAAGGGGGAAAGTGGATGTACCCATATCTTGGGGAACCACTATAAACCACTGTGTGCTGTGCTGTGATTGTGCTGTGCATGCTGTGAATACTTTGTCATTGCTGTGCAAAAGTTAGAAATCTGTGATAATAAACTGTTTGCTGCCATTAAAGTTAAATAAGGATTAGGTCACCTATTCACCCCACCTTCTAGGTGTTTAGGTACCATATCTTTCAAGTGGTATCAGAGCCAGGTTGCTCAAAAAGGACTAACAGTCTGAGGACATCCTGTTTGGCAGATTCAGTATAAGAAAAACACAGTTTCAAGAAATTCAAGAAAATCAAGAAACATGGGTTCTTCTGAGAATCACAAGGAATTGGGTTCCATGAAATTACCCATATGCAGGAAAGAGATCTTTGGGATCTGGAAAGAAAGGGTAAGGCTATTTATGGAAGCCTCTGACCCTAGAATCTACATCACAGTAAAGGAAGGGCCTTATGTGCCAATGAAGATTTCAGTTTTGGATGCAAATCAGAGAACTCCAAAGGATTTCTCTGAGATGACTAAGGATGAGATTGTCCTAGCTACAATGGACAAGATGGCACAAAACATTATTGTAAGTGCCATAGATGATGCAACATTTCAGAATCTTATACACTATAAGACAGCTAAAGAGATGTGGGACACTCTTATAGTGTATATGGAAGGATCTGAAGAAGTCAGGCAAGATAGAAAATCCTTGCTAAATCAGGAGTATGAGAGCTTTAGACAAGGTAAAGGTGATAGCATAACTGAGTGCTACAAGAAGTTCTACAGAATAGTTAATGAACTCATGTCTTATGGAAGAGAGTTCAGTAACTATGAACTAAATGATAAGTTCTTAAGGTCCCTAACCAAAGATTGGGACACAAAGATCTGTGCCATAAGAGAAATGGCTAAGTTGGGAGAAATTCCTCCTCCTACACTGTTTGGCAAGTTATTGTCATATGAGATGCAATTAACAGTAAGGAAAGAGGAGGAGAAGTCAACCAGAACTGAGCACAAGGAAAGATCTGTTGCTTTCAAGACAGAAGTTCCCAAAAAGTGCAGGAATAAGTCATCAACTCCACCTCCAGAGGTAGTTGATTCAGAGTCTAATGAGTCAGTTAGCACAAAGAGTGAGAGCAGTGAAAGTGATGAAGACTTTGCTGCCTACACTAGGCACTTTCAGAAATTCTTGAAAAAGAAACAGTGGAGGTCAAGACCTTCCTCTTCAGGAGAAAAAGCCTTCAAAGAAAGACAGGAAGAGGACAAAGTCAAGCAAGGCAACTGGATCAAAGATTGTGTACTATTGCTGCAATAGACAGGGTCATGTTATTGCAGATTGTCCAGAGAAGAGAAAGGAATCTGGTGACAGGAAAAAGGCTCACTTCAAATGAAAGAAAGAGAAGTCTTTTGTAGCCAAGAAAGAGAAGACTCTATCAGATATCTCCTCTTCAGAAACTGAGTCTGAGGCTGAAGCCTATATAGGGCTGTTTGCTGAAGCAGAAGAGGAAGAATTCATGCAATTAATGGAGTCTATTTATGAACAAGAAGACTGTCAATGCCAAGGTCTAATGGCTTTGACAGAGAGTGCCAAAATCCTGGAGCAGCCAGGACCCAGTCAGGTACAAGGTTCAAGTTCAAGTTCAGTTTCTTGTTCTAGTTCAGATTCAGATTCTTCTTCATCAAGTGATGAGAATGTATCTGAGTCTGAGGATGATATTCATCAACTTATAGATGAATATAGAGTGCTGTTGCAAGCTTACAAGAAAAGCAAGTCCCTTGCCAAAAGTCAGGCAAAGTAAATTGCTGATCTTAAAGCTGCTGCAACAGATTTTGAGAAGCAATTTGATCAAAAACTGAATGAGATAGCCAGGCTGAAACATATAACAGTGATTCAGATGGGAACTATCACTTTTAAGAATGATCAAATTAAGTGTCTGAAGAACAATCTTCAGAAGGAGAAGGACTTGGTTGCTAGGTTTTCTAAACCTAAGTCAGTGTTACCCATAATTGATGAATTTGTTCATCACAAGGGTAAAGCTGGACTGGGCTTTATTAGACCTACAGGGACTGAGCAGTCCAAGTATAAGTCCAAGTGCAAAGCCCCAACATTCAACAAGCCTGCTGTAGTCAAGACAGCCAAGGCAGTACCTAAGCAGAGGTACAATAAATTTGAATGTTGGTGCTGTGGCAAAGTTGGCCATTTTGCAGTGGACTGTTGGCACAATGTGAGTGCCAAAGTGAGTTCCAAACTACCTGTTGGAAAACCAGTAGGTAGGTTTGTCAAATTGCAAACTAACAATCACCAAGGACCCAAGAATACTTTGGGTTCTAAGGTTCATTAATTTGTTTTGCAGGTAAGTCCAAGTGGCCATACCCCTACATGTTACTTGGACAGTGGATGTTCCAGACATATGACTGGAACAAGGAGATTACTAAAGGACTATATTCCAGTAAAAGATGGTCCAAAAGTAAACTTTGGTGGTTCTGAAAAGGGAATCATCAAAGGATTTGGTAACATTTCTACAAACTTAGTTACCATTACTCAAGTGGCTTATGTTAAAGGGTTGAAACACAACCTAATAAGTATAAGTCAATTAAGTGATGTAGGGTATGACATCTCATTTGCTAAAAATGGTTGTCATATCAAGAGGTCAAGTGATCAAGAGATCATTTTGACAGGATATAGGAAGAGGAATGTCTACTGCCTAGACATTATGGTTGAGAACAATGGTTCTCCAGTTTGTCTTGTAGCTGATGAGATAGTCTCTCATTATGTCAAATGGCACAAGAGGCTTGCCCATCTTAACTACAAGACTATTAGCAAACTCTTTAGCAAAGAGTTAGTGAGGAATGGTCTTCAAGTTAAGTGTGTTAAAGATGGCATTTGCTCAGCTTGTCAAAAGGGCAAGCAGACTAAATCCACCTTTAAAAGCATAGAGAACAAAGATGTTGTGAGGTGTTTATACCTCTTGCATTTGGATCTCTTTTGTCCAATGCCAGTTCACAGCTTAGGTAGGAAGGTCTATACCCTTGTAGTTGTAGATGACTACTCAAGGTATTCCTGGGTGTTCTTCTTAAGACAGAAATCTGAAACACCTAGTGTCTTCTATAGCTTTGTCAAGCAAATTCAGAATGAACTAAATAGTACAGTGGTCAAAATTAGAAGTGACCATGGTACTGAATTTCAGTCTGATAGCATGACAAAACTGTGTGAAGACTTTGGGATATTTCAAGAATTCTCTTCACCTAGAACACCTCAGTAAAATGGCATTGCTGAGAGGAAGAATATGACCTTGATAGAGGCTGGTAGGACCCTATTAAGTGATACATCACTGCCAGAGTATTTCTGGGCTGAAGTAATTAACACTGCATGCCATGTTATAAATAGGGCTACCATCACTAAAGGGTTAAATAAGACCCCCTATGAAGTTGTGAAAGGCAGGAAACCAAACCTATCCTACTTCAGGATCGTTGGTTGCAAATGCTTCATACTTAACAATGGGAAGTCTTACTTAACTAAGTTTGCTGCCAAGTCCCAAGAGGGAATTTTTGTTGGGTACAACAATAATAGTAAGGCTTATAGAGTCTACAACTTGACTACACAAGTTGTAGAAGAATCAGTGCATGTAGTTTTTGATGAGACTAAACTTATTAATAATGAGTTGTCTAGCAATGTATGCAGCCCCACAGGTTTGACAAAGAAAATGGACAAGCTTACTATAGAAGAAGTACCTGCTACAAGACAGCAAGGAGAGGAGAGTAGCTGTTGTCCAGGGGGAGAACTACATGTGCCAGTTGCTGAAGAAATACAAGGATTACAGCAAGATGCAGATGCTGAAGTGGTTCAACCAGAAGTTAGGATGCCTCCAGCTCACAGGCATCTCAGAGATCATCCAGTAGAGCTAATTATTGGAGATCCAAGACAAGGAGTTCAAACCAGGAGTAGAAACATGAATGCAGCAATCTACTCCAGCTTTCTGTCACAGGTTGAACCTAAGAAATTTGAAGAAGCAATATTGGATCCACAATGGACTGAAGCAATGCAAGAAGAGCTTAATCAGTTCAAGAGGTGCAAGGTTTGGGAACTTGTTCCTAAACCTAAAGACCACAATGTAATAGGAGTTAAGTGGATCTACATGAATAAGATGGATGAACAAGGGGTCATCATTAAGAATAAAGCTAGACTGGTTGCTAAAGGATATAGGCAAGAAGAAGGTATTGACTTTGATCAAACCTTTGCTCCAGTAGCCAGACTGGAAGCCATAAGGATGTTCTTGGCATATGCAACTTTTCAAGGATTCAAGGTATACCAAATGGATGTCAAGTCAGCATTCCTAAATGGTAATCTTAAGGAAGAAGTTTATGTGGAACAGCCTTCAGGTTTTGTTGATCCAACTCTACCTCATTATGTCTATAGACTTAGGAAAGCTTTATATGGGTTAAAGCAAGCCCCTAGGGCTTGGTACGAAACCCTATCTAGTTTCCTCATTGAGAACAAGTTCTCAAGGGGGAAAATAGATAAGACTCTATTCCTTAGGGAATCTAGAGGCAAAGTCATACTTGTCCAAATATATGTAGATGACATTATATTTGGGTCTACTGAAAGCAGCCTTTGCAAAAAGTTTGCAAAACTTATGCAAGGTCAGTTTGAGATGAGTAGTATGGGAGAGCTGAAGTTTTTCTTGGGTCTCCAAGTTAAACAGACTGAAAGTGGTTTATCCATTTGTCAGTCCAAGTTCACCCTAGAACTCATAAGGAAGTATGGTATGGATTCATCCAGTACCATGAAGACTCCTATGGGGTAAAGTATGTCTCTAAGCAAGGATGATGCAGGGAAACCTGTAGATGAAACCTTGTATAGAGGGATAGTTAGCTCCCTATTATACTTGACTGCTAGTAGACCAGACATCATGTATGCTACATGTGTTTGTACAAGGTATCAAGCCTGCCGTAAAGAGTCTCATTTGACTGCAGTCAAAAGAATATTGAGATATCTAAAGGGCACTCCCTATCTAGGCCTCTGGTACCCTAAGAATGGAGACTTTGATTTAACAGGTTATTCAGATGCAGACTTTGCAGGATGCAAAGAGGATAGAAAGTGCACTACTGGAACCTATCAATTCCTAGGTGGGAGACTAATTTCATGGAGTAGCAAGAAACAAACCAGTGTGGCTATCTCCACAGCAGAGTCAGAGTATGTGGCTGCAGGAAGTTGCTGTGCTCAATTTCTGTGGATTCAACATCAGCTAGAGGACTATGGATTTCAGGTAAGTAGAACTCCACTTTACTGTGATTCTACAAGTGCTATTTCAATAGCTAATAACCCTGTATCTCATAGTAGAACAAAACATATTGAGATTAAATATCACTTTCTTAGAGAACATGTAGAAAGAGAAGATATTTCACTTGAATATGTTAAAACTGATAATCAGATAGCTGACATGTTTACTAAGCCCCTAGAAGAAGCTAAGTTCAATAGATTCAAAATTGAACTAGGAATGATAAACTTAGACTAAGTTTACAGAATAGAAAATTGGCTAAGTAAAAAGGTGTCGACACATAGACAAGTCTATGTCGACACAGAATAGTGGTGTCGACACTTCAGGAGAAAGGTGTCGACACATCTAGGATGTTGGTGTCGACACTTCAGAATGTTAGTGTCGACACATGTCCATTAGGTGTCGACACATCCTATGTGGTGTCGACACTTATGTTTTACTCAGAATTTTCTAAGTAAAGTCTCGACAATGTGTCGAGTTATGTTGTGTCGACACATAACCAAGTGTCGACACATAATATCTGTTGACTAAACTTGTGTCGACACATGTGTGTCGAGACATTATAAGTCAGTGTCAACACTTATTGCCAGTGTCGACACATCCTAAGATAACTGTCCCGCCTGTTCATCTTCAAAATTAGACAGGTATAAATAGGGTTCTGTCTTTGTTTGTCGACACGCTTTCAAAGTTTCGAGACCAAAACTATTGTGTCGACACTACTCTTTTCTAAAGACAAATTCTCCAAACCCTAATGACTCCTAAGCTTGAGGAGAATGTTAACGAGGGCTATGAGCTAGTGCGTGGCGCATTCGACGATGCAGATGCAGAAATTCAGGCGGTAGTAACCCTAGTCGCCGATTCTGGTCTAGAATTTCTCTTGTCTGAACCAACAAAGATTTGGATGAAGGAAGTTCTCGAATTCCTTAATGGAGCTGCGGTCGATGAATCTGGAGTCAGAATCAAATCCAGAGTTCATGGAACTAAGATCAAGATTTCACCTAAGAGTCTGAGGAAGGTACTCCAGCTACCCAAAATTCAAGATGAAGAAAAAGTTACTGCTTCAAAGACCAGGGAAGCTTTAACCTGGTGTGGTCTTGATCCTAAGATGAAGATAGGATCTGTATTCAACAGGAAAGGCATGAATAACCAAGGAAAGTTCATGTCTGAGATTGTAGGAAAAGTCTTACTCAGCAAGACTGGAGGGCATGACAGAGTGTCTGCCTACATGTTTGAAATCATGACAAGAATAATCTTCACTCTGAAAACAGATTGGTCTCAAGTGGTGTATGAGAAAATTAAGGAAAGTCTGAAGAAGCCCAATCTGGGCAGGATCATTAGTCTTTACCTATCTGGTACCATACCAGAGGTAATGAATACTGCTGCAGGCAGCAAGATAAACCATATGAGAAAAATGGATCAAAGGATCTTTTCCAGATGGGACAGGGTGTTGTCCAAGGAAGTGGCAACCCCAGAGAAGCCAGTTACTGAGAAAGACAGTCCTCCTAAGAAGAAAAGGAAGCAAGTTCCTATGACACAAGAGTCCTCCAGCAGTTCAGGGAGTGAAGAACAAGTTGTTTTCACTCCTGATGACCAAGAGGAAGTGGCTGTAGAGAAGACCCCTGCTGCTCAAGAGACTGCTGAGATCCAGGGGGAGCTGCCTCCAGCTAGCCCCATCCACAGGGATCAAAGCCAGGGGGAGCCTCCAGTTGTAGAAGAACCATCTACACTGGACAGTGAGCAAGCCACCATCATCATCCAAGAGGTACTCACTGACCTAAAAACTTTAGAATATCTTATAGAAGATGCTGATTTGTCTGATATTCCTCAGCAAACTCAGCTGCCTAGACAAGAACCAGATGTTGTTATCAAAGACACATCCGCTATTCCAGTGGTTGAAGAGCACAGAATATCTCCAGCTCAATCACCTCAAGAGTTCACCATGGAAGATCTATTTCTCAATCTAGATCAAGTTGATTTTGACATGGACAAAGAGGCTGCTGGAAAAGATACTGCTGCTGCTGAGGGGGAGCAAGTACAAGATCTGGAAGAGCCTATTAGGCCAGAAACTGAGAAGGCACCTGATGTGCAAGCTGCAAAGCCTCAAAGCCCTAAGGAGAGGGTTGATATAGCCAGCACTTCTGCCTCTGAAGATGAGGAGACTGCAAGGGCAAGGAAAAAGAAACTCTATGTTTTCAAGAGAAGGAGCTAGAGTTACAAGAAGGCTCTGTAAACTGTAGCCTCACAGCCTATAGTTCAACAAGCTCCAACTGTTGACTATAGTGCTTTACTGATTGCACTGCAGATCAAAATGGATGAACAAAGAAAAGCCATAGAGGCTTATGTTGATGCAGGGCACAGAACATTACAGTTTGATCTTGCCCAAGATATAAAATCTATAAGGTTTGAGATGAATCTCAACAAGAAAGAGATGACAGACTGCTTCCACAAGGATGGCAATGCAGTGGTGTATTTGGCAACACACCAAGAGAAAATCAAGGCACAGGTGGATGATATAGCATTGAAACAAGGCTATGTTCTTGAAAATCAATTACGAATGAATGACAATTTGACTGAATCCCACAATGCTATAGTCACTGAATTAAAGAATAAGGCTGCTGAACCTTCTACATCTACTGATGCTGCTAAAGCTACATTTGATAAAGTCTTTCAAGAGGAAATTACTGCTGTCAAGACTGCTATCCAAGCCTCCCAGAAAGCCATCTCTGAACAACTTACAAAGCTGAAACCATTCTTTAAAGAGGGAATCAGGTATTTGGATAGCCAAATAAGATTTCAAAAGGATGATGTCAGAGACCATATGGCTAGAGAAGTCATAAAGGGGGAGAGAGTATTAGTCAAAGCTAGCTCTGACCATGCCAAATGGATATCTAACTCCATCAGAGCTACACTGGTCTATCCTCCACTCTGTGATGATGATAATGTTGCTGAATCAGGGATTCAAACTGCATATCTTGGAGGTGAGCAACCAGAGGTAGCTCAAGTGATTTATCCACCTCCAGATTTTGACATGGTTCAAGCAGATGTAAGCACAATGTATAGCCCACCTGAGGGCAAGGACACAGTTCATATTGAGAAAGTAGTTCAACCTATTTCTGAAGCTCTGCAAGAGGCTATGAACAAAGAAGAAGAGACAAGGTTGTCCAAGAAGAGGTTTAGGGAACAAGCAGAACAAAAGCCAGATTTTGAACAATGGAGCCCTACCTCTAGAAATATAATTTTAACTGCCTGGAAAGCTGCCAAGGACAATGCTCATGAAAGGAACAAGTGGTTCTCTGAAGCAGAATGGAGGAAACATGAAATAAGACAGGAGGCCATTGTTCAATATAGAAGAAAGGCAAAGATGGGAAAGCTACCTCCTACTGTAGTGGAGCCTAGCAAGTACTTCCCCAAGCCATATCACTACTTTGAGAGGCAGAAGATCAAGGCAGAAGCACTCATATAGAAAGATTGAAAGTCCACCTAGTGTCGGCTATGTGCACCTATGGGGGGGGGATAGGTGACGTGTGGTTCTTTTGCGGAATTTACAGATGTACCTGCACAATAAAAACAACAAACACAGCATACAGAAAACACAGCAAATTTATAGTGGTTCCCCGACTTGGGTACATCCACTTTCCCCCTTCGACCTATCTCCCCAACAAGGGACGACTCGGTCACTTCACCAACGGGATTGAAATCCAATCCCTTCACTAACGGAAGGAGCCCTTCCACACGTGAGAGTCAACACTCCCACAAATCGGGTTGCACCCAACCCTTACAACACGGAACTAAAGTTCCTTTACAATGAAATAAAAGTAGAATGTACATGTGATACAAACTTCTCTTGGAGACACCGGTGTTCCTCTTTGTTCGACGACGTGTTCTTGAAGTCGATGAAGAGTCTACGACCTTGGTCTCTCTTGGAGAGGATTTCCCCGGAACCGGCGGCGGCACACGAGCGGCGGCTAGCTTCGGGATCGGCGGCTACGATGAAGAGCAGCTGCTGAACTTGGAGATCCAAACTTCGTTGCGAAGCAAGCTCGGTCAACCAACGGTCACACGAGGATCGGTCGTCTCGATCGATTCGGATGGGAAGTGTTTCCGATCAACAAATCGAGAGACAAAGGATCTCTGGATAGACTCGTGAGACTCAAGCCTTGCTAAGCTACTGTCGCCGGAGATCGGGAAGAAGATCTATCGGTGGCGGCGACGGACTTGCGCGAGCGGCGACGGAGGCGGCGGAAGGATTTCGCGATTTTAGGGTTTCCGTGAGCTCGCGTATTTTTCTGTTTGGGTACTGTTCAAAATACCCATGTATTTATACTGTAGCTACCCCCAATAAGACCGTTTGTGGGACCCACAGAGGTAGCCCCCAAGTCCCGGTCCAGATATTAAACAGCGGCAGAATCCGGTTCAGGAAATTAGCTGAGACAGAATCCGGTTCAGGAAATTAACTGAGAAAACGCCAAGGAAAAATCGGCGAGAATCGCAGACGATTCTCGACGAATCGGCGAGAATCATCAAGTGATTCTCGACGATTCGTCGAGAATCTATTGTGATTCTCGTCGAATTACTTATCGATTCTCAACGAATTCAACTTGTATTCATGGGCTGCATGACCATTGGTTCGGCGGGAATTACAAGCGATTCTCGCTGAATCTTACTTGGCACCATATTGAGATGGCCAGAAGGAGTCGGCGAGAATCATTGATGATTCTCGTCGATTCGGCGAGAATCACCAAGTGATTCTCGCCGATTCGGCGAGAATCACTTGGTGATTCTCGTCGAATTTGCCTTGGACGATTTTTCGTCTTCCACCTAGGAGCTGCTCCTTGATCCTCCATGCTCCTTGTCTTCTCTTGCATATGAGCGGCCCTGTACTTGAAAGTAAGTGCACTCCAATAGAGAGAGTATACATAGGCCAACACACTGATCTGCTGAACGAGGGATTACGTCGTGCAGATCCGTGTATATTGACCTACTGCACCCTGACATTGGTGTGCACTTAGCGTGGAGAAACTGCAAGTACAACTTGAAAAAGTTTATCAAATACATAGTCTATTGACCTTAGCTTGTCCAGGGGCTTCTTCAAATCAGGTACATTGTGGATACAATACCCAACAATCTCCCCCTATTTGAAGAAGCCTAAACCCTACAAGCTAAGGTGAATAGAGCAAGTGAAAAAGGAAAGCAACTGAAGACCATAAACGTAACATCATTAAGTGGAGACATCCCTTACCAATACCGAGTGCTTGGGAGCAAGCTGGAGCCACCTTAGCCTTGACCCCGAGAGGGTTATCTCCCCCTTTTCGGCTTCGGCAAATCGGGGTCAGGAACCTTTGGCCCTTAGCTCCCCCTTAGTTCTTGCATCTGTACTCACGCTGGAGTTCCCGGCTCCCCCTCAGATTATGCACGAGTTGGGAGCCTCTGTAGTCTTCATTCTTCATAATTGAGCATCCCCAATTCTGTCTTGAAAAGATTGAACTTTGCCTCGTCTAGGGGCTTTGTTAATACATCAGCAATCTGCTTGTCCGTGGGGACATAACAGAGAGAGATATCCTTGTTCTCCACGTGCTCCCTAATGAAGTGGTAGCGTACTTCAATATGCTTCGTTCTGCTGTGCGACACCGGATTGTTGGCAATGGCAATTGCACTGGAGGAGTCGCAGTACATTGGAACTTCCTTGAACTGAAGGTTGTAGTCGGCTAACTGATTTCTGATCCAAAGGAGTTGTGCGCAACAGCTTCCTGCCGAGATATACTCGGACTCTGCTGTGGAGGTTGCAACGCAATTCTGTTTCTTGCTGTTCCATGAGATAAGCCTCCTGCCGAGGAATTGACACGTCCCGGAGGTGCTTTTCCTGTCATCCCTGCTCCCTGCAAAATCAGCATCTGAAAAGCCTATTAGCTCGACATCATTGTTCCTCGGGTACCACAAGCCAAGATTAGGAGTACCTTTAAGGTATCTTAGAATTCGCTTTGCAGCGACATAGTGAGATTCCTTAGTGTTCACCTGATATCGGGCACATACACATGTGGAGAACATAATATCCGGTCTACTGGCAGTAAGGTAGAGCAGGGATCCAATGATGCTTCTGTATTTGGTTTCATCGAAAGGTTTACCTTTCTCATCCTTATCCAGAGACATGGTGGATCCCATTGGAGTCCTCATAGAGGTTGCACTCTCCATACCGAATTTCTTAAGGAGTTCATTTGTGAACTTCGTCTGAGAAATGAAAATTCCATCCACAGACTGTTTCACTTGAAGGCCTAAGAAATACTTGAGCTCTCCCATACTGCTCATTTCAAACTTTCCTTGCATAAGTTTGGAAAACTTTTTGCAAAGATTGTTGTCCGTTGAGCCGAATATTATGTCATCGACATAGATTTGCACCAGCAAAATCTTGCCTTTGACTTCCCGGAGAAACAATGTTTTATCTATTTTACCTCTGGAGAACTTGTTCTCAAGAAGAAAGCTAGATAAAGTCTCATACCAAGCTCGTGGAGCTTGTTTCAACCCATATAAGGCCTTATTAAGAAAATAAACGTGATTGGGATAAGTAGGGTCGACAAAACCTGGGGGTTGAGCGACGTATACTTCCTCTTTCAGGTCTCCGTTCAGGAATGCCGATTTCACATCCATTTGGTAGACAGTGAATCCTTTGTGTGAAGCATATGCCAGGAACAACCGGATTGCCTCGAGCCTTGCGACTGGTGCGAAGGTTTGGTCGAAGTCAATCCCTTCCTCCTGTCTGTAACCTTGAGCCACCAGCCTGGCCTTGTTCTTTATGATGACACCATGTTCATCCAGCTTGTTTCTGAAAATCCACTTCGTGCCAATGACATTCTGCTTGTATGGTCTGGGAACCAGCGTCCAAACCTTGCAACGTTCGAATTGATGTAGTTCCTCTTGCATGGCCAGAATCCATGCCGCATCCTTGTTCGCCTCATCGAACTTCTTTGGCTCAACCTGAGACAGGAAGCTGAGATGCAATACTTCGTTAGTTGTACCTCTTCGAGTTCTGACGCCTACACGAGGATCTCCGATGATCTGTTCTCTAGGATGATCCCTCACGTGACGGAGCTCTAGAAGTCTGGCGTCTGGAGCTTCAGCTACTTCTTGTGCTTCTCGTTCTTCTAAAAGATTTGTTCCATCTTGATCTTCAACATTTTCAGATGACGTGGAGGTGGAAACTTTGACGTACTTGGGTGCGTCATCTTTAGGGGTCTCATCCAGATTCAGCTGGTCAAGTCTAGCACCTGCATCTTCAAGAATACAACTGGAAGAATTGCTGTTAAGCAAGCTTCCTTCATCAAATACAACATTTATTGATTCTTCTACCACTAAGGTTTTCTTATTGAAGACCCTATATGCCCGACTATGGGAGCTATATCCCATGAATATGCCTTCGAAGCATTTTTCACCGAATTTAGTACGCGAATACTTCCCATTATTTAGTACATAGCATCTGCAACCAAAGATCCTCAAGTAGGACATGGTTGGTTTCCTGCCTTTCAGTAGCTCGTAGGGCGTCTTACGATGATGTTTGTTGATCAACGCTCGGTTTTGTACATGACATGCCGTATTGACTCCCTCTGCCCAGAAGTATTCCTGGAGAGAAGCATCTTTCAACATAGTCGTGCAGGCCTCAATGAGAGTTCTATTTCTCCTCTCCGCAACTCCATTTTGCTGAGGAGTGCGCGGGGAGGAAAACTCATGAAAGATACCTTGTTCTTCACAAAATTCTGTCATAGCACCAGATTCGAATTCTGTTCCATGGTCACTTCGGATTTTGACCACGAAGCAGTTAAATTCGTTCTGAACTTGCTTGACAAAATTAGTGAAGATGTCAAAAGTATCTGACTTTCGTTTCAAAAAGAACACCCATGTAAACCGTGAGTGATCATCAACTATCACTAGCGTATATGACTTGCCTCCCAAACTATGAACTTGCATTGGGCCAAACAAGTCCATGTGTAGCAGATAAAGACATCGGGAAGAGTCTTTGTCTGCAATGCTCTTAAAGGTAGCCCGTGTCTGTTTGCCCATCTGGCAAGCATGACAGGGGCTATCCTTGATGCACTTGATCCTGGGAGCATCTCTTACTAAATTCTTAGAAAATAGCATACTAATTGTCTTATAATTAATATGTGCCAATCTCTTGTGCCATTGTTCATAAAGAGAAGCACTGCCTGTTGCCACAAGGCATACGGGGGTAGATGAATCTAAACTAAGAAAATCTAAGCAGAAGATATTTCTGCTCCTAATGCCTGATAATACCGTCTCAGAGGAGGAACGTGAAATTATCAGACATTTATCCTTGCAGAACTTAACGTCATAACCTTTATCACATAACTGACTTACACTGATCAGGTTATGGTTTAACCCTTCAACATAAGCCACGTCGGTGATAGAGATTATACCGTTGGAAATCATACCATAACCTCTGGTGACTCCTCGATCTGACCCTCCAAAGATGACTTTGGGTCCATTCTCGACTGGAGTGTAATCACGCAGCAGGCTTCTTGTCCCGGTCATATGCCGGGAGCATCCACTGTCCAAATACCAGATTGGCGTTTTGGTGGCCTTTGGACATTCCTGCAAAACAAAATTAATTTGCCTTAGGAACCCAATCGAACTTGGGTCCTAGATTCCTGGTTAGCACACTCCCCCTCGGTCGGTTAACCCTACGAGTGGTCGGTCTCGCATTGTTAACATGGGGAGTCTCGTAGTTCCTTGGATTAAACCAACAATCCACGGCAAAGTGACCGACTTTGCCACAGCACCAACAGTCGAACCTGTTGTATCTCTTCCGAGGCTCCTGCCTTACCCTGGGAACAACGGGTACAGCTGGGGCCTTGGATCTGGAGGTGGAGGCCTCATGGTGATTGCAGTCACATGACTTTGTCACCTTTTGAATAACAGGCTTGACTTTTGGCGCCTGCTTTCCATTATGGCCGCTAGAGAACGGACCATAATTTCCTATGTGGATCTCCTCATAAGGTGCCTTGAAGGCACTCTCACCAAAGTTCCGGGGGAAGTTCCAACCGTCATACCGGCTCTTAGGCTTTGCAACCGAGGGCCGGAAATGATGCCCAAATGTTGACTCAAAGTCATGTTGGTTGCAAGGAAAGCCAGGCTTTCTGAACGCAACAGGACTAAGAGGAGCCTTCCCCTTTTCATCAGCAGAGGCCTTCTTGGCGGCCTTATTCTTCCTCTGGTTCTTGTTTCTCCGAGATGAAGAACCAGATGCCCCAACATGCCCCAAGCCAGCTCCTTTGGCCTGAGAAGAGAAGGTGTCAACGACTGGAAGCACTGTTTTTGGCATAGAGAAGCTCTGTACGATCTTCCTTTCTGCCGCAAGTAGTTCTTCCAATTTGTTGACTTCCTCCTGCTTGAGATCAAGGAGCTGCAAAGACTCTGAGTGCTTTGAAGTCAGGTCAAGGTGTTCCTGCCGGAGAGAAATCAAACTAGTGACCTCTTCCCTTAGGGATACACACTCACCCTTAAGGAATTTTACTTCCTTCTTCTCAGCCCTCAGTCTCTTACGGCACTCGTCGAAGGTGTTGAGCAGAAGCTCATACTTCTCGAGGAGTTCAGCTTCGCGGGCCAAAGGGCCATCCTCAGGTTCATCATCCTGAGACTCAGGATCAGAGTCGGAGTCGGAAAGAGGGGTGTGAGCTTTTACCTTCCCAGTAAATGGGGGACATTCTCCTTCTGAGTCTGAGCGACCCACCAGCACGAAGTAGGCTTCCTCATCATCACTGGAGTCTGAGGAATCAGACTCACTTAGAGTCTTTGGTCTTCTTGCGATGTAGCTCCGCTCCTTCTTATCTCTGGAGGATTTGAGCTCCTCTCCTTTCCCTTTATCTCTTTTGTTTTGATGGCAGTCGGCCACGACGTGACCTGGCTTATTGCATCCAAAGCAAATAATATCAGAAGAACGATGTTTGTTAGGTTTAGATGCATACCTGTCAGAAGAGTAGTTTTTCTTCTGATGTCTGGATGAGGAGCCGTCTCTCTTCCTTTGATTCCTCATCTTGAGGAATTTCTTGAACTCTCGAGTGATGAGGGAGAAATCCTCTTCCGACAGTTCTGAGCTGGAGGAGCATGGATCGGAGTCCTCCTCTTCTTCCTTATTTCTGGCACAGTACGACACCGCACCCTTCCCTTTTCTGGAGTGACTGGCTTTTAGGGCCACAGTCTTTTCTTTTGCAGCAGCCTTCTCTGCTTCTTCCTCTGCCTTCCTGGTGTTCAGCTGAAGTTCATAGGACATCAGCTTCCCGAACAGGATTTGTGGATCAGTTTCTGCTAGTCTGCCAAATTCTCTGATGGCGCAGATCTTTGTATCCCATTCCTTAGTAAGGGACCTAAGGAATTTGTCATTGAGTTCACCATTGGTGAACACTCTTCCATAGCCCTTGAGGGCGTTAACAATCTTCAGGAAGTTCTCGTATGTGACTCCGATCTCTTCCTTAGGCCCTTGCCGGAAGGCCTCATACTTCTGGTTCAGGAGGGATCTCCGATCATCCCTCACTTCATCCGTGCCCTCCATTAGGATGATCAGGCACTGCCAAATCTCCTGAGCTGTCCTGCAGTTGCTGAAGTTTTGCATCATAGAGTCGTCAACCGCGCTGACCAGGATGTTTCTTGCCTTCATGTCAAGGCCCACTAGGACCATCTCATCCTTGTCCATTTCAGAGAGTGTCTTTGGCACTTTCTTGGTGGGATCAATGGTGGAGGCCTTAGTGGGTACATAAGGTCCCTCCAGCACGATCATGAACAGTCGAGGGTCCACTGCTTCCATATAGAACCTGATCCTTTCCTTCCAGATAGGAAAGTTAAGTCTGTTGCACACTGGGATCTTGCCGGAGTACTTGAGCCCGTCCATAGTAGCTGTATGTCTCCTTGTTGACACTAGTGGCAGGATTCACCTCAAGGTGTTAGCCTTTTTGTTGAGGAACCTCCCTCTGATACCACTTGAAAGTCCACCTAGTGTCGGCTATGTGCACCTATGGGGGGGGGATAGGTGACGTGTGGTTCTTTTGCGGAATTTACAGATGTACCTGCACAATAAAAACAACAAACACAGCACACAGAAAACACAGCAAATTTATAGTGGTTCCCCGACTTGGGTACATCCACTTTCCCCCTTCGACCTATCTCCCCAACAAGGGACGACTCGGTCACTTCACAAACGGGATTGAAATCCAATCCCTTCACTAACGGAAGGAGCCCTTCCACACGTGAGAGTCAACACTCCCACAAATCGGGTTGCACCCAACCCTTACAACACGGAACTAAAGTTCCTTTACAATGAAATAAAAGTAGAATGTACACGTGATACAAACTTCTCTTGGAGACACCGGTGTTCCTCTTTGTTCGACGACGTGTTCTTGAAGTCGATGAAGAGTCTACGACCTTGGTCTCTCTTGGAGAGGATTTCCCCGGAACCGGCGGCGGCACACGAGCGGCGGCTAGCTTCGGGATCGGCGGCTACGATGAAGAGCAGCTGCTGAACTTGGAGATCCAAACTTCGTTGCGAAGCAAGCTCGGTCAACCAACGGTCACACGAGGATCGGTCGTCTCGATCGATTCGGATGGGAAGTGTTTCCGATCAACAAATCGAGAGACAAAGGATCTCTGGATAGACTCGTGAGACTCAAGCCTTGCTAAGCTACTGTCGCCGGAGATCGGGAAGAAGATCTATCGGTGGCGGCGACGGACTTGCGCGAGCGGCGACGGAGGCGGCGGAAGGATTTCGCGATTTTAGGGTTTCCGTGAGCTCGCGTATTTTTCTGTTTGGGTACTGTTCAAAATACCCATGTATTTATACTGTAGCTACCCCCAATAAGACCGTTTGTGGGACCCACAGAGGTAGCCCCCAAGTCCCGGTCCAGATATTAAACAGCGGCAGAATCCGGTTCAGGAAATTAGCTGAGACAGAATCCGGTTCAGGAAATTAACTGAGAAAACGCCAAGGAAAAATCGGCGAGAATCGCAGACGATTCTCGACGAATCGGCGAGAATCATCAAGTGATTCTCGACGATTCGTCGAGAATCGATTGTGATTCTCGTCGAATTACTTATCGATTCTCAACGAATTCAACTTGTATTCATGGGCTGCATGACCATTGGTTCGGCGGGAATTACAAGCGATTCTCGCCGAATCTTACTTGGCACCATATTGAGATGGCCAGAAGGAGTCGGCGAGAATCATTGATGATTCTCGTCGATTCGGCGAGAATCACCAAGTGATTCTCGCCGATTCGGCGAGAATCACTTGGTGATTCTCGTCGAATTTGCCTTGGACGATTTTTCGTCTTCCACCTAGGAGCTGCTCCTTGATCCTCCATGCTCCTTGTCTTCTCTTGCATATGAGCGGCCCTGTACTTGAAAGTAAGTGCACTCCAATAGAGAGAGTACACATAGGCCAACACACTGATCTGCTGAACGAGGGATTACGTCGTGCAGATCCGTGTATATTGACCTACTGCACCCTGACATTGGTGTGCACTTAGCGTGGAGAAACTGCAAGTACAACTTGAAAAAGTTTATCAAATACATAGTCTATTGACCTTAGCTTGTCCAGGGGCTTCTTCAAATCAGGTACATTGTGGATACAATACCCAACAAAGATCTAAAAGGCAAGAAGCCTGCTGTTGCAGAAACTGCTGAAGCTCCTGTCAAAGCTCAAGTCTAACCTGGCAAAGGCATAGTTATCAAAGAACCAGACCAGAAATAGATTAAGAATTGACTTGAAGATTGTTGTAATCTTTTGAATGTAAAACACTTTTGTAAAACATTGAAGATGTATTAGAAAAATGTTAGAACAATATATGATAAATATATTTTATGATTGTTCAGAGAATGTGTCTATTTCTTGTTTGTTCTGAAATGATGAATGTGTATACATGTGTGAATTATTACATGATTATGTTTACCCTTCTGTAAATAATCTGCTTTACATCATTTTGTAATTTTTAATTATGAATGGTGTATATCATTGACTAAGGGTTATGACTTCTCCAAATAGGGGGAGATTGTTGGGTACATTGGTCAAATGTACCTGATTTGAAGAAGCCTCACCCAACTCAATGATATACATCATAATGTATTTGATGTATGTTGAGTTTACTTGTGCAGGTTAAGTATTCACTGGACTGAAGCAAAAAAGTTTCTAAGTCCATGTGTCGATACCCAGAGGGTAAGTGTCGACACTTAAGAAGGCTTGTGTCGACACCCAGACAAGCAGTGTCGACACTTGGAGTCATTGTGTCGACACCTGGGATGCAGAGTCGACACCAGACAGAAAGTGTCGACACTTGGAGCTGTGTCGACACTCATTGAAGAAAAGTGCAGACAGAAAGTGTCGACACAAGGAGCTGTGTCGACACCCAGTGAAGCTGTGTCTACACCAGAAAGTGTCGACACTTGAAGCTGTGTCGACACTCAGCAAAAGTCTGCAGAGACTAAGTTAAAGTGTCGACACTCAGAACAATGTGTCGACACTCAACAGAAGAGTCAGAATTTGAAGTATGTGTCGAAACCCAGCACAAAGTGTCGACACACAACCAGAAGAGTCAACACATGAAGTAAGTGTAGACACCCAGCACAATGTGTCGACACTTAGCTAAAGACTCTACACTTGAAGAAAGTGTCGACACAAGGATCTGTGTCGACACTTAGCAAAGATCAGAAAGATCAACAAAATTATTCTAAGTACAAGTGTCGACACTAAGGAAATGTGTCGACACTCAGCTGAAGTCTCAACAAGAAGAAGGTGTGTCGACACAAGGAGCTGTGTCGACACTCAGCAAGTATCAACATAGAAGACTATGTGTCGACACCAAGAAGCAGTGTCGACACTTGACAGTTACAACACATGAAGATGTGTCGACACAAAGGAGATGTGTCGACACTTAGAAGAATTCAGCAAAAGCTAGAAGAACAAGTACTTGTGTTGACACTCAATTTCAGTGTCGACACATGCAGAAGAATCTGTGTCGAGACATACAAGGAATTGTGTCGACACCTTGTAGACTTGTGTCGACACTTATACAACATGTGTCGACACTTGGACTATAAGTGTCGACACTTAAAGACAGAAAGTCTCGACACTATCAGACAGATAGAGATTTTCAAGAAATGACTGGATGACTTGACAGCTGCCGTTCCAGCCGGTTTACAGCAACTGTCAGAGATGTCAGAAGTCAGTTATGAACCGGACCAGCCGGTTACCATGAAGAAGGCCTATTAATAGGCACCTATAGTTCACAGAAACTGTGCATCGGATTATTGTTAAGGTTGATCACCTTGTTGAAGTAATTATTAAAGTGGTACAAAGAGTATCAACACAAGAAGATCTAGCAGTTCAAGTGCAGATCTAAGAAGTTGGAGAGAGAGGGCTCCATCCAAGAAATCAGCCTCTGGAACTAGGCTGAGAAGAAGGATTCAGATTCATTTCTGGATCTTAAGTAGCAGAGGTTAAGGAACTACTGCAGGAGGATTCAGTCTTATTCAGTTCTACTCAAGAAGCTTTGAAGAAAGCTAAGTCAGATTGGATCCAGCTGAGTTCTTCCAAGAACTCATCAAGAATCTCTCAACTCCCCTCTTATCTTTCTGAGTTGTAGAGTTATTATTTGTAATACATTCATAACTTGTAGGATTCTTTGGATCTGAGTGATTTGTAAGCCTGTATTTATAAAGGCTGAGGGTAGGGCTTGTGAGTCTGAGTGTAGGAGATTGAGATCTCTGAGTGTAGGCCTTGTTGGCTGAGTGTAGGCCTTGGATTGGCTGAGTGTAGGCCTTGATTGGCTGAGTGTAGGCTTTGGGATAAAGCTGAGTTGTAAGGCTTTGGGCCTGAGGTGTAGGAACCAATTTGGGTTCTGAGACAGTGGAGGAGTTTGGCCGAATCTAGTACATTGCTAGATAGGCGAAGGGGGAAAGTGGATGTACCCATATCTTGGGGAACCACTATAAACCACTGTGTGATGTGCTGTGATTGTGCTGTGCATGCTGTGAATACTTTGTCATTGCTGTGAAAAAGTTAGAAATCTGTGATAATAAACTGTTTGCTGCCATTAAAGTTAAATAAGGATTAGGTCACCTATTCACCCCCCCCCCCCTCTAGGTGTTTAGGTACCATATCTTTCATTAAGGCCGAGACTTGAGAAGAAATTCTCATTTGGCTTGACCTTATTCTCTTTCTAAGAGACTATAGAGAGAGAAAGAAGGAGGAGGAGGAAGGACAGTTGGGCACCGGTGGAGCTGCGGAGTTTTGGTTCGAGATCCGAGGCTAGCGTTGTGGAGGCAAAGCCGCTGCGATCCTTTCCAGCCAGCTAAAAGTCCATGGCTCTGAAGCAATCTTCAAGGGTAACGATCTTTCTTCCTAGCCACGTGAAGGCTTCTATTTTGGCACATACATAGGATTCCCCCACCAGAGGGTGGCTTGTTATGGGAGTCCCTTGGGTTGTTCTGGATTGGTGATGTTGCATAGACGCACCGAAGAATACTTCTTGATGAAACGTGTAGTTTAGGAGTCGATGGGTTAAACCTGTGAAGGGCAGTAGCAGGAAGTACTGGAGTGGTTGTCCAGGAAAATACCCATATATTGTTTGTACTGAATAGGTTGTACCTATGAAGGGTAGTAACAGGAAGTACTGGATTGGAAGTCCAGGAAATACCCTTGTAATGCTTGATGTTCATGGGTAGTACCTGTGAAGGGTAGTAGTAGGAAGTACTGGTACGGTAAGTCAGGAAAATACCCTTGATGCTTGTGTTGCTTGTTGGGTTGTACCTGTGAAGGGTAGTAGTAGGAAGTACTGGTAGGAAAGCCCAGGAAAATACCATCAAGTGGTTAAAGCTAGGGATGGAAAATGAGTTCTATCGCTACCGCTGAGCATGGCACCTAGCTAACCTGCGATTGTGAAGCTTGTCCTGTGAGGTCACTCTGGCTATTTGTTGAACGGACAAGGGGATGCCGACCACCATTAGTCTGGTTATAGAACTAACGATTTGAGCAACAGGCAAAGGATGAACTGTATCCGCTTTATGGCTGTCTGCCATAGTTGTCTGGATGAATTGGCATTTGGCAGAAACACATAGAGAGAGTCTTAGTCCTGCACGCCACGACACCATGGGGGGCTACGGGTTAATCCTGGGTCATTAAGACTAAAATATCCGGCTGCACGCCATAGAGTAAATGCTCAATTGTTTTGCCGTTAGGTTGCGACCCTGATACGGTGGTGGGCAACTGGTTCGCCGGTACACCAAGAATGTGCCCTGAGTGCACGGATCGTCGGACCGCGTAGCTGATGGTTGTGATGGAATGTATGTGCATAAGAGCACAATGTATGAGTATATATATGCATATGAATTACTATGCCTGCAGGGAAGAAATGCCACTACCCCCGGAAAGGGGTAGAGTCGTTATAATTTGATCAGCTGAATGTTGATCGTTGCCTTGTTTACCACCATTGGGTGGGCTGTCACTGTACAGGTGCTGGAGAACCAAGCGGGACACATAAATGTTGACGTCCCTGTTGCTGTTGCTGCTAGCCCTTGAAGGCTATTTGAAAATATTATGTTTTATTTATATGTGTCCGACCTGCGCGCCAATTTTTGGGAGCCACTAGTGAAAAAGGACTTGTAAGGCCATAAGGCCAACTGACTTTGTATTTGTTGCACACTCCTGTTTATATATCATGATGGATATTTGTTTGGTGGACATTCATGTTAGGAGTTCAGTTTGTGTGATATCTTCCACAAGAATGCTATGAGTTATGATGCACAACTCTGGTATCACTTCGTGACTTAGCCGCATGTTTTGTGGTATATGGTCTGGGGCCCCGGCCGAACATTCAATTATATACTATTGAACAGATGGAGTCGTTACATCTTATGCCCAGAATCGCTATTTTGCGGTGGAACTAACACTTGGGAAGGCCTCCACTACAATACGTCGATTCTACCGGCCTTTACGATCACTAAAGAGAGAGAAGAATAACATAGTTTTGATAAAACTATGTCCACCATCACATGTATTAAATGTAAATGAAATCACATCGAGTCCACATATAATAGAGAATACTGAAAAGTAACAAAACTGGAAATAAAAACGGGATTAAGCCCGGTATATCAGATCCTCACTATAATCTCTCGCGAAAGCTATAAGAAAGACTAATCACTCATGAAGCTGGTCACCGGTGCTCTGGTACTATACGGGCCCACCTCCATGCGCGCCGTACTCCACTGGTGCTGGTCCTTGAGCTGCTGGTCCCGGTCTCCCATCCGGAGCCCCTGTAATGTTGTGGTCCGAAAACCATTAGTCATAAAGACTAAGTCCTATCATCCCTTACCCCTCCCCCATGGCTCCTAGGCACCGAGCGGGGAGGAGGAAAGGGAAGCTACAAAGGGGAATAGTAAGAAAAGCAGGTGACAGTGGAAATAGTTTAGGAATTATTTATATAGTAAGCAGTAAAGTAAGCAAGTAGAATAAGCAGCATATATAAGAAAGGCAAGATAAGAAGTAAGTAACCTTAACTTATATGAATGCCCATACAAACTTATATGTTAAGGGGTCTTCTACAAGGCTCCCATCGTATAAAAAGTCTCATACCAATTTATATGTTGGGATATCAGTTGTATGCAAGTATGAGTGTAGTGATATGCTATGCCATGATTCATGCAAGTGCAACTCACGCACACGACTCTATGCACACAAACCTTTAATTCACCTTATTTGGGCAGCTTGCTTCACTCCCAGGAACATCCATCGTGGCAAACGGAGACAATGGGTCGGGCCCCCCACTCCTAGGCGGGTATCCACACTACCAGTCCTAGCCCTTCCGTATGCCCCTAGAAGAACACAACCTAGAGTATCCGTGTACTGGCTAAGTGTCCCACACTCCCAAGTCAATTTATCGATGTCGGTGTGAACGATCGTCCAATACCAAAGACCCACCACCTTATTTTGTATTCAAAACCTTTCGAGCTTCCGGCTCCCCGGACTATGCCATCCGTGCATCTACCTTCCGAACCAACCATGTGGATGGCAATCAAAGCAACCTAATCAACATCCCAAGCGACCGGGGTGTGTGAATGTGAAACCCTAGTCTTACTAACTGCACTTGTAGTTTATTATTCTTACTGTTTAGGTTAGCCTAGGAATGCCCAAGTTATTCCCCGTAAAGGGCTTTTGAGGGCACTAGAAACTATGATGGTAACTGAAGTCCATCGTTCCCTTTCGCAAGGTACTTACTATTATTGATTGTTACCCAACTCTTAATCCCATAAATGTTGTATTGGATCTAACCATAGTGTATTTGACACTCTCTCCTGCGGGGAAGACGATATTTCGTCGACCCCGAGCACCTCTTAACACTAGCCAAACTTCTCACTCCTCATCACTACTCCCAATGATAATCTAACTTCACTTACCAGAACAACACACTAATATCCCAACTCCCTAAGTTCATTTTGCACCATATTTTGTTTTCTGCAGTTTTTACTAAATGCAGACCATCCTAAGCTATATGATGTGTACAATGGGAGGTACTCCAATTTATCATTCAAAATCCCTATAATATTTATTGGATGTCTATCATAACATGATTAGCCTAAATCCAGAAGTTTCTAATTTTCCTAATTTATTTGATAATTTAATTAATTTCCAAAGTGATCCAAATGCCTTAGTTTGAACATGAAATACTATTTTCAGGCATGCAAAGTGTTCCACAAAATTATTATAAATGAAGGACAACGTTTTATCAATATATACATGGTCGCAAAATTTTTCATTGAGACTTAATCCTCTAAAAAACGTTTTTGAACATAACCTACATTAACCAAATTAAAAAGACAAGTACTCCCAATATACTTCCAAAAATTCTGAGAAAATTCAATGATGAACATAAAGAAATACAAACAATCCAGGTCAAGTTTCATAATTTATCAGTGAATAATGAAATCTAAACTTGATTTTCTCATAATATTCTAAGTTAATAGGTTAATGAACTAAGCACAACAATTATTCATCTAAAAATTATAATAAAATTTCGATATAAGCATATTGACCTAGGAACACTACTGATCAAGTTTCGTAATATTTCAACAAGAAATGAGGCCTGAAAGAATTATTTAACAAGTTCCCAAATTTATGAGCTTGTGAAGTAGGTACTTTAATTATATGCATTTAAAAATTCTAAAAAAAATTCATACATGAGCATAATAGTCTAAAACTCCTTCTGCCCAATCTTTCATGTCTTTCCAATGGACAGTCAGTTCACAATACCTAAATAATTAAGTAAATCTAACTCATTCATTACAAAGGAAGTACTAAGATTAATATTCAAAAATTCTCAATTAAATTTCCAGAAGTTCATACTAACCCGATGACTACACTACCCAAGTTTCATCACTGTTCAATGAGTTTTAAAAACCTATTCTATCACTACAAAGTTTGTGCCCTAAACTATGGTTAGGGTTTTGAGGGGTTTAACGACCTCTAAATACAATAAGATTTCTACCAAAGGACACTAACTACCCTAGAGTCCTCTCCACCAAATTTCAAATCATTTCAAGGTCTTTTGACCACATGCCATTCACAAGACACCAAAGAACATCCTTATGGTTTGGTCTTGTGTCCTAGGGCAAATTTGTTGGGTACATTGGAAATTGTGTAGCTGATTTGGAGAAGCCTCACCTAACACAATGATATTCATGAATGTGTATTTGATGGTGTGTTAAGTTTCAATGTGCTGGTTAAGGAAATGCAGAAAAAGTTTCTAAGTTCAAGTGTCGACACATGAGTAGAATGGTGTCAACACCAGGAGCGAGATTGTGTCGACACACAGGACTTGTGTCGACACACAGAAATTCTGTCGACAATAATTGTGTCCACACACAATACTTGTGTCGACACAATCCAGAATTCTATCAACAATAATTATGTCGACACACAGGGAATCTGTCGATAACAATTGTGTCGACACACAGGACTTATGTCGGCACATGCCAGAATTCTGTCGACAACAATTGTGTCGACACACACCAGAATTCTATCAACAGCAACTTTGTCGAGACTACAAGCTATTGTGTCGACACACAGGGCTTGTGTCGACACATTCCACAGAAGCTGTGTTGAGAAGATAAAGAAGGATTGTGTCGACATTATGAGAGCTCTGTCGACATAATCAAGAATTGTGTCGACACATGGTCTATTTGTGTTGACACATTTGAAGTATTTTCTCGACACTTTTCTGTTGAGATAGAATACAATGAAGTATCAGGTGTCACGACTTAAGACTTGAAAGCTGTCATAACTAACAAAGTTGTTGCATCTGTCAGAGCTGTCAGAAGCCGTTATAAATCGAGTCAGCCGGCACCTCAGATGGATCTATATAAAGACCTGTTCTATCATCAAACAAAGAGAGATCTAATAAGAAGAGAACTTTAGATCCTGAAATCAACAAGTCTCTAAGGGCAGATTCTGAACAAGTCTGCAAGAAGAATTCAGATCTACATCTGAAAGAAGAGGAAGCTGGATTGAGGATCATCTCCAACTTCACAAGAAGATAAACCTTACTTTGTACAGATTCAAGAAGCTTTGAAGAAGCTAGGATAGGTTGAATCTTAAGCAGTCAGATCTATCAAGAACTGATCAAGAAGCCTTCACCCCTTTCTCTCTCTACCTGGGTGAAGGATTTATTCTTTTTATAATCAATTTTATCTGTAGGATCTTTTATAGATCTGAGTGTAAGAGATTTATCTCTCAGAGTTGTAGGCCTGGTGAAAGTGGCTGAGGTAGGGCTAGATTGCCTGAGTTGTAGGAGTGTGGACTCACTCTAAGATAGGATTCTCTAGAAGAATCTGAGTTGTAGCACTTGGTGAAGTGTGAGCTGTAGGAACCTTTCATGGTTCTGAGTTATAAGATCTAAGGATATGAGAAGAAAGAATGGAGTTAGGCCAAATCTAGTATACTGCTAGATAGACGAAGTGGGAAAGTGGATGTACCCATCTGTTGGGGAACCACTATAAATTTGTGTGCATTCTGTGTTGGCTGAGTTTGTTTTTAAACTGTGCTGTGATAAATTCTGAATAAGTTATCTAACAGTAATATATTTTACCTGCCTTAATAAAAAGGAATTGAACCTATTCACCCCCGCCTCTAGGTGTTTAGGATATCTTGAAACCAATTCTTTCAAGTGGTATCAAAGCGAGGTTGCTCAAGAATAGACTTAACAGTCTGAGTTGATCTACAAGGCAGTTATCAGTTGGACAAAATGGGTTCAGGTGAAAATCACAAGGAACTTGGATCCATGAAACTACCTATATGTAGAAAGGAAATATTTGGCATATGGAAAGAGAGAGAGTCAGATTATTCATGGAAGCGTCTGACCCAAGAATCTATATTACAGTTAAAGAAGGGCCATTCATTCCTATGAACACCTCAGTTCTTGATACCAACCTAAGGACTCCAAAAAGTTATTCTGAAATGACAAAGGATGAGATCAACTTAGCCACTATAGATAAGAGAGCACAAAACATAATAGTTAGTGCTATAGATGACTCAACTTTCCAAAACTTGGTTCATTGTAAAACCTCCAAGGAGATGTGGTACACTTTGATTGTCTACATGGAGGGATCAGAAGAAGTAAAACAGGACAAAAAGGAATCTAATGACAAGAAGAAACATCAAAATAAGGGCAAGAAGGAGAGATCCTTTGTTACAAAGAAGCAGAAAAGCTGGACTGATTCCTCATCATCAGATTCACGAGAAGAGGCTGAAGCTGATGCCTATATTGGACTATTCACTACTGAAGAGGATCCATTAAAATCAAAATTGTTGCAATTGCTAGACTCTATAAATGGGATTGAAGATCATCATTGCAGAGGGCGGATGGCTTTGTCTGAGGAAGATCAGTGCTAGGATGAGCCTGGTCCCAGTAAGGTAAACAATCTATCTCCAGGTTCTGATTATTATACTGGATCAGAACTAGAATCATCTTTATCAAGAGATGAGGATGACTCTAAATCTGAAGGGGATGTTCATCAACTAATTGATGAGTGTGGTGATATAATGCAAGCTCTTAAGAGAAGCAGAATCCTTATCAAAGAACAGGCTAAGGAAATTGCATCTCTTCAATTGGCTGCATCAGATTCAGCAAAAATGTTGGATTTGAAGATGAATGAAGTTGCCAAACTGAAAAATATAACTGTTATTCAGATGAGTACAATTACCTTCAAAAATGATCAAATAAAGTGTCTGGAAGTCAGAGTTCAAAGAGAGAAGGATCTTGTGGCTAAATTCTCAAAGCCAAAGTCAGTCTTACCCTTAATTAATTGATGACTTCATCTTCCAAAAGGGTAAGACAGGATTAGACTTCAAGAAAAGAACTAGGGCAGGTAATTATAAAAGAAAAGGCAAAGCCCCAGTTCGACCACTAGCCTCCAAACTCCCTATTTCTTTCAGGAAAGTGATGCAGCCTACTAACAGGTATGACCTTGACATTACACATGGTCACTATAAGCTTGGTGATCAGAATGACAAGGGTGCAAATGCCAATAGGGCAGCCCATGAACAAACACACCATGTTCTTCATGAATCATCAGTGTTTGATGCACCAGCCCAAGCACTCAATAAAAGGACTATTGACAGCAATGCTGTTAAGACTGTACTTAAAAGAAGATACAACAGATATGAGTGCTGGTGTTGTCGCAAAGTGGGTCATTATGCAATTGATTGTTGGCACAACACTACAGTCAAGAAAAATGCAAGCTTACCTGTCAGAAAGGCTGCGTGCAAGTATGTCAAGTTTCAGTCTAAGCTGAACCTAGAACCCAATAATTATTGGGGTTCTAAGGCTAAGTAATTTTATTTAATGTAGGTGAGTCCAAGTGGACATACCCCAATATGGTACTTGGACAGTGGATGTTCCAGGCACATGATTGGAACAAGAAGGATGCTGGAGGATTACTCTCCCATAGAGAATGGACCCAAAGTGATCTTTGGTGGATCTGAAAAGGGGGTCATCAAAGGGTTTGGTAACATTTCCAATAGCTCTATTATTATCAACCAAGTGGCTTATGTGAAAGGTCTGAAAGATAACCTAATAAGCATAAACCAACTAAGTGATCTTGGTTATGACACTTCTTTCATTAAGAATGAGTGTCAAATTAGAAGGTCAAGTGATCAAGAGGTCATCTTGTCAGTCTATGGAAAAGAAAATGTTTATTGTCTAAATTTTGTGAGTAAGAATAAAGAATCTTCGGTTTGCCTAGTTGTAGATGAGAAAGCTTCTCATTGTGTCAAATGGCACAAGAGGCTTGCTCACCTTAACTACAAGACCATTGGTCAACTCTTTAGTAAAGAGTTAGTGAGAAATGGTCCTCAAGTCAAGTGCATCAAGGAGGGTGTATGTTCAGCTTGTCAAAAAGGCAAATAGACCAAGACCTCCTTCCACAGTCTTGATACCAAAGACCCAGTGAGGTTTGTGTACCTTCTACATATGGAAATATTTGGTCCTATACCAGTTCATAGTCTAGGTAGGAAATTCTATACATTTGTGGTTGTGGATGACTATTCTAGATTTACATGAGTTTCTTTCTGAGGCAAAAATCTGAAACCCCTACTATCTTCCACAATTTTGTTAGGAAAATTCAGAATGAACTTAACAATTCAGTGGTCAAAATTAGAAGTGACCATGAGACTGAATTTCAGTCTGAATGCATGACAAGATTTTGTGAAGAACTAGGGATTCATCAAGAGTTCTCCTCACCTAGAACTCTCCAGAAAAATGGTATTGCTGAAAGAAAGAATAGGACTCTTATTGAGGCTGGTAGAACACTATTAAGTGACACTTCTCTCCCAGAATATTTCTGGGCTGAGGCAGTAAACACTGCATGTCATGTTCTCAACAGAGTTTCCATCACCAAAAGACACAAGAAGACACCCTATGAGATTATAAAAGGCAGAAAACCAAATATATCCTACTTTAGGATCTTTGGTAGCAAGTGTTATGTTCTTAATAATGGCAAGCACTATTTAACTAAGTTTGCTGTCAAATCCCAAGAAGGGATATTTGTTGGGTACAACAACAGCAGTAAGGCATACAGGATCTACAACTTGACTACTCAAGTTGTAGAAGAATCTATCCATGTAGTCTTTAATGAATCTAAGCTAATCAACTGTGAGATGTCTAGCACTTCTTGTAGCTCTATAGGTTTGAAGGAAAAGATGGATAAGCTAATCATTAGTGAAGATCAACCTGCAAGACAGGATGAGGAAAATGATGGATGCTGTCCAGGGGGAGTACAAGACCCACAAGCTAATGATGATGAAGACAATGAAGTAGAGCATGGTGGGGAGATTGGAGAAAATCAAGTTGTGGATAGATTACCTTCAGTAATTAGACATCTAAGGGATCATCCAGCACACCAAATTATTGGTGATCCAAGACATGGTGTTCAAACAAGGAGCAAGAACTTGAATACAGTTCTTTGCTCAAGTTTCCTGTCCCAGATGGAACCCAAGAAATTTGAAGAGGCCATACAAGACTCAAACTGGATTGATGCCATGCAGGAAGAACTGAATCAATTCAGAAGATGTAAAGTCTGGAAGATGGTTCCTAAACCAAAAAAATCACAATGTCATAGGGACTAAGTGGATCTACACGAACAAGTTAGATGAAAGTGACATTATAGTCAAGAACAAAGCAAGACTGGTGGCAAAAGGCTACAGATAGGAAGAAGAAATAGACTTTGATCAGACATATGCCCCAGTGGAAAGGTTGGAAGCAATAAGGATGTTCCTTGCCTATGCAGCTTATCAAGGGTTCAAGGTATTCCAGATGGATGTAATGTCAGCATTTTTGAATGGTGACTTAAAAGAGAAAGTTTATGTTGAACAACCCTTAGGTTTTGTAGATCCTCTCTATCCTAATTATGTGTATAGGCTTAAGAAATCTCTATATGGATTGAAAAAATCCCCTAGGGCTTGGTATGAGACACTGTCTACCTTCCTCATTGAGAACAAATTCTCAAGAGGGAAAATAGACAAAACTCTATTCCTAAGGGAATTAAAAGGCAAGATCATCCTAGTCTAGATATATGTTGATGACATTATCTTTGGATGAACTGAAAACAACCTTTGTAGAAAGTTTGCAAAACTTATGCAAGGGAAGTTTGAGATGAGCACCATGTGCGAGCTAAAATTCTTCTTGGGACTCCAAGTTAGACAGACTGATGATGGCTTGTCCATATCCCACTCTAAGTTCACCAAGGAGTTAATTAAGAAATATGGCATGGAGTCATCCTCCACCACGAGAACTCCAATGTGGTCAAGTATGCCTATAGACAAAGATGATGCTGGAAAACCTGTAGATGACTCTTTGTATAGAGGGATAATTGGCTCCCTTCTTTACTTAACTGTTAGTAGACAAGAAATCATGTATGCTACATGTGTCTGTGCTAGGTATTAAGCTTGCTCTAAAGAATCTCATTATACTACTGTCAAAAGAATTTTGAGATATCTTATGGGAACATCAAATCTTGGCCTTTGGTACCCTAAGAATAGAGATTTTCTACTAACAGGTTATTCAGATGCAGACTTTGCAGGATGCAAAGAAGATAGGAAAAGCACCACTGGCACATGTTAGTTCCTAGGTGGAAGATTGGTGTCATGTAGCAGGAAAAAGCAAACAAGTGTGGCTATATCCACTACTGTGTCAGAATATGTTGTTGCAGGCAGTTATTGTGCTCAGCTGATATGGATACAATATCAACTTGAAGACTATGACATGAAGGTTAGTAGAGCTCCATTATATTGTGATTCTACTAGTGCAATATCTATTGCTAGAAATCCTTATTTCACATAGCAGAACTAAGCATATAGAAATCAGGTTTCATTTCATTAGAGATCATGTTGAAAGGAAGACATAAGTTTAGAATTTGTCAACACTAATTATCAAATTGCTGACATGTTCACCAAACCACTGGTTGAAACTAAATTCAATTACTTTAAAATTGAATTAGGCATGCTGAACTTGGAATAAGAATGATGAAAATGACTAAGTAATTCTGTGTCGACACATAAAGGCATTTGTGTCGACACTTAGTAGTTGGTGTCGAAACATAAGGAAAATTCTGTCGACACTTCAAGAAGATTGTGTCGACACTCAGGTTTTGGTGTCGACATATAGCTCTCCTGATACTTAGATATTGGTGTTGACACATACAGTCATCTGTGTCGACACTCAGAAATTAGTATATACTCTTAAGGTTGTCTGTGTCGACACATTACAATTGGTGTCGACACATAGTATTGCAATACCTTTAAGTTCTCTGTCGAGACTTTAGTAGTCTGTGTCGACACCAACCCAATTGTGTTGACGCAATAAGCAAATTTCCGCCCGCCTTTTGGCCTTCTTTTAGAAATTTATAAATAGATGGAAACAAGACCTTGTCGACCACGCTCTCAGAATTATCGACACCAAACCATTTGTGTCAACAAGATCTTCATCTCTGTTCTCCTCCATCTCTCATCACTAATGGAGCCAAAAATGGAAGAAAACATCAACGAGGGATATGAACTAGTTCGCAATGCATTTGAGAGTGCAGCACCAGAAATCAAAGACGTGATTACCCTAATCACCGATAATGGATTGGAGTACTTATTCTAAGAACCTACCAGGATATGGAAGAAGGAGATTCTTGAATTCTATTCGTCGACATCACTGGATTCGAAGAGCATCAAAATTAAATCATCTGTCCAAGGAACTAAGGTCAAACTCACACAGAAGAGTTTAAGTAAGACACTTCAGCTTCCCAGGGTTAAGGAAGAAGATGACATAGCATCTACCATGACAAAAGATGCTCTCCAATGGTGTGGAATGGATCCCACTACCAAGATTGTATCTTCAATGAATAGTAAGGGAATGAATTCCTGGGGAAAATTTTTGCCTGAGATTATAGGCAAGGTTATTCTGTGCAGGTCAGGAGGACATGATAGGATTTCTGCCTATATGTTCAATCTCATGATTAGGGTTATATTCAAGGTGAAAACATATTGGTCTGCAGTTGTTTTTGAAAAGATCAAAGAAAGTATCAAGAAACCTAATATGGGCAGAATACTAAGCTTGTATCTAGCTTTGAATATTCCATAGGTAATAAATCAGACTACAGGTTCTAAGATTAATCATATGAGGAGAATGAACATAAGAATACTGTCCAGATGGGATAGGGTATTGACCAAGGATGTCTCTACACCGTAGAAACAACAGAAACATGTTCAAAAAAAGAAGAAAACTCAACACAAGATAATTGAATCTTCTAGTGATTCAGAAGAAGAAGTTGTTTTCAGCTCAGATGGAGAAGGACTAGAGAGTTTTAGAAAATCTCCTGCTCTAGAAACTATAACTGATGCTCTTGTGCAGGGGGAGCAGATTCCTGCAAGCAACCTCCCAGTGGATCAGGTCCAAGAGGATCCACTTCAAGGGGGAGCTAATGAGCCTTTTAATGTTTCAGCACAACAAGTGCCAACACCTTCAGGGAGATCTAATGAGCAAGAACCAAATATCCAAACAGCTGCATTGCACAGTGAAGCAGCCACTTAATCTATATTTGAGGTAATACAGGATATAAATCAAGCTGTTATAGGCACTGAGAATGATGCACTGGCTGTGCATATGACTGATATTGATAAAAATAACCAAGACAATGTCCCTGAGCATGAATTACCAGGGAAGAAACTTTTGAATTTGAAGGAGAACCATCTGCTGAGAAAGAGACAGTTATTCCACCAGTTCAAATGCAACAGGAGGTCACTTTAGAAGAACTATTTCCTTATTTACTTAGAGCTAGAACTGAGGGGGAGAAGCCCAGAACTGAGAAAGAGCTGCCAATCGTAGCCCCATATCCAAAAGACACAGTGGCTATAGATACTTCATTTGATTCCTCTGATGATGAAGAAGCCTCCAGAGCTAAGAAAAGGAAATTTGTAGAGCTCAGGAAGAGGAGCTCAAGCTATAAGAAAACCATGAAAAATGCCACACAAATACAAGCTCCTGTGGTAGACTTCAGCTCACTCTTAGGGTCACTGCAACTAAAATTAGATGAGAAAAGAGTAGCTCTTGAGAAATATGTTGATGAGAGTCATAAAGAACTGCAATCTACCTTGGCCCAAGATATCAAATCCATCAGATTTGAAGTCAACCTGCAAAAAATGGAAATGACTGAATGCTTCCAAAAGGGAGGTCATGTTATTATCTACCTTGCCAAACAACAACAGGAGGCCAAGACTAAGATAGATTACATCGCAATCAAACAAGGATATGTTCTGGAGAATCAAATTAGAATGAATGACAATCTCACAGAATCTCATAATGTTATTATCACAGAACTCAAGAATAATGCCACAGCTTTCACTAACAACATGGTTAAAGAAAAGTCTGAGTTTGATAAACAACTCAAAGCAGATTTGACTAATGTCCATACTTCTATTCAGGACTCTCAAAAGGTAATTACTGATCAGCTGCAGAAGTTCAGATCATAGTATAAAGAAGGCACTAATTATCTAGCTAATCAGATAAGATTTCAAAAGGTTGATCTAAGAGACCATATTGAAAGAGAATTCATAAAGGGGGAGAGAGTATTAGTCAATGCAGGCTCAGAACATGCTAAAATGATAACCAATGCCATCAGAGCAACTCTTGGTTATCCACCCCTCTGTGATGACGACAACACTGCTGAATCTACCATTCAACCTGCTTTTATTGAAGGAGTTCATCAGGAAGTAGCCAAAGTCATCTACCCCCCTCCAAATTATGAGGGAATTCAATATGCAGTCCAATAAATGTATAGTCCTCCAAAGGAGGTACATAATGTTTTTATTGAAAAGGTTGAAATGTCTGGAGCTGCTTTGTAACGAGAGCAAGAAGCACAAAGAGCCAGGGATGCTCAGAAAGATGCTCAATTATCTAAGGAAAGGTTCAGAGAGCAGACAGAATTAAAGCCTGATTTTGAACAATGGAGTCCTACCTCTAAAAATATTATTCTCACTGCTTGGCAAGCTGTTGAAGATAATATGCATGATAGAGGCAAGTGGTATTCTGAATAAGAATGGAGCAAATATCAGAAGCGGCAAGATGCCATATATCAGTTCAAAAGATATCTCAAAGCTGAAAAAATACCTGCAACCTCTGCGGAACCTAGCAAATATTTTCCAAAGCCTTATCATTACTTTGAAAGGCAAAAGGTCAAGGCTGAAGAGCTCAAGAAGAAGGATCTAAAAGAAAAGAAGTCAGCTGATGACACAGAAACTAATGTACAAGCTAGGATTCAGTCTGGCAAAGGAATTGTCATTAAGGAGCATGATCAATCCTAGAGTTAGATGGACTAGGCTTAGGTCTATGTAAAATTTTGGTCTAAATCCTTGTTATTCTGTATTATAACATATATTAATAAAATCCTTGGATTAGCCTTAATTTGATATGGTATACTTGAAGTTTTTTGAAGCATGATTAGTATGTTCTAACATATTTTGTGATGATATTGTTACATGCTATGACTGCTTATGGTTAATCTTGACTTTGAAATAAATATTTACAACATAATCTTTGTTTTATTATAAGTGATGTATATCATTGACTAAGGGTTATGACTTCTCCAAATAGGGGGAGATTGTTGGGTACATTGGAAACTGTGTACCTGATTTGGAGAAGCCTCACCTAACTCAATGATATTCATCAATATGTATTTGATGGTGTGTTAAGTTTCAATGTTCAGGTTAAGGAAATGCAGAAAACGTTTCTAAATACAAGTGTGGACACTTGAGTAGAATGGTGTCGACACCAGGAGCCAGATTGTGTCGACACACAGGACTTGTGTCGACACACAAAAATTCTGCCGATAATAATTGTGTCGACACACAGGACTTGTATCGACACACAACAGAATTTTGTCGACAATAATTATGTCGACACACATGACTTGTGTCGACATACAGGGAATCTGTCGATAATAATTATGTCGACAGACAGGACTGGTGTCGACATATGTTAGAATTCTGTCGACAACAATTGTGTCGACACATAGGACTTGTGTTGACACACCAGAATTCTGTCAACACCAACTTTGTCGAGACTAGAAGCTATTATGTTGACATACGGGACTTGTGTCGACACATTCCACAGAAGCTATGTTGAGAAGATAAAGAAGGGTTGTGTCGACATTATGAGATTTGTGTCGACATCATCAAGATTTGTGTCAACACATGGTCTATTTGTGTTGACACATTTGAAGTATTGTCTCGACACGTTTCTGTTAAGATAGAATACAATGAAGTATCAGGTGTCACGGTTGAAGACTTGACAGCTGTCATAACTAATAAAGTTGTTGCATTTGTCAAAGCTGTCAGAAGGCTGTTATAAACCGAATTAGCCAGTTACCTCAGATGGATCTATATAAAGACATGTTCTATCATGAAACAGAGAGAGATCTAATAAGAAGAGAAGTTCAGATCCTAAAATCAACAAGTCTCTGAGGGCAAATTCCGAACAAGTCTGCAAGAAGAATTCAGATCTACATCTGAAAGAAGAGGAAGCTGGATTGAGGATCATCTCCAACTTCACAAGAAGATCAACCTTACTTTGTACAGATTCAAGAAGCTTTGAAGAAGCTAAGACAGGTTGAATCTTAAGCAGTCAGATCTATCCAGAACTGTTCAAGAAGCTTTCACCCCTTTCTCTCTCTACCTGGGTGAAGGATTTATTCTTTTTATAGTCAATTTTCTCTGTAGGATCTTTTATAGATCTGAGTGTAAGATATTTATCTCTCTGAGTTGTAAGCCTAAGTTTATACACGCTGAGGTAAGGCTGAGTGCCTAAGGTAGGGGATTAATTTCTCTGATCTGTGGGCCTGGTGAAAGAGGCTGAGGTAGGGTTGGATTACCTGAGTTGTAGGAGTGTGGACTCACTCTGAGGTAGGATTCTTTGGAAGAATCTGAGTTGTAGCACTTGGTGAAGTGTGAGCTGTAGGAACCTTTCAGGGTTCTGAGTTGTAAGATCTGAGGATCTGAGAAGAAAGAATGGAGTTAGGCCCAATCTAGTATACTGCTAGATAGGCGAAGGGGGAAAGTGGATGTACCCATCTGTTGGGGAACCACTATAAATCTGTGTGCATTCTGTGTTGGCTCAGTTTGTTTTTAATGGTGCTGTGATAATTGCTGAATAAGTTGTCTAACAGTAATATATTTTATCTGCCTTAATAAAAATCAAATGAACCTATTCACCCCCCCTCTAGGTGTTTAGGATATCTTGACCAATTCTTTCAAAATATTCCCAAATCCACCTCATCTTCCATGGGAGGGTGTTAAAATTCATGCCAAGTCAGTGGCCCAAATTTCAACCTCTGTTGAGGTGGTTTGGCCACCTAAACCCACAAGTGCACTTTTGACCTAAATACCCCTTTCGGGGCAAGGCTAGAGTTTGCCCAATACCCAACCAAATCAACTCAAATGAGGTGAAAATTTATACAGAACCTCCTGATGACCCTAAGGACCACTCACCAAAATTTGGGAGGGTTTGGAGGTTTTAGGTCCCTAAATAAGTTTACCCTAGAATATTTAAATGATCTCAAAAAATATAGAACAATTGTCCCCAAAAATTCTCATTTTTGTGCAGGACCTAGTTGAAGATTAGGGTGACCCCCTATCCAAATTTCAGGTCATTTGGACAAGGGATGAAGTGGGGGGACCCATTTTAATTTAGGTCTATCCCTAGGCATAAACCCCTCCAAAATGAGTGTCATGGTCAAACCAGGCACCCAAATTGGTTCAAACCAATTTGAAAATAAAGTAGACCCATAGCTATTTGTAATATTTAATTTAAGACAGCCCAGTAAACAGGACAAAAAATTCAGAAATCAAAACTAAATAAAATAAATGATCCAGCATGGATCTTAAAGCAAATCCAACGTATCCTGGTCATCTTCTTCCTCCAGCCAAGGGTTGTGATCAGCCCGACCTGGAGCTTCTTCCAAACCATTTTCCCGGCCAACCGACCACCTCCATGGCCGGCCACCACCGCCACCACCTTCGTTGAGGTGGGGGCTATCGTTGGGCGGTGGCACGGCTGCCGGAGGGGTGGTTTCCGGCGAACCTGTCCACTCCATTTTTTCAGAAAAACCTTTTAAGAAATCATCACCTGATCTGGCTCATTTGAGCCCGATTCTCATCCTAAAAGATTCCTAAGATCTATCCATAGAAGAAGGAGTCGATGAGGACCTTCAACCGTGCTTGACGACGGGTTTGGTGGTGGTGCGCCATGGCCGGATTTTGGAGTTTCGTGTGTATTACAACTGTGCAGTGGGAGGGCTCGATTTCTTCAGCAAAAAGTTGGAAACGTCTGCTTTTGCCTAGGGAAGCTTTTAAGGTCATCAAATGGGGGAGGGGAAGGGTCTAGGCTTCAAAGCCATTTATGGCCATGAAAGGGAATTTCGGTCATGGAAAAAATCCCTTGAAATTCCCCTCCCCTTGGTCCCAATTCGTTTGGAAACTCCTCAAAACTGTTAGGGGAGATGAATACTAATTAATTGGTGAAGAATGGAGGTGTGATTCACCTTCCCCACCATGAATGGTCTTCTCTTTCTCACTTTCTCACTCCTCCATTAAAGGGCAAATGGAGCTTTCTCTCTCCTAGTCATCATGAACAAATTTTCTCATCTCCCTAGCCTATTGGCAGGCCATCTAACCACATGAACAATAAAAATGAGGTTAGCCCAAGTGGGTTTGGGTTTGAGCTTGAGTTAGCCCATTTGAACCAACTTAACCTAAGACTTTGGTAAAGTTAACCTAGGTCTTTTTGACCTTTTGGGTTGACTCCAATGGGTCCTTGGTGACACATTGGCCTCTCCTAAGGTCTTGGTAGGGTTGACTTGGCACCTTGGAGGTCACTTGACCCTTAGTAAGGGCACTTTGACCACTTTGGGGCTAGAGTTGACTTGGGTCAACTTAGCCTCTTAGGTTGTCCCCAATGGGTCCTTGGTGACCCATTGACCTCACGTAAGGGTTAGGAGGGCATGGGTGGGGTCCACTTGGCTAAGGGAAGGTCAGTTGACCCTAAGTAGGCTAGTTTGACCGATTTAGGGTTAGGGTTGACTTAGGTCAACTTAACCACCTTTGACTGCCCACAGTGGGTCCTTATTGGCCATATGGACTACCCAAGGTGTTAGGGGTGTTGTGGTAGGGTCATGGGATCAAGGTGAAGCCCTATGGTCATCATAAACTATTATTTAGAATTCTACTAATTGCAGACCATGGTAATTTCCAACTTCATGCCTAAGCTCACTTGGTCTTCTTGGGCTTCCTAGGGTTTTGTCATGACCTAGTCATGACCAAAACCACTCTTAGGGGTCTAGTTGGAAATGGGATGTTATAAATCCCAATAAACAAAAATAAAAATTTCATCCACGAAATTCAGTTTAGGCCATGCGGGGTTTCTACTGAGAGTAACTGGATGTAACATCCCATAGGTAAGTCGAATGTATACCTTACCTGAAGAGATCCGAGTACTTAGCTGCATCAGGTCTGTTGGCTCCCAAGTATGCTCCTCTTGCCCATGGTTCCTCTACAGGACCTTGACCAGCAGGACCTTCTTGCACTGCAAGACCCAGTACCGCTGTATCATCTATCCTAACCGGCTCACAACATACCGATTGATCAAAAGCTGTTTCGAGCCATCTATACCAAGAACCTAATGTTCCTGGTCGTAGTAGTGCCTTCCTAAGAGAGCAGATGTGGAACACATCATGCAAACCCGCTAACTCCGGGCATTAGCTCAAGTCTATAATCCAATGGGCTGATCCGCTCCGAGGATCCTGTAACACCCCATATTCCTTGGACTGAGCTTCTTCCGCCCGTGTACCTACGCAAGACTTCATGCACCAAACGTATCTTTAGGAATAAACAGTCTCCATCCCAAAACTCTACTTGGTAAGGTCTTGCATCATAATATTTGGCCAGTCTTCCCTAGGCCTCCAGCATCCTATCTCAAAACAGCGACACTTGGGTATCTGTGTTCTCCACAAATTTCGAGCCAAGTGCCTTTGGATCCTTGTCATAAGATCCATGACAGTGGAATCGTGAACCTCCGTACAAGGGTGGAGAGCTGTGTTGAATGTCGGCCGAGAGCCCAGATAAGCCTGGACTGATGTTCTCTCCTTGGACGTACACTATCCATCCTGATTCGACACAATCATCTTGAGCACACCATGAAAACGAACAACTACTCACAAATATTATGAAACACACCCGGGTAGTTTTCTTTAGGGTTCGGGGTGACCCCAGCTACCTCAGTCCAGTTGGCTATAATAGTTCGCAAAGACTTTTGCACTTAGACTTCATTAGCCGACAAACCTCACTTTGCGTCACCAAATCCATGACGTCTTCCTTCACTCTGGGAGGATACATGTTCTGAGATACATCATACTTCTGGTGATTAAATTTCTCTTTTGTTTTGGTAGATAACGAATCTATAAAATCTCCACTTCTCAATCAGACTCTTAATCCCTACGAATACGCCCGAGTAGCACCGAGTACTATTTACGTCCATTTCACTATAATCACGACGCAAAGTTTTTTAGAAGAGGTTTTAGGGAAACCCAAGTCAATAACTACTTTGCCCAATAAACAAAAGATAAGCCCCTAATAGACAAAAGATTAGCCCCTACCTCCCTAGGGGTAAGTATCTTCGATATTGCCATGTTATATACGCCCTAGCTGGGTGCACATACCCTAGGGCATCAATCTTCGACTTGAGGTC